>OY757935.1:50437056-50687056 GCA_963585895.1 Sepioteuthis lessoniana | reverse complement strand
AAGTGGTGTTACTTTAAATGCGGATATTCTGGATAAGGGATGCAAAAAGGGGGCTCGAATTCGGTCAGGGTTTGGTTATACACGCAACATGCCCCCCCTTTTAGTGTGGGATTTGTGTATTCATATATATACAGTAGCGGCCATAATTTAAGGAACGGAACAACAAATATTTAAATGATTTTTACTTGAAAAAATTTGCATGTACGTTTATGAAATTTTCACCAAATATACTTGGAACATATATGCATTTATTACATATAAAGTTTTCTAAATTTTCTTTTATAGTAAATTAATTGTCAGATGAAAAAAAAAACGTTTGTCCCTGGTCAAAAGTTAAGGAACGCGTCATAAATCCTTGTTAGATCAATATATAAACTAAAGAAAAAACCAATCTTTAGTGAATTTTCCTTTACATTGGATTACCTCATTGCATCTTCGAACACAAGAGCCAATTAACTTCTTACAAAAGATGGTAGTGATACTTTCCAATTGTTCTTTCAGAAAACTCCATAAATCATCAATATTTTGAGGATTTCTGTTCTGAACTTTCTCTCCAATGATTTTCCATACATTCGCTATAGGATTCATATCTGGGCTTTGTGGTGGTTACTTCATAACACCTATTCCCTCCTCTTCAAGAAAACTTAACACAGTTTTAGCTTTGTGGCAAGGTGCGTTGTCTTGCATGGATATTAGTTTCAACGGTCCCTTTGCGTAAATAAGGAAGAGCATGCTGGCGAAGAAGTTCTTTATAAACCCTAGCATTGATATTACCATGAAAACAAACAATGAGTCCAACTCCCGCTGAAGAAATCATCCCCCACACCATTACGCCCTCCTCTAAATTTCATAGTTTTCTTAACACATTGAGGTGACAAGTGTTCCCCATTTTTACGTCTTACAAACCTCTTACCATCAGATCCAAACAAGTTGAATTTAGAATCATCTCTAAAGTGAACCATATTCCATTGTTCCTCTGTCCACACGATATGCTCTGTGTTGAAGTCAAGACGCACCTTTTGATTTTTCTTTGAAATCAAAGGTTTCAACATGGAATCCGAGCCACTAATTTTTCCTTATTTAACCAACGAGAAACAGTTTTTCTATGGATTGGCTTTCCTGTTTCCTCACAAAATGCATGAGAAATAGACGTTGCTGTATGGAAACATTTTAACAATCATCCGATCTTCCCATTTGCCTGCCAGTTCTCAATTTTAGTTCAAGTGTCTTGCCTGCTAATGATTTGCCTTCTAATGATTTGCTAAAATGAGCTTTTTTTCTTCTCGAATTAAACTTCTTGCTTAAAAATTGTTCCAACGATGTATGACAGTTGACTATAAATCAAAATTAGCAAGCAAATTGTTTAAAAATGACCTAAATTACCATAATTTAACAGCGTTCCCTAATTTTTGACCATGGCAAAATGTAGATTTTTATTTTTTTACTTCACTATTGATTTACTGCATAATTTTTTTTAGAAAACTTTATATATAATAATTATATATGTTCCAAGCATATTTTGGGGAAATTTTGTAAACGTACATGCAAATTTTTTCAAGTAAAAATCATTTAAATATTTGTTGTTGTTCCGTTCTTTAACTTATGGCCGCTACTGTATACATGAATATATATTTATCTCTTTTATAATCGGCAGTGTCATATGTGGGCAAGAAGAGGCGGTGTTTGAGAAGAGGTGTGGGGAATTAAGTTTATTATTTACGACTGTAGCAGGCTGATTTGCGTATAATACACCCTGAACTGCCGGCCCTCTTTACGTGCTATTTCATTGTCATTGGAAGTGTCTTCTCCTAGTGGTGTGGGATTTTCCGCATATACTTGTTTCTGAACAGCTGCTGCAGATGTGTATTGCCGCTGTTCTGAGAATAAATGTGTTACTTTGGAGATTTGATGGAGCAAGCTCTCTGTTTCGGCGATATCACTGTCCTTTTTTAGTCTTTATCAAATATTAACTGACTTTCAAAAGTTTCGTAACTGTCACCTCCCTCTACTGTCTCACATGAGGATTGGAAATCTGGATACCCACGTTGTCCCCGGTCCCGAAGCCTTTTAGTTCTTTTCCTGTGTCTTGTTTAAATCTTCTTTTTTGTTTCTTCCATACTTCCTCAACGGAGTATGGGTAGAACCTCTAGTTTCTATTCGGCCGCAGGTACAGTTGACTTCGTTCGAGCTCTTCAGTTGGTGCGTTACAGAGATTCAGCTGCCCTAAAAATAGGTCTTCTTCGAAATCTTTGCACTTCTGCTGGAGACATTAGGCAATTTTTCTGTCACAATCGTGGCGCCATTTGCTTGACTGCTTCTTGGTAAGATTGTCAAAGGATTGAATAGCCACTTCTTTCCAAACTTTCTGTGGGCCTGTGACGAGAGCTGGTGCCCATTATTAGAGACCAGAGTCTCTAGTATTCTACAGCATGCCACGTGTGACCGTACATTCGATTATTGACTTTGATGTGTGTCGAGGTTGTTGATCTCAAAGAAATTACTGTGTCTATCGACGGTGATCAGATTGTTCTTCCCGCCACGATAGGAGGTGTGCCGATTCTTGTTACACAGGTGCGATGATCTGGGGTTTTGCTGGCTGCCGATCTGCATAGGTTGCGCAGGTGGCACAGGTTTCTACGTGCTGTCGAATTTCGTTGGACATACTGGGCCAGAAGCCTGGTTCCCTTGCCCTTAGAAAGCGTGTTTATGTCAAGGTGGCTAACATGCGCCTTCTGTTTCATTTCGAGTCGTATGGGGATGAGGATGATTATCTTTTGTCCTCCTAGTATCAATCCATCTTAGACTGTGAGTTCATACCTTTGGTCGAAGAATAGTTTCAGGGAATCAGGAAGTGCTTTCTTGTTGTCAAGCCACCCGCTAGCAAGTGTTCTCATGGTTGGATGGCTCCATCGGCTGAGACTTCAGAATACACCTACTGCATCTCTGCAGAGAGGTAAGACTCCCCAACAAGTGTTCTGAATATGACACTAAATAATCTGATGGTGAGGCTCCACTAATGGTGGAGCTTTGTGTAATGTGGAGTACCTCTTTATTGCCATCGCTCCCTGGTCCACTATGGCCCGGAATGGTAGCACCTGATAGGGTCCTATCTATGGGTCAAATAGAACTGAACCGTGTACTTATGCAAAACTGAATTGTTTGAAATGGAAGTTTTTGACATTTAAAGTGTACTTACGTTAAACTGAATTGTTTGAAATAGGACTGTTTATATGTAGAAAAATGGATTTGACATTAAATAACCAACAATGGTTGATATGCCATAAAACCAAACCAAGCCAAACCAAACTGACTTATTTCGGCGTTAAATGAACCAAAAAGGGTTAATACGCCATAAAACCAACCAACCAACCAACCAAATAAACAAACAAACACGGTTGGATCCTCAACGGTGTTGCATTTGATTTGTGCTTGTCCGCAGTCTTGTATGGACTACATAGTCATAATTTTCACATCTAACTATTCTTCCATTTATGGCTTACTAAAAGGTGTTCTTGGCAGTGTATCAGTCACTGGAATTTACTTTTCTGGCTTGTGTCTAAGTTCATAGCTGAATTGCTGTGCGCGCAAAAGGAGGTCCTACAGCTGTTTTGGTGCCTTTAACAGAGGTTTCTAGCTGATTGAAACTAGGGGTTAGGATGGTCACTTCCTTACCATGGGTGTACAGAGGGAAGTTCTCTAGGCCATATACCACTACTAACATCTTCTCAATTTGTGCATATCAATGTTCAAAGTCTGAGAAAAATCTAGCGAATGCCACCGGTCTGTTTTACTGCATTAAGGCTGCTCCTAAGCAATACGCGCAAGCATCGTTTACAAGTACCAGTTTTTTTTTGGTTTTTTTAATGGAGATCATAGTAGATGAAAACAGGCAAGTTTGTGATCATTTTTTCCACTGTGTCAAAAGTAACCAGTTGGGACTCAGATCACATCCATGAGAAATCTTTCTTGGTTAGATCTTGGAAGGGTTTTCTGATGGTCGCCAGATTTGGGATAAATTTCCCTACTTTGTAATGTCCAGAAATCAGCAGAAGGCCCTCACTTTTTCCAGGACTGTCATCTCTCAGATAGCTTTGATTTTTTCTGGGTCATATACCATGTCTAATAAAAGTTATGCAATGTCACATGAAGTTTATTCCATGCAAACCTATTTTGTCCGAGTTGAATGTACATCATCTTTCAAGTTATATCGGAAGATGCTTGTCATGCCTACTTCAGCTTTTACGAAACACAACCAAATCATCAGTTATGATAACGACCCTTTGGAACTGTTCCAACATTTTTTTTTAATATCTTTGCTGATGAGTTCAATCCAAATAGTCGCCACTGTCAGCGGAAACGTTAAAAATGTTGTGAGATCACTGGAAGCCTCATCCAGTTTCGCGTGCCAATAGTCTGATGATAAGTCGACCTTGGTAAAGATCTTAGCACCCTTCATATATCATTGATAATATCTTCCAGTATGGCTATGATATAATGCACCTTCATAAGTGCCTTGTTCAGAGTGTGAATTCTTGATTGAGATTCTTTGTGAGCCATTTTTTATTTTAGTGAGCTAGCTGACCCATGGTGTGGGCCTCTGCACTATTTCGAAGACCCCAGTTTGGCAAGTCACCGTAGTTCTTGGTTCAGCTGAGAAGGCACAGAAAATGCAGCCCTTCGTTTAGCCATCACCACTGGAATAGCACCTGGCTTCACCTTTAGTGTTGACGTTCTGGGTAGTCTCCTTAGATTGTCGTCGAATATATCGTTGAACTCAGCTTCTAAAGCACGTGCTGCCACACATTGAAAATTCTTCTTTATTTTTACCATGTCCACCAGCACGAAGGCCTAGAAAAGGTTGCCAACAATCTTCATCTTTGAATACAATGAACTTGACAGAGTACTTTTTATGTATCAGGGTGTTCTTTATGGTCCTTCGACAAACTCTTGTTCCACATCGACAGGACTTCATAATATGGTTTTATTTTCGTAGCAAACTTTGTAGGAAGTGTGTTGATAGTTGCACTCGTGTCAATCTTGAAGGTTACTTCGCGTTTGTCGATAAGTATGAAGTACTTAGCATCCCTTCTCTGCTTATCCCTAGATTTTACTGCATTCACCTAGTGAATGCATTAATCTTCATCCTCTTTTGATGTTGTGTCAAGGTGATGTATACATGTTTATTTATGTTCCTTTGTTTAGAGGCTCTACTGTCCTAATTGGTATATTTTGATGCAAAAGGGTCTTTTTCATTGCAAACATTGCACAATTTACCTTAGGCTGGACATCTGCCGCATTTGGATGCAAGTAAATAGCCACAATTCTTTTTTTTTTTTTGTTCTTTTTCTTTTTTTAAGCTGGTTCCTTAGCTCGACTGGTTTCATTTATTTTCATTACTCGGGCTACTCCATGTCTTGACTGAGAACCAACAAATGTCAATATTCTTTTGCTGGGTGAGGTTGTGTAGTTTCCGTAAATATTGTTTAGTATTGTGGATGCCTTCCATAATCTGGTCCCTCGGCAGTGAGTCATCTCATCTCATCTGGCACAAATTTGCAGGTTTTTTTCTATTGGAAACTTTGGTCATTTTAAAAAGAGTTAAAGAGTTTACCTTCCCTCTGTCTCCTGTGGGATTGAATGAGAAGTAACAAAAGACAATAACGTTAAAAAAATAAATAAAAGCAAAAGTAACTGTTTCCCCGGAGGCCTCTGAGAAGAAGCGAAATCGGTGCATGTCTAAAAAGTGGGGCTTCCTGGCGCCCAAGAAAACTCTTCCTCATAAACTTTTTTCACCTTGCCTGAGACGGACAGGCTTTTTTTTCATCTCAGCTACGAGAAGGGAGCGTACATGCAGAGCCTAGCAGCCCGCTGCGTCTCCTGCTAGTTGCCGTGAGACACACGACGGGCCCTCAGACTTATAACTTGCCAAAGATGAGTCCATAATATAGTCATAAATCCCCAAAATAAAATTTGAGACAAAAGATATCCTTGTCAGTTTCAACCAACAACAACAAAAAAAAAAAAGAAAAAAACGATAACTAGTGAATGGGGTAAGAAAAAAAAAAGAAAAAGGAGTCAGCATACAAATGTCAGAATCTCCCAACGATACCAACAATTCACCACAACCACGATAAACCTTCTTTAGCCCCATACTCCTCTGGTGGAAAGTAAATCTCTTGTAAGTTTCATTGACAAATCTGACTGCATATTCCTCCAAGGCTTGTGATATTTCTTGCACAGTGAAATCAGTTTCGAGGGTGTCAAACTGCATGTTTTGGTACGTTTTCATGGCATTGTCACCTAGGCAGTTCCCAAGCATAGTGACTTGAATTTCTCATGGTTTATTTTCCAGTTGGGCGAGTAGGGAGTTATTAGACTACTGTTTGTGGTGATTTCCAGGGGTTTGCCTTGTTTCAACTGAACTCGTGTCGCTTGAGGGCTCTGATATGAAAACCAGACATGTCCGTAGGAGTAACTGCTGACTCCACGGTAAACACTGCCGTATGCGGGAGATAAATAGCCATATTCAGTCACAGAAGACAATTTACTTTAAGAAAACGACCACAGAACATATATACGAGCTAATAGCTAGTAACCAGTAATAGAATCCAAAACAATGCAACAATAACGAAGAAGGGTTACAGCTACGAACCGCGAAATAGGCAAGGTATATACATGTGGGACCGATTTGAATGAAGTAAAACGGACAGGAAAAACAAAGGAAAAACAATATATTCAGCGGTTGGCGATCTGTATTATATTGAAAGTGTTTGAGACGTTTTGTTAACTGGCTGCCACTATGTTACGTTTGTAATTGGATTAGTACATTAAGAAGACAGACACAGAAATAGGCACAATACCAACTTTATTGTCAAGTCACCATTACAAGAAATGATGCTCTCCCTACAGGAGAGTTACTAGAGAAGACACAACAGGGGGGATAATTCGGTCAAGTATTACGTATACACGCAACTTCTATGTTATTCGTACGAATACCTTATTTTCGAAGATTCTAAAATGGGTAAAATATTGCTCTTCAGGGCTTTTTATGAACTTTATTCATTTTCGCAGTTTAATTTTCTGAGGATATAGTTAATGAAAGAGAAAAAAATCAAGTTAACTTTTTTTAAGATGTTCAAAATTGACATCCATAGATTAATTTTTTCTTTTCACAGCAAGTGACGAGGATTTTGTTAATTAATGTTAGAATAATGAACGCAAAAATGAACTTAACTGAGTAGAAAAAAATTATCTGAATAATACTTCTTTTAGTCTTTTTTTTTTATTGAACGATATTTTTTCTACCGAGACCTGCGAGTGAACCAAAATAAAAAGCGTCACATGACAGAAAACCTTTTCAGCAAATTGATTCACATAAAACTCTTTTATTACTCTTTTGATTATCCATATTTTAGGAGAAAAAGGGAGTCGTTTGTCAGAAATAAATCATAACCCTACCTATACAAAGTCCGTGTACATTTTAAATACAACATTGTAAATACTGAAGTAAATTAGTAATACTATTCTATTTTTTAAATTTAATTTCATCGAATCTGTAAACAACCACCACCACCAACAACAACAACAACATCTAAGAAATTGACAGATACTTGGATCCTGTCAGAGAGTTGAAAAAAACTGTGGAACATGAAAGTAACAATGATAGGAATTGTTGTCGGTGCATTTAGGAGGAACCGAAGATGAGAAGAAAAATCGAGACCATCCAGACCACAGCACTGTTAAATACTTAAAAGAGTCCTGGATACCCGAGAAAACTTGCTATCACTCAGACTTAATTGAAAGGCCGCGAGTTAAAACTGATTGGAAAAACTTCTAAGAAGAAAAATAATAATCTTCTGGATTTTGAAAGACAAACGGGCGAAATCTCGGACAGAAGAACGGACCGAATATTAACAAGAAAAGAACATGTGATCTAGTGGATTTTGCCGTTTAAGCAGACAACTGAGAGAAAACAAAAGAAATTGAAATATATAAACAAATACTTGGATCTTGTTAGAGAGTTGTAAAAGCAGTAAAACATGAAAATGGCGTTGATACCAATTGTAGCTAGAGCACCTGGAACGGTCCCCAAGAATTTGAAAAAGAGACTAAGGAAACTGGATAACAGAGGTAAAATCGAAACTATCGAGGCCTCAGCAATGTTAAGATCAGCAAGAATACTTAAAGGAATCCTGCTGACCCGATGAGACTTGCTGCCACTTAAACTTCAGCGAAAAGCCACCAATTAAATCTGATATGAATTACTTGCAAGGAATAAAAACAATTGACGATGTTTAAATGTAATTCACTTACATTACATGGTTACTAGGTCTCTACTTCTGATTTTATTCGGGGTAGTCAAGGCAAATCTGTTATTAAATATTTAATAATACATAAATAGAGATATTAAAGAAATAGACAATCTTTTATTCATTATTGATATCGAAATAGTCAATAAAATACAGAAAAACATTGATGTATATCGTTGTATTTCGTGGGTTAAAAATATATAAGATAAAAAGTTTACTCGATTTTATAACTGCTTCTTATAATGGTGATCGTTTACATGGGCACAAAGTTAACATTGCCTCTGGATGGGGAACAAAGGAAAATTCGGAATATATTTGACTGGCAACCCTGCCACAAGATAAGTATTTCACCCGTGAAGAAGGTAAGTCTCACCAAATAACCCCGTCCTTTGTAAGAAAATTTTTATCCAGTAGTTATAAACAACCTTTTGACCCAGCGGTTGTAAATTAATTTTTGATCTAGGATGGTGAAAATGACCTGTGAGATTCCTCCTAGCAGATAGCCATGCGAATTTATACTCCAAATTATCAGCTTATCAAACATTTCCCTATATATATATATATATATATATATATAGTGTCCAATGGGTCAGAGTTGTCGTGTAAATAACAAAAAAATGAAAAAACTCTGATATCCAACTTTTTGCTTTTCATTTTTATATGAAATTTTGTTATTTTTATTTTTATTTTTATTGTAATTCCTTATTTCATTGTTAAACCTAAAGAGTTACTTTAAAATGAAGATTAAATTTATTCTAAATTTCATTTTGAATTTTTATGTTTCTTTATTATTTTGTTATTGTCTCAACCGGAAACGAGAGGAGACCGGAAGTAATCTTTGATGGGAGAAGGCTCCTTCCTTCCACTTCCGTCCTGTGACCATCCCCATTATCTGGCTGTATTCATTTATTTTCATGTTGGATCTGAAGAAGTCCTGTTAAATTTTTTTGAGTGGTTGATTCATATCAATGCTCTTAATAGGATGGAAATAAATTCATAATCCTAATGTGACCGAATTTTTTTCTTAAAATTATATATATATATATATATATATTAGGTTTCATTAAAAAAACACAAGCGAGATTCTTTTTGTTATTTTTTATATTGATTCTGTTCTCATAAAATTTCTTTTTTTTGTTTTAATTTCATATAAAAACTGACCAAACGCTTTTCATCCATGTACCATCATTGATCATTTACAAAGGAATAACTGGAATGTCATTTGGTTCTTTTAAATGCATTGAAACTTTTGTTTTTATTATACTAGATCATTTGAATATTTGTAGCTTTTTTACAGTATTTTATTACACGAAAATTGCGACTGGTACCATATAATCTAGTACTATCTGCTGCATAGTCGAGTGATCGGCCACTTTATACTTGTTTTCTCATGATACTTACCCAGTGAAGAGGATGGTTAGATACTCAGTAGGTGGAAAAAAAAGACTTGCTAAGGGACAGATGAACAATTTTGTTGTGACAATGATCATTTAAAATAGCAAAATAGTATAATTAGCATTAAAGCTTGTCTGGTTACTGGTTGTGATCTCCCCCAAGGTGTTGATCGCCCATCTTGGAGAAATACGCCCTAATTTGAAATTGGGAGTAATTAATCCATAGCTTTTGTTCAAGCTTCTCTCTTGGAGAAAGACACTTTAATGTAAAATGTTCGGTTTCACTAGCATCAAAGAGATTTAGTTACCATTGTTTTTAAATACAAATTGTTAAATAATTAACTTAGTGGAATGTCTTCTCTTACTACAAAAACTTCAGGCACAGGTATTGCTTGATATCAAGGGATTGTCACTTAATGATATCATGCCAATGTTTTAAATGAATTCGAAGTGACAATCATTATACAGCATAACTCTACCCAACCCCTCTTCACATTGGGAAGGAACTGATGTCCTCATAGTGTAGTGACTAACGTGCTGAATTGAAACATCTTAGTGAGTTCAAACTTCAGTCGTGCAATTATGTTGACTGAATAGTTCTACAGCTGTTCTTCTATAATTATGGATTTTGGCATTAAATAACCCGCGAAGATTGATATGCTATTAAACAAAGAACCTAAATCAACGAGTACATCTAGTTTGAATTTAAAGTTAGAAAAATGCTTGAAGTGAAAAGTATCGAAAATCTTCCAGGATTTGAATTTGGGTCACTCATTTCATTTCTTTCTAACTATACAGTATCGCCCAGAAATATATATACGCTCCTAACCCATTTTAATCAAAAACTTTTCTTGCTAACTTAATAACATCATAGATATATAAGAGGTATACTTATTCTTCGACTGTCGCATATTCATATTTTTGGTAAAAGAATTTCGTGATTATAGATTTTGATAATAAATATTATCTAATAATATCTATTTTAACTGCATGATTTTCCTTTAAAAATAACAAAACCCTAGTACCTTTGGCTTGGGTAGATCATATGCTAGAAGTATTTGCTCCATCTTTCCTCTCAGTATGGAGTCAAATGCCTTCAGAGGAATCAACAAAAAACAGTGTTGCCTCGAGATTATTTTACCAACTCCTTCGATGATTAGGCGAATAATCAGAATCAGAGAAGTTTTGAATCGATTTCTTTGAAATCTGTTCTAATTTTTCCTAAGATTTTCCTCGATTTCAGGTCGGATACAATTTAGATGCAGATCATTATAAACCTTATCAGCTATGACAGTAAGAGTTATACTTCTATAGTTCTAAAGAACAGCTCGATTGCTATATTCATAAATAAGAAATGGATGAATAGCACTTTGAACTGTAAGCATACTTCTCTTTTGAAGGAGTGTCTTCCAACCACAGAATCGTCTTAGCAGAGATTCGCCTGCGTCAACACAGAAATAAGATGACTACATTGACAAGATACATTGAGACAACTAGATCGACAAGATACAATGAAACGATTATATTGGCGAGGTACATAGAGACGACTAGATCGACAAGATATAATGAAACGATATTAGTGACGAGATACATTAAGACGATTAGCTCAACAAGATATAATGAAACGATCACATTTAGAATGTAAAAGAAACTGGCTCAATTTATTAGATACTCTGTAAGTTTTGTCAGTAGCTGCTTGTGAGGTTAGGCAGACACACCAACCCATTTGCCGCATCGGAAGCCAGTTTTTATCTATTTTATTTTGTTTTCTTTTAAACCGAAAGGTGCGAACACCTACCGGATCGATTCATACCTGTCTTGCATAATATATTGTAAGAAAACTATTGTAATGTTCTAAATATATTCTGTTGCAACTAACATGACCAATATAATAGGAAGATTAAATGTCAAAGTGATTTAATGCGTAGAAATTAAATTGATGTTGTCTACAAAAATATATCTATGGCTTCCTTAATATTCCGTTTATTTCGTCATCATCATCATCATCTTGTCGTGCTATCAGCACAGATATCCCTGACCCTCTCTCGCTATCCCTCCCTATCGTTCATCGCTTCCGGCAGGTTTCCAGGGCTACACCCCGTATCCTCACAGAGTTGCTGTATGTAGGTTCGAGCTGGCTGCCATGCTTTTGCACGGCCATGTGAAGGGGTCCATAGGAGTACATCACTTGTGAGCTCGTCCCTACTTCTCCACCAGTGTCCTGCATGTCTGGTTCGTCTAACTTGGATAGTTTTCGTGATGGGTGGCCGGTGGCCATATAGCTGCTGCTTTGTTGGGTGTTGCCTCCAGGACCTGTTCAATATTGCTCACAGCATTCTTGTGTAGTTGCCGTCAAGCTTTTTCTCCAGCCGTTTAGTTATCGTCCATGTAGTGCATCCATAGTTTCTTCCAAGCAGTTATTGTGTCGATACTGCAATATGGATGCACTACATGGTTTATTTCATAGAGAACTACAAAAGTGTGACATTGTTTTCGGACGAGGATATGAGACTCTGGTTGGGAACTTTTTAGACAACTTGGATTATCAAGATAACCCCAGATGACCAGATTAAAAAGATGTTAGATGATACAGTAAGATACAAGACAGAAGACTTAACACAGAAACGAACTGGGATCGTATCACGTTTTACATCATACGACGTTGGGATGCAAAACTAATCTCCTCCTACCAACTTGATTTTATCACTTTGTGTTCTGTCGAAGCGTAATCTTACTAGCCCACAAGGAAAAGAATATTAACACGAACAATCGATTGATTATATACGATTCATAATTTCAGACAAGGGAGATGGTTGAAGAATGCATCAAGCGAAATCTAATGATGAAACTAAGAAAAGAGAACGAAAAGCTAGTGGTAACAGCTCATCTTAAAATTTTGTACCAAAAATGATCTTCACATAATGGAGCGTTTGTTGATACGTGTTCAAACTAAAAAAGAATTTATTGCATGCGCGCTCGCACACACATACACACACACACACACACATATATATATATATATATATATAGTATCATCCCTGAAAATCTTTCTCATATCCTTTAAGCTATAGATAGGCAGTCGGGCAGATTGTGTTCTTTGGCCTTGGAACGGCAACCAATCTAGACAGTAAACTGTGAATTCTAGCAACCTGCTCGCGGCAGAATGGATTGGGTGCATGCGCGCTCACACACACATACACAAATATATAGCATCCCTGAAGTATATCTCACATATTTTTTTAATGAAAAATTAATTTTCTTCTATACCAAACTTACATTATTTTTGATAGAAGATTGTACAATCAAAACGAATATTATTAGGTATTATTTATAATCAAACTATACACCAATGAAACTTTGTAACGAAAAATAAAATTGAATAAAGATTTGTAATCATTCATATTTTTGATTACTGAGTTTCAAGGCTGCAATATGTGGCAATAGATAATATCTAAAAATATCCGTTTGCTTTCTAATAGAAACAATGAAATCACGATATTTTTTAGCTGAAAAGGAAAATTTAGTGTTTAAAATAAAATGATTCGTTGTGATGTACTTATTAATGGATAGTATATATATATATATATATATATAAGGACACTTATTGGTCAATCCGGCTTTTGCAGCTGCTTAACCATCCTGGGGACCCCAAGTTATATTTATCAATACTCGAGGTCCTCCTCATTACAAAATTCTAGCCTACATTATGTATCCAAAAACAGTTGTATACACTATTTTTATTTAACAACCCTATCTTATTACGGGAAGAAAATAATATAACCTACACCGATTCTTCAGGCTTACGGTAATTTTTTCTATCTGTCAATACCCCAAGTCTTATTCCTCATATATATACTTATCTGTCACGGTTTTTATTCTCTGAAGAGACGTGACCAAAACGAAGGGTCCCCTTCTTTAGAATTTTAAAATATTTTAATTGATTTCAAAATATTTCATTTATTTTAAAAAGCATATGCTTTTAAAAGCACTTCTTAAATTCTGCACGGACCACGGAACCAATACGCAACAAGCGAAGGTATGAATAGGTATCGATAGGATATCGGTCATATGAAAGTCAGACCTATCCGATAAAATAAAAGACAATTTTTTCCAAGCAGGGATAGTGTCTATACAACTGTATGGATACACCACATAGACGCTAATAAAGCGTACGGAGAAAAAGCTTGACGGCAATTGTACAAGAATGCTACGAGCTATAGTGAACAAATCCTGGAGGCAACATTCCATAAAACAACAGCTGTTCAGCCACCTACCACCCATCTCGAAAACCATCCAAATTAAAAGAACAAGGCATGTGGAACACTGCTGGAGAAGTAAGGACGAATTCATAAGTGATGTACTTCTATAGTCCCCTTTACACAGACGATCAAATGTTGGGTAACCAGCTAGAATTTATCTACAACGGTTCTCTACTGATACAGGATGTAACCTGGAAGACCTGCCGGAAGCGATGGATGATAGAGACGAATGGTGTTAGAGGGTCAGGAAAATTTGCGCTAGCACCACGACATGATGATGATGATGATATATATGTATAACATTTTTAAAAGCAGAGAAAGCCGTGGGTGGACACAGAAAGCCTCACCCCTCAATAAACAGTTCTTGAACGCGCAACAACACGTAAACATGCACACACACACACATATATATGAATATCTCTTCGTATGTTTGTGTCTGTGTATTGTTATCTATCTTTACTGCGGCCTTGAAGTTCGAACTCCAATCGTACGATTACATTCACTTTTGGACTAATAGCCTGGGGAAAGATATGAGCTTCCTTATTCCCGCAGCTAGGGGTTAAATAGTAACACTATTACTCTTCTAGAATGATGACTTTGGCATTAATTAACCACAATGGTTTATATGCCATTAAATGAAGATGCAAAACCAAGGAGATCTATTTCAACTTTCTTCGTTGGTTGGTTGGTTTTACGGCATGTCGACTCCTGCTGAAATCAATCTTTTCTTTCAAGCAATCCTTTGATTCCAACTTTTAAATTATTTGACTTATTTGTAAATAATTACAGCTCCAAGTAATCTATTCTGATCCACAATTATAAGGTTTCAAGTATTCCTATCTAATACTAAGAATTTATTTACAATTATAAGATTTCAAGAAATTATTCCTTTTTAATAATATTACACTTGCTAAAGCAGTTTTAAAAAATCGACTAATTATCGGATTTTTATAAAATTTTCGATATTTAAGGTAATGAAAGATGAGGTTTCGTTTAAAAGACATTCTACTGGAGGTTTACTGCTCACCTCTTATATCTCGAAACCCAATGCATGGAGCATATTGGAACACATAGTCACACTCTCTTTTCTTTTTATTCGAGCAAACAGGTAAGTGGTGGGTGGGTGGTAATCATTTATATTTTAATAGTTATATCATACCAACACAGCCTTTTTTTACTGTTTTTCTAATAAATTACTTTATTTGGTAAAAACACACACACACACATATATATATATATATATATATATATATGTGTGTGTGTGTGTGTATATAACTATTAAAAACTCAAATTTAACGAACCAAAAACCCAAAATAATCTATATATTCCAGCATTCTTATGTAACTCTATGGCCACTGCTTGAAAAAAAATTCGTTTTATTTCATCAGAAACATCAGATTTCCATATTATCGACAGCCTATCAATAGTAGTCCATACTTTTTCCATTTCTACTGAAATCACTTTCAGTAGATGAAATATTGCTGACAAGATATGAGAACAAGTCTACTGATTTCAAGGGCTTACTGTTTACAGTGAAGATGGCTCCATTTTGTTTGAAACATATGATCTCTTTTTTAATTGTGCTCATGAAATGGCCACACTACTTTCTGCTTGCACCAGACAATATTACAGGAATTCGGTTTTGGCTGGTGTGTTTGCAGTAATACTAGACAACCTGCATCTGTCATAGTTTCAACGGGATGTCGTCTACTTCTTGTCTTTTTTTGTTATGTGAAACCATGACGTACGAGATACGTAATTTAAGTAGATTTTAAACACACATATGGCGATAATATACCTCCTTGCAAGACTCCAGTGACAATGTCAAAAATGTCACCATCAGGTGAAGCAAACCATTGCTCTCGTGTTTTTGTAACGCATCATTATGGTGATAAGTTTCCTGGGGAGGGGATCATAAGCTAGTTGTGTTTACTCCATCTTTCCTCTGTGTATGGAATTACATGCTTTGGAGAAATCTACGAACAATAGTGCTGTCGGGAGATTTTTTGCTCGTACTCCTACAATGATTCGACAGATAATCAGAATCTGTGAGTTTGAGGATAGATTTCTCTTAAAACTGTTCTGATCTTTCCTAAGAATTTCTGCATCTTCAGGTCGGATACGACTGAGAAGCAGGGCGTTATAAACTTTTGCAGCTATAGCAGTAAGGGTCATGCCCTGTAATTCTTAATGATTCCGAGGTCACCTTTCTTAGTTGTGTTTTATTTATAGACAGCATTACATTATCGAAGAACTATGTGGTCGATATCCTTCAGGATGTATTTTTAAAGGCCTGTAGCCTTTCTGTTTTAATTTCTTTTCTTTACTGTATTGAGTTCTTCCTCCGTAAACTGTCTTTGATTTATAATCTGTGATTAATAATTTTTTGTTGGTTTATCCGTTATTTCAGGAGGATTTCCGAGTAGATTCTTGAAATGTTCTTTCTACTTCTGTCGTTGTTCTTCTTAGCTGACAGCTTTAGTTTTGCTAACGAAGCGCTCTTCTTTTTGCTCACTTCATTTACTGTCTGCCACGTTTATCGTGAGTGTATATCGTCAACTGAGTTACTAACTTCATTGATTTGGCCTTCGATGCATTCTAGTTGTTCTTTTTGGTATTTTTTTGTTCTCCCTGGTATTTCTTAAGTTTCTTCGCATAGGCATTTGCTGGGTTTCCTTTATTAAGTAAGAATACTTTTTTCTTGTTATCTCGTTTTTCTCTAACTGCTATTAACTCTCAGGGAACTCTATATTTGGCTTTTGTTTTGGTTGGTATGCAGTTGGCTGCTGTTTCTGTGTGAGCGGTAACAAAGTTTTCATGGTCGTCATTCGGAGTATGTCTTTCGTGTCTCCTGAAGAGTATCAAACTTGTTTCTTACAGTTACCATATATTGCTTACTTATATCATTTTTAGCAAGTGAGGACCAGTCATATCGTAAGACTTAACCTGCTTGTTTCTTATTTCTGCGTAGATTCTGGAGAACATTTGCTGAGATGATTTTGTGATCGGAAGATACTTCTTCAAAGGATGATTATGCCTCACAGTTCAAAGTACGGTTTGTTCAATTCTTGTTTATAAATTTATAATCTAGTTGCGCTTTAGAATTATTTGGGTTGGTTTCGGTGTATAGTTTTCCTTTCCTTTCATTTTTTTTTAATTCTCGGAAAAAAAAAACTCTAGGTAGTTGTATAAAGAGAATTCATCATTTTGTCTTTAAGTATTCATGTCTCTACCGGTGATCTGAACGTTCTATTTGGTAATGTATTAGACAAGAGAAGATAGCGCATTATAAAAGGTTCATCACCTTCTATCATGAACTATTTGTCCTCGACCGTTTCATTACTGGCATTTGTGGGACTGTAGCATGAGGCAATTTTTGTGTTGGGGTTGCCATTCTCAGATTTTCTAAATGCTATGGTGTAATTTTAGGACACGAGGACTAAGAAGCATTCATACACCTCAAGTGGCAGTATTGAAGGAGTTTTGCCGTGTAGATGCCGATACAAATGTCCAACCATTTCTGAAATTATGGTATTTTAATTCTAAATTACACACAGACACACACACAAACATATATATATATATATATATATATATATATATATATATATATATATATATAATATGTATTTTTACAAAAAAAGTAATTTATAGGTAGAAAAGTTACCTTTTCTTTCTTTTTTTCAGCCAAATAGATAAGTGGGTGTGGGGAATCATATTTTCACAGGAAACACACTGTTTAACACCATCGACAATATGGCTGTGGGATGTCCTGTTTAACATAAAAATAACCTAGTAAAAACATAAGCTGGCAACTTCTCCCGAAAATTTCTTCATAATCAGAAAGAATGGTTCTCAATCGAAATTATTCCGAATCAAATTTTCCAGAAAAATCCATAACAAAAATTTTACAGGTTGGTTGTGGGCGAGAAGTAACACCCCGTTGCGATTTTTTTCTCAAAATTCTGAAGACAACATATTTCTTTCATTGTTTTATTGTCATGCGCCAAACCTTGGATGTCATTTTATTAATTTGATTTCCTTAATGAAGATGCAAGTAAATTATTTTTACATTTTTTAAAGATAATTTCATGGAGAATTAGATTTTGCCAACATTTTTTAAAACAGTTTGTCTATTTTGTTCGTACGGAGGGCTTAAAAAACCGTAAACAAGATACAAATTTGCTCTTCTAGGGCATTTTTTACGATATTTGTTTTTGGAGCGCTTAATTTTCTGAAGATGAGAAAAGAGAAAAAAAAAATCAGATTAAACGGATTTTTAGAAGTTTAAAGTTGATATCTGTATATTAAACTCTTTCACTCACTGAAGGTGATGCCGATTTTGTTAATTAATGTAAAATTAATGAATTTGACTGATTAGATTTTTAAAAAGTATTTTATCTAAATAATACTTGTTTAGTTTTTGCGTTTTTAGTGAGAATTTTCATTTTTTCTTCGGAGGCCCGCAAGTGAAATAAAGCTTAAAAGTGATAAATCTTTGTTGAGAATTCATTAACATAAAAACTACGAATTATTACGTATTCAATCACGAGGCAGGTTAATCATAATATCGTAACATTGAGATAAAAAGCGCATATATTTTGTTCATGCCTAATGATAGTCATTTCTTGCACTATGTTATACGGTATCAAGTATTTCTATCTAATACTGATAACTTTTTTAAAAAGATCTATTTAATCCATTGATAGGACCCAAACAGATACAACCACTCCGTACCAGAATGGTAATAAAGGGGTACTCAACACTCGGCAAAGCTCCTGATCTTTTTTGAAAAACAAGGCAAAATAGAAAGAAAGAAAGAAAGAAAGAAAGAAGCCAAAGCATGACAAGTGGCTATACCTCTAGCCTCTTAAGTATTATCTGGACAGACAGACAGATTTTGGGCGAATCATAGTAAGATAAGGACAATATATATATATATAATTAGTATGCATGTGTCTACGTGTACACACGCGTGAATTATCTAACTTTGACAACATAGATATTATTACACTGTCTGCTTCTCTCCCAACGTCCGCCCCACCTCCAAAAAAGAGGTCAGTCTACGTCTACAGACAATTAAGCCATTGATGAAATCACAACACATTTCTCTGGATAACGGGAGAGAGAGAGGGGGGGAGTTTGGTTTAGGATAAAGATTTGACACGAGTTCACAAAACGTTTGCAATTTCGAGTCTTTTTTCTGGATCAAGCGATGCAGAAAGAGGAATAAATAATTAAATAAATAAGACCCCTTTTCTTTCAACACTATGATTAGTTTGGAACAAAAACGAACGGGCACTGATCATTTGAGAGTACAACTACACCCAGTAACCTTTTGGTTGTCCCCCATAAAAAAAGAAACAAAAAACAAGACAGCTCCCTCTAAACTAATGACGAAGATTAATAACCAGAAAGTTATATTGTATTGTCCCTAGATTATAGGGTGATCGTCTGGTGGTCGGAAGAAGCAAATCAACATCATTATCATCATCATTACCATAAAAGTAATTATTTCTTCTTCTTCTTCTTCTTCTTCTTCTTCTTCTTCTTCTTCTTCTTCTTCTTCTTCTTCTTCTTCTTCTTCTTCTTTATCAACCACAAAAACGATTGCTTCTTTGTCATCATAAACAGCAATAGCACCTGCTTTTTCCTTTTCCTCCGGTTTGGTTTATTTGTTTGATGGCATATCAACCTTTGTTGGTTATTTAATGCAAAAGCCATCCTTGAAAAATAACGGCAGCAGGGAGGGATAAGGAAATTCATACGTTTCCCAAGGGTATTAGTCTGAAAATGAATATAATGGCGCGCCTGCAGTTCGGACTCGCTTACGACAATGTAGCAGTTTAGCACATTAACCACCACGTTATGGACACTTGCTCGGTGCTTAACATTTGTGACTTAGAGTCAGAATAAACTTTGAATGTATAAAAAATATTTATTTACACACACGCGCGCGCGTGTGCGAGTGTTGTATATTATATTTTATGTGTGTGTATGCATGTATGTATGAACGGGCAGGTGTGTGTGTGTGTCCTCGAAAACAGTCATTAACAGAAATTTGGCTAGAAATTTTCTCTGCATAATATCTATTTCATTTAATGAGAAGCGTTGAATTAAGAGCGTTAACAAAAAAGGAGACTATGTTCAAATATGAATATCTGTTGCGCAAAATAAAGATATAAAGTTGCTGGTGTATATATGTTTGAAGCTGTATATGAACGTCCAAAGAGGCTAAACTGGAATTTACACTGACTCTATCTTCTTCCCCACCTTATTCCTCGGTGTCTGCTGTAAGCTCAATCGCACCCCCCCCAATCACTAAATGTAGAAGTGAGTACTCGTACCCAGCCGCACCCATTCACCTTGTTACTCAACGTCCGTCCAGCCAAATTCAGTCCAACTCAGACTTCCTGGCGCGACACACCTCAATTGATTAATACTGTCTACGCAACAAAAATAAATAAATAAATAAATAAAAAGAAAAAAGAGACAAAACAAACAAACAAAAACACATTTCGACCGTAACTTTGCAACCAGATTCGTTACACATCATTGGGGACCAGTGTAATAATATAATAACTGGATGAAGTTTTTATACAAATGATTATTGTGTAAATACGCAGACGCGCACGCAGACACACACACACACGCACACACACACAGACACACACACATATATATATATAGGAGGGTGGGTCATTCAACAAACAAGGTGAATTTTACCTAATGAGTTGGCAATAGGAAGCACTGTTTATAGTTGCACCTTTTTCTGGGAACTAATTGTCGTTGTTTTCTTCATGTTTCAGAGGCTGTCAGTATGACCCTCTCTATTGACCGTTGGGCCCAGAACTTTTCTGGAGAGTCAGTGTGATTCCAATTTGTGAACTGTCTTTTTGACTCAGGATAACGAGCCTCAGTTGAAACAACAAACCCATATTTAGCCCATTACTAAACATCTTTTCTTTTTGATTAAAATATGCTTCTCGGCACACATCACTTATTCCGAAAATTTCACAGTTTGCACTTCTCAGCCATTCAAAATTTGATGGTGGACCTCTTGTTCAATCCTGGAACACTTTGTCTAATTTGCTACCATTTTGAATTGCCTCAAAAAAATATTTTTCCGAGATTAATATAATTATTTATCTAAACCAATTCCTAACAAAACAGACTTTACATTAATGAAAAAGAATTCTAACAAAAAACGTCTTTGCTTTAAAAAAAAAATCTTATTTCTTGAATGGAGCACGTATATATATTATTTGCTGCTATTCTTTAGTCTCCATTCAGTAATTTAGTAAATCTAACATTTTCCACCCATAATAACTAAATTATTTATTACCTATTTATGACATAATTTATATTACTGAAAAGTGTCACTAATTGTGTTTCTTGTATTTGGTGAAGCGTTGGTGCGAGAGGGTATATCTAGTCGAATCCCCTCTGACCAAATTCCAGAAAACACTAACATTGAATAAAGAGAAAGAAACACATTTAGGTCATATAAATATATATACTGGACATTTAATGCAAATACATAAAACAGAAAAGAAATATTACTACCATACAAAAATATGTCCCAAACAGGTGAAATGCGCACTTTGTTCAATGCAGGAGAAGTATATAAAAAGATGTACAAAATAATTAAAAGTTTTGTTTATTTTCGATCGTTTATCCCGGTGGTTTTACGTTTCAGTACCAGTGGGGAAACCAAACCTGTACAATGGACTTTATAAAAAGGGTCTTATCCATTCGAAGAATGGGAACAAAAAAAGGAAGACAAAGGACTCCGAACTCTCACGTGACTAAAAGACACATAATGTCCAAAGACACGCCCCCAAATTCTAGGGAAAGGAGCTATCTAAAGTCTCCCTACAGTAAAAATAAGAACTCTGATTTTGGGACTTTAGAACTTAAAATTTACAATCAACTCTCCTTAAAATTGCCATTTGACAATGCTTGAGGAGGATGTAATTATCATGGCTAGAGTGTGATTTTCATAGATTTATTCATCACGGTCAACAAGTATATATGAGGAATTTCTAGACATTAGTTTTCATTTTAACATCACATATATAAACCTTTTAGAAAACCTTATATATATTAATACCTGTTTAAACCATCTGAGAGACGCCCCACTTTTTTCTCTTCCTCCCACCTTCGCCACCCTACTTCCGTTCCTCTGCACTGCAGTTATTTTTTTTACGTCTCGCGAGGAACAATGAATATTTTTTACATCCATCGTCTTTTTTTTCCCCATCAGTATCATCTGATGACTATTTTTTTATACAGTAATAAGTTAGCCACAGAAAGGTGAGTAAATATCCATTGATTTTAGGTTTTATCCGGCTCTGCTAGTCAGTATTAAGCCCTCTTTTGATTTAGCGTTTTTAAGGGATTTATATATTCAACTATAGATATCTATGTATATATATATATATATATATATATAACACTCCGCCTGATAAAATTTAAAATTTTAGATTAAGATTCAATCTTCTCTCTGCCTGAAAGATTAGAGTAGCAATCATCGAAATTTCAATTTCATTTGTCTTCGAAAAAAAATCAAAATCAAGAGATTATCTTTAAATGCACGTTTCATTATAACAGAAGACAAATATTCTTACTCTTCTTGGCCAGATTTTTTCCGGAAATGAAAATGTTTTTTGAAGTTAATTATGTCCGTAAATTCTTTGACGTGTCGAGGCAGTTAGGAGTGGTTATGACTCGTAGAAAGCGAGTTCGAAATCCAGCCGCGCTATTTTTTTCATAGTAAGAATTTTTTTTGCCTACGTCTTTTCTTTCCAGCTGGCAGCCATTATATATATATATATATATATATATATATATATATATAGTGGGGTTTAAAAAAAGATTGAGGACGTTATACAGATTTATCTATGTGCTTACCTGTCAACTTCACAAATCTTTGAAATCACTTCATCAAGAAATGAATAATTTTTCTTTGTTTGTGGGGGAGATAATTCCTGTTTTTATTTCTTTTGATATTGCAGAGAGAGAGAGAGAGAGAGAGAGAGAGAGAGAGAGATACATCTTGTCAATGGCGATGATGCTAATCTGTCTATCAATCTCCTTCTCTCTCTCTCTCTCTCTCTCTCTCTCTCTTTCTTTCTTTATACATAAACACACACACAAACACACGCAAATATATATATAATGTTGGCAAGGATTTCATGTTCATTTTTTTATTAGCTTTTTCATGAAGGTGAACGAGATGTCGCGATTGTGGATGAAGGCTGGTTAATATTTGTCCGAAATCTCCTAAGTTTTAATCCAAGTAACATATTTTCAACCATTGTTGGTCATTGTCGAGGATGTGGGTACGACTATGCCGTAGATTTAAAGATGTTTCTTCTGATCAATGATATTTTTTTAAATGAGAGCATTTCATTGTGTGCAGCTGACATCATGTTTGAACGCTTAGTCCGTTAGTCGTAGTTTGAATGAGCAGAAATTATCGAAATGAATGTGCTTACATCCATGACAATGACCAACGAGGGTCGAAAGTAGTTGTATTCGGGTTATAATATCAGCTATTTTGGACAATTTCTAAACAACTATCATGTACACTTGCAACATCTCACTCATAAACATTAAGAGGACATTAAAAAAACTCAACACCAAATTTTTGTTTGTCATCTTTAATAAAATCTGCCTATAAGATAATTTGCCGTTTAAATAGACACCATCTATCTATCTATCTATCTATCTATCTCAGTCTATTCCTATCTATCTATCAATCTATCTATCTATCTAAGGCTGTTCCTATCTATCTATTTATCTATCTATCTGTCTCAGTCTATTCATATCAACGTTTTTCCTATTGTTTTGTCATTTTATGCAGAGAACTCGAGATTAAAAAATATAGAGCTACATCTATAATAAATGATAATTGATGATCAATTATAATCAATGTCATGACTTTTAATGTAATAGTCCATAATAGCTGTTTCATGTTCAGTGCAATTATTTCAATTGACTTCTCCACTTACTTTGAACGTGTTCATTCATTCCTTCTTTTTTTTTTTTACTGCAATTTCGTCTGAGGATTTTTTTTCGTTACTCTAAATTTGCGTATTCGTTTTTGATTTATATGAATAAAGAAATGAACAAATACACAATATTGGAGTAAAGGGTAACAGAAAAACGTCCATTTTAATAATTGTATTGAACATGAAACTGCTATCATGGATTATTGAATCAAAACATTGATTACAAGTGATAACTAATTATGAATATGGTAATAATTATTATTATCATCATTATTTACCTATCTCTCTATCTATCTCTCTATCTGGATGTATTACATAAAAACTTTAAAGGATTAAGTCATTTATTTGTCCATCAATATCCCACAAAGATCTTTCAGTTATTCAATTTTTAGTGGAACAGGATTGAGGGAAGATAAGTTCAAGCCTTTTCTGAGATTATTTGTGAGTGATAACATCAATTAACCAGACAATTTCTGTTGTCTCAACAATTAGTCCCACTCCCACACTCTTGGTATATAAGTAAATAGTGATGATCTATATAATATATATTATTTTGAATTCAACGTCTATCGCGTCAATTAATCGTTTCTGGTGTGTTGATCGATTATCTTTGATGTATAATCTATAAGCGATCAGGACGATAAGAGGAAGGTGGAGAGACGAGGTCGGGGAGAGGTTTGAGTCAGTCTGGGTTCTTAACTGGGACACCTAGGGTGGGTCGACTAAGTAGGTGGGGTCAGACATTGATTAACGAGGCCGAGGACGTCTGCAGAACAGAGAAACGACGCGTCTCAAGGTGCGCGAGTTTGTCTGTATATATACGCATATACGGCTCTGTGTGTGTGTGTGTGTATGTGTGCAGAGGAGCGTGTCTGGCAATGTCTTGATGGTAAGGAAAGAGGTTGATGGGGGTTTCGACTGGCGATATTTTATTTATTCTATGTTGCGTTGATAGTCCAAACATTTCCAGACAATGCTATAAGATGGGGTGTAGGAGTGTTAAAAGTGACTTGTTGGTTTGGTTGTGGTCGGAAGACACGCTGGAGTGTGATTTGAATGGGATTATTAAGAGTCGGTAAAAAGGAAGGGAACAGATAGATTTAAAGAGAAGGGAGAATAAAAGAGAGAGAGAGAGGGGGGGAATTAGGGACGTTAGCCCTTTTATTGTAATAATTGTAATAGTAAGTAAACAGGGATAAAATGAGGGAGAAAGTACCAAAAGGGTGTAAAAAAAAAGAAAGAAAGAAAGAAAGAAAGAAAGACAGGATGAATTTTTGTAAAAGAAAGAAAGCAAGAAGAAGAAGAAGAAGAAGAAGAAGAAGAAGAAGAAGAAGAAAAAGAAGAAGAAGAAGAAGAAAGGAAAGATAGCGGATAAAAGAGAAGATAATAAAAGACTATAAAAAAAAAGAACCAAATATGATAAGATGGAAGAGAAAAAGAGAATGAAAAATTTGGAGAAAATAAAGAGGGGTGAAAGAGAAAATTTGTAAGGGAAAGAAAAAAGGAAGAAGGGTGAAAAATGCAAAAAACAGAAAATGAAAAACAACGAAAAGGGGTTGGTTGGCTGTTTTGTTTTACGGCGTATCAGCTCTTTTCGGGTCATTTAACGCCGAATCAAGTTTCAAACAATTCAGTTTAGTATAAGTATAGTTTTTGTTTACAAACAGTTAAATGCCAAAACAGTTCGGTTAAATGTCAAAATAGTTCTATTTCAAGCAATTCAGTTTAGCATAAGTACACAGTTTAGTTCTATTTGATCCATAGATAGGACCCTATCAGAAAGGACCAGGGAACGATGGCAATGAAGGGGTTCTCTGCATTCCCCAGAGCTCCAGAATTACTTGAACCTCACCATCATATTGTTTAGTGTCATATCTAGAACACTCGTTGGGTGGGGGGTTACCCCTCTGCTGAGAAGCAGTCGGTGTATTCTACAGCTCCAGCCGACTGGACGAAGACATCGAAAAGAATAAATACAGAATTTTTTTTTTCGAATAGTTGAGAACTCAAAAAGATCTATGTATATTAGTTTCTATGCTATAAAATGGATTATCAAATATATTGAAAGACATTTTGATATGCAACAAAATTTGATTCTTTCTTTCTTTCTTTCTTTCTTTCTTTCTTTCTTTTATTTCATCTTTTATTCCCCCCTCTCCTTTATTTCTTTTTCTCCTTTTTTCCAAGACTTTCAATCTTTTTTCTTCTTTCCTTTAATTCACCTTTCTTTCTTTCTTTCTTTCTTTCTTTCTTTCTTAATCCCACCCTCTTTAACCATACTATATCTCACTTTGACACTCACCGCTTATCCCTCACCTTCAATAATGTACCTCATCGGCCATCAGTTTTGATTCTTTTTTCTCTCGTTAATTTTTTTCTCACTCACACCTTTTCCGATTCTTGATCAATCTCATCGAACTCCCTCTTTCTGTCTCTCCTCTCTCTATCTCTCCCACCTCTTTCCCCACCCATTCTCTCTGCACCCTGTCTGACTTTTTACATCTTCTCTTATTTTGTAATTTTCCCCTCTTTGAATCCTCTAATACTAACCCTCGCCTCACCGACCATTTCACTCTTGCTTGCGCCTGGCGTAAAAACTTGGCCATTTGAGTATGCATGCACCAAAAGTCGAACAAGGACAACGACGCTGAAAACAACAATAACAACAAACTTAATAAAAACCGGAATAATAACAACAGCAGCAAAATTAATAATAATAATAATAATAATAATAATAATAATAATAATAGCGACGATAGTAAAAATGAGGAAGAAAACAATGAAACTAAAACAAAATGGCGACGCCTTGCTGGCCTCTCATTAAGCACAATTACTGAGAATTCAACTGAAGACAGCTATAACCTGTTTTTCTTTTTGTTTGAAAACAAGAAATACAGACATCATACAGTTCCAGGAGAAATGATCCCTATGATCTCATTATCATTTTGACACGATTCATTTGGATTAATATCCTCATCTTTGTTGTCTTTCGTCTCGTTTTCTTTCTTACCTTAATCAGTGAAATTGCACAGTCGGAATCTATTGTTCAATGTGGTATACTTGGGATCCAATCAACTCGCACGCCCACTCGTCGTTGTTTTAATGATCTATTTCTTGGAGCTG
Organism: Sepioteuthis lessoniana; assembly: GCA_963585895.1. Lineage (NCBI taxonomy): Eukaryota > Metazoa > Mollusca > Cephalopoda > Myopsida > Loliginidae > Sepioteuthis > Sepioteuthis lessoniana. The sequence goes on along the minus strand of OY757935.1, from coordinate 50,659,955 downwards.
TAACGATCGCTATTCCTTCCATTTTCCGTCGGACTCCCTTATCAACAATTTGACATACAACTGTCTTAGCAGTCTTGTCTTAAATTTGCTTAAAATGATTCCTATTTAATAGGATCGTGTGCCAAAATCCCTTTTTATAAACAATTACAAAAAATGTAGATATAAATGTACAATGAGCGTGATTCCCTAACCTCTAGGTATAAAATACCCTTAGACGAGTTGACATGTCAATCAATCAACTCTCTTAGCTACTTATGTGATATAAAGAGACCTTAAATGTTAAACAAGTGAAAAAGTCACTGAAGATCATAAAAATGAAAGGAATTGACTTAAAATGATTGTGAACTACATTGATATATCATCTTTTAAAACATTGATATTGCAACTAATTATGATGTGATTTCCTCTTCAGAATGATTTTGAAGACATACAAGGCTCATCAAATAAGTTCCCAGACTTTTCGTATGGGCACTTTTATTGATACTACACTTCGAAGTAATCTCCTCCGGCTGCAATGCACTTGTTGTACCGTTCCAACAACTTCTGGAAGGCCCCATGGAAGTCCTATTGTGTGAGCGTGTCAATGACCTTCGTCACAGCCTCTATCATTTCCTCAATTGTCTAACGACAGCCTCTAAGTTTTTCCTTGAGCTTAAGGAATAACCAAAAGTCACAGGGAGCAAGGTCTGGACTATAGCGAGGGTGAGGAACTGTCTTGATGCCCATCTTGGTCAAATAGTCTGTGACAAGGATGGAGATGTGTAGTGGTGCATTGTCCTGTTGGGAATGCCACTGACCCGATTTGAAGAGTGCTGACCTCTTCCCAAGGAATCTCTTCCTGAACTCCTTTAATACCTCAACATAGTATTCCTTGTTGACTGTCTGTCCAGTGGGAACCCAGTGCATGTAGATCATGCCAGTGCTATAAAAAAAAAAAGGGATCATCAATAGTTTGTGGGTGGATTTGCTTTGTCTGGCTTTCTTGGGTCTGGGAGAGCCAGCATGCTTCCACTGGGAACTCTGTCTCTTGGTCTCTGGGTCATAGCAGTAGATCCAGCTTTCATCGCAGGTCACCAGAGCATCAACAACTGCGGGATCTGAATTGATCAGCTCGACCATTTCCTTGCTGTCATGACAACGTCTTTCTTTCTGATCTTCTCTGAGCACCCTTGGGACAAACTTCGCGCAAATCTTCCGTATCTTCAGTTCCTCGCGAATTATTGTGTGTACAGTTCCCACACTGACATCAAACTGGGCACTTATTGTCTCTATAGACACACGACGGTCCTTATCCATGAAATTCTTTATTAGGTCAATCAACTCAGGTGTTCTGACTTCCGTACTCCTCCCACACCTCTCATTATTCCTCACAGACTCCCTGCCTTCTTTGAATCTCTTATGCCACTCAAAAACTGATGTTCGATTCATTCAAGATGATTGAAAAGCAGTCTGAAGCATTTCATGCGTTTCTGTAGCATTTTTAAAGTTTAAAACAGAATTTTATTGCATATCGTTCTTCTAAAGTGTCCTCACGTTCAGATTGCATTTTTGAAATTCACCAGCTGTGACAATCTGTCTTTAGTCGGGTGTATTCCAATTCCTGCTGTAGCTGTTGATTTGAACCTGAAATCATAAAAATTGGTCAGTCATCTCATAAGATGTATAGGAATAACATAGTGAATTTTCAAGAGTCTACGACAATTTTAAATGCCTATACAAAAAAATCTGGAAACTTATTGAAGGCACCACGTATTTACCGGCTATAATTGAAGCACTTAAGTGTTAAACTGATTTCGGCACCTGAAATGACCCCCAAATGATTTGGCATCTCACAAAACCAACCAACCAACCAACCAACCTATCTATCTATCTATCTATTTACATGTGCATATATATATATATATATATATATGTTTGTATATGTGAGCATCTTTTTGCGCATGTGCGTGAGGGTGTTTGTGTTTTTTAACAGTATATACAATGTTTAAATCAACTTTGCATTTCTGGTGTTGGTACTTTTGTTTATGTCGCACTAAAACTATTGAAAAATTCATAAATCTATTTCTCACTGTGTCCTATCATCAGATATCGTGATAAAAAAGATATGGTCGCTTGGCGGTCCACATTATTGACGATTGACTGTAAAAGGAGTGGGTGAGTGAGCACCTGGACGAACACCTGTCTTATCAATTTCAGTGGAAAAGCTGTTAACACGATAATCAACCTTTAATGTGACAGTTGTGAGGCTACAATATGCAGTTGGTGAATTGGACCTTTTAAAATATGACTCAAATGGGTTATAAAAGTTAAACGACTCTTATGGTACCTAAATATAAGGAAAATGAAGGGAATGTCGGTAATGGGCTGGAGGTGGGAGAATAAAAGACTGTTATGCAACTGTCTGAGAATGTAAAGTAGATATTGAATATGGTTAGATCATTCTCTTTTACATCTGCTGTCAACTTTAGTGATATACCAGTGATGAGACTTTGTGACAGAGGGAGATGAGCTTAAACATTTTTTAGAGAAAAAAATAGGATTGAATTTGGAATTCAGGTTTCCTGGTCAAAATTGTTACATATATATATATATATATATATATATATATATATATATATCTTCAGGAGAACGAATATTTGAAATGACAAAGACATTGACGAATAGTATGGATTTATTTAAAGAGTTGGAGGAAGAAAAACAAGTTGGAGGGGAATTTACGAAAGAGAAAAACTTTACTTGACGTAAGAGGAAGAATTGACGGGGAAAATGTTAAAGGCATTTCAGAACGTGGCTGCTACATTCCAAATTGATTTTGTTTAAGGAAGTTTTGTTGATCTTTATTTAGAGAGCTTTAAGAATTTGGAGATTTTTGTTTATTTTTTCTTTGAGTAATATGAAGTCGTTTTCAGTTAGAATTTTTCGGTATTTTGAGGAGGGGCACAAATGTGATTAAGGCGTTGAGAGATGGAACTAGTGTCGGATACGTGGATTGTTAAGCGTCTTGACAGAGTCAATATAGTCAGGCCAATGTTGGTACTTTGGGTGCCTCATTCATGCAGCCTTGGTGCTACATCTAAGCAAAAGCGTTGCTATTTATCTTATTGGAGAAGCATTTTCATTAAAATTCGTATACCATATTGGTCTTACTGAGGTGAATAATTGAAGAAGAGAAGTTATTAGAGATGAGCAGGCTAGTTGTATTAAATTTGGGATAATTCATAATTAGTTTTATTGTACTGTTAGAGTTGATCTGGGAGACGTTATGGCGTATTACATTTTTGAAGCGATTTCATTAAGTTTGTAGTCTTTGTGCATTTGGTTACGAAAAAATAGCTCAGTGTTTTTGGTTGCTTAATTTATTATTATTTCCATTGTAATTAGAGTATTTTATTTTTGATAGAGTATTTTTGATAGAGTATTTCATTTGTTCGTCAACAATGTGGTTTGAGAAGTCATTGTTAATGACAGTTTGCTTAATGTTTTTAAGTTCGGAGAAAAATAAGTTTGGGAAAAATATGGTGTCTTTTTGAATTCATTTCATTCAGATATCAAACGAAGATTGAACGGATCCCTAATACACTAAACAAAAGTGAAGTGTCTGTCTTATTTAATTAAACATATGTAAAAGAGAAAATGTTACCTTTTATAATTATTATTGCAGTATCTATAAAAAGTGTTCCGTATCGTTGATAGAGCCTACGCCAGGATAGCATAGATACAAAGAGCAGTTAATTCAGTGCGTACACTTAACTGCAAAGAATCCAGTTTAAGCAACAGGCCGCCATCTTTTACCGCTAACCTTGGCCGTGATGCACTCAGGGTGTCATAGTGTCGACTCCAAGACGCTGTTCTTGGATTTAATCAATAGTAAATGTTCTCATGTCATTTGTTATATATATATAAAGATTTTTATTGGTCCAACGAGGGAAATGTAAATATTCTAAAAATAATTTTTCTGCAAATTATTCCAAATTTTTATGATTTCATACATTTAAATATCTTTTAGATTTCACGTCTTCTTCAGGAGATTTTCGATGGTTAAGTAAAGTTTTTGTTTTTGTTCTTGTAGTAAAGAATGTTTGAATATGATGAGATCTTCTTTGATTCCAGGATTTGTGTCAGTGAAAGTCCCGTTGGATTTGATTTTCTATGAAGACCTCTGATCCTTGCAGAAATTCTTTGTATCATTAAATAATTAAAGATCATGAAATAAGTTTCCAGACTTTTTTCGTGTAGGCACTTTTATTGATAGTACACACATGAAACTCTAGTCCCCTTCGAAGTAATCTCCTCTAGCTGCAATGCACTTTTTGTACCGTTCCAACAACTTCTAGAAGGCCCCATGGAAGTCCTCTTGTGTGAGTGTGTCAATGACCTTCGTCACAGCCTCTTTCATCTCCTCAATTGTCTCATAACGACAGCCCCTGAGATAAGTGAATAACCAAAAGTCACAGGGAGCAAGGTCTGGACTATAGAGAGGGTGAAGAACTTTCTTGATGCCCATCTTGGTCAAATAGTCTGTGACAAGGATGGAGTTGTGGACTGGTGCATTGTCCTCGTGGAAATGCCACTGACCCGATTTGAAGAGTGCTGGCCTCTTCCGACGAAATCTCTTCCCTGAACTCCCTAAAAACTCAACATAGTAAGCCTAACCCTAACCCTTTGACCATCATAGTAAGCCTAACCCTAACCCTTTGATCAACTCTAGTGTATTGACTTCCTTACTCCTCTCACACCTCTCATCATCCCTCCCAGCCTTCCTGCCTTCCTTGAATCTCTTACGCCACTCAAAAACTGATGCTCGATTCATGCAAGATGGTCGAAAAGCAGTCTGAAGCATTCCATACGTTTTTGTTGGATTTTTTCCAAGTTTAAAACAGAATTTTATTGCATATCGTTCTTCTAAAGTGTCTCCACGTCCAGATTGCATTTTTGAAATTCACCATCAGTGACAAAACTTAATTATTCAAAATCCCCTGATTATTTAAAATTTGAAACATGAGTAAAGCTCAAGTATATAAAATAATAAAAACCAAAATCTGAAATCATTTGCGAGCCTTTTCTTTTTAATATATATATATATATATATATATATATATATATATATATATATATATATATATATTGGACCTCTTTATTTTTCAATGAAATAAGAGTTCAATGCAGTCAGATTATGATCAATTTCTCTTCATTTTCCGATAGAATGTGTGTGTGTGTGTGTGTTTTGACTGATTTTAACGCCATGTCAACTAGTCTTTATTTTACGTCTAAAGGATAGGGAATCATTGTAAATTGTTTTTTGTTGTTTCATAAAACGATTTTGCACACCGTTATCGGGAATGAAAGTATTCCTATCTAATACAAATAATTTATACACAATTGTACGATTTCAAGTATTCCTAACTTATACTAATAATTAAATGATTTCAAGTAATTATTTCTGTTTAATAATAATCATTTGCTTGCACATAGTAACATAGTTTCAAGTAATTAATAATTTTCCTTAATAAACAATTATAGGTTTAAGTAACTTTTCTTAATAAAAGGATTAATATGGAATCAAGTATTCCAATTAAACATGAATAATTTTTGCACCGATCTATTTAACTCATAGTTAAGAAACTAACAATTACTACAACTCCTGGTCAGAGTGAACCTGGAAGTAATAGCAATGAAGAGGTACTCAACACTTCCAAGAGCTTCTGAAATAGAGACTTACCATCAGATGCAATTTAGTGTCATACCCAACACTCACACCCTTTTTTAGAGGAGACTCTTAACCCCCTGCAGAGGATGTGTGTTTGCATATATTTATATATGTGTATATATATATATATATAAAGAGAGAGAGAGAGAGAGAGAGAGAGAGAGAGAGAGAGAGAGGTGTCCGTGGATAAATGGTTACTCTCGTAGGAAATGGACACGGTGTTCAATCCTCGATGAGGCTGTATGCATTTCACATGGAGTTATTACTTTTAGGAAAAGTTTAAATTGAAGAATTCTCCCTCCAGCTGTGGGTAAATGGAAGGGCAGACTGGGCTGATTTACCATGGTATGTGTTGTAACATAACGAAAGGTTACCGAATGAGAAATAACCAAAACAGAGGTTGAAAATGAAATGGAAATCTTTATAACATTAACAAAATATTATACTTGCCAGCGACGTGAAGAAGGTAACCACTTCTAGTGGTGACTACTTAGTTTATTTTCACTTAATTGAATAACCCTTATGTATGAAATAGATACATAGGGAAAAAATAAGAACATTTAAACTGTTAACTTAAAAATGTACTTGAAAGTCTTTTGTATCGTTACGAGAATTTATATGAGTAATAATAATAATAATCTGCAGACCACAGAGTGAAATTAAAGGAAATAAAAGAATAAAAACTGAATCTTATGATCTTTGTGAAAGTGTTTAGTTCAACGATAAATTAATGCATCTCTTCTCCCAACAGCTATGAGTAAATAGTAAAGTAGATTTACTCCTTTAGCTTTGCTACGAGAACAAGTCAAAGTAAAGGAAAACCCCACAGTACTCCACTGAAAATTAACCTTGTGTCGCATTCTGCGCTTAGCAGAAAGTTTCCATTCATAAATTCATGGATAATCAACAGATTTCCTTTCTAAAAGGCTCAAGAAGCTGTAATGTTTGCATCTGTATTTTTGCATCTATTGACCAATCGGCGCTTAAATGCTAATTTTTTAAAAAGATTTTTTTTTAATTTATAGATCACAATATTTGACTTGCCGCGCAAAATTTGAAAGATCAAACGCCAAAATAACCGAAAAAATCTTTTTCCTTCTAAATTGTTTAAATACATGTTCTAATTCTAATTTAAAATTTAATTCTTCTTTTATTCATTGTTAAAATACATTTTTTTAACTAATTAGAATTATAGATTAATCATCAATTTTTAAAATCTAATTTCGAGCCAACTTCATTTTATAAAAAATCGAAGGAATAAATATTTCTATTGTAGGTGCAGATTTATTTGTATCCACTCAACTACTTTTCAGCGAAAATCTTCATTCTTTTCTCACAACAATGCATTTAATTTCAACATGGTTTAATTTTCTTGAATTGAACAAACATATTAGTGTTTACATAGATTTTTGAATACTGCTACTTTAGCCCAAGCTTGCTGATGAAAATTTCAGCAACTGCTGTATATACATTTAACGCATTTATATGTTTTCTCTTACACATAGTGACACACTAACTCACAGAACTTTTACACACACAAAATATATCCGTTTAGATTAGGCTAACGATAACTGCAACATTTCATTCATAAATCTTCACTTTCTCTCTAAAAATACTTACACTCTGACTATAATTACTCACAAGAAAAGATTTTATAACTTTTGTTTTTCAACAAACTTTTGACTCAATTTAAAGAAATAAAAATTTATTAATTTGTAAATCGGTGTTTTATTCATTCATTTACATCTTTGTTCACATATATATAGCTGGATTTTGGCTGAGAACTAGGAGAAAAGCTGTGGAACATGAACTTGATAGAAGTAACAATCATAGTCGCGACACTTGGAACGATCCTAAAGAAGCTAGAAAAGAGACTGGAAGAGCTGGAGATCTGTGGAAAGATTGAGAGCGTCTAGACCACAGCACTAGAGTTGCTTATTGACCCTTGACCAAGCCGTCAATCAGAGATTCTCTACACTGACGCACCTGTGGAAATAAACGGAAGCAGTTACATGGTTGATTGGAATGTGTGGGTATTCATAGTTATCAACCCCTCCGCTCGGGCAGGATATGACTCAAGGTTAATTTTTAAGCGGAGTTTATCAGGTTTGAATTCAGAGTTTTCCTTCTCCTAGACTAGTTGCCTCACCAAGGCTGAAGAACCTAGTCTGCCCTACTATTTACCCATAGCTGGAGGGAGAATAATTGGATTCATACCTTTCCCAAGGGTATTAGTGCTATGTGAAATGCAATCAGTCTCGTCCAAGATTTGAACTCGTGTTGCTGTGTCCATTTCCTCCGACGATAACCATTACACCACGGGCACCTCCAATGATATGTGTAGATACCCATGTGAGATAGTGACCGTCTGTCAGTGCCAGCTTGCAGCGGTGAGTCGAATCGGCTGATAGAGAACCGTTACCGCGGAGGACCGAGCGGTTCCCGGACAAAGACCAATTGAGTACGTCTCGTCGGAAGAGAAGACGTAAGGCCTTAAAGATAACACTGAGCGGCCCACAACGGGCCTCCGGTTGAGTACTCCCCACGGCTGAGAAGCAGAAATAAGTCCATAGAGCAGGCTGTCTTCGTCTCCCTCAGTCCGCCAGTCTCTCTCACACCACAAAAGCTTTGACTCCAAGAAGAATAAAAAGTTATATTTTTATTACATTGAGGTTCTTCATTCATCACAGTATACAACGCTTGTAAGATCGGTCGGAGAGTTGAGGAGACTTGCTGTCTGTTAGGCTTCAGTGAAAACCACCAGTTACTACTGGTATGAAAAACTTGTAAATAAATAAATAAATAAATTAATAATAATAATGATAATAAAGAGCAACAGATCGGATATAGCGGTTAAAGACAATAAAAGAAAAACAAGCCTTCGAATTGATACGTCAGTACCAACAGACAATTACAAATCAGTCAAAGAATATAAAAAAAAAAAGGTAAATACATTGACCTAAAAATAGAAATCGAAAAAAATGTGGCATCTTAAACTATCAATGTACCAATGGGAGCTCTGGGTATGACCAAGAAAAGTACAGGTAAATACATTAACAAAGATACCTGACAGTCCCAGCCTATATGAAATACAAAGAATTTAACTTTGTGGAACTGCTCATTTCCTGAAAGAGGCAGCAAAATATATATACATAGAATACACATAACCACTACCTTCTTTTCAGTAAAGACTTTGGGAAGGATTTTAAGAAACCGAAAGTAAAGCAGAAGATTAAACCATAACAACAATAATAATAATAATAATAATAATAATAATAATAATAAGAAGAAGAAGAAGAAGAAGAAGAAGAAGAAGAGGCAGCCAAATTCGAGGAGGTGTAACGTATTAATAATCATGACAAAATAAAAAAAAGGGAACGAAACTGTAAAAGAACAAGAAAACTTCTTGAAACCAAAATCTACGGCAGAAATCGCATCGAAGAAATAAACAGCTGGGCAGTTCCCCGTTGTAAGATGCTCTGAACCATTCTTAAAATTGGCAAGAGAAGAACTCAGACAAATGGACTAAAGATCAAGGAAATTGATAACCATGCACAAGAAAAAAAAAGAAGAGGATGCATTAAGTATTATGTTGATGCAAAAATTCAAAAGCCAGAGAAAATAGCCGAAAAACAGTAAAGTAAAGCTAATTACAGCAACTAATTTCTAATTATGTTGTTATTGCTGTTAACCAATAACAGCAAAGGTAACATAAGGTCAAAGAGGAAAACGACAAAAACAAGAAAACAAAAATGGGAAGAAAAAAATGTATGTATGTTTCAAGCGCAAACTGTAAAGATTGCAGACGAGATAACTTGGGCGTGGCTAAGAAGGGGAAATCTGAAGAGAAAAACTGAATCTCTTTTAATAGCTGCACAAAATAATGCCGTAAGAACCAATTATATCGCGGTGAAAATTGATCATACGCAACCGAATAGCGAGTGTAGGTTATGTAGAGATAAAGATGAGACGGTTAATCACATACAAAGTGATCGCAGCAAACTGGTGCGAAAAGAGTACAAGAGTAGGGATGACTGGGTCGGAAAGGTGATATACTGAGAACTGTGCAAGAGATTAAAATTTGATCATATTGACAAAAGGTAATTGCGTAAAACAATATGTTTTAGAAAATAAAACCCATAACTAGGATTTTGAGATACACACCGTTTACCTAATCCCAGACAGAAGACCAAACCTAGTTTTAATAAACAAGAAAAAGGACAGAACTTGTCATCTAGTGAATTTTGCCGTCTGAGCAGACTACAGGGAAAATGAAATAAAGCAAAAAAGATAGACAATTACTTGAATCTTGCCAGAGAGCAGAAAAAGTTGATGAGGATGAAGATGATAGCGATACCAATAATAGTTGATATCCTTGCAACGGTCCCCAAAGGCCTTAAAGAAACACTTGGAGGAATTGAAAATCAGAGAAAGAATCATGATTATACTGACCACAACATTGTGTCAATACTCAAAAGAATCCTGAAGATAGTTCCTGCTACTCAGACTTCAGTGACAACGACCAGTTACTAATGGAGAGAAAAAAAGCAATAATTCAATTTCTTTGCGTTTTTAATTTCATTTCGTGAGATTATCAGATCTATTTTCATTTAAAAAGATCACTGAACCCATGTGTAAAAACGAGCCCAACTTCAACTAATTCCTTCCTCCATTTTTTGCACATTTCATTCAGTCAAGCGTGAAGTTATTTTCCCGCCTTGCGCAGAATACAGATTGAACGTACGCTGTTGCTTGTGTTCAACATGAAATATTTCTATTAACACTGATGATCACATATTCATTGTTTTGTTTGTTTATTTTATTTTTTACGCTTTTTCAGTGAAAAGAGAGTTCAATGCGATCAAATTCTGTTTGATTCCGATTCATTTTCCGAATTCTACGAGCAATTCCAGCGACTTTGAGTGAGTGTAGGTCTTACCTGCTTTGGACATGGCGTCTATGTTGTCATCTTGACAAACGACTCTCTCTCACACACACACGCACGTGCGCGCACGCATGCATTCGCATATATATATATCAGATGAACTGAAGAGATAAGGTGATAAAGTGGGGGCCCCGTGGCGCAGAGGCTAACGTGCGGCACCACGACTCTGTTGTAATTGAGTTCGAACTCCAGTCGCGCTATTATGTTCACTTTCAGACAAAAACTCTAGTAAAAGGACCCCCCTCATCCAGCTATGGGTTAAATAGTACCACTATTGTTCTTTTACAAGGATAGTTTGGGCATTAAATAACTCACGAAAGTTGATATGACATTAAACAAAGAAACCAAACAAACATACAGATGAAAAAGTTGGACATGTCGAATGTGTTCTATATTGCCGGAGAAGAGTTAAAATATTTTGTTTCTCGAAGATCAAATTAGTGTTAGAAATAAACCACAAAGTTTGTTTGTCTGGTTGGTTTAGTTTTATAGCACATCAACCATTGTAGGTTATTCTATGCCAAATCAATTTTCATACATATAAACAGTTCTATTTCAAATAATTCAGTTTAGTATAGTTTTTCGTTTACACACAATGAAATGTCAAAAAACTCTGTAGAGAATCAGTTGGTGTATTCTACAGGCCCAGCCAAATGGGCAAAACCCACAAAGTAAACACCACGAAATGAGAGTCTAGTGGACGAGAGAGAGAGAGAGAGAGAGAGAGAGAGAGAGAGAGAGATTTTTAAAGATTTCTCTATCTAAATAATTGTTAGGGAATGTATTTATTTATGGACGATCCTGTATTTACAAAGATTAGTCTGGTACATGGTAACTTGTTGTGGATGATACTCTATGTACTATAAAAAAGTTTTCGATTATTTATTTCCACTAAAAAGTGAAATCGACTTATACACGAGGCATACCCTTAGATTTGAAAGCGGTTAAAAAATTAATCTTAACGTTAGCTTTTGTTGATAACTGATAAAAACGTTCCAGCTTTGTGTTTAACTCAGCAAAGTTTAAAGAAATAAAAATGACAACTTGTTTTCTTATTAAAGTTTTAAAAAAGAAAACAAATACAGGAGTAGCAAACAATGAGTAATGTTTCCTCAGAGTTAAATAACACAGAAGATCGAGGCAATCGTATTTATTTACGTTATAATAGTGTTATTCATTTCGAACTGAGATCAAGTGATCAAGTCATCATCTACAAACTCGAAACATTGTGGGACAGTCAGATTAATTGTAAATACAGTATCGTCCATAAATAAATATACTCCCTAACAATTATTTTCCTCAAAAGTGATTTTGTTCTAAACTAATCATCATCATCATCATCAAATCGTGCTGATAGACAGAGTCCCCCGACTCTCTCTTTCACCAACCCTCCCTTTCAGCCAGTGTTCGCCTAGAGCTGAGGTAAATAAGTCTTTCCTGGTCAGCCAACATTTGTGAGTCTATTAATGGGAGTCTATGGAGAACATCACTTTTGAATTAGTCCAGCAGTACCCAGCATGTCTTACTTGAATAGTTTGTGAGATGGGAGGTAAGTGACCATACAGCTACTAATTTGTTGGGTGCTGCTTCCTGGATTTGTTCAAATCAGCAAGTAGCTGGTAAAGAAAGTAGCAATAAAGAAATTATTAAACCAAACATTCATGAATCTTATTATTTATGGGGAAACAATAAACAACCAAAACGGATATTATTATGTGTTACAGTATCCCTAATAAATAAATACACCTCTAACAATTCTTTTTAAAAAATTAATGTTTTTCTAAACCAAAGATAATATAATTTCTAGTGGAACATCATACAATCAAAACGGATATTATTAGGTATTTTAGTAACGGCAAAAAAATAAGTACACCACTAATAATTCTTTTTGTAAAGAGTTATTTTCTTCTAAACCAAACAGACTAGGACTTGATCATTTATGGTGGAATATTATACTATCAAAACGGATATAATTAGATATTGTTTATTGCTAAGCATTGAAACCCTGTAACCATAACTAAAATTGAATAAATACATATGAGGAGGGTAATCATTTTTGGACAACCACATATTCCTATTTTTGTTGTTCCAGCAACAAACAGAGTAAAAATAAAAGAAAACGAAAACAAAAATATTTACCTAGATCTTGCCAGTGAACTGAAAAAGCTGTGGAACATGAAGATGAAATTAATTGTGATTGGAATCCTTGCTACTGTCTCCAGAAAGTGGGTGAACAGAAGATAAGAGGAAAAATGTAGATTATGTTGTGTTTGATATCATATAGTTAATCACATAATAAGCAAATGCAGTAAACTGACACAAAAATACTAGAGTAGGTATGACTAGGTGGGAAAGGTGATATACAGAGAACTGTGCAAGAGATTGAAATTTGACCATGCTAACTAAAGGTAATTGTATGAACCAGAATAAAATTTTCTGGGATTTCGAGATTCAAATGAATCACCTAAACCCGGTCAGAAGACTAAAACTAATGTTAATTTACAGGAAAAAAAGAAAGAAAAAAAAGAAAAAGTAGTTGTCTGTTAGTGGATTTTCTGTCTTAGCAGACCCATGGCCCACTGATAAATATGGCCCCGTATGTCACATTAAAGGCTGATTCGTAACAGGCCGATTGAAATTGAAACTAAAAACAATCAATAGATTGACTGTTTAGGTAATTAAAAATTTAAAAAGGGGCGTAACTTTAAGAATTACCTTTTTTGAACGTAAATAAATAATTTATAAATTTCAAGAGAATTTATCAGAACCTATTTTAATTTCTAAACATGTTTTCAACACTAAAATTCATGTTTACACTTTTGTTTTAAAAATTAAAACAATAAATTATTAGCAATCAAAAGTGATCTCGCTTGAATGATTTTCAATTGGGTAAGCAATGTTTTGTTTTTGAAACTCCATATTACATATTTTTGCTAACGCATTAATTGCATTTAGATATTGAATTTTAAAGTATTTTGTGATATTTTTAACAAATGTGAGGCATTTGACTGTTCAAGTGGATAAGATACAAACAGTGAAAAAGTCTCCACATTTTCTTTTCATCTAGGAAAATCCGATCTTATCGAAAAATAGATGAAATTTATTAATCGAAATAATTGGTTTCCTACGAAAAATTCAGTTCTTTGCATCAAACATTTTGAGGATGAATATATTTTGAAAGGTAAGAGAAACAAATTGAATTGGAATTTACAGCCAATACCAACAATACATTAAAAAAAAAAATAATAAAACCATCTCTTTTGCCGACTCAAACAGATTTTAGAAACCCCACAAAGCAACGACGGATTGAAAAAGATGAATTACAAGATTTTCTTTCAACTGACACTAACGGATTTTGCCCGATTGACTGTGAAATGTTGTCCCTCTGGTTTTGAATTTAAAAAACGTGAAGATTATATTCTAATTTATAGAATAGTCTTTGACATTGAAACATAATTTTCATCTACAAAAGAATGTATTAGTATTGACCGAAACCTTCACGTCCAGCTCCAATGTAATGGAAACCCTATACCATTACCACAATGGTTCATACATGGAAATAATGCTAAACTTACAAAATTTAGCATGTTAGAAAATTTTCCAACCCACATCAAAAACGTAGTGGAAGATGACCCATACTCGATTTTAAATGAGTTACAAAAAAGACAACATTATAAACCAAAAGGCCGTCCTCCATTTTCTGTAGATCTAATACGTTATGCCTTACTACTGTACTATACATCAAGGCAAGCTTATAAATTACTTCTGGAGAAATTTTCATTACCATCTTTTTCTTTATTAGAAAAAATCCAAAGTGGTGGTGGGGGGATCAATTACAGCAGTAAAATGTCATCTTTCTCAGGACTGTGTTTTATTAGTTGATGAAATGTACCATCAAAAAGGAACACAATTTCATGGTGGGGAGTATATTGGTGCAAATGAAAATGAGCTTTATAAAGGAATCATGGTATTCATGATTACTGCTCTAAAAAACAGTACCGTCAGTCGTAAAAGCCTGCCCTAAAGTAACAGTAAATGGTGAGTAGCTTTCTCAGGAAATCCTAAAATGTATTTTTCAACTGATAAATTCTGGATTTTTTATTAGGGCTGTTGTTGCAGCCAATGTGAATGCCTTTAACATTTTACTTGATAAATTTGAGGGGGACAAAACGTATTATATAACTCTTCCTAATCCTCCCCTAAAAATGTTTCTGTTTTTTGATTCTGTTCATTTATTAAAAAATATTCGTAATAGTTTACTGAATAAAAAGAAATTTGTATTTCCTGCTTTTACATTTGAGATCTCAAATGTTTCTGTTTCCTCTAAGAAGGGATATATCGCTTGGTCTGACTTACACAAAGTATATAACAAAGATAATGCTCTAAATGCTAAATTATACAAGGCTCCAAAGCTAACATTCAAAGCATTGCATCCAAGTGACAATAAACAAAATGTTAATTTAGCTGTTGCCATTTTTCATGAGACAACTATTGCAGTTTGTGAGAGCTATTTTCCTGATCGAGCTGACATGTCAAACTTTCTTAGATTGATATCATGCTGGTGGACAATAGCAAATTCAAGAAAAAATTTTTTGAACAATGCAGTCATTTTAAATGATGGAAAAATTGATTTCTACAAAAGATTATCTGATTGGATTGAGTCTTGGGCACAAATTTCAGATTTTTGTCTGACAAAGCAAACTTCCAAAGCTTTTGTTATAACTTAGAAAGGATAGGTTATGCTTATGCAAGAACTTTTAGATGAAGGGTATAAGTTTATTTTCACCCGTAGGTTTCAAAGTAACCCTCTTGAAAATAGATTTTCCCATTATCGACAGATGAATGGTGGTAGATTTTTGGTGAGTCTTCGAGTACTGAGTACTGAGAGAATATTGACCTGTCGGTCTCTTTTAAAACAAAACATCAACTTTTGGGAGGAAAACCTCGAGCCAGATCAAAAGAATGACAAAATACTTAACATTTTGGCCCAGCATGAATCAGAAATAAATAAGCTCTTCTTGTCACCAGACAGCAAAGAAGTAGCATATACAATTTCTGGATATATCACAAATAAATTGATTAAACATTTTCAATGTGAAATGTGTTCCCTGATCATGGTAGACAATGATAGTGATAAGGCTACAAATAAGGAATAATTTAACTTACTTTCTCGAAGAGGTCTTACTGTTCCATCTAGAGAAATGGCGGAGTTTGTTTGTGCTTATTTTGCTATACTTGAATATACAGATCAATTTATAGTAAAAAAAATCATGAATCCACAACAAGAGTGTCTGCAGAACAAGTTTTGGGAATATATTCTCCAAAATATAGTTTTACATGTGAAAAACACATTGAAAAAGGACTTATATTTGCAATAAAAATTGTTGTAAATATATTTTACAACAATAAACAAAAAAATTTCATCAGATGAAGTTCGAAATACTGTGGAATGTTTTTAAAAAAGGCAAAGACCCAAAGAAAATCCATTTTAAAGGGAAAGTTCCTTTTACTTACGTTTTTGTATTACTGCATATTTTTTTTATTAATATTTGTTTGTTTGCCTAGAATATTTTATCATTAATTTTCTGGAAAAAAATATGTATTTTTGCACAATTTTAATATTTTTCAGATAAAATACACATAAATTGACAATAAAAGAAATTAGCCTGTTACAAATCAGCCTGTAAATGTGACATATGGGGCCATATTTATCAGTGGGCCATGACAGATCCCAAAGAGAAAATAGAAGAAAGCAAAAACATAAACAAATAACTGGATCTTGCCAGAGAACTGAAAAACTGTTAAACCGTTGGTGACGGGGATAAAGATTGAAGTTTGAACTCTTTGAAAAGTCCCCAAAGATGGAAAAGAAATTGGGTGAAGAGGAGATCAGAGGAAGAATCAAGATCATCCAGACCACAGGACTGTTAAAAATTATATAGAATACTGAGAAAAGTTCTAGAGACCTGATGAGACTTACTGCCACTTAGATTTCAATTCAAAAAGTACCAGTGTGTGAACAAATAACACAACTTATTTTGGGCAATACTGTCAATCGAATTTCAAAAGAATTCTCAACATTCAAAAACAGTTAATATCTTTATGCCATTTGGACTGAATTGCGTACAGAATATTTTTAAATTCTTCATTCACATAAAGTTAGTTTATGTGTGTGTGTGCACGCGCGTGTGTGTGTGCGCGTGTGTGTATGCTGACACCCTCACATTATGTAAAATGTTGTCACCTAAACAACTGCTATTTACATCGGAGAGGCTCGCTTAGCACTACAGTTATCGCCGTAGGAAATGGAATCAGTTATCTGAGTTCAAATCGTGTCCAGTTCCAATGACGATAACCATTTCACTGCGGGGTTCTCCTGTGATTTTTATGAATAAGCAACTGTTTTGATGATAGCTTTTATAATTGCTTAGTCATTCAAATAAAAATCTATTTCCTTCTAAAACCGGTAACGACCTTCACCTTTTTCAGAATACTGCTTAGTCAGCAAACAATGTTGAAATTATTTTGTTTGTATACTTTGAAAAATCTAACGTTTCATAGAAGAATTGTTAATGTAAAAAATAATCTCAGTATATTGAGTCGTTTTGTTTGATAATGAATTTCTTTATTTTTATCTTTTATTTAATGTTAGAAATGAATGAGACGTTTTGTTTCATGCATATGATCATTGTGTCAACGTCACCTGTCTGATCTTTTGTCCCGGACAACGCTGGGAACTTTGACTAATAATTTTCATACTGAGAGTTTCTCATTCACTCTTTACAGCGTATGGCGGGACTACCAATGCATAAGGTTGACTCATAATTTTTGACATCAAAGATGACCCTAAAATCTCGATTTCGACTGTAAATAGCATAAGGGTTAATCCCCCTCCCCCCTCTCTCTCTTATCTATCTGTCGATCTCTGCAATACATTTTCCTAAAAAATATTTTGTACCTATAACTACAACAATATTATACTCACTCTCACAAAACGAAACATTTTTTACTGGATATTTTGTACACAATCCGAACTTTCTATGCACTATCTCGTCCCTCTTATTGATCTGAGTTTCTTTAGAATGTAATATTACTCGATGATCATAAAAATGTGAAACTAAAAACATCTGAATAGAATACACTGACTGTATTATTAGACCCCCACCAAAAAAAAAAAAAAATACTGGTGTCCTGGTTATGACACTAAACTACATCTGATGATAAGGCCTCAATTCTGTAAATCTGGGGTGCGTGGAATACCCGCTTCTTTGCCGTTACTCTTACTACCATTCTAACCAAGAGTGGTCGTCTCTGTTAGGATCAAGTAGATCAAAATTGAAAATTATTTTTAACAGGTTTGGTTTAATTTCTGTGTTTAATTGCCTATCAACGTTCGTAAGTTATTTGATGGCAAAGCCATCCCTGTAGAAAGACTATTTAACCCATACCGGGAGCGCGGATAAGTAGTTTAATACTTTTTCCAAGGGTATAGTTCCGAAAGTAAACGTAATAGCGTAACTGACGTTCGAACTCACTTACTACTATGTCGCAGTCCAGAACGTTAGCCCCTACGTCGTGGGGACTTTCTGATGAAAGCTAAAGATCGAAACCTGGCCAGCTATTTAAGTCTTTGCTGATTATATACATAATCATCATTATCAAAGTGTGCTGACAGCACGGATTCTTTTGACTTTCTGTCAGGCTCTCTCCTTCTTTCTATCTCTCTTTCTCTCTCTCACATACACACACACACACACACACACACCATCTATTCCTATCGGCCATTACTTTTATTAGGTCTTCTAATTGGCATCCAGTGTCCGCACAGTTCTGGTTAAGTTTTACGTTGGTCGGCTAATATTGCTGTGGAAGAGTTCATGGGAGAAGATTGCTTATGAGTTCGTCCTTACTTCACCAACAGTGCCTGACATATGTTACTCGTCTTACTTGGATGGTTTGTGAGATAGGAAGTAAGTGGCCGAATAGCTGCTGTTTTATGGGGTGTTGCTTCTAAGGTTTGTTCAATCATCCATAAATAATTACACCCTTAGTAATTTTCTTTATGAAATCATAGATTACAGGATTCTTTGATTTCCCGTAAAACATTATAAAATTAAAACGTATCATTCCGTATTAATTACGACCAACATTAAAACTATCAATACTTTATCTGTGTATAAAAGTAAATAAAAGATACTATTAACACTACTAGCGTAAAAACAAAACAAAACAAATATGCCACTGAGAAAGATTGTTTTTCCAAACTTATTAATTCAAAAGTGAGTGCAAAAAAGCCTCAGCTAGAATTCCAACTTGAGTTATAAATTTCAATTCCTGTGCCTATAACCGTTACGCCACTCACACATCCATGTGTGTGTATGTGTGTGTGGGTGTGTGGATGCGTGGGCGCACGCGCATGTGCGTATATATGTAAGTGTGCAAAAGTGTGTGACATGGACATTTTCGGATGTCTTTGCGTTCAATTATCGGATAATGGCTAATTATGATAATTACAATGTCTATTAAAATCAGCTTGTGGATATATATATATATATATATATATATATATATATACACGTGATAGTGTGATGTGTGTCTGTTTGTTTATGGGTTTGTGTGTGTGTGTGTGTGTGTGTGTGTGTGTGTGTGTGTGTGTGTGTGTGTGTGTGTGTGTGTGTGCAATCGCTTTTCTGTGCATGTTTTTTGTTTGTGTTGGCAAAGCTATTTCATCTGATCTGCAAAGGCCCTACTTTGCATCGAGTCAGGAGCCACTTAGGCTTGTCTTCGGCCCCACCCCAGGCGACAACTCGACTCCGCTGGCTAACACAGCAAGACTCAACATGACACAGCAATTGGACTTTGTACAACTCACAATAACAGTCAGAAAATCATTCAACCTTGTCCATAATTTGTTTACGATGATTTCTGCAAAAACCTTTTATTATTATTTCCTTTACTTTCACTCTAAATCTTGTTTGTTTATAAAACGCATGACACTTCTCTATAAAAATAAAATGACTATCTCGGCTTCCTTCTTTTTTTCCCTTTCCTTCCTACCTGTCTACCTAATTACCTTTGGTATGCTTTCTACATACCTCCTAAATACACAAATTACCTGTTATCTTACAAACCTGGATCTATTAATGATTATTCTTAGATAAAAAAAAGACTCTTATGATCTTATTAATTTGGAATATAGAAGGCACTCGGCTTAAATTATTTCCCGATAACTATTATTATTTCATATATTTACATATTCCCATAAGAAACCTGGTAGTTATGGTGGGAAACATGTTACCCCAAATCTGCAAAACTTTTCTCAGTATTTTCACTAAGGTTATTTTCGACTATCAATCGTTATCATTATTTTACTATTTGGGAGTTTGAACTGGAGGCTTTCAATTGAAGTCTGAGAGAAAACAAGCCCCCACAGGTCTCCAGGACTCGTCTTTGTATTTTAACTGATTTTAACTGATTTTAACGGTTTTGTGGTCTGGTTGGTCTTTTTCTGATCTTCAGGTCCTTGGGGACCGTTCCAGCTACAATTGGTATCAACGTCATTTTCATATTTCATAGCTTTTTCAGCTCTCTAGAAAGGTATGAACCCTCTTATCCCCCCCCCCAACTATGGACTTAATACTACCGTTAACATTCTTCTACAAGGATGGATTTGTCATTAAATAACCAACGAAGGTTGATACGCCATTAAAACTAATTAACTAAACAAACCAAATTTAGCGAAGAGTTAACTCGCTAAATATAAACAAAGTCTATTCTTTTGTGATGAAGATAATGACTTTTATTGTCAGAAGATAGCAGTTTCAAATCCTACCCAAGCCGGCCAGAGGTTTACTTGGTCAAAAACGTGGTGCAATAGACAACAACTATGGAAGGCAGTAATTCCTAAGAATACGGTTACAAGACTCAGCATTCCTCTCGGAGGTCGCAGTAAATCACCTGAAGAAGGCCAGAGGTGAAATTTGGCCGAAACGTAGTGAAAGAAGAAACAACACAGAAACTACCAAGATGAGGACAAAAAATCCGCAATAAATAAAAAAAAAAAAAAAAAATTCTCAATGAAAACTATCTCAACAAAGCTCTAATCATTGTTTTTCTCTAAGCAGAATGAGAACCTTTCATGAATTGTATAAAACATATCGGACATCTGTGTCGTCACTTCCGGTCAAAAAAGAGTAAACGAATAAAGTAAATAAAGTAAAACATTTGAAGGAAAGAATTTTGTTCATTCTCGTTATTCTCGAATGTTTTTCTTCTATTTGACTTCATAGAACAATGGCCGTTCCTTTGATCAATCTTTTCTTGTGGTTGTTGGCTTCTTAAAGACTCCATAACGAGAATGACTCATTGATATTTCGTTCAGATTATCTTCATTTACAATCTTTCATGTTATTGAGTCAGGATCTCTTCGTCACTAAGTTGGATCTATTGTCCCTCCTGGTACCAATGGTCAGTGTTCAAGTCTGTTTTACAAATACCCCGCCTTACATAAACAACTTGCCATTGACATCAAAGCACCATAAGTAACGTGGGGACGAGCTATATATGGATATAGAAAGAATAAAGGGGAAAATAGTGACGAAAGTTTTTTCGGAAAAACTCTCTTCAGAGCCATCATGTCGGCGAGTCTTAGACTATTGTGACAGTAACCCCCCATAAAAAAGAGTTGCTCTTTATTGGGCACTAAACAGTATCTGATGGTGAGGCTACAGTTCTGGTTATCTGGGGTGCGTGGAATATCCATTCATTGCCGTTACTCCCAGGTCTACTCTGACCCGGATTTTTATTACCAGTTAGTTCCTCATCTATGAGTCAAGTAGATCTGTTTGAAAATTATTCGTATATCGATAGGAATACTTGATGCCATTTAACAGTAAATTATTTCGATTGTGGTGGATTACAAGAGACTATAATAGTTTACTAAGGATTATTATTATTAGTTAAAGCAGGATAGGAATTCTAGAAATATGTTTGATATTTATCCAACGTCCCAATAGGCCGGATTTGACACAGTCATTTTATTGCAGTGGCCACGCACGAATCGAGACTCATGCTTGCTCCGGTCGGTATACCCCATTTATGGGGGCACCTCAGGCACCAAGCGATGAACTCAGCTATGCTAAGCAGATATTATCTGGAAGGAAGGCTCCCTAGGACCAGGCAGTTAGCCCAATGACACCCAACCGGCGCGAACGCCAGGTGGACCCCGGAAGACCAGTGACTGGTGGGAATTCTAGAGATGTGTTTACCCGAATAGAATGACACATAGAAGAAAATACTTCGAAGAAAATGATGTTCATTATCATTGTGAAGTTCATAAGGCTTTTTAAAAATCTTTCACAGCATTGTAGATTGCTTTTCTTTGATACTATATAAAAACTCGATGATCTTAAAAAACTATTCTGAAAAATACGGTCGAATCTAATTCAAATAAACACACCATTGTAGTTCAAGCCAAATATTGTTCTGTTGGTTTGTGGATGCACAAAGTTTGAGAAAAAGGAATGAAAAGTCCCTGTGGCAAATTACTGTGAATAAGATATGGATATAAAATACCATGTGACTAAATAGGAATGGAACATAATGACTTGAGAACCTTTTCGCTCAACCTTTCTTTGGTTTGCTTTGATTTTTTTAATGACATATCCATTTTTGCGGGTTATTTAATGTCAAACAGGAGGGATAAGAGGGTACATGCCTTTCTTGACTGTATTAACACAAAAATGAACGTAACAGTGCGACTGGCCTTTGAACTGGCTTACTATAAGACCATAGTCCCGCACTTAAGCCCCCCCTCTCTTTGGAGGTTGGCAAAATATATATGAAACTAACGATAAATTTCATGAGATCATGAAAGACAAGAAAAACATCTAAAAGGAGATACAACATTCAGAAAGATGAGGTTAAAAGATAATAGGGAATCTCTAAATATACGATACAAACTCAATTATCGTGTCTTTTCCAGATCATAATGGAGTCAGCAATAAGGCAACACTTGATTGAAAAAATACAGCGGTATTAAAAATAAATGCTTTAATATCTTTTAGAGGACGCCCTCTTGGAATCATCTTCGTATTGTGAAAGCAATCAAGATAAACATTCGAAAACAATTTTTATACCAGCACAAGGATTTTAAAGATCGTTGGACCTCATGAGGAACAAACATGTTTTTCCCTTCCCATTTGGTGCTTCCTTTAATTGTTTACATTTTTTTAAATTAAATTTGGTCTTTCCCATTATTGGTTAAATTCTAATTTTCGTATCATGTATTTGTGTATTGCCTGTAATCCTTTGGTACCTTCTATAAAGCAGTACCCTAAATGTTTTTATAGATATTAATTATATATATATATATATATATATATATATATATATATATATATATAGATAGAGAGAGAGAGAGAGAGAGAGAGAGAGAGAGAGAGAGAGAGAGAGAGAGAGAGATGAACTAACTGAGATAGAATGATAGACATGAACTAAACTGAATTAAATTGATTTAACTGGTTCTCAGTGATGGGTTATTTAGAAATAATCGTTGTTTAAAAGTGCTTTATCCACCATAGCTTGCAAGGTATAAAAAACAACACACACACACACACACACACACACACACAAACACACACACACACACACACACACACACACACACACACACACAGATAAAAAAGATAAATGAATAGAATAAAAAGATAAATAAAACACACAGTCATTTCTAACTTTTCCTCTAAATCATAATTCGTCTATTTACGTTGCCAATGATTTCCCTTTCATAAACACCTGTTATTTGGTTTGAGCGGTTCGTTTTTGATTATCATTATTATTATTATTATTGAAGGCGCTTAGATTCCCTTTTTCGTTTTTCTTTTTCTGTCTATTTTGGCCCATCTAGCTTCGCCATTACGCATCAATTACTTTGTTTTTTTCTCTCTGGGGAGGAAGAGGGCAAAGATATGAAACAGAAAAAAAAAAAAAGTACAACAGTAGGAGTGTTTTGTCAACGTCAAATCTCAAGTCAGGTGCTCTGTCTCTTGTTAATAAAACCAGCGCCCACCTGTTTGCTATCTATCTATCTATCTATCTATCTATCTATCTATCTATCTCAGTCTGTTCATATCTATATGTCTCTTTCTATCTCAGTATCTTTCTTTCTTTCTTTCTTTCTTTCTTTCTTTCTTTCTTTCTTTTTTCTTTCTCTGTCTGTTCATATCTATCTATCTATCTATCTATCTATCTATCTATCTAAGGTAAAAACAGTTGGTTCATTTCTGAGGAATGTTAACAGGTTGGAGGGTATATAATCATTTCAAATGAAATAATAAAATCCTAGTTGTGTTGATTTAGAAAAAACATCTTATAAACATTGGTAGAAGTGTACTTCTCCTGGAGTGATACTATATATATATATATATATATATATATATATATATATATATATATATATATATATATATATATATATATATCGATTTAGCATGATTTTAAAAATTAATCACGAGAAAGGTTTTTAATCTGTAAAATCCGTACAGTACTCAATGCACGAGATTGCAGAGCAATATCACATTATATACCAAGTATAAGAAATATGATAAAAAAAGGTTAGAGACACACGATTCAGAGTTTCACTCTTTCGATGTTCATATGAGCTCGTATTTAATACATCTGATTTTTCACACATATATATATATATATATATATATATATATATATATATATGTATGTATGTGTGTGTGTGTGTGCGTGTGTGTATGTGATTATGAAAATAATTCCTACATGGTCGAGAGCGAGTCTACCAAGGTTTCACCTAACGGTTCTTCAGGATTTCACTGGCCAATGCGATCCTGAAGAGCCGTTTAGGTGAAACCGACGCACACTCGCTCTTGGCCACGTAGAATCATTTTCTTAATATATGCTCAATCTCATGTATTGAGCACTTTACTACATTATAGCTTAGATAATTCTGTCGGTGTTTTTTCTTTTGACTAGACATACGTGCTGCTTGATTTTTTTTCAAGTAGCACATATGTTTTTCATCTTTTCTTTTTTTTTACTGAATTTTTTCCCAGATATCAGTTTGTAGAATTTGCAAACTGTACAATCATTTTTTTTCCACACCAATAGAAATATAGATTAGATATAAAGATTATATATATATATATATATATATATATATATATATATATATATATATATATATACGAGGATCATTAAATAACTTTCCAGACTTTTTTCGTGTGGGGACTTAATAATATATATTAATATCTTATATATATATATATATATATATATATATATATACATAAGGATAAACTTTCCTGTTGAATAATTCATAATTTAGTTCTAATCCACACACACACACAAACACACACACACACACACACATATATATATATATATATATATATATATATATATTTAAACATACATCGTTGATTTAACATCACTAATATCACCTTCACAGTCCTGATGATAGTTCATTAGAACCGAAACGCTATTGTAGCGACTTCGTTTCTCAATAAATCTCTCCTATTTGGGTTACTTTTTTATCAATTTTCTCTCTCTCTGTCTCTCTCTTATTTTTATGAACTCAAATAATCTTTAAATATATATATATATATATATATATATATATATATATATATATGATGGGTGTGAAGCGGTATATATAATTATGTTAATAATATTTCTCCTCCTGTCTATCTCTCGGTCTCTTTGTCTCTCTTTATCTGTCCCAGTCTGTATTTGTCTCTGCCTTTGTTTCTATCTCTCTGTCTCTGTCTGTCTGTCTGTCCGTCTGTCTGTCTGTCTGTCCGTCTGTCTGTCTGTCTGTCTGTCTCTCTCTCTCTCTCTATATATATATATATATAATTGAACTTTACTGCTAAAAGCATCTTAAATTCGTAAAACGCATTGTTCTGTGCAGAAAAATGAAGATCGGCATCTTGAAACTCGGAAGCGTGTGTTTTTACCATTAGAGCCGAAATGCTTTAGCGTTGGTTTTCTTTTACATTAAATTCTTCTCTTTTGATAACCTTGTTTTTAAATTTTTCTCTATATTGTCGGATTTATTTCCATTATTTACTTCCATATATATATATATATATATATATATATATATATATATATATATATATATATATATATATATATATACGAGGATCATTAAATAAGTTTCCAGGCTTTTTTCGTGTAGGCACTTTCATTGTGAGTACACACATGAAACTCTAGTCCCCTTCGAAGTAATCTCCTCCGGCTGCAATGCACTTGTTTTACCGTTCCAACAACCATGGAAGTCCTCTTGTGTGAGCGTATCAATGACCTTCGTCACAGCCTCTTTCATCTCCTTAATTGTCTCATAACGACAGCCTCTGAGCTTTGGGAATAACCAAAAGTCATAGGGAGCAAGGTCTGGATAATAGGTAGGCTGAGGAACTGTCTTAATGCCCATCTTGGTCAAATAGTCTGTGACAAGGATGGAGTTGTGGACTGGTGCATTGTCCTGGTGGAAATGCCACTGACCCGACTTGAAGAGTGCGGGCCTCTTCCGACGAAATCTCTTCCTGAACTCCCTTAAAACCTCAACATAGTAACCCTAACACTAACCCTAACCATTTGGCCAATCAACTCTGGTGTATTGACTTCCTTACTCCTCCCACACCTCTCATCATCCCTCACAGACTCTCAGTCTTCCTTGAATCTCTTATGCCATTCAAATACTGATGCTCGATTCATGCAAGATGCTCCAAAAGCAGCCTGAAGCATTCCATACGTTTCTGTAGCATTTTTTCCAAGTTTAAAACAGAATTTTATTGTATATCGTTCTTCTAAAGTGTCCTCACGTCCAGATTGCATTTTTGAAATTCACCAGCAGTCAATCAGGCTTTAGTAGGGTTTATTCCAATTGCTGCTGTAGCTGTTCGTTTGAATCTGAAATCATAAAAATTGGCCAGTCATCTCATAAGATGTATAGGAATAACATAGTGAATTTTCAAGAGTCTACGACAATTTTAAATGCCCATACGAAAAAAAGTCTGGAAACTTATTGAATGTATATATCACATCCATTATATGACAATTTAACTTGAACTGTAAAGACATGAAGACTTGTTATATGCTGGTCATTGCATTCCTACAACTGCATCAATTGCATAAGTTGTTGTTTAAATTTGCTGCACACGTTGCCGCACTCGTCCTTAATCTAAAAAGACATTTATATATGCAATGAACAATATTAATGATTTATTTTTCATTTATAAAATTATTTTTATTCTTATTCAAAATAATTTTGTGTTAAGCGACGTACTTCTTGATTCACCCTCAGATATATATATATATATAACAATTATTATTATTGTTGTTTTTGTTGTTCTTGTTTTGACTTTATGTTAATTTTTCACACTAGTTTGTTGCTTGAGTCAACAGACAGTCCATGGAGTGCAAACACTCTATCTCTCCGGTAAAGAAAAGTTCCTCGAGTAGTGTTCATTAACGAAGGTGATACTGACAGTCTTCTTGGAAATGGAAGGACCCATACTACTGATTTCCTTGAAAAAGGTGCAACTTTAAATAGTCACTCTTATTGTCAACTCCTATCAAAATTAATCTAATTTGTTGAAATGATCCTCGTATATATATATATATATATATATATATATATATATATATATATATATATATATAACGATTCGAATACAAACCCCGAACTACTAAAGCTCTTGAGAAAGAAAGGCATATTTCCACTCAAGATATCGAAAAATAGCTGAGCAGATTGGGCTATTTACACTTGGTAAGGCAACGAGTCTTGGAGAAGGAAAAAGTTGAAATTCAAAAGCTGAGGAATGTTCGAAGAATCTATGACATATAATTTCATCATTCTTGTGCAATCAACTCATTGAAAAAGTGTGCCAGACCAGATCTCCTATAACTAAACTGTTGGGTACTCATACATGCGAGGAGACTCCGTGGTGTAATAGTTAAAAGCTGAACTGCAAGATCGTAGTATTTGTGTTAGAGCCCCAATCACGTTAGTTTCACTTTCGGACTTATACCATTAGAAAAGTTATGAAACTCCCTTATCCATACAGCTATGGATTAAATAAAGATGGTTTTGGTACTAGATAGCCCACGAAGGTTGATATGCCATTGAAACAAAGAAACTAAAACCATCACATATCGTGTGTGACAGCAGAGTTACTACATTGCAAGTTGTAGTCCTTTAAACGATTATTTTAATAAGTGAATCTTAGTTGGTGGCTTTTCTTAAGCAGATTTTTGAAAATATCAATATAAAAAATTCTGCACCGCACCATCTTTTATGTCCTTTTGTATTCTTGCCACATGAAACTTTTCGTAACAGCATTTGATTCCATTTTCGGAGATTCTAACTTAACATTTTTGGTTTTTTGCTGGTTTCGAAGCATTAAGTACGTTTTAATCAAATAAATAAAATGATTTTCAGATTTAGCAAACAACTCATCCTTCTCTCTCTCTCTCTCTCTCTCTCTCTCTCTCTCTCTCTCTCTCTATCTATCTATCTATCTATCTTGCACACACACACACACACACACACACATATATATATATATATATATATATATATATATATATGTGCGCTACTGTCAAACAACATATGAGAGTCCAAAAGTTCAGTTAAACATATGTCAGACTGCTTAGACAGGTGATCTGTTTATAGCGATGAAAGCTTGTAGAGAATGAACCACACTTTTTGATGAGCTGATTATAGAAGAATGATGTCATAATACGCCACTGATTCTTTCGTAGAAATGTAAGTGTTTGTTGCTGTGTGAGTGTATCTCATAATAATCTAATTTTCGTGTTTGTATGATATATATAAGCACACAAGCACATGCACACACACTTTCACATAAAATTTCTCTGGTTTTGAATCCGATTTTTTCCTTCTCCAATATTAAACTTTTTATACCGATTAGTCAGTACTTTGTAAATATCACACATTTTTCTGTAAATTTCGCATGTAATTTCGTTTGTAATTCTTAGCTTTCGAAAATTTGATGAGAGGCCTCTGTTCAATCCTGTATTACTCGATTTAATATGCTACCATTTTGAATAGTTCCAAAAGAAATACTTTTGGGAGACTGAAATAATTTTTACTATAAACTAATTTCAAATAATGCAGAGATTACATTAGTTCTTTAAATACTAATAAAATTCCGAAAAAGAAGAAAAATTAATTCAGGATTTCGAGATACAAACGGATCATTTAATCCCGGCCAGAAAACCAGACCTTGTCGTAATTAACAACAAAAACAGAGATTTGAATCTAGAACATGAGGGTGACGGTGATACCCATTGTAGTTGGTGCACTTGGAATGGTCCCCAAAGGTTTAGAAAGAGGAAATCAAAAGCAGAATCAAAATCAGATGTTTAGAAAGGGGAAATCAAAAGCAGAATCAAAAGCAGAACTGGAAATCAAAAGCAGAATCGAAACCATCAAGACTACAGTATAATTGAGATCGGCCAGAATACCGAGAAGAATCTTGATGACCTGAAAAAAACTCCAGTGAAAGATCACCATCATCCACTGGAGTGAAAAACTTGCATCTTGCATCTTGCAAGATTATAAAATTCTGAAAAAAAATTTTTTTCTTTAAAAAATATTCACTTTATTTATTTAATCACCTTTACATACATATATATATATAAAATTAACTTAAATCGGGAGTCGGAAATCTAAGTTAGTTGGAGTTAGGCTTCCTGATGATCCGATAAGGTGAAAGTTTAGTAGAAGATTTCCGACTCGCGATTTAAGTTAATTTTATAATTGGCTCCACTTGTGTTGAGCACTTTTGCAATTGCATTGCAGGATTCGTGGAAGGTTTTTAGTTTTCTTTTGACCAACTGACTGCGTATCCTTTGATTTTTTTCAAGGGGTCTGATGAGGTTGGCCTTTTCTTTCTTTTTGACCTATAATTTTTTCTTTTTTCCCCCGGGCGGTGATTCGAGATACTTTTATCTCTTGTTCCTGGCGGTTTTTTTTTTCGGTTTTTTTTCTGGTACCGTGAATGCAGGTAGATATTAGATTAGTAAATATATATATATATATATATATATATATATATTTGCTTTTGGTCACAGCATATATATATATATATATATATATATATATATATATATATATATATATATATTGCGACCTTTATTTTAACTTGAGAGTTTAGATTAAAACCGGTTTTGGAGTTTTGAATGCGTTTTTATCAAATAAATTAAATGCTTATTAGATTTATCTAGCTGACTATTGTCATATATATATATATATATATATATATATATATATATATATATATATATATGTGTGTGTGTGTGTGTGTGTGTGTGTGTGTGCGAAAAGCATCTGTTTGGTAAGGGTCAAACAGTTCGATCAAAGATCCATTTGACTACTTACACAGATGATCTATTTTTAGTGGTGAAGGCTTGCGTAGAACCATCTGCACATTTCTGATGAGCTGACAACAGAAAAATTCTGCACCAATGTGTCAGATTCTCTTGATTATTCTCCTAAAGTTTCGAAATCGAAGTTCTCCCTTCTGTCAAGGCTAGAAATGTCAGTCTGCCCTACTATTTTACCCATTGATAGGGCTGGTGGGATGGTAGGGATACATACCTTTCGTAAGAGCTTTAGTACAATGAGAAATATAAACAACTTGGTTTAGGATTTGTGTGTAGTTTGTGTGTGTGTGTGTGTGTGTGTGTGTGTGCGTGTGTTTGTGTGTGTGTGTGTGTATGTGTGCTTGTTGGAATTTTTGTGGGATGCCAAGTTGTTTGCCCATCCTTTACCCGGCTATCAGTCGTAATGGGTTACACTTTGTCCGTGTGAATATTTTATCTGACTCACTTGGCACCAAGCATTTGTCGAATAGAACTAGTTTATTTATTTATTTATTTTATTTCATTTTATCTTTTTATCTGTGTCCTGAAAACTTGTTGACTGAAACAACTCCCAGGCGTCGACGGAACACGAAATAATAGAAAATCGAATTATTCATAATTTTGTGGAAACGAAGATCGGAGAATGTAGATCATTGTAAAATTCCTTTGAATGTCTCCTGGAAAACATGTAATCAACAAGGCAGTCGTGTCTCTTTGAAGTTCCTTTCTGATGGTGGTCAGTAGGGTCCCTGGGAAAATGGCCCTTTTTAGTTCCTAACACCTGCTCACTTACAATCAACACAAACACTCGACAAAAATAAAGATGAAAATAAAACAAAAAGAAAAAATAACGCGGTCTGATTCAAGAAATTTATTTGGCGGATAAGAATACGAAAACGAGCCGAAAAGTGTTTTTAAAAACTTTATTAACCATGATCTAAATATGACACAAGGCCACCTGGACGAGTCGTTCATTAGTTTATAACAAGGTTATATGATTAAGATCGATTGATTTTAACAGCGTGTCAGGGCGTTTTGGGTGAGTTAAAGCCTTGCGTCTCTTCTACCTTTATATTTACATTTGTACAGTTGTTTCTTCAGGATTTTTTACACACTTATATGATATTAAGTATTCCCATCTAATATGGATAATTTGCGCTCAGTTGTAAGGTTTCAAGTATTCCTATCTAAAACAAAAAGTATACGGCTTCAAGTAATTATTTAATAATAGTTTGCACACGGTTAAATGATTACATCTAACTAATAATAATCCTTAGTAAACAATAATAACTTCAAGTCAGTATTCCTACCTAGGAAGCAGTGTCTCATCGATCGAGACAGACACGTGACTAGCAAAGGCACGGACAGTTATCAATAGACTATCGGTCATAAGGAAGTCAGACCTGACCGATAAAATGAAACGCAGTTTCTTCCAAGCAGCGAGCGTGTCGATACTGCTATATGGATGCACTACTTGGACACTAACTAAACGTTGAACAAGTCCTGGAGGCAACACCCCACAAAGCATCACCCATCACGAAAACTATTCAAGTTAGACGATCCAGACATGCAGGACACTGCTGGAGAAGTAGGGACGAGCTCATAAGTGATATACTCCTATGGACCCCTTCACATGGCCTAACAAAAGCAGGCCGACCAGCTCGAACCTATATACAGCAGCTCTGTAGGGATACGGGGTGCAACCCAGAAGACCAGCCGGATGCGATGAACGATAGGGAGAGATGGCGAGAGAGAGTCAGGGATATCCACGCTGAAAGCACAACAAGATGATGATGACGGTTATATGGTATCAAGAATTACTATTTAACACGAATACCACTGGTTTACAAAGAAATTGAGACAAGCACAAAAATTGAGGCAAGCACAAAAATTGAGGCAAGCACAAAAAGACCCGTTTTTACCTAATTTGAGGGGGCTGAATTCAAAAATTGAAATCCGTTTTTACTCATCACCTCTAGTTTTTTTAGATATGAATAGTGTGTATTTTGTGCATATACGGTACATAAAGGCGTATATGAATTCAGGGTTAATTCTAATATTATGTGACTTATGGCTTATTTTTTAGTTATTATGCACAAATGTAAGTGATAGCATTACATTATATATATAGTTACATATCAAGACGAATTTTGACAGTTGAAGCTGCAGGTCTCAACCCACACTCTGGCAGTCACTGGAAGAGGTTGTCTCGCAGGCGGCACAGGAAGTTGGTGTCCCTCAACTATCGTGTTACACATCTTTTGGGTTACTAAATATTGATATTACATTTTCAAATGCATGTTTAGTTTTACTTTGTTATATTTTCAGATTTTTCAATGGCTTCAAGCACGTCAAAATGTCGAGGATGCCTCAACAAGACCAATTCTTTCTGCAACGTGTGTGGGGACTTCACAACAATTGTACAGCGTCGAACCATCACTTCCCTCCTCAGAACCGCCTACTTTCACTATTTTGACGGTAAAATTGGTGATCAGGACAAGTCTTGGGCTCCACATATCTGTTGTAAACCCTGCTACAATGGACTAACTGGATGGTTTAATGGCAAGAAAGCGGCTTTCAACTTTGCAGTCCCGATGGTTTGGAGAGAGCCGAGAAACCACGCAGATGATTGTTATTTTTGTTTAACTAATCTAACTGGTTTCAATGCATCTTCTAGGAAAAAGATAAAATATCCCAACCTTCGATCTGCTATGAGAGCCGTTCCCCATTCAGATGATCTTCCTATACCCACACCTCCAGTAAATAAGGATCTTCTTTCCTCATCAGATGAAGAAATGCCTTCAAGGGAGGATTCTGCCGAGTCAATATCTTTGGAAGATATTGAGTCTACATATTCAGGAACAAGTGGCAATGAGCCACACTGGATCACGCAAGAAGACCTGAATAATCTTGCTCGTGATTTGTATCTGTCTTGGCTTCTCGGCTTAAACAGTGGAACCTAGCCCAGGAAGATGTATGGATCACCAGTTTCAGGAATCGGAACAAATAAGGTCTTGGTCTTCTTATGGGTATGCAAGCGGGCTTCACAAAGTACTGTTGTTTTCTTTGTCTCTGGGATAGTCGAGCTGTATCCCAGCATTACAAGCAGAAAGACTGGGGGTCTAGAAGCACTTTTGTTCCTGGCGAACACAGCCTCAAGGAGAATCCTCTGGTGGACATGAATAAGGTGCTTCTACCTCCTCTTCACATCAAGCTTGGTTTGATGAAGAATTCCCTGAAGGCGTTGCACAAAAATGGTGCTGCCTTCCAACACTTGTCTACTGTGTTCCCAGGTCTTAGTGCTGCTAAGCTCAAAGAGGGCATCTTTGTCGGAACTCAGATCCGAGAAGTGCTGAAGGATACTGATTTTAAGGAGCTTCTTAACTTAAAGGAACTGAGAGCATGGGAAGCATTCAAGTCAGTCTGTAGTGGCTTCCTTGGTAACACATGCGTACCAGATTACCAAGCCTGTATTGAGAAGTTGCTAAAGTCTTACGAGGATATGGGGTGCCGAATGTCACTCAAGATTCATTTTCTCCATTCCCACCTCAATTTCATCCCGCCAAACCTTGGAGCAGTGAGTGATGAGCATGGAGAAATATTTCACCAAGACATTACGAAGATGGAGAGCAACTATCAAGGCAAATAGAACCCCGGCATGATGGGAGACTTCTGCTGGATGCTCTTGCGTGACATCCCGGAGGCAAAATACACGAGATCTTCTAAGAAAACACACTTTTGACTGTCTGTGGTACTATGAATTGTATAATTGTGTCATCCAAGTATATTGATTCAATCAGTGTTCTTTATCTATCCTGTTTTATCTGTTATAAGCTGCTGCAACTCTTGAAATATGCACATATATTCTCTGTTTCTACTAAAATGAGACTATTTAAAAGCCAGAAAAGTAGAGGTGATAGAGCAAAACTATTTATAAATTTGAATTCAGCACACCCAAATTAACAAAAAACACCTATCCCCATTCTTGCCTCAGACCAAAAATTTATTTTTGTTAACCAGTGTAATTATTAAACAGATCTATTTGACCTCTAGATAGGACCTTAACTGGTACTACTGCTCTGGATTAGAGTGGGCCTGAGAGTAATAGCAATAAGGGAGTACTCCACTCTCTTCAGATCTCCAGAAAAGGAACCTCATTTTCAGATTAATTTTAGTGTCTTGCTCAGGACACTCCTTTCATAGGTAATTTACCTCTCTGCCAAGGATACATTCAGTGGATTCTAAGCTTCACCGACAGTATTGGAAGGTAGAATAAAGATCTAAGTCTGTATTATAGTTGGCAACAAAGCCTAGGAAAAATACATTAAGGTTGTTCAATTCCAGCCCGAGGAATCAGAGGTTTGTGGGGCCGATAAATACGTCGATTCCGCAAACTTTTTTTTATAAAGAAAGTTATGTAACTTGGACAAGGCAATCATAACAATGGGCGAGAGTGTAAAGTTTGAAATGGCAAGTTTTTATTATGTGAATCAAACACAAAGAATGTGTGTGTGTGTGTGTGTGTATGTGTGTGTGTGTGTGTGTGTGTGTGTACAGTCATTGTGTTGGTACGTGGCCAGGTATCTGGAAAAGGTCGGAGAATCGGGCGTGTCGAGTTGCGAAAGCCAGATGATCGATATCCTGATTGTTGAGTCCCTGGTTAAGCAGAGGTGTAGCCGATGTCGTCTTTGAAGGGTATGCGATAGTTCGAGCAGTGCCGTCTGCTCGTGGATTGGTACTTTTCACCGATTGTCTGTGGCGTTTGGCTGCTACGTCATCGTCTTTGTGGTACTTGCAGAAAATACTTCAAAAGGATTGAAAAAAGGAAGCAAGACTTATTATACTGAAAAGGATAGTTTGAGACTTCCGGAGTTTAATCCTGAAAAAGACTGTGAAGATGCTGCAACTGTTGATAGGCTGGACGTAGGCATCTTCTGCTATGGCCGGGTAGAGACGACTGGGTGTTGGTTATAAAGGATCTGCAAAGCGAGGTCCATGGACTCGGACAGGATGACTGCATGACTGCTAATGGTTGGGGTAAGGCGTCTGGTTGTGGGTGCAATGACCAGTGAAAAGAACGAATTCCTTTTGCCTCAAAGCCGTTGATGGCCACCGAAGTGGTCTTTGCAGTTAGTGACTTTTGTTTTTATAGCAAAAAGAGGTGGCGTATCTGTTGGGCACGCACGTGTCGACCGTGGATAGGAATATTTTCTTTAATTGTGTGTAATGATGAAATAAATCATTATACGGTTAAGAGAAATTCGAAAATGCAACCCGTTCTGCTCAACAATTAGAAATTACTTTCGAGATGATTTACAGAATTAAATCTCGAAAATAACCTCTGAGTTTGTACTGGAAAATTCAACTCGCTGGCGAACTTGGCTATGTTGTCTTTGCTGATACCGGGGTTCGCTTCCGGTAGCGGTGAGAAATTCCGTTCGTTGA
The DNA here is from genome assembly GCA_963585895.1 of Sepioteuthis lessoniana. Lineage (NCBI taxonomy): Eukaryota > Metazoa > Mollusca > Cephalopoda > Myopsida > Loliginidae > Sepioteuthis > Sepioteuthis lessoniana. The sequence goes on along the minus strand of OY757935.1, from coordinate 50,624,436 downwards.
CGACATAGATAACTTTGCGTTTTTTAAACAGAGATTTTCGGTGTGGGTTGCCGATTAGAGTGACACAAGTTTGTTTAATGCATTTAGTAAATACATTAAAATAAACTTGTTTATACAAATGAGGTTCATTGGGGCAAATATAAGCCACACATTAAAGATAGAAAACTCCAAACTAGTAAGTTGTAGTAAAAATACCTACGTTGCTCTGTTTTAACCGCAGACATTCGAATATGACAAATTTGTTTTTCATATATTTATCAAGTTTACCGTTATGTACAACAAAGTCCATATTAAAATGACGAAGACACAAATAAAAATTAATTAGGCACTACAATAATAACCTTTCTAGTATGAGTACAGTATGACACAAAGGCAATTTTTAAGTGGAGTAAAGTTGATTTGAATCAGAGATTTCTTTCTCTTTAACTAAATTGCCTTAATTTAAGCATTGCAGACGGCTGAACAAATGAATTCATACCTTTACCAAGGGCCTTAGAAGAAGTGAAACATAAAAATCTTCGTCCAGGATTTAAACTCTGTCCTAATTATCTAGTTCAGGGTTTCTCTTCTTTTTTTTTTTTTTTTTGCTTCCGAGTAACTTTTAAAATGATCAAGTCAAAATGATCTACTTTTATGAAATATATTTATTTGTATATATACTGAGAATACTTTATATATACATGGTTGGTTATTGGGTTTTACGGCATATCAACCTTTCAAAATTGTTTTTATGACGTACCAGGACTTATTTGTGTATTTTTAATATATTTCTATAATTTATTGAATAGTCTTGTTTTATTTTCTTAAGTCTACGATTTTGCTGATTTTTAGTTTAAAAAAGTTCTATAAATTTCCTTGCCTATTAATGAATTGTTTATTTTTTAAATAACAGGGCGGCGGAAGCAGCTACCTGTGAGGGTGAGGTTACTGAATGCAAAGTCTGTGATGCGTTGAAGCATGTCAGCCTCAACAAATCGCCAAGATTAGATGGTCTTCCTTACGAAGTGTACTTGAGGCTGCCGCACATGTTTGTGCCTAATCTGTCGGATATGTTCAACCATTGGTTCGACCAGGGAGCCAACACTAGTAGCGTCATCAAGGGCGTGATCAAATTGCTGAAGAAAGGTGACAGGCATATTTGGGAGGGACTAGATGATTACAGGCCCATAACTCTGCTAAACACGGAGTTAAACTTTTGGGCCCGGATCTTAGCGAACCGTTTACAAGTTGTCATCAGCGATCTAATCAGCCCAGAGCAGACTTCAGGTAGTGGTGCAGGTAAATAGAAGACGTTCGAGGGCGTTCGCGATTGAGCGATCGGTCCTGTAGGGCTGCCCCCGGTCTCCTCTTTTCTATGTCTTCGCTTTGGAGCTCCTGCTCCGAAGACTTAGGGTTGAGGGGACAAATTTGTCCCTGCGCGGTATCTCTTTCGCTGGCCTTCTTACAGCAAAGGTTCCTGCATTCGTTGGTGATATCACAGTCTTTGTGTCCCACTGAAAGGACATAGAGGTTGTGAAGAAGGCGGTTGCTGAGTACGAACGAACAGCAGGAGCCAAGATCAATTTTGAGAAAAGCGAAGGTTTGCAGTTCGGTGCTTGGACGGGTAGCGATACCTTGCCAGGGTCCTTCCGCTGGAATGACCGTCCCGTCCGCGTCCTCAGGGTGTAGTTCTGGCCCGACCTCAAACTGGAGCGAAATTGGTCGGAAGTGCAGGCTAAGGTCGATGCCCAGCTGGGAATCTGGCTTCGAAGGAGGTTGTCCTTAAAGGGCAAGGGAGAGGCGTGCACCGAGTACGTCTTCCCGAAGATACTTTACAAATTGTATGTACTTCCTCTGCCTAAGGCTCGTCGGCTGGCGCTTCAACAATCCCTCTCCAGATTACCCTGAAGAGACCGAAGGCCAATGGTTCGTAGACAAATCTGCATTCAACGTACGCACAATGGGGGTCTGGGTATGCCTGATCTGGAGAGCCACTGGCTCGCTGAAAGACTTGCATATTTCGGCTGATCCTTGACGGGGATGCGATGTAGAGGCCAAAGGCGAGTCGGACTTCTCCTTGCCATGTCAAACCCAAAGACCGAAGGTCGACGTAGTCCGGCGGGGGAAACATTGTTTGTCCACGAATGCCGTAAGGCTCTTCGTAAACTTCCTGGGTCTAGTGACGTTTCACGGTCTCGGAAGGAACTATATTGGAAACTAGTGGTGGGCTCCATTTAGGACCTTCTTAGTGAGCAGCACGGCTGGACGGCGGAGGAAATCTGCCAATGGAATTAGACTCCAGGATCGAGCTTCTTTAACAATTCCGAGTTCTCGCTCACCTGGCGGCTTACACGGAATATGTTGCCTCCTTCTCGACTTGAACTTCAGAGCGGGCCTGGCAGACATGACCGACTGTCCTCGCCACGGCAGTGGCTTGGAAGAAATGGCTGAGTACGCCTTCTACTACTGCAATTGAGTTCGCCCGTTCTGGGATCACGTCGGGGAGTGGACGGCTCTAATCGAACCTAAGCAGTTCGGGCTGCTTGACGTTGGTTATGTCGTAGACGACGTTCTACCTCTGTTTCAGGGTGAGAAGCATCTGGTGTTTCTCGCAATCCTAGCTGTAGCCAGAATGGTAATTTGGACGACGCGAAAGAAGGGATTGCATGACGATGCAAATTTTCTCATCGTGATCTGGTTTTGTACCTTAGCCATCAGTTTTGGGTCAAAATCAGATGCGATAGAAAACGCTTGGATCGCATAACAAGGTGGGTGAATGCAGCGAGCCTGGTCGTACGAAAAGGGGCAATCTTGGAGTCATCCTTCCTTCCTCTTCCTGCCCATGGCATCTACGGTGCAGGTCCTTCGGGATCCCATTCCGGGTAAGTAGGAATTTTTGCCCTTAGGAAGAACCAAAATGGCTTCCGGAGAAATAGATCCACGACGTCACAAATTTTGACTATCCGTCGAATTCTTGAATGTGTACGTGCAAAAAACCGACTGGCAACAAAATTATTTGTCGACTTTACCAAGCCTTTTGACTCCATTCATAGAGGAAAGATGGAGCAAATTCAACTTGCCTACGGCCTACCAAAAGAAACCGTCACAGCCATAATGATGCTCTATAAAAACACCAAAGTAAAAGTCCATTTTCCGGATGGAGACACAGACTACTTCGACATTGTAGCAAGTGTACTGCAAGGAGACACATTTGCCCCATACCTCTTTATCATTAGTCTAGACTACGTGCTTACAACATCTGTCGATAAAATCAAAGAAAATGGTTTCAAGCTAACAAAGGAAAGAAGCAGAAGGTACCCCGCGAAAACAATTACCGACGCCGATTACGCCGATGACATAGCGATTCTGGCAAATGCACCCGCCCAAGCCGAAACCCTGGTACATAGTCTGGAACGAGCCGCTGCAGGCATTGGCCTCCATATCAATGCTCATAAAACGGAATATATGTGATTTAATCAAACAGGTGACATCTCCATACTTTACGGTTGCTCTCTGAAATTAGTTGACAACTTCAGTCCTGACCGATAAAATGAAACGCAGTTTCTTCTAAGCAGCGGTCGTGTCGATACTGCTATATGGATGCACTGCATGGATGCTAACTAAACCTATGGAGAAAAAGCTTGACGGCAATATTGAACAAGTCCTGGAGGCAGCAGCCCACAAAGCAGCAGCTGTACGGCCACCTACCACCTATCACGAAAACTATTAAAATTAGACAAACCAGGCATGCAGGACACTGTTGGAGAAGTAGGGACGAGCTCATAAGTGATGTACTCCTGTGGATCCCCTCACATGGCCGAGCAAAGGCAGGACTACCAGCTTGAACCTACATACAGCAGCTCTGTGCCGATACTGGATGTAGCCTTGAAGACCTGCTGGAAGCAATGGAAGATAAGGAGGGATGACGAGAGAGGGTCAGGGATATCTGTGCTGATGGTGTGACATAATGATGATGAAATTAACTGTCCAGACAATAAAGCTGTTGCACTCATAGTTAACCTTAGCAGAAGCCTTAACTTACCGACCCAGACATTAGCAATAAGAGTGATATAGTGAAAAACTGTGAATGGTAAAGAAAAGGTCAGCAAATAATTAACCCGTCTCCCAGAAAAACATTACATTTTTAGGTGGCGCTTTCAGCGTTCCAAAATGGAATTGGCGACTCGAGTTCAAATCCTGGACAACATTTTTACATCTATGGGTAGATATTAGGACAACCTGAGTTCTTTTGTCTTGGTTAAACAACTAGGACAGGGGTGTACCGAGGCAAAGCTGCCGTCCCGAGCCCGTATTCATAATTGCGCCCACATTTTTTTGGTGAAAAACATGAATTAAATACCCTTAACGGCGTTGATTGATATTTGTAAAAAAACAATTAAAAAATTAGCTGATCAATCGTTATCATATCTTAACTTTTCGAGCTTTTGCAGAAGCAAAGCAACTAATAATTTGGTCCATTCTCTCATCTACACAATTTCATGTTCAATTGAAATGAGTGACAAATTGGATAAGCGACCTTGCGACATATTCGATTTTAAGTAACTTTTAATGCGCTTCAATTCTGAGAAGCTTCTCTCTTCACAAACAACAGAAATTGTGAGCATCTAAACCAGCTGTTGAGCAATCACATTTGGCACTGTTTCTTGAACTTGATATCGATAAATCCATCTCAGCCATCCGATAGCCGAAATAGAACTTCCAAAGGCACAGCCCCAGATACGTTTAAGTCAGCCCCGTATTCGCTACCGAGAATGTTAAATTTTCGCTCCCACTTTAAGATTGCTTGCAATGACAATCCGGCGAAGACAGTTTACAGATGAAACATGGAGTTAAATCGCTTCCAGTCGATTATGACATTCGTAAAGATTCCTCATTACTTCCTGCTCAAGTGTTTAACATACATCATCTTCCTTTTCACCAGGTAGCTTTCCCTTTTTTCTAATCCGTTTTTTAAATGGAATTTCCATTTACTTGCACTTTGTTTTACTTTGATTAACTGAGTCAGATACTAGCATGTCCCAGTTTCAGTTAAAGAAAATTTTGGTCGCATTCATGTGTGTTACACACACATCCAAACCAATTCCTGGTTCCTGAAGTTTCTTTTGGGTGAGATTTATTTGTTCCAGAATTTCTTCCCAATTTAACAAATGTGGCATAAAGGAGAAGTTTTCAATTGAAAGCAAAATGATTTGTACATTCCCTCTCCTTTGATGATTTCCTGAAGCTGAGGTTAATGAATCGAATGCCTGAATCCCTCCTTGAAATCCGCTTTTCGGAGCCCGAATTGCTTCGTAACGTGCACTCCAACAGATGGTTACCAAACACTTTATCATGACCTTCAGATGCGAAGATAAAACTTCCCAACGGTGATTGGAAGAGGAGAAAAATGTATAGTCTCTCAATCACTCCGAAAAAATGTAATAATGGCTCTTGCGTTCACATCTGAAGCATGAATACCGCATAAATTCAGACAATAATTAGAACATTTAGCTTTCCCATTTAGGTTTCGTAGAAGACGTTGAACACCACCATGAACTCCAGTTATACTAGCTGCGTTGTCAAATCTTATTCCTCCACAATTTTTGAAATCAAGTTTCTATTTCTCCTGTTGATCCAAAATAATCTTCTTGATATCGTATGCTGTCTTCCCGTACTCAGAGATAAAACTAAAAAATGATTCCCGCACATCTACTTCTTTGTTTTCAACAACGACATATCGACGAATGAAACTCATCTGATCAGGATGGAAGATGTCCGGTGTGCTGTCTAGTAAGATTGCAAAAATGATTGGCTTTTTGAATGCGATTCAGTATATTTTTCTTCACGTGATTTCCTACGATATGAATGAATTCATTTTGAATTTTCTGTGACAAGTACCGCGGGTTATCATTTACTTCTTTCAAATAATACTTTCCAAGAACAGGATCATACTTGTTCATAAGTCCAACAAGTTCTATAAAGTTACCTATATTGGAACTATATATATCTCGATGATCTTTAAAAGCAGGTTCTGTTTCATCAGAAACTTCACATCAATGTCTCCAAATTCATCTTTCTTTCATAGTTTGTTCTTATAATTTACTGTCAGTAGTTTTATTTTTTAAGAGCCATTTCAAACAACTTCCATTCCTCGAAGGTTTTTTGCTGGTCTGACGAATTTTCATGTTCAAGCGTTTTTTAATTAAGCTTCCAGAACTTTTGAAATCCTAGATTTCTTGCAAGACTTGATTTGCGTTGCTCAGTCTTTAGGAAGAAGGGACAACAGAAACAATAAAGAAATTTGTTCGTCTTTGAGTACAGCAACCATAATCTCAAAACAGTCTCTCCATTCTCAATAGTTTTGTAAGACCAGTGTTGTAGCATTACTCTCGGACTATTTTTCTCCGGTCTTACAGTCGGTGCAAACGGTTCATCTTTGTTTTGAAACTTTTTAGGTCCCATTGTTTCAAGATCAACCAGTAATTGCCTTGAATGAGTTCGTGGCCAAAATGCGATGTCATCGTACACTGCAGTCTCTGTGTTTGCCTGTTCTATTTCTTAATTTCCATGAACTTCATCAGTTCCTTCTTCATATTCATATCAGTCCTTACTGCATGCACTGGAGCTCTTTTCCTTTGGCACATCATCATTGACACATTCAATTTCTTTAACAACGTTAACTCCTGTCGGAAATTCATCTTCAACTTTTATTTCTATATTTGTCTCCTCCATATTCTTATTTTCTCCGTATTCCTCCACTTCTAGTTCTGATGTTACATTCAGCATCTTTCTCTTTGCATTTTGCTTTAGCTACATATTTCTTCTTTAGGAAATTATGTAAAACTTTATTTTCCACGCGTTTTCTAGTCGCTTTCAACTTGCGGTAAGTCGCACCACTCAGTTTTTGTCGTATATTCATTCTAATCTATGAAATGATAGAAAAAGAATAGAAATAGAACGTACTCAACGGCATAGGGTATTTTTATTTATTGAACTAAGATACAATTAGGCACAAGGCTGAAAGTGGTGTTGTAAAAAAGGTTGATCATTTTTTTAACGATCCAAAACTCAGCTAGACACATTCGTGACCCATTCGCATCTTATTATGGCATAATGAAGTGTTGCTTAAAAACAGAAGTAAACAATTACATTTTATCCAATACAGTCAAATGTTTGAATCTTTTCTTTTAATCAGTTTTTAGAATTTACTATCCATTTGTTCTTATACATTTTTCTTGTCCCTTTTTATTTCACTCTTATATTCAATGTCTTATATTCAAAAATTAAAACATTGTAATGGATGTAATAAAAAAATGACTGAAAATCAAAATTTTGTAAGAAATGTTCACCTCTGATAATTGCATTTAACATTAACTTATTCTCCTGCGAATTGACGGACAATTAATTTTTAGGCAAAGTAACTACCCACACATTATTTTGCCGGCGTATGTTTTTTTTTTTTTTAACCCTTACGGCGTTACGAAAGATGGTAATTAAACTAAACAAATAAGGGCAGAAATATTTAATAACAATTTATTTATTTCCATCAGTTCAGCCAGTTATTTGAAAAAAATATTCATGTAAAAAAATAGTTTTTAAAATAATAAAAGTCAATATTGAATAATTGCTCCTCTCAAACAAATCTTTAATTATTTTGTGTGTTTCTATGTAAAAAATAATTTGGATCAATTGAAGAATCTCTTTACCCTAGACGTGCTTGTCGAGATTCTATACTTTTGATCCTAAATGAATATTCAAAAATATTAATAATAACAAAAACTTTAAAGCGTAATATTTGAAAATTTTACATCTAAATAATCTTAATTTAATTCTTTATATTACAAACTTTAAATTCTTAGTTTATAATACTAATATAAAAAGTTAATCTTGTAATATGCACTAGATTTGATTTTTCTGAAAATATCTAGTTTAAAAATCCCTAAAAAATTTAAAAATTGATATAGGATGTTATATTCACATAATAATTCTAAAATTGGGATTTTATGGAAAATCTATCGAAATCTCTTAAGAGTGTGATATTTATACAGTTTTTGAACTTTAAAAATTACAGGTTTTAAAAAACTTTCGAAATGTACGTACATTTGGCCGAAGGCTAAAGGATTATACGTTTCACAGACAGTCTTAAAAAAATTGAAACTCATCAAGAACTTTCCAGCACAGCCCAAAAGGGAAATAGCTGTCACAAAAAATGTCCAAAAGGAAAATGTCATATTAGCGCCGTGTGGTTGCCCCACCCGATCTCTTTGCTCACCAGTACCAGAGATATTACCACTCCTCGCCACGCCTGAATATGGGGAAGAGTTAGAAAACTGGATTAAATGTTATTTCACCAAAGGTGCATTCAACACGGGCACTCACCAAAAGTTGCTGACCATAACAAGTGAACCACTCTCCATTTCATTCTTGGACGATTGTCAACCTGTAGCCGTACACAAACCCATCCCAGTGCCTCACCACTGGAAAGAAGCAGTTAAGTCACAGCTAGATCCAGATGGCGCATTTAATATCATTTAACCAGTCCCCGCTGGAACACCGACAACATGGTGCGCTTGAATGATTCCAGTCCTCCAAAAAGATGGGAGTCCACGTAGAACTGTCAATTTACAGAACCTGAACCTAGCCATAAGACGAGAGATGCACTATATACCCTCTCCATTCAACCGTGTCAGCACAGTACCTCATAGAAAAAAGAAAACTATTCTTGATGCCTGGAATGGGTATCACAGCGTACCTCTATCTGGGGAGGCACGCGACGCTACCACATTTATCACAGAATGGGGCAGATATCGATATTTACGAGCCTTCCAAGGTTTCCAAGCATCCAACGATGGCAACACAAAACGATTCGATGATATTACAGAAGATTTCCCTTGCATAGCACGTTTTGTGGATGATTCCATCTTATGGGATGACGATGTAGCGCTTTCATTTTGGCACACTGTTAAATAAATTAGACTTTGTGCCGATAATGGAATCGTCTTTAACCAAGACAAGTTCCATTTCGCAAAAGACAACGAGGAATTCGTCGGTTTTGATATCAGCTTGACCTGTCAAGCTGATATAAAACCACTCAAAAATTATTAGAAGACATTAGAGAATTTCCATCGCAACAAACATCACAGGACTTACATCTTTCTTTGTTTTGATCAACCAAGTTTCATATGCATTCGCCCAGGCATTCATCATGTCACCATTCAGAGAACTGCTCAAACATAAAAGCAGATTTTACAGAGATTAAACTTTAGAACAGCTTTTTCTGCAGTCCAAAGTCGAAATCTTAAACAGTATCGAAGATGGTGTTCGAACATTCGAGATAAGTCGACCCACAGATTGGAGTTGAACAGGAATAGGATTTACCCTACTCCAGAAATATTTTCAATGCCCATTCACCACAAATCACCTTTGTAGACCAGAGCATTGAAAAGGTGTCTACGCGGGTTCTCGATTTACCAGGCTCACGGAAAGTCGTTACGCACCCATCAAAAGAGAAGCTTTGGCTATAAAGTTCGGTTTGGAAAATTGCAGAATGTTCGTTTTAGGATGCCAACACCTGATACTTGCCATTGACCACAAACCTCTCGTGCCGATATTTAATGATCGCAACCTGAACGAAATGAAGAATCCAAGGATCTCAGACATTAGAGAGCAGGCCTTGATGTTCAAATTCAAGGCTATATCAATACCCAGCGATGCTAACGGCGGAGCAAATGGAATGTTCTGCATCCCAGTGCCAACGGCCAAGCTTACAACAGTTGAATCAACCGACTTAGAAGAGATAGAGACAGGAATACAGTACCAATGCGACCAGCAAACACCTCCCATCAATCTCGCATGCATAAAGCGGGGAGCGAACAGATTATCTATATCAGAGCCTCTTAGAAACAATTGGACAGGGTTTTCCCGAACGTAAGGAACTCCTAATCATCCACCTTAGGAGGTTTGGTAATATGCGAAACGAATTATACGACATCAATACACTAATATTCAATGAAGGACGTGTTTTAGTCCCCCAAAATATACGCCTTGAACTTATTGAACGACTGCATATTGGACACCAAGGTATCAATAGCATAAAGAACAATACAAAACAACGTTTTCTTTTCCTTTTTTTTTTTTTTTTGGTCTGGCATGGGAACACAATTGCAGAAGAAACGAGACCAATGCTAACGTTGCAATGAAACTGCTCAATCAAATCCTAAAGAACCTGCGTCTAAGTCTATACACCCAGACTACACTTTCCAGTTAACAGACACAGATATTTTTCATATGGCCGGTCGTAAGTACGTCATATACGCTGATAGATATTCTGGCTGGACAGAGGGTTCATCGATACACCAAGATGCAAAAACCTCTTCAGCATGTAACGTTCTACATAGATAGTTCATTAGCTACAGTGTTCCAGAAGAAGTTTCTTGTGACGGAGGTCCCCCATATTACTCCCATGAACTGAAGACGTTCCTAAAACCAATGGGACATCTGGCACCGAATATCGTCAGCATATTACCCATAGTAACGGCAAAGCAGAAGCTGCTGTTAAATACATGAAACGCATCCTCAAAGCGAACATTAGCCCCAGCGGTTCGCTTGATACAGATGAAGTAGCAAAAGCCCTTCTGCTCTACCAAAACACCCCACCGCCTAATTTAGGTACGTCACCAGCAGAACTCCTATTTGGTCGCCCCCTAAATGACCACTTACAAAACCCTGTCAAATATCGTCGAGAATGGCAAGAGCTCGCTGACCTACGCGAGAAAGCCGTCAACCAACGTTTCAAAAACGTGACCAAACATGTTCATAACAGACATTTAAACCCACTCAAATATTTAAACCCACTCAAAGTCGAAGAACCTGTTGCTATTCAACATGGACATCACCTTTAGCTTTGGAATAACACTTGCACGGCTGTGGAAGCTCTCCCACATAAGCAATATCGTGTTTTAGTTGATGGTAGCCGGCGAACCACACTCCGAAATCGTCGCTTCCTTCGTAAGATATCCGCAACATGAACCTCGATAATAGCCTTCCAGACCTAGTGATATCAATGACCCTCCGACACCTGCTGTGTCACTACCGGAATCTCCCCACCCAATACATCTGGTGCAACAAGACCCACCACCAACCAATGAACCACCGATATTATCTGTCCCACCACAACCGTCAGTAATAAACGAATCTTCACCCCACCTGACAGTAACAAAACCTAACGATGGGCCAAACCCCAGAATCAGATCTATCCGTGCCAGACGAATGCCGCTCAGATTTAAGGATTATCAACTTGAATGAAAACAATTCGGAACTTTAAATTAAAAAAATAAAATAAATAACGTATATATCGTATTGTAGTTGTCTTTTTTCAACCTGCACTCCCTGGAGGAAGGGGTATTAAAAAAGGGCATTCATTATGGCGTCTTTAGAATAAACGCACGTGTGATTTAACCTCCTTGTTTGTGCTGCATTTTATCTCCCCATATGCTCGAGAATATTCCTTTTCCAGTATTACTATTTTCTCCAGAATTATCTCTTTAGCCGTAACAAACCAAAAGAAAAAAACAACATTGCTTTTAAAACCCCACAAAAAAAAATACAGTATAAAAATTCTTAAGAGGTTTTTTGAAAACAAAATTGAAATATTCAGATAACTTTTTCAGGGTTTTCACACTGTAAATTTAATGATTTTTTCATATGTGGTCTTCTCGATTTTGATCTTTTTGGAAATGTAAAAATTAGCGATTGGAATTTTTTTTTATTCAAATGACCAAACTTTGAAACTCTCCAGTTAAGTGATGATAAATATTTTCTCAAGTTTTTTTTTTGTTAAATTAAAGAAGCTATTTATTATGAATTAATCTATTAATGTATAAAATTCCAAAAATTTAATAGAAAATTTCAACATATTCACAATTGATTTTAAAATCATTGAAAAAAAAATCTTCGGACATTTTATTTTTATCAGAAATGATTTAAAAACGACCCAAAATTATTTAGGTCGATTATTGCATTACACAAACATGGGGACGAAATATATATATATATTGATTTTAGAAAATATACAATATAGTGAAGATATCGTAGCCATCCCGGCTACAATACCTAAAATCTCCGGTTTCGAGAGAACGTTGAGTCACCCGTGACATCCGACAACAAAACGACATGCTTACATTTATAAAGCAAACTTCTATTATAAACACAAACTATTTGTCGAAAGGAATTTATTCTGCTGGTCTTTCGGAAACAAATTTATAACCACAGGATAGAGTACATTATATTTAAAACTTCCTCTTCAAAGTATAATGAAGTATTTCATTATTACTTATATTTAATAAAGGAACCTCCGGTATGCAGAAACTCTCACTCAGCTAAGCAGTGTAGTAGCGGCTGACGCAATATAAACGCAACTGGCAGTAACCAAAAATCAAGATCAGCGTCCGGAGGAGTTATCCGATTCTTCACCGCAGTTCAAAGACAGATTTGAGGCCGAATGGCTACTGGCTTCGGGTGTGGCACTTTCGGGTGTACCACTTTCGGGTGGGCCACCTCTGGGTGCACCTCTTGGCCCAGTTTAAGTTATTATCAGGCATCCGTATCTTGACTCTCGTTTGAGTCTATGTCTAACGAGGCTCATCAGGCTCGCATTGCATTAAGTGAGCCGATGAGCAGTATAGTCCAACAGGGCTCGAATCTCGGCTCGAACCCGACAACCGCCACTATAAATCGACCTTCGGGTCATTGACCTTGTGTCATGTCCTGTCTGGTGGGGCGGCAGAGACAAATAAACTGGAGGAGGTATCTGCACCTCCACCGCGATTTCAAGGTCAAAGACAGATTCGAGGCCGAATGGTTCTTAGCTTCGGCTGAGCCACCGTCAGGTGGGCGATCATGTCATTGAAAAGCATTGAGCCGATGACCAGCTTTGTCCAGCTGCAGGCTCACTTAACGCAAAGTGAGCCTATGTCCAGCATAGATCAGCCGGGCTCGGGCCTTGACTCGTGTCCGACCTCCTCCTTCCTTAACAACCTCTTAAACCGACCTTTGGGTCATTGACCTTGTGTCAAGTCCTATCTGGTCGGAGGAAGAGACAAATGAAGAGACAAATGAAGAGACAACCCGAGACAAATGAAAGAGACAAATGAAGAGACAAATGAAGAGACTAACCCGAACCCGAAGACAAATGAAGAGATAAATGAAAGAGACAAATGAAGAGACTAACCCGAACCCGAAGGAGAGGTATCTGTTTCTTCCCCAGCGGCATGGCGTCTGTGTCGTCAACACCAACTCAAGCTGCTGAAAGTGGGGTCTGCATCCTTAGCTACAGCCAAAGCAGACGATGTGGAATCTAACCTAGCACAGTCGCGGACCCAGCACAGCCAACCAAACCAACCACTGCCGCCCATTCAAACAACTCTTCCAGGAGCTAACTTCAGAAAGTCTTCCGAGACCTCTTCTGGTCTCTTCATTACACCATCTTACACCACGAGACGACGATGCAGCAACCAGCATCAACTTCAAATCAGCTCCAGCTTAACCCAGCAGGATTAAATAAACTTGGACATCGATCATCCTGCCTCTGTAACCAATACGTCCACATCATCGATCGTCTCCAGTAACATCTACAACCTGTCTATACAGCAACACCTTTTATCTTCATCAAGCATCGAGATCATCCTCACTTTCTTGACGCGCTGTCACCACAAACTGACAGCTGAGTCTAAGACTTTCTACAACACAGACTTTCAACACCCAACAGAAACTACACCAATGTGATACAACAACCGCAATTCTACACTCATAGACCTTTCGTGTACGATTTGCTCTATTAAGTTGGCGACCCTAGTCGAAGGTGACCAGAAAGCTCCCTTTTCAATAGCTACTACACCGAGGTGTAAGAGAGGGCACTACTCCATTTCCTGGATTGCTCTACTTTACCCTAGACCCTTAATTTATAATGCTGAGTGTTAAGCAAGGCGGCAATCAAGTACCATTTTTTGAGTCGTTGGTATGACTCTACCTGTGATGGAACTCCGGTCTTCGGGACCATTGGCGAACATTCTACTCATTTGGCCAATCCACTATTCTCTATCATTTTCTAGTCTTCTGTCTATCACATAACACAATTTACAACTGTTAGCGGGATCAACGCATTCATATGGGTCTTGCGATCGGGATATCTCTTGGAATGTCCCCATGTGGTCTTGTAGTCTCAGCAAGAGGTCGCACTCAGCCGAGCCAGGTCAAAGTATCGATATCTCACAGTCGCCCAATCTTAATAAAAACTGAGGTCACCGACAGGTTGACATGTCATGCATTTATGATCTTCCAAACAAAAGGGAATAAATGTGGAAAAAATGAATTTAAAAAATGTTAGATTTCTTTTTTGAATCACCATAATATAAGAATGAATTATCGCATCTTCAATTTTTTTTTCACCTGCGAAATGCTGCCCCCATAAAATGCCGCCCAGACATTGGGAAGAAAAACTCTGAATTCTACCCAACCCGCTAAAAATAATTTTGTGTCATATCCTATCAGTGAAAAGAGATAAGTAGATATACACTTATATTCAGTTAGTATTAAAGTAATTTTGAAAGGCATGAACACATTTATTTCTAAGTCTTAACACAGTGCGAAATTGGACGAAGACGCGAAAAATTCACCACCCATCCAAAACTACGTTAACTTTCCATTATCTTTGAATTAACTGTCTAGATAATTGCAGCGAGAAGCTTTTGCACCCATAGTCACCCTTGACAGAAGCCTTAACTTACCTACCCTGACATTAGCAGTTAGAAGCTATTACAATCATTGCCACCCTTGACAGAATCCTAACATTACTTGCAAAGACGATACCAGTTAAAAGCTGTTACACTTTACCCTTGAAAGAATCCTAAGCTTTCTATAAAGACAATAGCAACTAGGAGCCGTGATACCTTTTGTAATCTTTAACAGAGTTCTTATTTTACAAGCCCAGACAATGGCAACAAAAATCTGCTATATTTGTAGGTATCCTTGATAGAATCCTTACATTACCTACCCAGGCAGTAGTAGCAAGAAATTGTTACGCTTAAAGTCATCCTTGACAGAAGCCTTTCATTACCTGCCCAGGCAATGGCAGTAAGTAGCTGTTACACTCATTGTCAACCTTGACAATATCAATCAAAATCTATTACACGTACATATATCCTTGTCAGAGTCCCTTGATTACCTGCCTATGCAATAGCAGCGAAAACTCTTTTGTTGACCTTGGCAGTTGTCTTGCCTTATCTGATGGTTTAGTAACTGAAATATTTTTACCCCCTTAAGAGAGGCCAATGAGTTTACAGCTGGTGTATCTGGATTGTCGACCCAAAACCCAATGTTTCATAGCCGATTCCGGGTCTCCTTTAGAAAGACACATTTTCGTCCCCGCTGTCTACAATTTTAGTATTTATTTCATCCCTCCACCCTCATCATTCTTACAGCTGTGATAACAATATGTCCACAATCCGAGGCCGCAAAAATCAAAACAAAACAAAAAACAAAATCTACCTCTTATCTGGTTGTAAGTCAGCGCGATATGAGTCATCGTCAAAAGCGATTTGATCACTTAAAATGTCAGATAAAAATTCTGCTTATTATTATTATCATTATTATTATTATTATTATTTGCGAGTTTTTCTCATCAGCGTAGCTGATGGTTTCTCCCTGGAGTTTAAGTGACGGCAAGTGTCCTCAACTCTGCAGGACTTTTCACAGTATTCTAGACGATCTTAATAATTCTGTAGTCTGGATGGTCTCCATTTGTCATTTTATTTCCAAGTCTTCTAGTCCCTTTATCAATCCTTTTATGATTGTTCCAAGTGCACCAATTACAATTGATATCACCGTCACCTTTGTCTTCCATAGTTTTTTTGTTCTCTAGCAAGGTCTAGATATTTATCTCTCTTTTCGCTTTCTTTTAATTTTATTCTGTGGTCCGCCGAGACGGCAAAGTCCATTATTCAGCAGGTTCTCTTTTGTTTCTTTTTAAATATCTGATCGTCTGGCCGCATACCAGCGTTAGCTGATGATTTTTCACTGGAGTTTGTATTGTCTCCACCCGTCCTCGTATTTCCAAGACCTCCAGTCCCTGTACCAACCCTCTGGTGACTGTACCGAGCGCACCATTATTGTCATTATTATTATTTACAAGTTTTAACTGGTGGTTTTTCACTGAAGTCCAAGTGACAGCAAGTCCGCTTTACGTCCTTACTGCCCTCTCAGAGCGGCTTGATATATGCTGACTGTATCCCTTACAGAGGGTTAAGTCACCACTTTAAAAAGGAGTGTCTTGGATATAACATTAAACTGTAACTGATCGTGAGTTTCCAGTTCTGGAGATATGGAGTGCAGAGTACCCCTTCATTGCCATTACTCTCGAGTCCAAACTGAATCGGAGTTGTAGTAGTATTAGGGTCCCACCTATGAGCCAAATAGATCTCTTTAAAAATTATTTGAAACAACACAAAAAAATGTAAATATGAACATGCAATGAATGCGATTCGCTAACCTGTTGGCGTAAAGGATTGACATTCCGTTAAAATCAACCATTCGATCAGTACTCTTCTAAGTATTCTACATGATTTAAAAACTTTTGTGATTTCGATGGTCTCGATTTTCTATTGAACAATGTGTGTGTGTGTGTGTGTGAGAGAGAGAGAGAGAGAGAGAGAGAGAGAGAGAGAGAGAATATGTATGCGTGCGTGGCGGAAAAGTGTGTAAATAATTAAGTAAAATACGGTTCTACAAATTCAATACATTTTATTTCTTGAGTGAAAACTTAGTTGATGAACAATAGAAGGAACTGTCCCATTTCTTGGTAAGAAAAGGTAATATTAGACCATTGATATGCCCCGATATTGTATCAACAAGAAGAAAGTTAATAGTTTGCATTGTTTTAAATCTAGATGATATATTTTGTGTGTGTATAGATCTTTGTATGAGTTTGTCACTATGTAAAGACAAAGTATACTTATATGCTAATATGTAAGTGTAATGCGGGTGAATAATCAGCAGTAGGGAATGTATAGCGTGTCTCAATGTAAATAAGACCTATGCGACTGCTAATAACTCTACTAATGATAATGTTGGGTTCTTTTTGTTTCAGATTTGATAATAGTATACAATAACAACTATTAATCTTCGATCCCAATGCCTTGGATAAGAGAGGAAAAATATTTTGCGTCACTTATTTGGAGACAAAATCATTCAAAACTGTGCAAGCAAAATTCTGCAGGAAGTTTAACTTTAACAATTATCTTCAGAAAGGCCAAATTTATCGTTGGGTATACAAATTTCAAGCCACTGGGTCAGTAAACAACCTCAAGAACAAGTCAGAAAATCCAAGATCTGACATGAAGTTGACTGCAATATGTCCTGACAATGTGGATGCTGTGAAAGATTCTGTCGGAAGGAGTCTGAAAAATTCCCTCTGAAGACGTTCCCAAGAACTTGGTCTTTCACGTGCATCGTTGCAAAGAATCTTACAGAAGAATCTCCAGCTGTACCCATACAGAATCTACATTAAGCATAAACTAAAATAGATTTAAGAATTAAGATTTGCACTATAAAAGAAATTAAGTATGAAATTTTGATATGAAATGAATGAAAATAAAATGCCAAGTTTGCAATATAAAAGTATTGACAATAAAAGCCAAAATTATAATATTCGGAGATATTGTTTCTAGGAGGCTTTAGTGTGTAATTTTAAACAGTATGTTCCGCAGTTTTCTAGCCCGGATACTGATTCAAAAAGATAATACAGATGACAAAATTTTAGTAACAAATTTTATACAAAAGAAACAAGAAAGAAAAGAAAGGATAAAGCATTGCAACTTTTGGTGTAATTTGCGGGACTTATCTGAGAGAGAGTGTTCAGAAAGCAAAGTTCTTTGAATTTGAGTAGTTTTTGTGGCTTCGTTGAAAAGCTTCAGCTTCGGTTTATTTTGGTTGAGTTCTCTGTAAAATTGTCTTTTAGTAGAATTCTCGGGTTGAATTTTCAGCTCGCGTCGCAGAATTCTCGGGTTGAATTTTCTGTTTTCATTTAATTTTGATAGCATTCTGTAAAGTTGTCTATTAGCAGAAGTCTTGGGTTGAATTATGAGATTTCAATTAACTTTAATTGAATTTCAGTAAAGTCGTCATTAGGTTGACTTTTAGTTGAATTTATTGGAAAGCTTCTTGCCGATTTGAATACTTATCTGTTGTGCAAGAAGCGAGTGACAAAACCTTTCTGCTGGCTGTTTTTTTTCCTGTCTTTAAAGTTTGGATCCCAAGTTCGCATTAAAGATTTAGTAGTAGCTGTCGACATAATGGTGGGAGGCAGCTTTTGGTGCCTTATTGTCTATACTTGGTTCTCCCTTCTCCACTCTGGCCAAAATTAAGGACCACACGTGGTCGGTTTGTTTTCTTAGAAATAAATTTTTATAAAACTCACACTTTTTTTGCGTTTTTCGTCTCAGTAATAAATCATCATCATATTAATGGGTTGCCTATATTTTGGGACATCCAGTATTATTAGTAATAGCACATCTATCAAAAGGATAAACAAGAAAAAAAAAATTTGCTCGCAGAAAAGTAAGCGATTTCGAAATTAAATACATCCTTGAAGGAAAAAATTGTTGAATTTTCACTCGGAAAGAATAATGACGAAAATTCCGTTGCCCAAGAAAATTCCCTAACACTTTAGTTTATTTTGTTGCTTTATTTATACAGATTAGATAGGTCCCAAATTTGATAAAAAATAGATTAATTTATTTATCATTCTAATTTGTACAAAATGTATTTTTCACAATCTAAGAAGGAAAAGATTTCTTTAATTATCTCGGGTTTTTATCTTTTATATTTTGCTTGGTATTCCACTTGTTATCTCGAAGAAATTAAAAAAGGGGAAGGTCTCAAATGAAAGCGCCGATTGGCCGGGTATGCAAATGAACATTGAAAACCTTAATGTTCTGTGTACCTCTTTTTGTACCAAATTTAACACTTTTGTTTTGTATGGAAATCAATGGATTTTCCATATATATATATATATATATATATATATATATATATATATATATACAATTATGGACACAATAAATACGTTACTTAAGTTTTATGAGTTTTACACCATTTTCAGACGCTCGTAGGGTAAAAGTGGCCAGTCTAACGTCTATATAGCGTGAGGTCTAGTTTCGTGATATAGTGTTATTGTGCAAGACATTTTACACGAAAGAATAACGTGGTTTGATGTTAGAACACGTAATATTCGAACTTTTAAAAAAATAATATCCTATTTTATTATCGAAACTTTGTCCTTTACATCCTTATTTGCAGAAAATCTTTGGATAAAGTTGGAATATCTTCTGTTATTGAAGCTGAGTTTGTGAAAAAAATTGTCTCATTTGAATGTTACCATTTCCAACACCTTAACCCGTTACTCCTTTGAGTATGTTTCGAGCTATAACACCACATCACATGACTAAACCTCATGCTATATAAACGCTAGTCTCAGTGGTAGTAGTAATGATTATCAAACGACTGAAAATCTGTACTCCCATTAAAATATTAACTTTTGTTATTATCACCATTTTCATCGCCACATTCAGGACGGTATGACCGAATATAAGTAATATCTATTGTCCAAACTAATGTTTAACAAATGCTTCTGTTTTATGCCACTACATAGGAATAGCCACTGGAATGTCTTTGCTATTAATTTTATTTTTCCTAGAGTGAAATTATTTTCACCACAAACATGTTAACTGTTTTTATGAATATATCTATGTGTTTGCTCAAAATACCGTGTAAATGTTTAATTACAAAACTTAAGCTAACTGCATATATTTTTAAATTGTTAGTCAATACGAAGCGGATAAAAAATTTGAACAAATGTTAAATTCAACGGCCACAAATACTAAAAAGTCAGTAGGTATTAATTAGAAGATACTTTTTTCAGAATCTCGTCCATATTTAGGAGTGTTGTACACGAATAGTTACGGTATACATGCTGCACAAAGGACAATTTCTCCATCAGAAAAATCTTAATTTCTACTTTTCGGCAAAGTTGCACATATTGTCTCTTTTAAATAAACGCTTAATATCTTAAAATCTATATTGATCTTGGTTTTTCTTCTTTTTTTTTCTTTTAAGAAAAATTAGTTTAAAATGTTCAGATACTTTATTTGAATGTTTGGGAGCAATCAGAAAAATTCTTGATGCATATATGCTGGTGTCATTTTTTCTGAACGATGCTGTTTGTGTTTGACTTTGCACTAATGCCCTTTGAAGATAGTAGGACAGAATTCTTTAGCCTCGATTAAACAACAAGTATAGGAAAAACCCTGGTGATGGTACTGCGGTTTCAGTATCTCGTTGGTGGTGAGGTGGTGTTGCTAGCGTCCCTTCCCCGGTTTTGAATTTAGAATTTTTCCTTCAGCTAAATTGGTCTAACTGGCAATGAGGCTAAAGAGCCAAGTCTGTCTTACTATTTACCCTTGTGGGTGGATGGTTGAAAAGTATGTATATATCCAACCCCTCCGCTAATAGTAGAATGCGACACCAGAGCAAATTTTTAAGCGTTTGAATTCAGTTTTCCTTAACCAGTCTATGGTTGCGCCAACAATGCTAAAAAAACACAGTCTCTCCTGCTATTTGCCAAGAGCCCCCTCTCTTTCTCGCTCTCTCTCTCTCTCTCTCTGGAAGAAGTCTGCATACATAACTATGATGACACGATTAATAATTTCGGCACAATACGAGATTAACAACAATGACAAATGATAGAACAGACCAATCTGCATAGATAATACAATTTGACTAATGTCACGCATCCTGAAAGAGATAAAAAAAGTGTAAGGAAAATGACTTAAAAGGTAACATTTTATAACGGCAGGTACTGTGAGCCAGACGAAGCAAAGTTAAGGAAATAATATGTGAAGTGACACAGCGAAGGAGGAAGAGTGTGAAATAGGAGGAGCAAGAGAGAGAAACAGAGAAAGAAAAAAGAAGATAAAGAGAGAGGGAAAAAGGAAGAGCGAAAGAGAAAGAATGAAAGGAATAGAAAGAAAATGACAGAAAAAAAAGCAAAGAACGAGAGAGAATGTTCATTCATTGCTTCAAACTCACATTTATCATAAATATTTTCTAAAGACGATCATAGATAGATCTCTCCACCTCAACAGGTCCAACATTGTTTTTACTCTTCGCGTTTTACTTAGATACCCACACTATCACCTTCTCAGTGCCAATTAATAGTAATGTTTTCACTACGCTTCTTTCGTCTGTGTGTGCAAATGTATACCTTTTTATTTGATTAAGTGTGTGTGTGTGTGTGCGCGCGCGCGCGCGCGTGTGTGTGTCAAGCATCTTCGTCAACTGACCCGGGCATTCACCGTCATTAATATTACCGGGCTTCTGCCAAGCTGATTGTACCGCCTCTTTTCAGATTCGTTGTTGTCCAGAGCGTTGTAGGGATGAAATCCAGTGATTGTGGATGGGGGGGGGCTAAGGCAAGAAAGGGGTTAGATTTAGGGTCAAGGATAATATTCCTAAGCGCTTAGCTTGTAAACCTGCTAAACAATAAATAAAATAAATATAATAGATAAATAAATAAATAAATAAATAAATGAAGTCGAAAAAAAGTAGTAGGTTGGGGGAAAACATAAATAAAATACTTTATTTTTATTTTTATCTTTTTTAATCTGTTGCTCGTGTGTCATGTACGGCTTCCTTGCACATGTGTCTCCTCGGGGCGAAAGAGATTCTGGGTCGAAGCTGTAGGGGAGAGGAAAATAGTGATAGCTGAGTGTACGAATTAAAACACTTCAAACTTATCTTAGAGTTTGGCAACACAAGTTAACAGCTCAGCGACTCGTGAGATCAACAGGTCGCAACTGTAAAACCGCGAGAATTATACTTTAAATAGGTAAAGACAACTAAAGTAGAAAATGATTTACTTTGTCTTTTCTGTACATATTAATTGTAAGGGTCCCAGTAGAAATGTTATTGACGTCACAGTTATATGTCTTCGGGGTTTTTTCACGTTAGACAAACGCCAATAGTTTGTTTTAGTGTGTGTGTGTTCGTTTTTGAACTTCTTTCGTTTTTTTAATGGAATCGTTCAATTTAGAACATGTTTCATAAAATTAGATATTTGAGTTGATTTTACGCAACACCCAGTAGGCCAGATCGATCTCGAGGCATAACCGTTATCGTTGCGAGTAGTCCCTGTGGTGTAATGACCAAAGTACAGGACTGCAGGCTCGAACTCTTTTCGCGCTATTGCGTTCACTTTCGGGCTAATACCCTTAGGAAAGGTATGAACCCCTTATCCTCCTCCAAGCTATGGGTTAAATAGTATCTGCTGTTTTTTTTTTATAAGGACGGCTTTGGCATTTGAATAACCCACAAAAGTTAATATGTCATTAAAGAAAGAAACCAAAACACACCAAACCTATTATCATCGCAAGAAGCGGTTTCCACTGGCCAAATTCAACTTCCTTAACGACAAAGTTTGCTCTTCACATAGCGTTTGGAAACGTACGAATTTAACTATTCTCCCTTCATCTTTGACTAAATAGTAGAGCAGACTATGCTCTCTAATCTTGGTATAGCAACCACTCTCGGAGAAAGAAAGCTCTGAATTCAAAATCAGTTGTAGATCAAGAGAAGGATGAGTACCACCCAGCTATTCTTGCTCAAGACATGTTTCTTAAATAGAACCTCTATGATCGAAAAGTCGGTTTGCGGGACCAGTAAACATATACAGTGTACTTAAAATCTGACGAAGAACGTTGTCTTTATGTATCTATTTATCCATGCGAAGAGTCAGCCTGTCAAAAAAATCAGCATTCGAAATCATTAATTTTTGCCTTAATTCCCAAATTCGATTTTATGAAATAAGCCATTCACTCGGTCAGCTTATACATGAGTACATAAATTGTTTTTAAAATCTTACATAAAACGTTATCTATGAGTATCTACTTACCCCAGCGAAGGGTTTGTTTGGCAAGAAAATCAGCATTCGAAACCATGGATTTTTTCCTCAATTGCAATATATAATTTAATGAAACACCTGATACAGTCGGCAGTCCCGGTTGAAACATAATTTCACGCAGGTTCAATTGCTGTGTCAGCAAGATAGCCTTCAAATTCATTAACTTAACAAAAACAA
This sequence comes from Sepioteuthis lessoniana, assembly GCA_963585895.1. NCBI lineage: Eukaryota > Metazoa > Mollusca > Cephalopoda > Myopsida > Loliginidae > Sepioteuthis > Sepioteuthis lessoniana. The sequence goes on along the minus strand of OY757935.1, from coordinate 50,601,272 downwards.
AACAAAACAAAAAAAACAAACTAGCATACTTTTATCTGTATGCTTGGTGTTATGGTAGATATTTAATCGAGTTCACTCTCACTAAAGATCAATATTAATGTTAGTATATCAATGATATACTATCACTGAACACAGCGGAAGGAAAGACATGATAAACGCATTTGTACATGCAAGGACAGTTAACCTTTAATATACATATAATACATACTAGTGGAAATAAAAGAAAGAATAGACAAGTATGTACCAACGGTTAGAAATATACACACACAGTTCTATGAACAAGTAGTAAATGGAAGGGGTACAAAAATGGAAAAATTACTTATTGAGAGAAAGTAAAATAGCGTCGTGGTTTTACCGTTCCGCAGCAGAGTCTGAGACAACGTCTGTCCAATTTAAAGAAAAGGGTAAAACAAGATCGAAAATAGGTTCCGAATTGTGATGTGTTTCCCCAAAGAACACGGCCATTCTCTAAGGGAGATAATAATTCATTGTCTCCGTAAACTTTTAACAGAAAATTCTAAAAATTCTAAGCAAGAAAAAACAAACAGTAATTTGATTTAATTTTACTAAGTTTAAAGCAAGAATGATATTCGAACTCATTGTTTTTGGACAAGATGAAATAGAGGGTTAGTTTAAAACGAGAACTATCCATGAAGGTGATCCATCTGGGGCAAAAATTGCAGTAGGCAAAACTGTCAATCCTCGTCGACATTCGCCTATAGTGCCACGCATAAGCGTCAAGCAATAAAGCCGAACAGACATCTTTTAGAGAAGGTGATGGTTACTGCCCAGTACGACGGCCCTGGGGAGACTTATTAATTCTAATTATGGAATGAGAAGAAAAAAATTGTTTTGCAAATGGGAATGCATTTACCTTATGAATATTCAATGAGTAACACTTGAATTAATCATTGGTTGCTAACTTCTCCGTTTTTGCTGATTTTCAAGTCATTTCTATAGTAAAATCGTTTGCAATACATTTACATTATACGTATAATAGCGCTATTCTATCAGTAACACTTGTATCTATTCTTGACAACAATGTATTTCTTCCTTATTTTCCATGCATTTCAATGATAAAACTTTAACAATGTATTTACATCCTGCATTAAGGCTTGCATTAATTCATCACCTTTGACAATCTTTTCTTTCAGATTTTTTGTACATTTTAAGAATAATTTCATTAGCAATGTATTTATATTATACATAATAGCCTATTTTGTCGATGATGCTTGCAATTTCTTGGGCGGCGTTTCCCGACAGGGTCCGTGCATCCCTTCTCCCCTGAGGGTACATCAGAGTTATAATAGGGCGGTGAGCAAATTTATATAACACCTAGGACTTTAGAAACTCGATGGAAGCGGTAAACAAATTTATATATTAGACTGGTTTACAAAAAAATTGAGGCAAGCACAAAAATACCCGTTTTTACCTAATTTGAGGAGGCTGAATTCAAAAATTGAAATCCGTTTTTACTCATCACCTCTAGTTTTTTAGATATGCATAGGGTGCATTTTGTGCATATACGGTACATAAAGACGTATATGAATTCAGGGTTAATTCTAATATTGTGAGACTTATGGCTTATTTTTTAGTTATTATGCACTAAATGTAAGTGATAGCATTACATTATATATATAGTTACATATCAAGACGAATTTTGACAGTTGAAGCTGCAGGTCTCAACCCACACTCTGGCAGTCATTGGAAGAGGTTGTCTCGCAGGCGGCCCCGGAGGTTGGTCCCTCAACTATCGTGTTACACATCTTTTGGGTTACTAAATATTAGTATTACATTTTCAAATGCACATTTAGTTTTACTTTGTTATATTTTCAGATTCTCCAATAGCTTCAAGCACGTCAAAATGTCGAGGATGCCTCAACAAGGCCAATTCTTTCTGCTACGTGTGTGGGGACTTCACAACAGTTGCACAGCGTCGAACCATGACTTCCCTCCTTAGAACCGCCTACTTTCACTATTTTGACGATAAAATTGGTGATCAGGACAAGTCTTGGGCTCCACACATCTGTTGTAAACCCTGCTACAATGGACTAACTGCATGGTTTAATGGCAAGAAAGCGGCTTTCAACTTTGCAGTCCCGATGGTTTGGAGAGAGCCGAGAAACCACGCAGATGATTGTTATTTTTGTTTAACTAATCTAACTGGTTTCAATGCATCTTCTAGGAAAAAGATCAAATATCCCAACCTTCGATCTGCTATGAGAGCCGTTCCCCATTCAGATGATCTTCCTGTACCCACACCTCCAGTAAATAAGGATCTTCTTTCCTCATCAGATGAAGAAATGCCTTCAAGGGAGGATTCTGCCGAGTCAATATCTTTGGAAGATATTGAGTCTACATATTCAGAAACAAGTGGCAATGAGCCACACTGGATCACGCAAGAAGACCTGAATAATCTTGCTCGTGATTTGTATCTGTCAAATCAGCAGTCAGAGCTCTTGGCTTCTCGGCTTAAACAGTGGAACCTAGCCCAGGAAGATGTATGGATCACCAGTTTCAGGAATCGGAACAAATAAGGTCTTGGTCTTCTTATGGGTATGCAAGCGGGCTTCACAAAGTACTGTTGTTTTCTTTGTCTCTGGGATAGTCGAGCTGTATCCCAGCATTACAAGCAGAAAGACTGGGGGTATAGAAGCACTTTTGTTCCTGGCGAACACAGCCTCAAGGAGAATCCTCTGGTGGACATGAATAAGGTGTTTCTACCTCCTCTTCACATCAAGCTTGGTTTGATGAAGAATTTCCTGAAGGCGTTGCACAAAAATGGTGCTGCCTTCCAACACTTGTCTACTGTGTTCCCAAGTCTTAGTGCTTCTAAGCTCAGAGAGGGCATCTTTGTCGGACTTCAGATTCGAGAAGTGCTGAAGGATACTGATTTTGAGGAGCTTCTTAACTTAAAGGAATTGAGAGCATGGGAAGCATTCAAGTCAGTCTGGATACCGGTAGTGAGGAAAATTTCTGGGAACAGATTGGAAAGCCAATTTTACGAATGACTAGAAAAAAAACAGGAGGCGAGTTTAAAATTAAAAGAAAATTTTACCTCCTCTTATGAGGCAGTACATTTGTTGCCATTAGTAGTCGCAAAACTACGAAAATTAATAGAACATGTTCCCCCTGGGCATCACCTATTGTAGTTTTAAGAAAGTCATATGGAGACATACGTATATGTGTAGATTATATAATAGGCGTAAATCACAAAGTTTGCCCGGATTCATACCCTATACCTAATGTTGAAGTTGCAATTAATGCACTGGCAGGTATGAGCGTTTTTACAAAAATAGTTTTACAAACGGCATACCACCAAATACCAATAGACAGTAACTTTAAAGAAGTAACGACAATAAATACGCCATTAAGTTTACTGAAATGGAGAAGGATACCATATGGAGTAAAAACAGTAAGCGTTATATTTCAAAGAGTCATCGAATAGGTTCTTGGAGAAGATATAAAAAATATGGTTTGTTACCAATGCAATATATGCATAGGAGCTAATAATGAAAAGAAATTAAAAAAGAAAACCGACATCGTATTGAATAGATTAAGAAACGCTAGAATGACAATAAATGAAAAACGTGCGTAAAATACCATTTCAAAACAAGGTGTATCACCAGACTAAGCCTTGATAGAAAAAATACTAAGAATAGCCACACCTACAAATAAAAAAGAACTTGAATCTTTTTGAGGGATTGGTGAATTTCTACAGGCGATATGTACCAAAATATACGGACTTGACTGAGCCGTTTGCTACTTTAAGAATAAAGAATGTTGAATTTATCTGGTCTGAGAAACAATAAAAAAAAACTTTTGATACATTAAAAGTAATTATAGCAAAAAAAAAAAAAACTGTATTGAAAATTTTTGATCCGATAAAAGACATTACGTTAACCACAGATGCAAGCGAACATTCAATATCTGGAATATTATCACCAAAAGACACCCGATAATGTATTTATCAAGAAGACAACTGAACACTGAATTTAATTATTCAAATATAGAGAAAGAAGCCAAGGGCATTACAGGGGCCCGACAATATTTTTCGGACACTTTGAAAAAAGTACTTCAAGGTGGTCACTAGTGCCAAAAACTTTTGAGATTGTAGGTACGTAGTTGAGGAGGGAAAATCCACTACTAGTGTAATCATTTTTTTTAGTTTGGCTTTGATAATTTTAGTTTTTTGTGATTTTTGCGAAAACTTGCGTGACACTATTTTTCGGACATGACAAAAAATCCTATTTTATTAAGAGCTATGTTCATGTATATGTTGCTGTATGAAAATTTTCTGCTTGTACACTGTTCTGGGGCACTGGCACCCCTACTACTGTGCTAACATAGGACAATCTAACAGCATAAATAGTCGGGACATTTCTTGGCAAAACAATTAAGTTTAATGAGGTAAAATACATTCAAAAGAAGTCATTTTTTTTGGTACAGAAGAAGCGGGAAGATAGCCTCAGCATCAGAAGGATCGCCATGGATTTAAAGCTGTCGAAATCAACGGTCGAATACATGCTGAAGACAAACTCCGAGCGGAAAAAGAAGAGAGGGCGGAAAAGATCAATTGGCAAGAGGACGGAAAGGAGAATGAAGAGGACTGTGACACGGCTTTTGACATGTGGAGAAAAAGTTACAGCAAGAAAAGTGAAGGAGAAATGTGAATTGGATGTAAACGCCCGAACAGTACAAAGAACGCTGCATAGGATTGGTTTGAAGTATGCGAAGGCTAAGAAAAAAATTACACTAACAAAGAAACACAAAGGAGCAAGACTGGAGTGTGCTAAAAGGTGGTTAACAAAGCATGTTGACTTTAAGAAGGTTATATTTACTCATGAGAAGCGTTTCAAGTTTGATGGGCCCGATGGATGGTGTACTTGGTCGAAAAGGGGTGAGCATGTTGTACTGAACAAACGACAGATGGGAGGAGGAGGAGTTATGGTTTGGGGTATGATCTTTGCTAATGGAAATATATGGTTGGAGTGGCTGAAAGGACGACAGAACAGCGAAAGCTACAAACAGTTGCTGGACGAGAAAGCCCTACCAAGGATAAGAAGAGAGATGGGGAATGATTTCGCTCTACAACAAGACAATTGCAGCATCCATGTGTCAAAACTCATGAAAGAATGGATGGCTAAAGTGAATATGACTACTTTGGAATGGCCTGCAAGAAACCCAGATCTAAATTTAATAGAAAATGTTTGGGAAATGCTTGCGCAACTTGTCTATGATGGACCTGAAATAACGAAAGAGGCTCAACTATGGGAACGAATACTAGGAGCCAAAAAACAACTAATAGAAACACATAGAGATGTTATTGTGCATATGTTTGATCATTATGAAGAGAGATTCATAAAAGTTATTGAGAAGAAAGGTGATATTACAGACTATTAACAGTTTTTCAACGATGTCCGAAAAATAATATCGCGTGTGTTTTGTAAAAAATGATGAAAATTAAATATTTTTCCTTAACCTAATCGATTTTCTTCCATTTTTATTACAGGTATTGTCTTTATATGTTTATGCTATTCTATTGAAGGAATTTCGCAATTCTATGGTACTCGGAAAGTCGAATACTAAAGTGTCCGAAAAATATTGTCGGGCCCCTGTATGTGGACAACCACTAAAGCCCGATAATTTTTAATTGGAAAAAGATTTCTTTTGAGAAGTGATCATAGACCATTAGAGTTTATATTCAATCCAAAAAAGAATTACCCAAACTCACGACATCGAGAATACTAAGATGGGCAATAAAATTAATGGCATTTGACTTTGATGTAGAATATGAAAAAAATAGTTTTTCTACCAAGGCTGGCCTGAAGTGATCCGTGAGCCAGACAAGAAAAGTTCTACAATAAAACAGATTCTATGGGTAATATTTTCCAGAAACGGCATACCAAAAACCCTTCTATCCGACAATGAACCAGAATTTTGAGATGAATATCTTAATTTATGGTTGGAAAAAATATGGTGTAAACTGTACAAGACACCGCCATATCACCTTCAATCGAATGGGTTGGTGGAAAGAATTCTGCAGACCGTAAAAATGGGACTGAAAAAATAGTTTTTCTACCAAGGCTGCTTTTAGCTATCGCACTATACCACCGCCCATCAGTGAAACATATTGACCCACAACCGAGCCGTCAATCAAGTGATGCACCAGTGTAAATAAGCGGAAGAACAGCGGAAGAACAGCGGAAGCAGGTGGACATCAGTTGGAGTTGGAGTTGGAGTCAGTTGGGGGCAAAATGCCGAAGTGAGTGCCAGCGGCAGACAGAGGGCTTTGGGTCCTCAGTGGCCCACGGTTGAGCAACTCCAGCCAAGATGAGAAAGAAGTACTGCTATGGTCAGAAGAACTTGGGTCAATATGTAGCACTCTGTCCCCGTCTCCAACTCACCTCTCACACACAACCAACCCTTTCGAGAATAAAGTGTGAGAGATATATTTTTATAAAGAAGTGTGTTTGTTCGTTCATTGAAGTTCGTCATTATGTTTGATTATGTTCCACATATATTTGTATATGTATATGTATGCGGCTATACAATATCAGCTTTAATTGGAAGGCAAATTAGAGCTCTGCTTACGATGTCGTATTCCACAAATGAAAAAGTGTGGTACAAAAACAACAAAGAATCAAATCCAGAAAAGGCAAAATTTATCATACAGAAAGGCCATAATAAATAGAGAATAGGGAAACAGTATATCAACCCATGCAGATCAAATAAGGCTCCAGGGCGAATATGAAGAGCAAAATGAGGAAGAAATCTCTACGATTCCTTCCGTTAATGATTTATTAGAACAACCTTTACAGAATGAAACGTCAGAAGACGAAATAAAGCAAGATAAGGCGGGCCAGAATGAGTTTGAAAACTCAGATGAAGATCAAATAATGCAAGAAGACGACCTTGATGACAGCTCAGTGCGGCACAGATCTAGATCTCCAAGAGAAAGAAACACGGGAGAGAGACAAGGAGAGCAAAGTAATCCCGAAAATGAAACAATCACCTGAAGTACAAGACCTACTAAGAGCATAAGACCCATATGTTACAGGGAGATATAGTGATACTCGCAAATTAATCTGCCTAATTTGCATGAGTATAAGAGAGAGAGCCTTTATAAGTCTCTCACAGATAATAACTGGGAAGCTTGGTTAGCCACTAACCTTGCACATTTCAACGGGTATCTTTTCTTCCTTACTTTGGGAATTCCTTTGCTGCCTTAACTGAGAAGAAGACGCCAACGAATTAAGACAGGGTAAGAAGAAAACCAAATGAAATTAGATATCAAAAACACATAACCGACTACTTCCAACTAAACAAACCAAATTAAATAAATAACCAATCAATTCTGTAGTTACATAGGTTAAAGAGCACCAATATTGTCTTATTATAAGGATCGCTTAGGCGTTTAATAACCCAAGAATGCTGACATGCCATCAAATAAAGAAACCGAAATCAAACCATCATTTTGTAGTGGGTTGGGGACAAGCACAATACGAGACTCATGCTTGGCCGTCACCAAAAATGCTTGCTCCTTTCGGCATTCCTCTTCAAGAGTTCCTCAGACACCAAGCAATAAACTTAGCCTTACCATTTTTTGACTAGCGAGGATTTAGTTCATTGTAAACAGTTTTTGAGACGACTTCTTTAGCCACTGTCCAGCTTACTAAGAATGGTCATCACGAGTCAGATTTATAAATGCGGTTTATCTTTGCCTAAGGGCAGCTGAGTAAAAGTATTTTTGATCCTATTTTACTTCCTCGTTTTTTATGTTAAATAATTTTTCTCTTCTGGAGTTGAAATAACGAAAATTACCAACCTAGCTCCAGGAAGTAAAAACAAACAGTTTTTATCTTAGATTTTCTTCTAAACAAAATCTAAAAAGCAAAAAAAAAAAAAAAAATATTATTCCACGAGGCTTATTCGCTCCCTCACCTGGAGGTTTATTTTTTACTACCTTAGCCTCATCTTAAGGATTAGGATAAATGTTCCACTCCATTACGATCCCAGGAGGCACAGGTTCAATGTATTTGTTGACAATAGATGGTTGACCGTGGTCAATACAGGGTGCCCTGATTGTATCAAAATAAAGAGGCGACACTGAAGGAGCAATGTTTTGTTTGGTTTCTTTGTTTAATGGTATATCAACCTTTTTTAGGTTATTCAATGCCAAAGACATCCTTCTAGAAGATCAGTAGTGTTACTATTTAACCGATAGCGGGGAGGATAAGGGAGTTCATACCTTTCCCAAGGGTATTCGCCCGAAAGTGAACATAATAACGCGACTGGAGTACGAACTCATTTACTACGATACTGGAATCCATCGCTTTAACCATTACACCAAGAGGACAACACCCGAAGTAGCAACGTAGAAAATGACATTAAAACATAGAAACAATAAAAATATAAAAAAGCGAAACAAACAAATTCCCTAAACCATAAGGATTATTTTCTTATGACCTGAAAAGTTATTTTGTTTTGGACTTGTATTTACAGGATTTTGTTATTGATCAGCTTAATGTTAAAACTAAAACAGAACAATTCTTCATTTTCGTCTGGGATTTGAATATTAAAATTCAAAGAATTCCTTGAAAATAAAGCTCCCACTTTATTTCTACGAAAACAGTTACAGAGCATAATTGGCCAGTTGTATTTCTGAGAGGAAGGAAAGATATTTAGTCGAATCTTCACTCACTAATATCACCGATTGGTTTTAACGGCATGTCAACTCATCATGGGTTATTTTAATTACAAGAGGTTAAGGAATTGCATTCCTTCCACGTTTATATTCACATTTTTTGTGCAGTTTATTTGTTTTTTGTGTTTTTTTTTTTTTGCGGGGCGGGGATGCATGCAGTCCTATTGAATACAAATTTTTAAAAAGATCAATTCGACTCATTATCATCAATTTGACCCATTAGAGGCATTCTAACAGGTCAGAGTGGATTTGACTGGAATAGCAAAATGAAGAGGTACTCCACATTTTCCTGATTTACAGAACTGGAGCCTCACCATAACATGCAATTTAGTGTCATATCAAGGACTCCCCTTTTTTTGGAGGGGGATTCACTCGTCTGCAGGGGATACCGTCAGCATATTCTCAGCCTCACCGACCGGACATGTTTTTGTATGAATTGTTAGCCATAAATAAGCAATAATATAACGTAATGATATTAGATCTCGAGCTTAAAGAACTATCTCTGAGCTGAATTAGTAATGTTTGATTCAAAGTAAATAACAGTTTTAGTAAGACAAATAACTCAGGTTTAGGGAGTTCCTGTGGCATAGTGGCTAACATGCTGGACTACTGAGTTCGAAGTCCAGTCGCGCAATTGCGTCCACTTTTGGACTAATACCATTGGAAAGAGCATGAATCCCTCAGCTGTGGATCAGTCGTGGTGCTAAATAGCACCACGACTGATCACCAAGGATAGTTTTAGCATTAAACAACCCATGAAGGTTGATAGACCATTAAACAAAGAAACAAAAAAAAGTGAATCATTTTTTTCAAGTTTGGATATTAAAATTTTTATGTAGCAGCATAGCTTCTCACTAATTATTATTCATAGTTAGGCATTTCATCTCGATGAGAAACTCCTTTTCCCACAAGTCTTTAATGTCAAAACTTTTCTGGATTCAATAAGTAAACAGTGTGAATTCCATTCACGACTCCAAACTACTAATTACGGGATACCAGACACAGGATATTGTCTGAAAGTAAATTTTTCCTTAGCAAACGTAGAAAATACTGTATATTAGTTAGGAATGTACAAAAGCACTCCCTATTATAAAAGAACTATTTTTTCTTTAATTCCTCTAAAAATCAACGAATTATCGGACTAAAAGATTCTCCGGTATTTAAAACAATAAAAATGAATTTTTCATTTTTCCACAAAATTCTGAAGACTTTTTTTTTATTGTTTCGCACTGCCGACCTCTCAATCAATTTGTTAATTTGACTGCCTTTATGAAGATGCTGGTAAATAATTTTTATGTGTTTTAAAGACAATTTTTAAGAGGATGTGATTTCGTTTGCATTTTTTATAACAATTTGTCTCTTTTTATCATTCAGGGAAAACCTGGTTTGAAGTTCCGTGTAGGCTCCCGAGTTCGACAAGAAACACCTGAAGAGGGCCGGAAGACATATCAGCCGAAACATTGTGAATATAACAATGCAGACAGTTGTCTGAAAAATAAGTTTGTCTATTTGTTCGTACGAATGCTTTATTTTTAAAATAAAAAATTAAAAAAACGGTAAAATAAAGTAAAATATTAATCTCCTAGGCATTTTTTTTACTTCATCCGTTTTCGTAATTTAGTCTTTTCAAGATGTAATAAATAAAAGGGAAAAAATTCTGGTTAAACGGATCTTCAAAAGGTTTAAAATTGACATCTGTAGATTAAACTATTCCACTTACTGCAAGTGACTGGGATTTTGTTAATTAATGTAAAAATCCTGGATAAATAGGTTTAACTGATTCGATATTTTATCTAAATGATTTTTTTTTAGTTTCTATTTTTTATGAGAGTAGGTTTTTATTCGATGATATTTTTCTTCTGAAGCCCGCAAGAGAAACAATATTAAACGCGTCACATGGGAGATAAACTTTTTCCGAGAATTTGTTGTTAAAAAGTCCGTGGTTCTTGTTCATTTAAAAGAAAAGGTACGTGGCTTGTCAGTAATGGTTTGCTTTCTTTGTTTAATGGCATATCAACTTTCGTGGGTTATTTTATACCAAAGTCATTTTTAGAAGAATTGTAGTAGTACTATTTAATTCATAGTTGGTAGGGATAAGAGGGTTCATACCTTTTCCAAAGGCATACAGCTTGTCAGTAATAAATCACAACAATATTTGTAAAAAGTGTGTAGTTTTTAATACACGCCTAATATTAGCAATCTATTTAATAATTATCAGCAAAGGTTCCTCAAAAATATTTGCTCCTACGAGATCTCCATTTTATCCTGTCTTATGACAATCTTTCCGCAATTAAAAGAGGTAGTTTTATGTCCTTGTTCATCCCGCCCCCATCATTGCCATCGCTTTGATGTCCAATCTTTGGGTTTTTCTGTTGCTAAAATCGTTCTTGCTGACATAACTGGCATTACTTTTACGTACCACGTGACCTAACCACTTTAATTTTTTCTTCTTGATTATACCAGTGGTTTTATTTGATATTCCAAACTCTCAATCGTCCATATTGATATGATTGATGCAAAAAAAATTCACTGTAGTCTTATAGGTCATCATCATCTTCTTCAAGTCACGCTTAGAGTACAGAGTTTCCTGATTCTCTCTTGCCATTCATCTTTATCACAAGGTCCTCTAGATGGCATCCTGTATCCGCACAGTGCCGTTTAATGAAAAATTTTGCTAGTCGACTAATATTGATATGTCTCTGTGTAGGAGTCCATAGTATAAAGCCGCTTACTTCACCAGCTGTGCTCAGTATGTCTTGTTTGCCTTAACGGAATGAGATGGGAGGTAAGTGGCTGTACAGCTACTGTTTTTTGGGATGCTGCTTCCAGGATTTGTTCGAAAGAGCCCTGTAGCTTCTTCTCCCTGGTTTTCGTCAGAGTCGAATTCTAATTACATCACACAGTTTTGAAATAGAATGCTACTAACCGAAATAGCATGTTTAAAACTTTCTCTTTTTTTCGTTTCATTTGAAAAATAAAAAAATAATTTGAATAGAATTCATAAGATACAAGATCACATATTTAAACGCTTTAATTAAGATTTAATGTAAAGATCGAAATTTAAACGTTGGCAAAAATTCAATTATAGATAATTTTTCCTGAATCCAAGTGTTTTTGCATATTTGTACACACACACACACACACACACACTGATTATTCTAATCTCACAAAAATATCTATTTTGAGGTTATTCAAAATAGCGCAAATCAGACACAGAGTACCAAGCTTGAATAGAGTTCCGTAATCAAATTTTTGACGGCTGAGAAGTGTAAACTATTTGAAATTAAAGAAGGTATGATGTGTACGGAGAAGCATGTTTTAATTTTAAAAAATGTTCACAATTGGGTTAAACACGAATCTGGGTTTTAAAACAGTCAATAGAGTTGCATCGACTTAATTATATTCAATTTTAAAATATTCATTATCCTGATGATGGTTATTATTATAAAAACCGAAACGTTCAACGTTAGTAGACTATTCAGCTATAAATAAACTCATCCACTGAAAACCTTTTTTTTTCATATTTTTATTTTTACATACCGACGAATTAATTTCCATTTTCACTTTTATAAATATATATATATATATATATATATATATATATATATATATATATATATATATATATATATATAGGTATGCACAAAGCTTAGAAAATATCTATATCGGTTAATGAATGTTATACACTTTTAAACAGGTTTATACAATTTAGCGGAAATATACAATTTGAAATATGATATTCGTTTCAGTTTGTAGAGAACGCTTCATTGCTTACAAAATACCAATAAGATTGATGTGTTTTACAGACCGCACGATTTAATTCTTCGCCCCCTTCCCAAAGTCCGTAGTCAAAAAAAAAAAAGCAGAAAAGAAAAGAAAAAAACGAACTAAATTTAGTTCAATGAAACGCATATCGAATAAACAACGGTGTATTTACATTGAGGATATAAACGTTATAAATAGACTTCGACATCATATCAACACAAGTTGGCGTATGGATTACTTGTAACGACTGAAGTGCTTAAGTGTAGTTAAGTCAGCCATTACATAATCCAACCGTCAAGTCATGGAAACGTGTCTGGTTGAGACGGTTAGGGTAGTGGTGGTAAGGGACTTCATCTTCATAATCTATTGAAGAGCCGAAATTAATAACATAACATCTGGTATCTCCGACCTTTTTAGTCTGATGGACACAAAACTTTACTCAGGAAGGTTCGAGGCTGCGGTCTTAAAAGAACAGATCCCCCACCACCACTAGCTAAATTCACAAGTTAAGAGTCATAATTTATCGATAAGATTTTGTTTGAACGCCTTGTCAGTGGAGTTTAGAATACCCTGATTGTATTCCCTGCAGAAGGGTAAGACTCCCTCAAAAGGGGGCACTAAAATGCAACAAGGTTAACAATACAGTTTTTATGAAATGAAAAACTGTTCAGAAAATTATTGTCATCAACTCATCTTTATTAAGAACACAAGTAAAACAAATTGATCAACTCTCTTTTGTCGACAAACTTGTTGGTATCTTTTTCTCTTGCAACCAAAAAAAAAAAAAAAAAAAAATTCAGGCCCATCGGTGGGGCTTAGAATACACCAACTATATCCCCTGCAGTGGGGAGTGGTTCATACTATTCTCCACAAATGACACTGACACTAAACTCTGTTTAATGGTGACGCACCAGTACTGAAGATATTGTGGAGTACCTCTTTGTAGCCATTACTCCCAGACCCACTCTGATCTGGAGTGGCAGTACATATTGGGGTCACATCTATGTGTTAGATCTCTTTCAAAATATTAAAAAAATCTCGGAGTAAAATGGATAAAGTGCTGGACTGCGACCTCGAAGTAAAAGAGTTCAAAATCCAATTGCGCTATTACGTTCACTTTCGAATACCCTTCGAAAAAGAATGAATCCCCTTGTTTCCTCAGCAATGGGTTGAATAATATCATCTTCGAAAAGAATGGCTTTGGCATTAGATAATCTGCGAAGGTTGATATGCCATTAAACAAAAACAAAGAAACCAAACCAAACCAAACCAAACCTAAGAAATATAAATATGAACGTACAATGAATACGATTCCCTAACCTTTAGGCATAAAATAATCCTATGAGGGTTAACATTTCATTAAAATCAATGAATGAATGTATCAATCAATCAGATATATCCAATCGTTTCCAATGAGGGCCACAAAACCTAACTAAGGAGGTTTCGGAACTGTGATCTTAAAAGGACAACTTCCGGCTAAATTCGCAAGCATAGTTTATTAATAAGACATCTGATGTTTGTAATCACAAAAAGGTGTAAAATCAGGGTTAAATGAAGAGGCTGATAGAAGAAGTACATCGGACAAATGGTGATTTGATCGTTCCTAATACAGCATACTCTTGGCATTCATTTTGGAGAACAACTGTCCACAGCGTAATTTAGTGTCAAACATTTTTACTACATACTGAGTGTGGGTGATAGGTTGGGGAATCAAACTGATGGAAGTTGGAGGTTCTTATAGAAATTGAGGATGTGGCAAGCAAGAAACTTGAACTACAAATCTTCTGAACACTAAAGATCAATGAGTTCCATTTGTAGTTGTGACGGTACTTTTTCATAGTTAACATCAAATTCTAAAAATCCCTTTAAAGACATTTGGCAAGTCAAGATTTTGCTATTCGGGCTGACCACGGAGTGAAAAATGAATGAAAGTGAAAAGATAGACAAATATTTGGATTTTGTTTTCGAGGCGAAAAAGCTTTGGAGTATGAAGGTAACAGTGATATCAATTATTGTTGGGAGTGCCTCCAAAGACCTGAAAAACACTGAAGGAATTGGAAATCAGAGAAAAAAATCGAGACCATACAGATTTCAGCATTGCTAGAATACGGTGAAGATTCCTGTAGATCTGAGGAAACTTACTGTCTCAGAATCTGGTAAAATACTACCAGTTAAAACTGGCGGGAAAAACTTGCATTGAGTAATAATAATAATAATAATAATAATAGAAGTGAACATTATCAAGAAAATATGAAAGAAAAAAGGAAGAAGTACTTCAGAAGAGCCAGAAAACTTCTTGAAATAAAGCTTTACAGCAAAAATCTCTCAAAAATAAAGAACAGCTGGGCCGTCTCTTTAGTAAGATACTCTGAACCTATCCGACAGATGGAACAAAGAACAAAGAAAATGATAACGATGTACAAAGTTTTATGAGATGACATAGACAAACTTTATGGGTCAAGAAAAAAAGAGGAGGAAGAGATATCGTCTACATTAAAGCTTGAGTAGATGCAACAATTCTGACAAATTAGGAATATATGAAAAAGTGTAAAGAAAGAATAATTGTATTGGCAAGTAATAGCAATATCATTAAAAATAACCCAAGGACAAATAAGAAAACAACAATAAAAAAAATCTAGAAAACAAAAAATGAGGATAAAAACAACGATACTTTAAACGACAAAGTAAAGAAATTGCAAATGAGATTCCTTAGGTTTGGTTTAGAAGAGGAAATTTGATAATACAATGAATTTGAAGATCATGTTTTGGTTGAGTTCTCAAGGCCATCCCGTCCTGTTGGCTGGAACTGGCCTTGAGAACTCAGAATATAGGGAACTAGGAACAGGCCTATAGTTCCCTAGAAGAAGATTAAAACCCACCCCTGAGGGAGGCTATCTGTTGATTGTGAGTGTCGACTCGTAATGTTTGAGGATAGGATCCTGATGGTTGAGCAATCTGTGACCCGGCAACAGAAGTAGTCAAGTGACTGGCAACATTCCACTTTGGCCCTTACTGGGTTAGACAGGCGGTCGGAGAGACCCGATCCGATCAATCAGCTGATCATGTCGACTTCGAGCACCAATATGATTGTCCCAACCATATTCTTCAAATTGTTCTTGTGGTAAACAAGTACCCAATCCTATTTTAACTTAAAGGTGCTAGAAAGCGGTGGCTGAGAGTCAATTACGCTGAGATTGCAATACTTGAAACTATTTCAACTGTTTGTAAAAAAAAAAAAATGATTAACATTAAATAGAATTATCAGTGTAAACAGTACTTTAAACGATTTAACGGTGAGCATTTAAATTATCAATCTTTTTGTCATCAACACTGAAACCATTTAACTGTGAGCAAACAAATGAGCTCAAACTCGTTTAGAAATGAAGATACTGACAGACAATTCGCTTACAAATTATATATATATATATATATATATATATATATATATATATATATATATATATATATATATAACAGGATTAGGTACAAGGGTTGATTAGCCATAAAAACCCATCCAACCAATCAACCAACAAATCAAGGTTAGCGAACTCTACATGTGGAAAAGAAGACACATCTAGAAAAAGACAATATGAAAGATGACATGAGCCAAATCTGAGTAAGTCTCTTTTTTCCTTTACCCACCACTGACTATACCGACGTATTAAAATCGCACTGAATTTACACCAGAAATGAATAACTGACCTACATTTTATCAAAACTTTTAATTACAAACATTTTCCCATAGAAATGAACATTTCAGACTTCAATTATATATTTGAGATGAAGAGCGTGCACGCGAACTCCAACCTACGATTAACATTCAGCTTAACTCGGCAATAAATGCTAGCTTAAACTTCTAAAATAAGACGTGAATTCACTCACGATGTTCATATTGCCCTTGTCTTTTTATTATCTGCATTTTCATTTGTCCATTTCGGCATGTACCATTTACTAAATAAAAAAGAGTTATGTTTTCCCAGACCTTAAAGCCAACACAGAACTAGTTCCAAACAAAATATCTCTACCACGTCACTGGTAACCACCAGTCAACACTTAGATATTCATGTCCTTTACAGCCGTAGAAGTTCTATGAATGAACGTCTTTCTCTCTCTGTTTTTTATATAATTGGCTAACATTTTGGAAGAGAAAGGAGTAAGAAGAGAAATTTCCGGAAGGCTCTAATCAATCGCGTCTCCTAAGTATGACACCAAACTGTGTCCGGTGGTGCGGCTCCAGCTCTAGAGCTTAAAGGAGTTTTAGGTCCCTCTGTGTTGCCATTACTCCCAAGTCCACTTTGTCCCCGATTGATAGGACCTGCTAGAGTCTCATCCATGGGTCACATAGATCTTTTTTGAAATTATTCGTATAAGATAGGTATATTTGAAACCACGTGACTGTGAGCAAACAAATGATTATTATAAAATGAAATTATTTATGTTGAATGAGAATACTTGAAACCATTTAATTTTATGCAAATCATTTGTTTTAAGAACATTTACTTGAAGCTATATTTATTTACTAAGGATTATTATTATTAGTCACTTGAAACCATATATATAACTATGTGCCAACAAATGATTATTATTGAATAGGAATACTTACTTTAAATATCTAATTGCTAGTGAATTATTCTCATTAGATAGGAATATTTGAAACCATATGATTGCGTGCAAATAAATGATTACATACAGATAAGAAAGTGTAATAAAAAATGCAATGGAACATTGAAATTATAGTTCGAACTGTAATCAAACATTTTGAAATAAATCAGATTTTGGCATTAAATAACCCATAAGTTGATATGCCGTTAAACAAACCAAACCACACCAAACCAAACTAACCCAAACCAAAAATAAGTAATTATAACTAGAATCAAATATTTACAAATGAATCAAATTTCGGAATTAAATAACCCACAAAAGTTGATTTGCCGTGAAACAAATAAACCACAAAGCCAATCCATCAATCACAATAAAAGATGAGATAAGTCAGCGGAGAAAGTATTCATTTTTAATATCTCAACAATGCTTTCTTCAAGCAGGGTTTTTGTTCGACAAAAAATCACATGGTTGAAATCTGTCAACACCCCTTGGTTCCTTCTGGTCAATGGCTTTTTCCAAACCTAATGTGGACGAGATTATGGAGAACGTTATGAGGCAGATAATGGTAAACTTGAAAAAGAACTTTGTAAACTGTTTTAACATTGAGATAAATGTATGAGGTTTCATTTAGAGAAAGAATCAAATTGTGAATGAGGACTTTAATTCTGTTGATGATAATTATTCATTCTATCCTGGGGTAGTATCTGTGGCGTTGTAGTTAACGTGTTGGACAGCGGTCTTGAAGCAAACAAGTTCTAACTCCAATGATGCTATAATGATCACTTCAGACTAATACATTTTGGAAAGGGATGAACTCCCTTATTCCCTGCCCCTTTTGGAAAGGTATGAACTCCCTTATTCCCTGCCCCTTTGGGAAAGGAACAAACTCCTTTATTCCCTGCCCCTTTGGGAAAGGTATGAACTCCCTTATTCCTTGCCCCTTTTGGAAAGGTACCCAACTCCCTTATTCCCTACCCCCGCTATGGGTTAAAGAGTACCACAACTGTTCTATCAGAATGACTCTGGCATTAAATAATCCACGAAGATTAATATGCCATTAAACAGACATTTTAAACAGTTGAAGACAGACTCTCAGGACATTTTTCTTTATCGAATATTTTAAGATATCTTTCAGACCAATTCAGTTGTTTCCCATAATAATTCTTAGAAAACCATTTTTTTCGTTTACTTTTATTTTTATAATTTAGGGCAAAGTCGTCTGACATTTTGAAAACGCAAATGTTTTTTTCATTTTTTTTCATTTTTTTGTCGCACTTTCTTAATTGAAAACCCCTTTTAGACAATCTTTTACCCCCTAATTGGGACACGTAGCTATTTTTGACAGCTTTAATTTCCTTTGCTAGAATGAGAGACCCCTTACTTTCCAGGATTCATCTGATGGTCGTGCTGGGTAGGTGATATCAAATTAACTGACTGGTGCCATGGAGCCTTCCCTTAAGGCAGAATTTACTTAGCAGGGTTAAATTTATTGCTTGGCACCTGAGGCGCTCCCTAAGGGGATGGTGAGGAGACTAAGCATTTTCCCTTTCCTATTTCTAAAGAAGAAATTTTTTTCAATACGAAATCAGCGAATGATCAACACTTTCAATATTAACACCAGATTAGTCTACCTAGATTAAATAACAGAATCGAAACCTCAATAACATTAATAGAATTTCCACATTCTTACAGAAATATTTAAAAGGTCGCCCCCTCCCCGCTAAAAATCAATGATACAAAATCTCGAAAATTTAGATCTTTTTAATAGCCTCGTAAAAAAAAAACTGTCAGATAAATTATTCTTAAGTGTGTACACTTTTAATTGTTTATTGGTGGTGATCAAAACGTAATGAATATTAGTCTGAGTCATTCAGAATATATTAGAATTGAGTAATTATCTCAGTAGGCATTGACTATTTCATGTGTGTCTCGAGGGAAAGTGGATGAGAATTTATTTTTGCAAGAATCGAGTCGAACGAAACTAAAAGTGTAAATATATCAAGGGTGCAGTTGAAAGAAAGAAAGAAAGAAAGAAAGAAAGAAAATGAGAGCCAATTTTACCAAAATGACACCAGCAGGTGCGATCTGAAATTGAACCAGTGTTGACAATTGCATTTTTCACCAGGGGCCATTCTACCCCACCCTCTTCACGGATCCTTTCACGTAATGTACCCTTTCGCCCTCGCCTGGCCTTCTATGGCGGCTGGACATCGACAAAAAAAAAAAAAAAACAGCAGCTAAATTGTTTTTAAGGTAACTGACGAAATCAACATTTATTTTTCTGGAGAAAAAAAATCACCATCAAAAACAAAAAACGAAAAGTATCCATCATCACTTCCTTTTTCTTAAAAAAATAATTAAAAAAAACCCTGCTTCGCTCGTAGAAAGGCCACGTATCTGGTTGAACAAATACTATGAAAAGAGTTGGGTGGTTAGTAAAAGTAGTTGAATTTAAACTGATTGGAAGATTTGATTCTTATGACTAAGCAGTGTCCGAACTCCGACAACTTGCAACTTACATTCTCCGCCCCTCCTATTTCTTTTCCACTTTTCTAACTCTTCTAACCCGTCTCTATTAACAAACAAAGTTGTCTACAGCTTTCACAGGTGGGCACTGCATCTCGGATTCGTGCGGGACTATTGGGAAGTAGGCGAAGAACAAAAGAGGCGATTTGAAAAGAGTGTTTTTTGGTTGACGGTGGTGGATGGGTGGTTGAATGGTGATTAAAACAGAACCTGCGAAAAGAATAAAGTAGAAGGGAAAATTATGGATTAAACGAAATCAAAAGAAAGAAAGAAAGAAAGAAAGAAAGGGGGGGACGAGATCTAAATAAATAAAGTTTAGAGACGAGTAAAAAGAAAGAAATAAACATTACAGAGAAGAAAGAAAGGAAGAAAGAAAGAGTAGAAACGAAAAAGAAAGAGAGGAAGAAAGACAGAGGAGACGAGATATAAATAAAAATTGGAGACGAGAAAAAAAGAAAGAAACATTACAGACAAGGAAGAGAGAAAGAAAGAAAGAGTGGAAACGAAAAAGAAAGAAAGAAAGGGGAGACGAGATATAAATAAAGATTAGAGACGAGAAAAAAAATAAAGAAATATTACAGACAAGAAAGAAAGAAAGAGTGGAAACGAGAAAGAAAGAAAGAAAGAAAGAAAGAGGAGACGAGATATAAATAAATTAGGATTAGAAATGAGCAAAAAGAAAGAAACGTAACAGAAAAGAAAGATAGAAAGAAAGAGTAGAAACGAAAAAGAAAGAAGGTAAGAAAGAAAGATAAGAAGAAAGAAAGAGGAAACGAAATACAAATAAAGAAAGAAACATTACAGACAAGAAAGAAAGAAAGAAAGAAAGAAAGAGTAGAAACGAAAAAGAAAGAAAGAAAGAAAAGAAGAAAGAAAGAGGAAACGAGATATAAATAAAGATTAGAGATGTGAAAAAAAAGAAAGAAATATTAGAGACAAGAAATAAATAAAGAAAGAAAGAAATTATAGAAACGAGAAAGAAAGAAAGTAAGAAAGAAAGAAAGAAAGAAAGAAAGAAAGAAAGAAAGAAAGAATATTAATAATAAAGTATTTTGTCATTAATACTGCCTGCGACAATAAAGGAAAATAACTAGAATGAAAATTTGATTTTATCTCTTCTTCCCACAAAAAAATTCTTACAAACGTTTTGTAATGAATAAAATATAAAAAAAGAATCTACACTATACAACCCTTGAAATTTAGATCCAGAGTGACCCATCGAAGCGAAAATACTAGATATAATATTCATAAGCAATGAAAAGAAGATTTACCTGATGATGGATAAAGTGAATTATTTGGCTCCTCACAGGGTGAAAATTTGACATAAGGTTAGTTTAGTATAGGGGACTATCCCACGGGAATCGAGACTCCAGGGGTGGGGGCAAAAATAGTTTAGGTCCGTCGGCATCCCCCTTCAGAGGCGTCTCGGATGCCAGACAATAAACCTAGCTATTATCCTTTTAGATGAGAGGGCAGGTACTGCAACGAGGGAGACATCTTCTGGAACTAGGCTGATAATCACTGAAGGAAGAGGGAAAAAATGCGAAAAACTAACTAAAAATAAAAAATTAAATTAAAGAAAAGACTTTGCTTGAAAACTGAAAAAAGTGTTGAATATCAAATTTAGGTTCGTGTCTATAGTATTTACCAAAAAGACTAGGACCAAGATGGGAAAAAATGAGTCTGACCAGGTTACAGCACCATTAGGGTGTGTTCAGATACTGAGAAAGGTTATTGCTGTGAAAATTCACAAGGCGTAAATAAATGATAATAAATACTGAGGAAAGTGCTACAGTACTGAGACTAACTGTTATGTAATTAACAATAAAAGCTTCCATTTAATAAGAAAGAAAAAGTCACAAAAAGTAAAATACTACTACTACTAATAGTAATAATTTCTGACCTCGGAGTAATGCAAATATGTGGACAGGTAAGTTATGAGGAGTATGACCAACAAGAAATACCCAGAAGAGATGAAACATAAAATATAGAAAACCAAACCTTAAAGGAAACCAACATCACAGCAGTGATGTTAATAACGAATGAAAGAAATAATGTGGAAGAAGAAGGAAAAAAAACCAGAAAGAAAGAGACATTGCAATTCCTATGAATCAAAATTGGAAAAAAGTCGAGGTAGAAACCGAAAAGGTAAATGAATGATAAAATTATCCAAACGGACAACATCACTGAACTATACGATCTAATTTATGCAGGAGCCAAACCAGTCAGTGAAAAAATTAGTATCTCCCAAAAGAAACCAAACAGAAATACAAAAGTTGAATGGAAAATGAAACTAGAAAGACGAATTACGGGAACAAACCAAAGTGGGAACAAGCCAAAGCGCTAAAGACGAAAAATACTCAATGATACCATGGAGTGAAAAGACCGAAAAAAACAGACATAAGCGACTATAAAACTGAAAAAAAAAAACATTCCAAAAATACTGGCAAAAGAAGACAGAATCAAAAGATACTGGGACAGAATACAAGCAAAATAGGAACTTCTAAAATAATGAAAGAAAATTCTACTGAATCAGTGGAAAAAGTATAAAGAAAAATGAATAACCAAAGGAAATAAAACAGTCCTGGAGCAAGATATGGGAACAGAAAGAACATAACAGAAAGGTCAAATCGATAAATAATATGAAATAAGAATTGCAAGGAATTGAAAAAGGCCGAGAGGCGGAAATACGCATGAACTCAAGAAAGTAATCAATTGTTGAACGTCAGGTCATATGCACGTCCATCCATAACAGATTGTCTCTGCAGCTGAGTAAATGCCAACAAGATGCAAGCATACCCAAACGAATGACGAAGAGGAAAATTACCCCGATCCAGAATGAGCCCCTAAAAGAACCAGCCTCAACAATTAAACCGATTACGAATGTAACTATGATGTGGAGAATTCTAACTACACGGACGAGAGAAGAAAGATTACCCGTTTGAATACTGCGGACTATTTTTAGAAGAGAAAAGTTGTCGCAAGGAAAACAGAGGAACAGATAAACTAGAATATTTCGATCAGCACATCCACAAAGAGGTTAAAGTAAAGCGGAAAAATGTAGCGATGGCGTGGATTGGCTTCAATAAGGCCAATGGTATAGTCCCGCAAACTTGGATGATAGAATGTCTGAAAATGAACAAAATATCTGACAAAGTCATAAACTTCATCTCGAAAGCCATGAAAAACAGGAAAGTGGAATTAACAGCAGGAGGACAAACCCTAACAGAGGTGAAAATACTAAGTATCTTCCTAGGAAACTCTCTCTCTCTCTCTCTCTCCCTCTCTCTCTCTCTCTCTGTATCTATCTATCTATCTATCTATCTATCTTTTGCCGTTGCTTTTTATTATAGCAATGATACCACTCATTTATATACTGAAGAAATGCACAGGGAGCTACAAATTTACAAAATCACAGGAAAAATAATCCACCTTACCCATGTGGATGATATCAAGATATTTGCCAACCCTGAAAAATGACCAGAGACCTCGATACTAACTATAAGTCAGGACATTGGAATGATATTTAGCATTAAAAATGTACCATATTGATAATGAAAAATGGGAAAAGAGAAACAACGGTAGAAATTAGACTTTTAAGTCAGAAAAGCCTCAGAACTTTTGGAGAAAGAGAAAATTACCTGGAAATATTGAAAGCGAAAATCACACAAATAAAGATAAAAGAAAAAATTAGAAAACTGTACTTCAGAAGAATCAGAAAATTCCTCGAAACCAAACTCAGCAGCAGAAATCTCATCAAAGAAATAAATAGCTGGGCAGTTCCTTTTGTAAGGTACTCTGGACTTTTCTTAAAATGGACAAAGGAAGAACTCAGACAGATGGAGAAAAGGAGAAGAAAATTGTTGTCGGTATACAAGGCTTAACACCCGAGATATGAAATGTATAGATTATATGTATTAAGAAAAGAAGGAAGACGACTCACTAAGATTGAGGATGACATTGATACAACGATTTGAGGAGTCGTGGATTACACTAAAAAGAGCAAAGAAAGACTAAATCAGTAGCCAACAACAGCACTAGCAACAGTAAAACGACAAAATCTTGAAAACAAAAATGGGAATAAAAGCAACTGTATAAGATACTTCAAACGTCAAAGTAGGAATATTGCAGACTAGATAACATGGATATGGCTAAAAAGGGAGACTCCAAGAAAGAAACTGAATCTATTTTAATAGTAGCACAAGACATAAGAACCATATAGCAAAGCGAAAATTGATATGATGCAAACAGAATACCAAGTTGAGATTATGTGAAAATAGAGATGAAACGTTTAATCAGATTATAATTGAACACAATAAACTGGCACAAAATTGATACAAGACAAGGCATAGCTGGGTGGATAAGGTGATCCATAGTGAATTGTACAAGAGATTGAAATTTGATCATACTTAGTAAATAATATAGGCACAAACCAGAATCTGTCCTAGAAAACGAGACGCATAAAATTTACTGGGATTTTGAGATATAAACACTTAATACCGACTAAAATGTCAGACCTACTGTTAATTAACAAGAAAAAAAAAGAATCTGATGGATTTTGCTTTTCCAACGGACCACCAAGTGAAAATGAAAGAAAATATACTTGGATTTTTCTAGAATGCTCAAAAGCAGTGGAACATAAAAGTGACGGTGAAACCAATAATAGTTGGCACGCAAGGAACTGTTCTCAAAGGCTTGGAAAAGAAACTGATAGAACTGGAAATCTGAGTAAGAATCAAGACTATGCAGACCACAGATCAGTTAAAATCCACTTAGATATTTAGTAGAGTCCTGAAGACCTAAGGAGACTTGCAGCAACTCAGATTCCTGTGAAAGACCACCAGTTAAAACTGGTATGAAAAACACACGAAAAATGAAATAATTATAATAATAATATTCACAAAAGTACCACGACCTTGCTAGGGAATTGAAAAAACTGTGGAACATGAAAGTGACGATTATAACAATTGTAACAGGTAGAGCACAGTCACCAAAGGATTGGTACAAGGACTTAGAGGACTTAGAAATAAGCGGGTGAGTGGAGACAATCCAAACTACAGCATCGCTGAGATCGGCCAAAATACTGAGAAGAGTTCAGTAGACTTGAGGAGATTTGTTATCACTAAAACTCCAGTCAAAGACCATCAGCTAACGCTGGTGTGAAAAACTCTCAAGCTGTAAAAATAATAACAATAATCATAATACTAATAATAACTGCTGTAGTAGTGGGAAGGCTTGTTATCACTTGATCACCAGTAAAAACAACTCTGCCGTAATTTTTGTGGGAAAGCCCAATGAGTTAAATAACAATAAAAAAATATATTGAGATGTGTGCAGCAGAAGATCACTACCAACAACAACAACAGCGAAAATATGAAAGGAACAAATTTTTTGTTGCTGTCGGCAGAGATTACTGAGTAATCGGAACGCAGGAATAAAATAAAATACAAAAATAAAAAAGTAAAAATTTAAATCCAGGTTCAGAAAATTTACGAAATAATACCACAGAAAATGAAATTATTTATTCGAATTCAAATATTTTTTTATAAGTTTCTAAATGAGAAGCCTGTCTATTTGTGTGTCAAATCTCAATTTGGAATTCTGTGACTCATTATACACAAGAAAAAGAACTAGTCATCTTGTGGATTTTGCCAGCAGATCACAAAAGGAATATGAAAAAAGGCGAAAATCTTATAAATACCTTGACCTTGCCCGAGAACTGAAAAATCTGTGGAACATGAAAGTAGCAGGTGGAACCCTTTGAACAATTTCGGAGAATCTGGGAAAGAGATTCGGTGAATTGTAGATTATAGGAAGAATTGAAATCATCTAGTCCACACAAGAGTGTTTAAATCAACTAGAATACTTAGAAAAGTCCTGAACACCTGAAAGGACTTGCTGTCATTTGAGTTCCTTGGAAGACTGCTAGTTATTACGGGTGTTAAAAACACGCAAGGAGTTTAAATGTTAATAATAAACTAGAATACATTGAAGTGTAGAGGAAACTTGTTGTCACTTTCACTTCAGTGATAACCCACCTGTTAAAACTGGTGTTAAAAATTACAAGGAATAATAGTAACAATAATAAAGATAATGATGATAATAATTTGGAATCTGTCCGGGAGAATGAAACGTATTAACTTCTCTGGGATTTTGAGATACAAACAGATTACCTAGTTTTAGCCAGACAACCAGACCTAGTGATCGACCAAAAAAAAAAAAAAAAAAAAAAGGAAGAAAGAAAGAAAGAGAGAGAGAGAACTTGCCCAATAGTGGCCTTTACCGTCCCGGCAGACCACAGAGCAAAAATAAAAAAAGCGAAAAAGAAATAGATATCTAGACCTTGCTAGAGAACAGAAAACACTATGGAATATGAAGGTAATGGTGATACTAATTGTAATTGGTGCACTTGGAACAATTCTCAAAGGATAGGTAAAGGGACTGGAAGACTTGGAAAGTGGAGACCATCCAGACTACAGTCTTATTAAGATCGGCCAGAATACTGAAAAGAGTCCTGGAGACTTTAGGAGACTTGCTTTCACTCAAATTCCAGTGGTAAACCATCAGCTCACGCTTGTGTGAAAAACTCTCAAAAGAGTAAAATAATAATAAAAATCAAAAGCTCATTTGATATTCTGAATGATTGTTAGTTGAAATCAACTGAATTTGTCTCTCTCTAAATTAGACTCCTTTATTAATGGTTCTATGAATTCCACTCTAAACTAATTCTTTTCTAAATAGAAAAAAATGTAGTTTCATAGAAATATCTAACTCTAATCATGTCAAACAAGCCCTCATAGAATATTATACTCAGGCCTTGGTTCCAGTGTCTAAAAATGGGAATTGGAGAGTAATATTGAAATTAATGGACCTACAAAGTAGAGTAACAAAACTAACAAAAAGAGTAAAAGATTACAGTTACAGGAAGAGATTAGAGATATTTGGGTTTTATAAATTTACTCAAAAAAAAAAAAAAAAAAGAATGATCTAATAGAAATTTTCCAAATAAGAAAATTTCTTATCATGTTAAACATTTTTTTTTTTTATTTCTCCTCGAACTGAACATTTTCTATCGAGGCAGATTTTAAAAACTAAGTCTATTAAACAATTGGATAGTTTTGCAAATACAATAATATATTTTTGGAACAAATTGCCTTATCAGATCATTAACAACAATTGTGTAAAAAAATTTAGATTAGATTGAATGATTTTAGAAATAATAGCAAGAAAAAAGAATTAAAGAGGAAATTTTGGGGAACCATCGGATGAATTAACAGAATTTGATCTGTATGGAGATGGTGTATTATTGGGGTATATGTTCTGTCCAAAGACTTTTTTTTCTTTTCTTAAAAAAGGTTAATGAGAGAAGTTAGTAAAAAACGGAGATGCCTTAGGCGGCATAATAAAAATAAATAACTTCACAAATCAACCCACCATTTCACCATGAATCTGAATTATACCGGGTGTTTCCGAAAAATTGATATCATCTAAGATGTTCAGGGTATTTAAGAAAAATTAATATGATTTCATAATTTAATAATTTGACCAATTCTTCTTCAATTGATCTCATACTTTAACTGGATGAAACAACTGAAAATCCTGTTTCATGTTTAAATGCCTTTTCTTTTCTAGTAAATGGCATTTCAGTATTAGAAAAGAAATTTGAGATCGTTTGAAACTAGATTACAAAATGATATTGATTTTACTGAAACACCCAGCATAAGTTTTAATTTTTCTATATGTGATCGCAAAATTCTTGCTGCCTAGATTGTGTATATTTCGGATTCGAGCAGGATTAAGAATTGTTAATTATCTCCCTTGCATCGGTCTCTCTTTATATTTTGTTCACTAGTTTCCACTATTTATACACGCGAGGAATTTTTACTCTTTTCGTTTTTGTTACTTTGAAAGTAAACACGGGTCGGATAGAAAAAATAATAGGAATGGAGTAAAGATCATTGGGAAGGATAGAAAAATCAGAACAAATTTATTAAATTTAACTAAGGGTGACAAAGAGCCAAAACAAGAAAATAATGTTAGGAATATTACGTTTCACGACTTATCCGATTGAGAAGAATCTTTAATTCAACAATTGATTTTGTTGAGGGTTATTTTATACCAAGAGGTTAGGGAATTACATTCATTCTAAGTTCATAGTTATATTTTTTCTAGTTTCTTAAGAGTTTTTTTCGTTGCACACAGTTACATAACATGTTTTTGTATTTAATACAAATAACATGCAAGCAGTTGTATGGTTTCAAGTATTCCTATCTAATACAAATAATTATATGGTGCCAAGTAATTATTTCTATTTAATAATGGCTATTTGTTTGCCCTCAACTATATCAGTAATGAGTAAAGTAGGTAAAGTTGGCGACCTTAGTCGAGGGTGATCCGAAGGCTCCCTTTTCACCGAGGTGTAGGGAAGGGCACTACTCCATTCCCTGGATTGCTCCACTTTACCCTTGATTCTTGCTTTATAAGGCTGAGTGTTAAGCAAGGCGAAATCAATTACCATTTTTTTGAGTCTTTTGTATGACTCGACCTGGGATTGACCCCGGTCTTCTGGACCATTGGCGAACACTTGGGAACTATGCTACTATACAAACAAACACACACACACACACACACACACACACACACACACACACACACACACATACATATATATATATATATATAAATGAGGTGTGTTTGAAAAGTAACAGGATTGGTATCATCATCATCATTCATCATGTCGCGCCGCCGGCGCGGATATCCCTGACCGTCTCTCGCCATTTCTCCCTATCATTCATCGCCTCCGGCAGGTCCTCCGGGTTACATCCCGTGTCCTCACACAGCTGCTGTATGTAGGTTCGTGCTGGTCGTCCCACTCTTGCACATCCATGTGTGGGGGTCCACAGGAGTACATCGCTTATGAGCTCGTCCTTGCTTCTCCAGCAGTGTCCTGCGTGTCTGGTTCGTCGGACTTGTATAGTTTTTGTGATGGGGGGCAAGTGTCCGTATAGTTGGAGTCTCGTGGGGTGTTGTCGCCAGGACTTGTTTAATACTGCTCTCCCAAACAACAAACTACATGGTTTTCTTCTTCAAAACAATCCCTTCGAGTCTAATTGCTCATCGTTCTCTGCCACGCTTCTATGCACAGCTGGAAGGATTCCTCTGGGATGCCCTTCAGCTCCGTTGTTACCGCCCTCTTGATGGTTTCAGTGCCTTTAAAACGGGTTTCCTGGATGTCCGGCTTGAGTTTGAGGCAAAGAAACCAGCCACATAGAGAAAGATAAGGGGAATAGAGAGGTTGTTAGGGTACGGTGATGTTCCTCACCGCCAGGAGCTACCGGATGCTCACAACAGACAGTTCCGTTGCTTTTCAGACTTGCCCAAATCTTCCAAGCACTTTCCTTTTTCATATCCAGCCGACTTGCGATTGTTCTGTCTACTGACGATCGCCACACATCACCCACCTTACCCGCTTGACGTTAACCACGGTCCTGCTTTTCGAAGGCCTCCCGCTTCTGGAGCCATCTTTTACCTTCTCGTGCCTCTATTTGAACCTTTTGTGCCACTCCAAAACACATGTGCACAACATAGTGTCATCTCAATACACTTGATGAAGCATTTCAAATACTTGTGACTGAGTTTTTTTCCCAGCGGGGCCAATAATTTCAGTTTTGATTATTCTTCCTCAGCACTTATAGTTGAACGACCTGAATAAGAGAAGTAAACAAGAGCATGTGAAAAAGAAAAAAAAATGCAATCGTTGCAGAAAGCAAAGAATACAATTATATACTACCAAGATATTATATTAAATGATATTACAATCCGTTTATACATTTTTCGCCCTTAGCTCACACAGCACACCCTTCCCGTTACTTTACAGATAGACATTGTTTATACACCTGAAAAGTAATGTGTCGAGTGGCATAGATAAACCAGAATTAAACATTTTGGTAGCTTTAAGTAAAAAGCCGCTGTAGGTATGCAATACTTCTTGTAACAGCCAGAACATTTTGCAGACTGAGTGATGTTTTTGTCATCACCGGTACGCAGGCAAAACGAGATTATTGTTCTTTTTTTGAGATTGCTCAATGTAAGGCATTTTCCCATTTGCTATTCATTAACCAATTCAATGTTAATGTATAGAAAATAACTCGACCACTGTACAAGGATAAACAAACAAACAAACAAACAAACGAAAAAATTTGCCTGTGAAAGGATAAATATTGAATACAAGTGTATGGTCTTGTTTGGTTTGGTTTATTGATTGTACATTACGTAAACACAAGTTGGGTTAGTCTCATGTAACAAATCTTTTTTACTGATAATCATTTGTTTGCAAATATTTATTTGGTTTCAAGAATTCCCGTCTAATCCAAATAATTTGCACACAGTTACATGGTTTCCAATATTCCTATTTAATGCTTATCATTTTTAAATAGAACTCTGGCTGGGATCTGAACTAGTACTACCACTTCGGGTCAGAGTGAACTTGGGAATTATGGCAATGAAGGGGTCACTGATTTCACACTCCCCAGAGTTTCAGAACAGGTGTCTCCCGTAGTTTATTGTCATGCTCATGTCATTCTTTTTGTTTGGGGGTCTTATTTCTCTGCTGTTGATGAATTCTAATCCCCTTTGTTTGTTTGTTACCTGGTCTTATACTGTAAATACACTTCATCTAAAATTCTGATACTATGCAATCTTTTTGCTTTTTAACCAGCGGGGTAGCGAGAGATGCTGAAGGTGAACCCCTATTTATTTTTATTATTCCCTTCCATTAGGAGGCTTAGGGTGGGCTATATCTCTCTCTCTACTCCCTCTAAACTACACTCCTGTTGCAGACGTGGGTAGTGCTATCAATTTTAATGTGTAAATATGGGTCTTCGTCTAACAATATTTAAATGCCTCTTTTATAGTTTGTGTATAAGTTTGTGTGTGTGTGTGTGTGTGTGTGTGTGTGAGAGAGAGAGAGAGAGAGAGAGAGAGAGAGAGAGAGAGAGTGTGTAGGCGTACACAGATTATGAGTTATGTTGTGGTTGTTCATTTTTATGTATGGCGATGTAAATGCTTTATGTGCTCAGAATGTGTTCTGACCAGATGTGTGTATGTATGTATACGTGAATGTGTGCGTGTGTGTGTGTGTTTCAATACTGTGCCGTCTGAAAGTAGACCTTCTGTTGTCGGGTTGTGCTGTGGTGGGTAAGGCAACCCTCTAAAAAACTAAGGACAATCTTTCTTTGTCTCTCTTATCAAAAAAAAAAAAAGAAAAAAAGAAAAAGAAAAGATTTTAACAGCAAGTAACTTAAAAACTATTTACACTTTTTCTCTTAACCCTTTTTTTCGTATTCTTTTTTATTATTTATTTTCTATGTCCTTCATTGAAGCTTCAAGTCCGTGATAATCACGTGGGATTTTATTAAAGGTTAATGGCGACGATTTCTTCGCATTTATTGATAAACAAGTTCGGTCGTAAAAATCATTTCGGTTGGTTATTTTTATTTACCATGCTTCATATTCGAAGTTTCGAAATGCTGGTAAGATATTTCTGAAGGGTTTTTGCACGATCATTATGATAGAGGAGGCGTGCTTAGCAGAAAGGTTATCATCGTTGAAAATGAAATCGGCAACCCGAATTCAAATCCTGGACGAGGTTATTTGCCTTTCAATTCGTGATAATGCTCTTTGGGAAAGGCATGAATCCATCTCTTCACCTTCTACGTCTTATAGCACACAGATAATAGTTTGCAAAACAACTAAAAACTAAGCTTGAAAAATATTTGTATACTTACAAAATTCTATTGTATTATGAAGTTGGCATTAGAAGTATTTAGTTGTAAATAAATATATCTTAAAAGATCGATTTTAATTGGAGTGTGACGATTGTTTTTGAGATTGACAAAATGGGCCTATCATGGTGCATCCTGGACGAGACTGATTGCATTTCACATAGCACTAATACCCTTGGGAAAGGTATGAATCCAATTATTCTCCCTCCAGCTATGGGTAAATAGTAGGACAGACTAGGTTCTTCAGCCTTGGTGAGGCAACTAGTCTAGGAGAAGGAAAACTCTGAATTCAAACCTGTTAAACTCTGCTTAAAAAAATTGACCTTGTGTCATATCCTGCCCGAGCGGAGGGGTTGGTAAATAGTATCATGGTGCATTAATTCTATTATTGCTTATTAATTTTTAAAGAAAATGAGCAAGACTTTCGGATAATTAAGTTTTTTTTAAAAAGAAGGGTAAATTGCAACACACATGAAATAAACAAACGAACAAAAAAAAGCTAATAATTCTTTTTGCTGTTGATAAAAAAAATTGATTTATTTTAACGGCATGTCAACCCGTCTAGGGTTATTCTATATCTAGGGAATTCCGTTCATTATTCGTTGATATTTACAATTTTTGTGTGATTCTTTCTTGAGAGTTTTTTTTCTTTTTTGGTTCACAGTTTTATGATATCAAATATTCTAATCTAATGCAAATGATTGCATTGTTTTGAGGTTTCAAATATTCTTATCTAATACTAATAATTAAATGGTTTTAAGTAACTACTTTTATTTAATACTAATCATTTATGGTCACTTAATTGCATTGCTTCAAGTGTTTAAAACTAATAATTTTAAGGTTACAAGTAATTATATCTACTTAAACATAGTCATTTGTTTGCAAACAGTTTTATGATACCCTTAGTAAACAATTATGTAACTCTTCTTAATACAAACAATTTATAGTTATATGGTTTTATTTATTTTTTATCGAATACGAATAATTTTTTTAAACAGGACTGTTTGTCCTACACATGACCCTCAAACAAGTACTACCACTTCGGGGTCAAAGTGGACCAGGTAGTAATGGCAATGAAGAAATACTTGACTCTCCCTAGAGCTCCAGAATTAGAACCACATCATCAAATATAGTTTAAACATTCCAAGGACACTCTCTTTTGGAGAAGACAATCAGCAATATTCTAAACCTCACCGACTAATAAGGAGCTTATAAAGAAGGTAATGTTAACGATCGAAAGTATCAAAAGTGGATTTTGTAGTTTTGTTCTGAAGATTCCTTACAGTCGGTTTGATCAGTTTAAACCAATAGCAACTGATATTTCGCCTTGAGCGTTATTTTATTATACATCGTAAGCCTATTTAATGAAATTAATAGCGATCAAATAAAGACATGGAGATATCAGAATGGTCAACATTATTCTGGAAATAGCCATAACATAGGAAAAAAAAGCATTTACGCCTGATATTTCCGGTTTGAGTTGTATTTTATGAAAATCCATTTGATGAATGCCTCGATCCTCTTAGAAAACTTATATTTCCTTGACAAACTGACGATTATAAAAATGAAATTAATTGGACAAAAACAGTTTGGTTGATTGATCTATTCACGGATAAATGAAACCTCTGTCGGTGATTCTGTAGGTGGTGAATTATATATATATATATATATATATATATATATATATTAGGCATATTTTATAGAAAATGACAGATAATGACCTAATGTTTAGCATTTTATTAAGCTTTTCGGCGAACAAGACGTTTCAACTGTAGCAGCAGGCAGTTTTTAAAAAAGTGTCGTCCGAGTCTGGGTAATTTTGGCCATTTTCGGTCATTGTCGAGGTCGTGGCACTTATGTATTCCGAAGATGGTCGAAAGTACCTCTACTCGGTCAGCACTAAGAGAGACTTCGGATAGTTTTTAAATTGCCTACCATCACAGTTTCGACATCTCGTTTGGTAAAAAGAAAAGCTAAATAAAAAGCTAAACACTAAATCCTTATCTGTCATTTTTAATAAAATAAACTTACAAGAGAATCTGCTGCCTGAATACATACTGTGTGCGTATATATATATATATATATATATACATATATATATATATATATATATATATATATATATATATAATTCTATTGAATTCGCACGTGTCCCACAGACATCCAATTATGAGTCATTTTGCACCAACTTGCCGGGGTTTGTGGTAAGTAAAAGACAATGCCCTCTCCTTCGTATTTTTCCGAATAAACAACAACAACAACAACAACAACAACAACAGCAATAATAATAATAACAATAATAATAATATCCACTTTCTCACTCCTTCAACAATCACCTTTAATCAACTCTATTTTTCACAATAGCTGCAAACATTTCGCCGATTTTATGACACAGACCGAACTCAAGGTCGACCACACACAAACATAGACACAAAGACATCGAAAAAACACACCCCTTTTACAATACAGGGTGTTAAAAAAACAGATATCATTTGAGATATACAGAGTATTTAAAAAAAATTGATATCATTTCGTAATCTAATAACTTGACCAATTCTCGTTTAAATGATCTCAAATTTTAACAGCAGCACGTGAAGAAGAAACAACTCAAAATTCAATAGTTAATGTTTAAACACCTTTTCTTTTTAGCCTAGTTGGCTGGGGCTGTAGAATACACCGACTACATCTCTGGATATGACACTAAATAATCTGATGCTGAGGTTCGAGTAATACAGAAGCTTTAGGGAATGCGGAGTACCCCTTTATTGCCATCGCTTCCAGGTTCACTCTGGACCAGAGTGGTTGCACCTGAGAGGGTCCTATCTATGGGTCAAATATAACTAAACTGTGTACTTATGCTAAACTGAATTGTTTGAAAAAGAACTATTTATATTTATAAAAATGGATTTGGCATTTAATAACCTACAATGGTTGGTATGCCATAAAACCAAACCAAAACAAACCAAACCAAACCAAAACAAACCAAACCTAGCCAAAACAAACTTCTTTTTCTGTGAATACCCTTTCTATACCTGAAAAGAAAAAAAAGACATTAAATATCTGATAAAGAACTTTTAGTTATTTCTACACCGGGTATTAAAATTTTAAATGATTTTAAGGAGAATTGGTCAAGTTATAAGATTATGAAATGATATCGATTTTTATGAAACACCACACACACACACAGACACACACACACACACACACACACATATATATATATATATATATATATCGTAAGATAAGATAGCATAAGTTAAGGTAGCAAAGACCACGGCCCTTGGTAATCGTCAGGTTTTCGCCTTAGTTTGATGATTGGATTGGCGAGAAATTGACTGTCATCAAGCGCCATTGAATCTGTGTCACCATTAACTTAAATCTACAAATGCTCAATGAGATCACTGAGCGAGAATTGTTCATGTTATTTGATTACAAAAGGATATTTTTTCAAAATTTCAATAATAAGACAATACAGTTTCGTCCACAAATAAGTGCATCCCAACAATTTTTAAAATAAAGTTAATTTTCTTCTAAATCAAAGATACCAGGATTCTATTTCTAGTGGGACATTATACACTCAAAAACCAAATTACAACACTCCTGTAACCAAAAACAAAATTGCAGAAATATATACAAGGAGTGTAGTTACTTATAAACAACTGCGTATTTAGAATTGAGGAGGCTCATAGCGTAATGGGAAATGGAATCGGAGACTCGCCTTTTGCATTTCTCTTTCGTACTAATTCCCTTGGGAAAGGCATGAATTCAACTCTTCTCCCCTCAGCAAAGGTTAAATAGTTGAGCAGATTGTTCAAGACTCCAAAGAAAATGTCTCATTGACTTTCTCTCCCTCACACGCATGCAAAGATTTTCCGTCTCTAAAAACAGAAATCAAAAATTTAGTTAGTTATCAATGAGAATATGTACATTACATCTGAAAACAAAATCAATCAACTAAGTAAAATGATTGATCTGATACATGATATCTAAAATTACACACTCACAAACACACGCATATGTGTGTTTTTGTGTATACAAACAGGTTAACAAAAATCAATATTGCATGGTAACGGTGAGCGAAAAGCGTGAAACTGACAGTCATCATTTAGCGTCGTTTCCAGTATCCCCATCGTTTATATATATAAAAAGACACTCTGCACGTGGTATCACCAGGTCCAATTATCATACAGGTGTGAAACTGACCGTCACGAAGTACCGTTGCTTGTGTCGATGCTATCCGAACCTGGGATATATATATATATATATATATATACTATCAACAATATTGAGCAATGTATATATATATATATATATATATATATATATATATGTAATGGTTAGAGTGTTTGCCAATGGTCCGGAAGACCGGGGTTCAATCCCAGATCGAATCATATCCCAAACTAAAAATATGGTACTTGATGGTCTTTGTTTAACACAGCATTATACGGTACGGATCTAGGGTAAATGGAGCAATCCAGGGAAAGGAGTAGCTTGTCTAAGGTTGGCCAACTTACTTTATTTACTATATATATATATATATATATATATATATATATATATATATATATATACACACACACACACACATATATATATATATATATATATATATATATATATATATATATATATAGTAAATAAAGTAAGTTATAAACAATTGAGAAAATAGGATTGAGTAAAACACATTACTCAGAATCTCTCGCCTCCGATCGTCCGGTGAACTGATATTGACAGGTTATTGATCATATAGGAATCTGATCTCCTTGATAAGATAAAACAGGATTTCTTGCAACCTGTGGTCATGTCAGTATTACTCTATGGTTGCACCACCTGGACTCTGACAAGACGCTTGGAGAAAAAACTTGATGGGAACTAAACAAGACGTTTTGACCAAGTCCTGGCAGCAGAACCACATAAAACAGCAGTTGTAAGGCCTCTTACCTCCAATCTCACAAACCATCTAAGTAAGACGAATAAGACATTTTGAGTATTGGTGGTGAAATAAGGACTGATTCATAAGCGTCTTTCTCTTACAGACCAGCAAAGATATCAGCTATGTGCAGACACCGGATACAGTTTAGAGAACCTGCTAAGAATGATGGATAATATAGACGGATGGTAAGAGAGAGTCAATGATGATGTTATACATATAAAATAAAAAGGGGTATCCTTATTAAACGAATATGTAGCAATCCCAAGATAAGTATACTTATATATTTATGCATTTTTATTTTTGATGAAATATGTTGAGCGATCTTCACAGAAAATGACACAGTAAATGTTTTGTTGAAAACCGCTTTTTTTTCTTTTTCATGTGGAAGTTTCGGCCCACACCTGAATATGTAGAGTATCAGTTCTATCATCAGTGTTGCTTACACTGTGGCCTATAGGTTTTTTTTAAGTCAAGATTAGTGCCCCCCAGTGGATCATGACTACTGTGAAATTGTTAAATTTAAAGAATACCCTCCCCACACACTCTCTCTCTCTCTCTATATATATATATATATATATAATCCTAATCTTATAAGAGAGAAGAATCTAAAAACACGTTTTATGACAATACTTTACATAGAGATCGAATTATTTAGCAATTGAAATGGTTGCATTATGCGCAATCCTCATTCAAGAATTTATTCCTTTGTGTTATTTCGTAAGAGCGAACCTATTTTACCCATAAATCTTGCAAACATGTCAGAGATAAATTCAGCGTGACATTTTTTTTAGTCTTAAACT
Organism: Sepioteuthis lessoniana; assembly: GCA_963585895.1. Lineage (NCBI taxonomy): Eukaryota > Metazoa > Mollusca > Cephalopoda > Myopsida > Loliginidae > Sepioteuthis > Sepioteuthis lessoniana. The sequence goes on along the minus strand of OY757935.1, from coordinate 50,564,156 downwards.
ACTTGTCGAGTCTATTTGCAGGGGCAGGGGTGCATTTTGTGAGCGGGCATTCGCAGCTTTAATGAGGAAAATAAGAACTTATTTTATTCAACAAATCTTTTTTTGCCGTGAACAAATTTTTCCCAGTCATTTTCCAGTTCATGGAGAACAGGCCTGAGAAATATTGAGAGGAAGACCGGTAGTTGTCCATGCTGCAGGTCTCTCCTTATGACGAAACCAATGTTATCCATGATATTGTATACCTTGGTGTAAGTGTCACTGCAGAGGTTGCCAGAACGTGATTGCCCATGAGCCACTATTAATCAAAACTTAGTGGAGAAACACACACACACTCAAATTCTTTAACATTGTAAACTCCATGAGCCACACCAAGAAGGTAATATTCTGATGGATCCTGAGGCATATAGAAATCCAGGGATTCTTATATAACTAAATCAATAGCCAAATCTGTTCTCGACAAAAACTCAAAAATACCATACACTGACCAAAAACCTACAATCAGCTAAATAGTAACAAAGAAATAACAACAGCTATAGCATCCACAATAATCTCTAGCAAATACAAACCACCGAAGAAGAAAGAAAATCAGATTCACGTGAGACTAGAAGAGAAGAGACCACCTTAAACCGCCTATACATGGGGCACTAAATTAACTAATTCTTTCAAACTAAAACAGGGACCTCCACTAAAATGCTTATGTGGAAAGTCATATACTGTGAAACATATATTGACAGTATGTAAAAATCTCACTCGTAATCGAAGAACTTACGACAACATTAGGAACATGAGAAATCTATTCGAAACAACAGATCATAATAACGTTGTCAATTTCCTGAAAAAATCGGCTTCTAATCCTGGATAGAGGTCCATAAACCTCACCTGCAAAAAGATACCTACATAAACTCTTGAATATCTAAACCATCAACGGAAACACTGACTTAAGCAGATAATTACCAAACCCTTCCAACGATATCCAATTAGCAAAAGACTACAAGAACGTCTTTAGCATAAGATATCCCAAGGGTTGACATGCCGTAAAAACCAACCAACCAACTAATCACAGATACACAAACAAATACGCATATATATATGTTCATATGCACACAAAACACACACACTCATACACAAACCTGTGGTTCAACACACTAAGCTTTATTTTATCCTTTCAAACTTCCCCGCCGAAAAAATATATTTAAAAAACACAAAACATTAAAAGATAAAGGTTAATTAATCTTGAAAAAAAATCGAAATAAAAACAGGAGTCCTTCTCTTGTTGGTTGGACCGAGGACTTTTCAGCAACCACTATATATATTTGCTGTGGGTTCCCTCTTTTAATGACCCAAAGGAAGGTCAGGATGCTCTACAAAACGGAAGTAGTGTCGGCGCAGAATTTGCCAAAATTGAATTGCTTACAACGTAGAATTGTTTCCGGGACTCCACTTTCAGGTTTTCTCACTCCATCACATGTCAAGCCACACTGGCAGGGAATTTGAATTCAGAGTTTTCCTTCTCTTCGACAGGTTGCCTTTAGAAAAGCTACAGAGTCGTATCAACTGTTTTACCAGTGGTTGGAGGAGAGCCAGGAGATGGATCCATAGGTATCACTAATTTTAGAAGGATCAAAATTTACTGACTGCAAGATATGAGAGAATATGTAATACCTATTCCTTGTAATGAGTAGACATTAGTTCAGGAGCGTAGCCAGAAATCTGGGAGCCTAAAAAATTTACTCCGATTTGTTATTGAATTATTTAAATTTCCTAATTTTTCTTTCTCCTAGGAGAGTTGCCCTAAGCAAATTTAGAGAGTCCAATCAACTCTTCTATTCAACCATAGCCTGGTGGGTTGGGGTGAATAAGATTATTATGGATTATTCATAAGTTACCCAAGGGCATTAGCGAAAAGTGAAATGCAAACAGCCTCGATCAGAATTTGAACCAGGTAAGGCGAGTTCAGTTTTTACGATGATAAATATCACACTATCCAAGTGGAAAATAGTAATCACATGAATCAAACATTGTTTCATGATAAGTGAAATATGTCAGGTATTTTATGTCAATGACAAGCCGATTCAATGGGAGAAAATTGGAAAAAGAAACATCATGATAATGAAACTCGTTACATAATACAAATACTCAAATTACACTCAACTTGATGTCATATTAAGTAACACAGGAAACGTAAATGAGAAAATGGACATCACACAAGATGGAGACCTTGACGTAAATATGATACCAAAATAAGGAACAGCAAAGACATACAAGTCTTAAGCAAACAAAAGAATATTCCCAAGGACGAAACCAGATAGCATCTATACCAAGGGTCTACAACTAAGGTGCTCTACACTCAACTTTGAGAGTGTTCTTTTCGTTTTTTGATGTTGATTGTAAAGAAGTACCATTACAACTGCAGATCGAACTCATTAATCTTCAGGGTTCTGGAAATTTAAAGTTCAAGTTTCTTGCTTGCCACATCTTCGATTTCTACGATAGCCACTTGATTCTCCAAACTGTATCACCCACATTCAGCAAGTTGTGAGGGTGTTTGGCACTAAATACAACTGTAAACAGTTGTTCACCAAAATGAAGCATGCCAAAACTATGCTGTGTTTGCAACTGTCAAATCATCATTTGTCATATGTGTTCTTATGTTAACCTCTTTATTTAATCCTGATATTACATCTATTTGCGAATTCAAACAAATTCAGGTGTTTTATAATTAAATCATAATTGTTAACTTGGGAATTTAGCTGGGTTTTTTTTTTGTCTTTTGAGTCCCTTGGGATGAAAAGGTTAGGACAATAGATTGATTGATTGATTTTAACGGCACGTCAACCCGTCAAGAGGTTAGATAGTCACGTGGTACGTTTTTATTTTCATTTTTGTCTAGTTGTTTCTTAAGGGTTTGGTTACTCTTGTTCTATTCCATAAAAATGATCTATCTGCGTGTGCATTTTTTATAAACGTGAAAACTCTTCGACCGATTGTCATCAAATTGGGTACACGTATGCTATGGCTGATTTCCTGGCGTGATACGACAAAAGACTTTAGTATTCAAAAACATCTTTAAAATCTTTTCAACATTTGGTTAAAATCATACAAAAACTTGGTTTAGTTTCTTTGTTTAAAGACATATCAACTTTAGTGTGCTATCTAATGCATAATTCATGCTTGGGGAAGAAGAGTTGTGGGAAGATAAAAGGGTTCATCTCTTTTTCAAGGGTATCAGTCGGAAAGTGAACGTTATTGCGCGAGCAGAGTTGGAACTCGCTTACTACGATGTTGAAATCCACTACTTAAGCTGCCACGTCATGGGGGACTTCCCCAAGCACAAACTTGAATGAACTTTAATTTTATCATCAGAATTCTTTAGACCATTATTTGGAAGAAAGAAGGTAAAATATTTTCAAGTCTGTTTACTTAAATAAACTATATAAGAAAATTGTACGATTGCATATGAAAAATAATACCAAAAAAAAAAAAAAAAAGACAAAAAAAAATCGAGGAAACTCTAGGAAATTTCAGAAAGGTACGTAAAAATACCACGACAAACTAAATTCTCCACGGAAGGAGCAACATTAACTTAGGCACGTGTGATCATATTGAGTTTCTACTTTTAATTGATCTGCAAAAACGTCACTACACCCACTAAGTCCCAATCCACCAAGGACTAATATTGATATTTTTATAGCCCTGATATAATAACATGAAATACAAATGAAAGAAAGACAAGATAAACACATTTATAAATACAAGAACATATAACCTTTAATATACATATAATGTATATCAATGGTATTAATGAAAAAGAATACTCTGACATGCTCCAAAGTAAACGAGTTCGAACTCCAGTTGCGCTATTACGTTCACTATCGGAATTATACTCTTGGGAAAATTATGAACCTCTTTATTCCTCCAGCAATGGGTTAAATATTAACGTTACTATTCTTCTACAAGGATAGCTTTGGCATTAAATAACCCACAAAGTTTGATATGTCATTAAAACATATTACATAACTGGTGGGGTTTCGATAATTTCGACAACTACGTTAATTGCTGTTTTCATGCTATGGTATCTGATATAACTTGTTTTCTTACATTTACCTTCATCAACTCTGGGGTTTTTTTTTATTACTTATCTCTTCATACCCAACGATCACTTCACATTAGCACTCGTTTTCATTATTACATGCTTAATGATAAGACACTGGAGGACAAACGAAATTCGGTAGTTGTCAGAAGTGGCAATTCAAGTAAGTACGGCGCTTTCCTCCCTTCGGTCATCGAAGCATTAAAGGAAGGAATTTCTGCTTGTAATTGATCAGTATCAAAGAGGATATTGAAACTGAAAATAGCGTTATAAGTTTTCATCTATTAAGTCATTGGTGAGTCATCATACTCTCAACAACTTTTTAAAAAATCCCTTCCTTTTGGTGACTTTGCAGCTGTTTACAAGTCGATTAACTGGTTGATGTCAATTTTACGGGCTGTCTTGTTGTGAAAGTCGCTACACTGATCTTGTAAGTTTTTCAATTTTCTTTCAATGGCCCAGATTTTTCTGGCCGGCCGGATTGTTCCGCTGTGGGCACGGTAGGCACGATAGCAGATACGGCTCTGCTTGTGGCCTTATGACAGTCTAAGGACAGTTTTGTAAATATCAATTGAGTTAATGTGCTGACACACAATAGCAGAAAGACAGTGTAAAATGAGTCACACGGCGAGATCAGAACACGTGTTAGGGGGTATACTTAGTAAATTAAAAAAAACCCAACAAGACGCTCTCTCTCTCACTCACTCTCTCTCTCTCTCTCTCACACACATTCAGGCATATATATATATATATATATATATGTGTGTGTGTGTGTGTGTGTGTGTGTGTGTGTGTGTGTGTATGTATATGCCATATATATATGCATATATATATTCATGGTTTTTATACAACACACACCTATATAAATGGTGTTGTACATACAAACTATAATAAGTTCTATCTTATATTAACATTCAAAAAATACATTTGGAGACCCCCCATATATATATATATATATATATATATATATATATATATATATATATATATATATATAATGACCAAAAATGATAAGACAAATACGAATGTTTCTTTGTAGGTATTTACTGTTTCATTTTATAGATACAAATATATAATCCGTTTTCTTGTTTGATCTGAAAAAGACCTGTAATTTTTTTAGAGCATTGGTTTATATCAATGCTTTTTAACAAGATGGAAATAAATTTATTATCTAAATGTAACCGATATATATATATATATATATATATAGTCAATTCAATAAATAAGGTGAATTTTGCCAAAGTAGTTGTAAGAGGAAAAACACTATCTAAAGTTGCATCCTTTTCAAGGAAATAAAGTCATTGGTCTCAAAAGACTGCCAGAATGATCTTCTTTACTGCCCGCAACGCCCAAAACTTTTTCTTTACCGGAGAGTCAGTGTGTTTACACTTCATCGAGTTTCTTGTTGATTCAGGGTCGGCGTAACAAATCCATGTTTAGCTAATTTGCAAACATTTTTGACTCAAATATGCTTCTCAGGTTTTTGTAAATTTCACATAGTTTACACTTCTCAAACACCAAACCTTTGATGACAGACCTCTGTTCAAGCCTTGAAGGACTCTGAATTTGATAGGCAGCCATTTTGAATAGCTTCAAAGCTAATATTTTCGCGAAATTAAAATGATTTTTACTATAAACCAATTTTAAACAATCGAGTGAACAAAAGCTATTGGAAAAATGGAAATATTTCTTTGTAGTTATTTATTTTTTGATTATATATATATATATATATATATATATATATATATATATATATATATATAATATATATATAAGAGCACAACCGTCCAGTATTTGATATGAAGTACTGGACTACTTAAACAGGTTTTGGTTTGGTTCAATGTCATACTAACCTTTTTAGGTTAGTATGACATTTTCATTAATACCAAAGCCATACTTATTGATTGATAGTAGTGGTACTGTTTAACACATAGCTGGGGGATTAGGGGGTTTATGTCTTTCCCCTAGCCTATTAATCCGAAAGTGAACTCGCTTACTACGAAGTCGAATTTCAGCACGTTAACCACTGCGCAGGGTTACTTCTTACTTCTTCTGCGCAGTGTTACATAGCACCCAGCATGTCTTATTCCTCTTACTTGGGTGGGTTGTTAGATGGGAGGTTTGTGGCCGAAGACATCTTTATTTTGTGGGGTGTTGCTTCCAGGATCAATTAAAACAGTAGGTAGTATTCTTGTGCTTTTTCAGCATGTTTTTCGATAGAGTCCAGGTGGTACGCCCATATAGTAGTATTCACAAAGTCACAGGGGTTGACCTTGTGGTGTAATGGTTAAAGTGATGGACTGCGGAATCGTAGTAAGCGAGTTCGTACTCCCGTCGCGCTAATGCGTTCACTTTCGGGCAAACACCTTTGGGAAAAGGTATGGACCCCCTTATCCTCCCAGCTATGGGTTAAATAGTACCAATACTGTTCTTCTAGGAGAATGGCTTTGTCATTAAATAATCTACAAAGGTTGATATGCCATTAAACAAAGAAACCAAACCAAACTCAACAAAGTCACAGTTGGAAGAAATACCGATTTATTTTATCCGAGATCAGATTTCCATATGATCGATAACATATTAAAGCAGTCCTTGCCTTCCTCACGCGGTGTATGTTGAGATTGCTTTCAGTAGATAAGATACTGCTGCCAAGTTATGTGACCTGGTCGACAAATTTTTGAGGTTTGAGGATTGTGTGTATATACATGCATGTAGATGCATATGTGGGTATATATATGCAACAATATATGTATAGAGGTGTCTGTGTCAGTGCAGGTCGTGTATACAGATTCATATATATGTGTATGTATATCTTTGTATACAGATGCATATATATGCACGTGTGGGTACGCGTATATATATATATATATATATATATATATGTGTGTGTGTGTGTGTGTGTGTGTGTGAGTGTGTGTTCTGGATTATATATACACATGCATATATAAACGTATGTATGTGTATGAGTGTATGTATGCCAGGGTGTAAGTACACATGCGTCTGTATGTGTATGTGTGTATAAGAGTATGTACTGGAGTTTATATACAGGAATAAATAGATATAAGTCTATACATGAGTGTATGTGCTAGGGAGTATTTACACAAGTATATCCGTGTACGCGTGTACATGTGTGTGAGTATGCTTCAGTATATGTATATATATATATGTGTATGTGTGTGTGTGTGTGTGAGTCTGTACGTTTGTGGGAGTGTATATACATACGCATATATATGTTAATGTGTCTATATACATGTATACTTATGTATACGTAACCATGCGTGTGTTCCGGTGTGTATATGTATATGCATGTAAATGCATCTACATGTATCTATTTATATGTGCTGGAATGTATATACATATGCATATATATGTATCTCCGTGCATAGATATATATATGTATGTGTTGGGGTGTATATATATATAAAGAGAGTGTATATACATACCAGCACACACATATACACATATATACATGTTTATGTGTGTATGCTGGTATGTATATATAGATGCATGTATATGCAATTTTGTGCAGGTGTGTGTGCTGAGGTATATATATATATATATATATATATATATATATATATATATATACATTTATATATATATAAGTGCATGTGTACCGGAGTGTATACGTACACGCATATATAAATGTATGTGTGTACATGTATGTTGGAGTGTATATACACATGCATATATATATATGTGTATGTGAGCATATGCTTTTGTATTGGCTGGGATGTATATACATGTGAATACATTTGTGTATATGTGTGTATGCGTGTGAGTATTCTGTGAGTGTGCGTGTGAGTACACGTGCATATATATTTTTATGTGTGTGGGGGATGTATAAATATGTGCATATATGTATGTAAATGTGTATGTATATGTGTGTATATATATACATGCGTGTATATAGGTACATGTGTGTGTGTAAAAGGGAAGGTGTATGAATACATTGCTGCTGTTTTTATGACTGTTTGGGATTCGGTTTCTTAAATTAGTCATTTTGTGAAAAACTGAGCTTCCTGGGCCCGCGGCAAATAATTTAAATGCTTAGTGGACACACATTGCAATAGGCATGTGTAACCAAAAGACAATAAATAGAAAAAAAGCTCTTACCACACACCCACACACAAACACACACAAATACAAAGAGAATTTTCGTAAGATAGTTTGGTTAATTTATTTAATGGTTTATCAACACCTTACGGGTTATTCAATGCTAAGATTAATTTCCAAAAGTTTGATTAAAACTGTAACTATATTGTTAATATTCCGTTGCATTTTTTTAAAACATACTTATTTCTATTCCTCTATAATCGTTAGTTTGCACATAGTTACACAATATAAAGTATTTCTATCCAATATAAATAATTGGCACATGGTTGTATAGTTTCAAGTATTCCTATCTAATACTGATATGTTATGCACAATTTTATGGTTTCTAGTAACTATTTCTATTTGATAATAATCATTTGTTTGCACATAGTTAAATAGTTTCAAGTATTACTATTTAATACAATAATTTTCAAACTGATCTATTTGATATGTACCACCTCTCGGGATCAGAATGTACCTGGAAGTAATGACAATGAAAGGGTACTCTTCATCTCTCAGATCTCTGTAACTGGAGCCTTACCATCAGGTACAGTTTAATATCATACTCAGTACATCTCTTTTTGGAGGGGTGGGATCTTGCAATCAGCCTCGGTAACAGAGCAAATATTCCTTCGGCAGTTTAACACACTGGTCATATTATTTTAAGTGTTTTAAGCCTTCCAGGGAGCAAAAAAGATTGTCATTCCTTTCTTTGTCTGGCTAAGAACTTTTCAGATCTCAATCATCTATTTCGTCGCTTTCTTTTTTGGTATACACATTTCTTAAATCTCTTTAAGAATATTTTCCCCAGACTATGGTCCAAAGTCGAAACCCGTTGAGAAGAATGAAGAAGTAATTAATTGTAAAGAGATATCGTTCCTGCTTTTTGTATGACTGTTATTTACCGACTTTGAAACACATACCCACCCACACTCCAGCTTGCTTTCTACATGCGACTCTGACCGTCAGGTTATCACGGCACTCAGATCGCGAAAAAAAGTTCAGCTGAAGATATTTGTCAATTAAAAAGTTATCTTTATTAAACGACTGAATTCGTTATATTACTTGTTCATTTTTCGTTGCTTCTTTTGTGGCATATCAACTCTTTTAAAAACGCTGCTATTATCGGCTGACTCTGTATCTCTTGCTAAGGTATCAAAATGATATAAGCGCAAAGAGAGCTGAAGTTTTTTTTGCCGGAATTTTAATTTGGTTCGCCTATTCCAATTTTCGGACTAATAACTATTTTACGATCACCACGTCTCCATGAACTTGTATGATCCCTTTAAAGCCCTGTGATCCCTATGAACTCCTATGATCCCGACAAAATCCCATGATCTAAATCGAATCCTACAACTGAAATAAAATGAAAGCTTGTGAAGCCCTGTGATCCTTATATACCCTTATAATTATGGTCCCTATGAATCAATATGATTACTGTCACACCCCATGACTCCCTATGATTCTGATCAATTTCTATGATCCCTAAAAATCCATATGATTGCTATGAGACCCAATGTACCTCAATGATCATGATCAATTCTTATGATCTCTATGAAAACCTGATGAGATAGTTGGTCCTTACGCAGTATGATCCCGACAAAATCATATGAACCCTTTGGACTCCTACAATCCCGATCAAATCATAGGTCCCTATGAAATTTACAATCCCAATTAAATCCGATAGCCAGATCAAATCCTACGATTTCAATCAAATCTTATGTTTCCTATAAATCTCTATAATCCTTGTTAAACTTAATTAATGAGATATACTGGATCTTAGTGAATATAATATGAACACGCCGAAATTTGAAATAGGCTTTTCCTTTCCTGTTTTGGCATTTTCGTGTCATTTTGAGGATCCATCCAACTGAGAGATGTTTAGGGAAAAATTAATTAGACGAATCCCCTCTCCGTTACAGGTAGTCCGCCAGTGGAATGGTAAAAAATGTTAACCTTTTTTTTTTCTTTCAACCATCTCACCTGCTCGAAATTTGAGCGATGAGATGATTTGTCAACCTGGAACTCGAACAAAAACGGTACGGCCTTCGGAACAAGAATAAAAAAAAAATCAACCAAATGAATTTGCATAAATAGACAAATACGACGAGACGTGATTGCCTATATAGTAGTATTTGTCTATTTATATATAGTTTCCTACATTCATAGATTGAAGAGTATTCCAAAAGCTTCCTATAAAATCTTGCAAAATGTGCGTTCTTTTAACACAAATATGCCTTTCAAGAATCTTTTAGAAAACCTTTTTATTTATATTTTCATTTTTGCAATGAATTAAAATACTTAGAAGTTTACTTGAAAACCTGAGAAGACTTGTTGTTACTTAGAAAGGCCACCAGTTAAATCAGGTCTGAAAAACCTACAAGGATGGCTAAGAAAAGGAAACCTTAAGAGAGAAACTGGATCTCTTCCGATAGCAGCACAAAGAAACACCATTAGGACTAACTATATCAAAGCAAGAATAAATAAGATGCAACAAAATTGCATACGTAGATTATGTGGTGATAGAGACGAAAGGATCAATCACATAATAAGCGAATACCGTAAGTTAGCGCAAAGAGAGTATAAGAATGTGATTCACTAGGAATTGTGCAAGAAGTTTAAATTTGACCATACGAACAAATGTTATGTGCACAACTAGGAATCTGTCCTAGAAAATAAGACGCACAAAATTCTTTGGGATTTTGAGATACAAACGAATCAACTAATCTCGCCGAGACAACCAAACCTTGTGATAGAATACTGAGAAGAGTCCTGGACCCATAAATAGACTTGCTGTCACTCAGATTCCTGTGAAAAGCCATCAGCTAACGCTTGTGTGAAAAACTCACAATAATAATAATAATAATAATAATAATAATAATAATAAGAAGAAGAAGAAGAAGTAAGGAGAAACACAAGTATTCAAATACTGATCCACGTTTCTTTATGTAAGTTCATTTTTAATCCTCTGCAGATACTTTAATCTGCTGAGAAGTAATCTGGCTGACTTATAAGAACAGGGAATGACACATGTGCGTATCTATTTACAAACAAACAAAAAAGCTAAAACTTGTATGAGTCATCTCAAATTGTCGTCAAAGGTGACAAACTGTTGTAAGTGAAGAAAGAAATCTAATAAACAGGTATAATATAAGTTAATTATAGCAAAACTATGCGCCGTTTATTAGGATCTACCCGGCATTATTTAGGATCTACCCGCTTTATGAACAATATGGTAATTATAGTACGACTCTTACTTCCTATCGATGTCAGGTAATATTCTAAAAGAAAGTGTTCCACCCATCAAATTTAAAAACAGCATAGTTTACTGGTTAGAAAATTGATCTCCTGGTAATAAATAGTTATTCAAACAACAAAACCGTAAGTAAATGTTTTACAAGACCTTTTTATGTTTCCGAATCAATTCTACTGGATTTGGTAAGTGTAGCTTAATGGTTGCTTTTGAAGAAAATAGTTTCAGTGAGCAAAATTCAAATCTCGAACGAGTCTGTTTGTATTTCAATTCGCTCTAATACCTCAGCTATGGACAAAGCAGCAGGGTAAATGGGTTCTTTAGCTTTGATAGTGCAACTGACAAAAAAAAAAAAAAAAAAAAAAAAAAAACCCAAAAAACAAAAAAAACTGAATTCAAAACCTGATGTGTGTTGTTCGTAGAATCTCTGGGACTCTATTGCAACATTCTTCCATCATCTGCTCATCCAAAAAGTGTGGCTCTTCCAAAACAAGGCTTTTCCAATTATAAACAAATCACCTGTCCAGTTTATTTGCAAAAAAGTCGCCATTGATGTCGGTGTGAAACCATCCTTATAATATTGTAGGGATATCTTGAGGGATGTAATTACTAGTGTTATATAATTAAGGAATGATTTTTTTATATTAATCATTTTTCGTTAATTATATTTTATCATTCAGTTTGGTAAGGCTTTGAGTCATTTGGTGCAGTTTTACGCTCGCGCGCAAAGGATATGACAATCATCATTTGTCATAATGAACCCCCAGATAGGAAATGGGCTGGAGTGTGGATAGTGTCATGCCCAGAAGAGATGATCCTGAGCATTGAGGATTTTGAAAAGACGTCAGTTGGATTTTGACCGTTGAAAGATGTGGTTGGGTATTCGACCGTTGAAGACGAGAGTTGGGTTTTTTTTACCGTTGAGGCGTGAGGTTCAGTTTTTCGGATCTCGACTGGCAGAAATGAATTGAGATCTTAAACACAAGATGCGCTGCGCGTTGGGGTGGGGTCAGCATAGTATGGTTAGCATAGGCTTTTAAGAATTGTGTCTCTCTCCTCGTGTCGCCATGGACCAAAGTTAGAAATTGATAAACTCTTTCGTATCGAAACAACAGAATCGGCCTGATTTGCATGTGTATATGTATTGTATACAACACTAACTCTCTAGATTAAGCAGACCATCAGTAGTAAGTTCGTTTCTCATTAAGTGTCTTGTACTTCTGGCCTTGCGGGAAACTTAGCAAAGCTAACTAAATAACTATTAAAGAAGCCTTAGTGTAATGGTGTTAACGTAGTGTAATGGTTAACGAGCGAGAAAAAAGCTGATCACTATTAATGAGTTTGATTCTCCCTAAGTGCCTCATACTTCTGGCTTTGTGTTAGACTAAGCTAAACTTAGTTAATGACTACATTCAATATATCATTTATGGAAGCACTGAGGTAATCATATTTTAAAAGTCGTGGGAAAAACTTAAAATCTCTCCGCACAAATTGTTTAAAAAGTATGCAGCTGTCTTTTGACCAATTATAATTTAAACTTCATGCTTATAAATTCTGACTTGAATCATCCTTCATCTTCATGTTAATTGCTTTTTATCAGGACCTTAGTTTTACGACAACAAGGAGAAAGATGAAAAATAATATCAATTAAACTTAATGATATTGGTGAAATCGAAAAATAGACCCAAGACACTGCTAGTGTGTAAAGCACAAGCAACAAAACATAAACACAAAGACGTGAGTATCGAATAGTTATAGGTGTTGGACGTCTTTGTCACCATTGCTCTCTTTGTTTAGACGTCAAGTAGCTGGTAAAGAGAACAGAACTCTTCGAGTGAAAAAAGGTGCGTGAATTCAAGGTTCATTATTTTGTAAGATTCTACTTTCTCGATGTCGTTGAAATATTAAAAGAATACCCACCTTGACTGGACCACAGTCAAGTTATATTTGAATTTTAAAGAAAAGCATTTAAATTGTTTGTCTTTAAATTACAATATTGATTTACTGAGCTTCATCAAATAACATAAAATAAAAAGAAATATTCTCTTCAACTATTTTGTAGTGTAGGGGAATGGACCTGTATCTAGTATTTAAGTTCCCCTACATCTTACGTTGAGTTTATGTATATTGAATAAGGTTGAATATTCCCCACAAGTTTCATGTTTTAGTTTTGATATAGAGTTTAGTGTTTTAGAAAAAAGGTTGAGAAGGCATAATACAGGCACATGGAAAAAGTGGTAAATGAAGGAAACCAGTGAAATAAATGAGTGAAGGATATGAAACAAATAATGGTTGTAAAACGGCGCGGACAAAATGAACATTTAAACAAGGCAACGAACAAAAACAAATTTATATATTAAAATAATAAAATTTACATTGATACCTAAAAGAAATTACTAACTCTATTAACAAAATAATAGTGTGTATATATGTGTGAGCTCGTGTGTGTGTGTGTGTGTGTGTGTGTGTGTAACACAACTAAGCTACAAAAAGAATTGCAAGTTTAAAATGTCCTTTTTCTATGGTTAGAAACGGGCAGTTTCTCAGAGACGGGAAAGCGTCTCATAGTCCTTATATATGAATGTCTACGAGGCCCATTCATGGTGTTGCTTTTCTCTCCTGTTGATTCACGCTGAAAGGAGTGTGTTGCTGCTGTGAAGAAATTTGGTCAAAGAGAAAGAGGGTGTTTGAAGACGACGTATTTATAGAAAATACGCGTCTTGTAAGTGGCTCAAAAACGCAGGACTTGAATTTACTCGCGAACATGTCACGTGGTTCTCCTGGCCAATGGTTTCCCGAGACTGAATATTGAGCGTCCGCCATCTTTGTGGGAACAAGTGACATACCGCCCAAAATAATTTATAGGAGTGTAAAGTCCTATAGTAGCCTTGAAAACGGTAGTTAAACACAACCCAATCTGCAAAGTGAGTTTTCTAACATATTTTCTTGATGACAAGTAAAACACGCAGAAAAAAACTTTGAGAAATTTGTTTGTTAATAAAATTAATTCATTGTGGAATAAATAAATTGATAAAATTTGAATAAAAAAGAAACAAATAATTAAAAAAAAAAAGAATAAAAACAAAATAAAAATATCTATGATTCCACATTTCAGAAAAAATATTTATCGAAGTTTTAAAAGCAAAATGCTTTAAGATTTTTATTTTCAAATTATTTCTATAGTTTTCATTTTTTATGTTTTTTTAAGATTATATCATCGGTTACGTGTTGCCTTTTACTTTCATAAAATACTTATATATTTCTATATCTGAAATAACATATATCTTTATTCATTGATCTAATTAGTTCATTGTCTTATCAGCGGCGATTTCAGTTATTCACGTTTTCCGTTATGTGATATTAAGTATTCCAATCTAATACTCATGATTTTATGGTTTTAAGCAATTATTTCTATTCACCAGTTGTCAGTTACTCGTGATCAGAAGTCGAAATGAACAATTCGTCAGTTTTAATTGTTAAAAGAAGAAAAATAATACAAATAATTTGTTTTGTAATGTTCAGCTTGCTAATAAATGTACAGGGAATAGAAAAAAGAAAAAGAAAATAAAGAAAATAAAAGTAAGTTGAAAAGAGTGGAAGTTCCCAGAAGCCTCTTACAGAAAGTTGGAACTACGCACGCCTGAAAACGGACTTAAAAGCTGGAGAAAAACCTGTTTTCTTTCAGCAGTTACTGTTGGATTAGAAGGATCTATTTTCAGCTGTTGCTGGTGAGAGAGCCATGTGCCCACTTAGCGGCATTCTGGTTCACCCTTCTCCCAGTAGTAGCCTAAACTGTTAACAGTTGCTGATATTAAAGCACCAAATGGACTTATCAACCCACGATTAAAAACACCGAATTTGGACATAACAACCCCGAAAATGACTAGTGGATTCCAACGCCAGATTTGGGAGAAACAATGGTTCTTAAATAGTCCAGGAAGATATTATACGCTATAGAGTAGCCGTGCGAAAACCCAAACGAAATAAAGTTGAAATTGAAAAGATATTTCCACTCTTCGCCTTTCTCCCTTTTTCTTCCTTTGCAGCAATTTCCTTTTACAAAGTGGTTTTAACTTCACCGAGTGGCAGTTAATAGATCTTTTTTCTACTATAAGTTTTCGATTGGATTTAGATCCGGACTGTTCGCTGTCCCTGTCATTGATTTTTATATGCCTTTCTTAAAGAAAAACTTTAATTTTCATTGCTCTGATGTAAAAGAGGATTCATTATCGTCCCGAAAAAAAAAAATTCATTACCAAATCAATTTTCTATCGATGGAATTAGAAAATCATCCAGGATTCTAATTAATACATTTGCATTGATTGTTGAGGTAATGATAGCCATCACTCTTGGGCCTTTAAATGACATGCAACCCTATATCCTAAATGGTTAGGGAAATTTACATGTTTTCTACCGGCAGTCATATTTGTATGTTTTATTAAAATGGCACCAAACAAAAGTTCCAGTATCATCACCTTGGCAAATCCAGATTATTGATTTATCAGTGAATATTACTTTCATCCAATTAGCCACACTCTATGATTATTTCTCATTTAAAACACATTTTCCTTTGTTTGTGTGTTGGAGCTGGTTTCGTTTGGTCTTTCTTTATATAATTCCGATTTCATTCAGCGTATTTTTTCATGTATTAATTGCATAATTTTTACCAAGGGAAGAAGTTCGTTATCAGAAAATGACAAAGTTTACATAACACTGTTGGATAAATGTTTAAATTAGGTTAGTACATGATGCAATAATTTTAGCTGTTAAATATCCTTATCTCTAAGTAGAGGATGCCTTGTCGCTAAAACTCCATCAAATGGTAAGACCTCCATAAAAGGAGTGTTCTGAGGACAACACTGAACTATATCTGATGGTAAGGCTCCAGTTCTGGAAATCTGTGGAGTATGAGGTACCCCATTCTTTGCCTTCTATAGGTCATATAGATCTAATTAATTCGCATTCGAAAGGACCATGTATATAACATAACCCTAAACAGCTTGACATGCCATTAAAACCAATCAGTCAATCAATCAATCAGACTAATTTTCCAATGTGACAAATATTTTACCATGACATTTACATGAATATAGATTCAACCTTATCAATTTGGCAGTGGATTTTCGTTTCTGAGAAGCAAATCCATGTTGTTTTTGAGAGTACATAAGATTCACATTTCCCTCTAAAAATGAAACCTTCTCCAAAAAAGATCTTTCGAGTATTATATGGGAAGTTAAGATATCTGATTGGCTAGTGTTTACTTAGACACCGTAGACTACCCGTTAAGTGTACCCAACACTTTTGCCACTCTGTCTTGACCCGTGGATCAACAGCGTCAGAGCTAGGATTCCTTCACTACATGACCTTGACTTTAGGAGGCCGTCTTTCCAAACAGCACTTGTCCGCTCGTCTAAAAGGGTTGGGTTCGGGTTCATTGCCTGACATCTGACGGACCGACGAAGAAAGTAATCTTGACGGAGCCAAGCTATTTTTCAGCATTGCCCCCGGCTATGCTTTCGTCGGTGAGAGGTCTTAAAAACTGACCTTGTGTCACATCGCACCTTTAACGGGGTGGTGAGGTAGGCCTAACATAATCCTCTAACAGTAAATATACAGTTTTTTATATGTCATCTAAAATGGTAGTAATTGCAATTATTTTAGACCAAATAATAATTGTATTTCTCAATAACAAATATTTGGAATGCCAGATTATTAATTGACTGATGTATAAATTGTTTTTAACGGCATGTAAACGCTTCTGGGGTTACTTTATGCTGAGAGAATAGGGAATCACGGTCATTTTATGCTTGTATTTACATTTGTTGTTCGCTGGTTTCTTATGTGTGTTTTTGTACACAGTTAATATTAAGTATCTATCTAACACAAATAATTTTCACACAGTAGTGTGGTTTCAAGTATTCACATCTAATACTAATAATTATAAAGTTTCAAGTCATTTATTTGTAAATAGTCATATGGTTTCGAGTATATTAAATTATAATCCTTAACAAACAATTATAGCTTCTAGTAACTATTCTTAAAACAAGTAATTTGCAGTGATATGGCATAAAGTATTCTTACCGCGTTGACATGCCGTTTAAACAGACCTATTTAACCTACAGATGGAACCCTTATAGATACTCCTACTCCAGGAAAGATGGACCTGGGAGTAATGGAAATGAACAGGTATTTCATGCTCTCGGGATCTCCAGAACTGTAGCCTCACCATTAAATGCAGTTCTGTGTCATACTCAGTCGTTTATCTGTGTATGTGCAGGTCTTATCATGAAAAAGGAAGGGATGGGTTTTACTTTTCAAGCTTGGTCATGATTTTGCTTCGTGATAATGTTCGGCCACATGTTGCCAGGGTGACTGAAGATCACTGACTTGGAATATAAAACTTTTCTTCCTTCACCAAATTCTCCCGATCTCTGGCTAAACGACTACCATTTTTTCAAGCATCTGCACACTTCTTTACGCTAATAAACATTCTGTTCCAAAAAAGCTGAAACTGAGTATAAAGATTTCTTGGCATCAAAACCTTTCAGGTTTTATCGTAGAGGATAAAAAAAATCGTAGAGGTATTAAAAAAAATCTTCTTAATCAATGGTAGAAATACATAGATAAGCAGGGAATATATTATTTTCCGAAATATCTAATTGATTCTGACATGCGAAACTGGACTTAGTTCATACAGTATCTACAAAAGTAACAATTTCATGCATTCATCATGAAACGCTATCATGAAATTCATGCTACACAGTCAGTTTATCACACCATGATGAATGTATGGGTGAGAAACTGACAATTACCAAGCACCGCTGACACTAAGCTTCTGCTATCCCAACATATATATATATATATATATACCAATAAAGTTTAATCCGAAGTCTTACTGCCTGATATGAAGTTGACAGCTGAATTTTGATATGAAATTGTCACTGTATAATGCTTAAGGTAAACAATTAATATTCACATGTCAATTAAGAGCATTGACAAGAAAGATATATCAAAATGTGAGAAATGTTGTTTTTTTCATTAGGAAAGGATATCTTAATGCATGCGTACATACAAAGACACACGTGACTATATATATATATATATATATATATATATCAGGGGCGGAGACGGGACTAGTGCTACTCGTGCCCGGCACGACCAATAACTCGGTCAATGTTATTCAAAATGGATTAAAAATCATCCATTAATTTCAAGCAAACATACTTAGTCTGATCTCAATTAAATTACGTATCTATTCAAGTTTCGATAACTAAGTAGCCAAAAGTTCATAAATATATCTGGGAATAATACAACGATGCTGTTTTGAACGGATGGTCTTTGTCCAGCCACCGTCAGATTCAGGGTGTCCTCGTGGTGTAATGGTTAAAGCGATGAACTGCGGAATCGTAGTACGCGAGTTCGTACTCCAGTCGCGCTATTACGTTCACTTTCGGGCAAATACCCTTGGGAAAGGTATGAACCCCCTTATTCTCCCTCCAGCTATGGGTAAATAGTAGGACGGACTAGGTTCTTCAGCCTTGGTGAGGCAACTAGTCTAGGAGAAGGAAAACTCTGAATTCAAACCTGTTAAACTCCGCTTAAAAACTGACCTTGTGTCATATCCTGCCCGAGCGGAGGGGTTGGTAAATAGTACCGTCAGATTCATTGAACATTCCATAAAATCGGCTATAAAGTTGAACGCCCGATCCGTGCCAGGCACTAGACCCTTATAATAACAGTAATGTTAGAGAAATACGCTTTTGACTGTAGCCAATAGCAAGAGCAACCCTTACATTGTGCTCAAAAATCTTAGCACGTGTGACTGTTGATAGATATATTGGGAAGAGGGAGAGGAACAGAGAGAGAGAGAGAGAGAGGGGATAGAAGATTAGAGCAGTCGCCGACGTCATCATCATCGCTATGGTAAATGTTGGTTAAACGGCGTTTTTTCACTAACAGATGTCTATTTCTTAAATGAATGTTGCATATATTACATTCTGTAACTAAAATTTGTTTATTTGAATACATTTTCAACAAATAATCTTTATTTTAAGCGAAATTGAAACTACTAGCTGTGTCTGTGTATATTGTCATCAGTTTCTTTATTCTAATAAACATATTTTTCTCGTCATAGTAATGAACATCTTCTCTTTTCTTCTATACTTTTGAAAGGAAAAAAATTCTTATCTACTGTATTAACAAGACTACAAATTATATAGTATCTTGATTGTTTACAAAAAAAAAAAAAAAAACACCATGCAAGGTAGGTTTGTCAATCTGTGCTATACAATGGAGAATCACGCAATAGCAACTATGATGACTTACTTTGGGTCCACGGACCACGGGTTGGGAACTGAAGTTGACAGAGTGCAGGGGGGGGGGCACGAGTAGCAAAAATAGGCTAGAGTCGCCACTGATATATATATATATATATATATATATATATATATATATGTATATATATATAGGTGTGTGTGTATGTATGTATGTGTGTGTGTGTGTATCTTTCTATATATTCCTATATATGTATCTTAGATGATGATGATATATATATATATATATATATACACTGAAGCCTCCACATATATAAAACAGAAGCTTACTTTATATATATATATATATATATATATATATATGTGTGTGTGTGTGTGGGAGGAGATGTGAGTGTATGTATTAACGCTGCCTTCATAAAGTTGATTGTAAGTTGTGAGTCACTTCCTTTAAACATGGCCGAAATGTACCGACGTTTTGCGTCGTCGATGTTGTCATGTCGAAGTAATTTGAGATTTGTTTCTCTAAAGATTCTTCAGGTTCTTCTTGGCCTCCGACGGAGAAAATATGGCATAGATCACGTGACTGAAGAGAAACAGACAAAAATAGACAGAATAAAAACAGACTGAAATAGATATTTCGTTTATTTTTCGGCCCACAAAAAAAAACATGGATCTTCGGCCATTCAGTCTGTGAAGTTTTTCCAAGATTATTAAGCAAGGAACAGTGTATAATGCTGTGTGATATCTATCTATCCATCTATCTATTACACAGCATTATACAGATAACAGACCGACATAGATAGATGGAAACAGACTGGCAGATATATATATATATATATATATATAAGATTGACAGATAGTAACTGATTGGCATAGATTGATTAATGATATGATAGACTGAAATGGATAGATATAATACATATATATATATATATATATATATATATATATATATATATATATATATATAAAGAGTGCATTTTCTCCTTTCTTTCTTTTTTCTTTGGTCATTCGTTTTACCTCCTCTTTCTTTATCCTCTCTTGCCTTCCTTCATTTCTCCTTATTTTTCTTCCTCTTCCATTCTCTCTTCCACTTTTGTTTTCTTATTTCTTTTCTTAAACCTTTCCTTCCCCCTCCTTCTCCTTGTCCTGCTTTCTTCCTTTCACCCCTATTTTAATTTCCCATCAAGATTTAAGAGACATTGGGAAAATCCAACAGACCACAGCTATCAGCACCAGCTTTGAAAGTCAAAGGCACTTGGTGGCAGCCATTTTCTCGCTTGTGCGATCATAGGACATAGTAATCAAGTCTAAAATTGTATCGTTTAATCTGAGTCTCCCAATAAGTGACAATTAGTCCCTTATTGGGAGTCTCAGATTAAACGATACAATTTTACACTTGAACCAGACTAAGCTCAAGTTAATAAATCTGCCCTCCTCTCTCACTTTCACTCTCTCGGACAAATAAATGCACTTTTACATACATATGCACGCACGTCAATAACATTTCACTCAATTTTTCAACAAAGCTCCCCTTGTAACTTTTCTTATGTCTTGTATACTGGCATTAGGTTGCTCACAGTACCTGCTGTTCCTAAGTGGTCACCCATGTAACTACTGAGCAGGTTTATTGCTACTTAACTTTGGCTATCTGGTGGGAACCAGTGCTTTCAGCGTAACTTGATCATAACTATAAATTGATTAAAATTTGTCTGATGTACAAGTGTTAGTTTGCTTACGGCACATAATGTTACTAAATGGTCATCCATCTAAGCAATGAGTTGGTTCATTTATGCTTGACTTTTGATGTTCAAACAATTTCGTAAATCCCACTTTTGCAACAGACTCAAGCACGGGTAAGAGACTTTTCTGTTTTCTTTTTTGCTCCGAAAGTAGTACCTCCAATTCATTCTCACAGAAACCACAACAGATACAAAGAGGATAATAAACCCGCAGCCCAGCTGGACAGAGCTATTGAATACACCGATTGCATAACTGCAGTGGATAAGAACTTCCCCCATCGAGTGTCCTGGATATGAAATTAAATCGTATCTGGAGCCGAGGCTCTAGTCTTGAAGCTCTGTGGAGTACCCCTTTATTGCCATTACTTCAGGGTTCGCTCGGTTAAATAGATGATAATAAATGAATAAATAATAAAATGATAGAACTGTCTTGTCATTTAATTGTGTGCAAACTAATGACTGGCGTTAAATTGAATTGTGAGCGTTACATAGCAGTACTTGAAACCATTTAACACTGCGTAAATAGAAATATTGGTGTTAGATAGCAATACTTGAAGCTATTTAAGTGTATGCTATTCTTGTCAGATCAGAATACTTGAAACCATTTAACTGTGTGTAAAATTGAATTATTACTTTTACATATCAATACTTGAAAATATTTAACTGTGTGCAAATGAACGTATAAGCAATATTTAAAACCACTTTACTGTATCCAAACAAATGATTAATATTGAAAAGATTTATTACTGTTGGATAGCAATACTTGAAACCATTAAACGGTGTGGAAAAATAGCAGTACTTGTGTGTAAACAAATTACCTGATTTGATAGTCCAGTAAGTTGGGGTTGTAGCTTACATCTCTGACGAGCATTAAGACCTCCTCCCCAACAAGTGTCCAGGATATGACATTAAACAAACAGATAGGGAGGCTCCAGTAATCCTGGAGCTTTGGGGGAATGTGAAGTCCCCTTCATTGTCATCGCTTCCAGGTCCACTCCGGTCGGGAGTCCTAACACCTAAAAGGGTCCTACTATGTGTCAAATAGAACTGTTTGGTATTTAAATTCTGTGCGAGCAAATGACTTATGCGAAATTGAAATGTTTGAAATAGAACTCTTTGATCATTTAACTGTGTGTAAAAAAATGACTGATGTTTAATTGAATTCTTCGAGACAAATCACATATATCTAATATATATGTATAAACCAGATTTAGCATCAAATAACCGACAATGGTTGATATGCCATAAGACCAAATCAAAGTAAAATTACCAATAAACTATTCACTTACAAATCGTATATGTATAACCATTTAACAATGAGCTAACAAAAGACTGATGTTAAATGAAATTGTTAATCTTACATTGCAATGCTTGAAACCATTTAACTGTGTGCAAACAAATGAGTTCTGGCTCATTTAAAAAAGTTACCTACAAACTATTCGTTTACAAATCATATATATTTAATAGATATATGTATAACCAGGATTTGGCATAGAATAATCTACAAAGTTTGATATGCAATAAAACCTAGCCAACCAACAAACCAAGAAGTCTGTTCCACCTTGTCCCCCCGCCGTTGTGGAGTAAGACCATCTCCCGCCAAAAATGAGCATATCATCCGAAGGACACTAAACTGCATCTGATGATAAGACTCCTTGTCTGGAAATCTGAGGAGTGTGAAATGCCCAATCGTTGCTATTACTGCCAGGTCCACTCTGATTCGGAGTGGTAGTCCCTATGAGTTAAATAGATGTCTTCAAAACTCGTTCTTACTCGATAGAAAAAAATTATGGCATATAAGTGTAAATTATTTGTATCAAGAATAGTTACTTGAAGCTATAATTGTTTACTTTGGATTATTATTGATTACTTGAATCCGCAAAACTTTGAATCAAATTGGAATAGTTGATATCATATAAGTGTACAAAAAACTATTAAGAAACTACACAAAAATGTTGATATAAACGTGCGACGAACGCAATTCCTTAAATTTTTGGCATAAAATAACCCTAGAGGGGTTGACATACCGTTAAAATCAGTCAATCAAAGCTTACTCGTACTCCAGCTAATATATATATATATATATATATATATATATATATATATATATATATATATATATATATATATATATATATAGTCCGATTTCAAATGTTTTTTTGCAGGTTTAGTTTAGTTTGGCATATTAACTGTCGGTGGTTATTTAATGCAAAAACCATCCTTGAAAAGTGTAGGGTACTAGTTAACAAAAAGCAGGGGGGATAGATAAGGGGGATTCATACCTTTCTCAAGGGTTTTAATTAGAAAGTGAACGTAATAGCGCGACTGGAGTTCAAACTCGCTTTTTACGCTCTCGCAGTCTGGCATATTAGCCACTACACCTCGAGGACAACCGGCTTTTTTCAAAATGAAAAAGTTAGTTCTGATGATATTTCTTGCAATGTCTATCACCATGTTTTGATAGACATAGAAAAAAGAAAATTATTGGAAAAGAGATCTTTCAATGTCTTGTTTCCGAATGTTAATTATTGCAATAAGGTTGAAAAGAAAAGAAAAAAAAAGTGTGTGTCGCAGGACTCAGTGAATGAGACAGTTGAAGAGAGGTAGAAATGTCCAGCATCCATGTAATATTGTTTTGTCTGTTTTGTATGTTGTTGTTGTTGTTTTCCTCTTTTTCTTTTCAAGGAAACTTGTTTGTTTGAAAATTGGCCACAATAACGGGAAATGGACAAAGCACTAACTGCTCAACTTTTAGGGATTGGCAGCAGTGAGAAGAAGAAGAAGAAAAGAAGAAGAAGAAGAAGAAGAAGGAGGAGGAGGAGGAGGAGCAGACTTTAATTCTGGTTTTCTCTTTCTTTTTTCTCTCTTACCAACTCTTTTTTTCTCTCCCTCTCTCACTTTTAAAAAAGCTTTTGGAGTTTTCTTTCTTTCTTTCTTTCTTTCTAACAATTTTTCCTTTGTTCGTTTATTTGCTTGTTTTATTCTTTCTTTTTTCTGTAACAATCTTTGTGTTTTTCTTTCTTTCTTTCTTTCTTTCTTTCTTTCTTTCTTTCTTTCTTTCAAACAATTTTTTCCTTTATTCGTTTGTTTGCTTGTTTTATTCTTTCTTTCTTTTTCTGCGACAATCTTTGTATTTTTCTTTCTTTCCAACATTTTTTATTTTTTTTCTTTCTTTCTTTCTTTCTTTCTTTCTTTCTTTCTTTCTGTTGTTTTCCTTCTTCGGCCACATAAAGATTCACAATGTAAATCTGGAACGTAACTAAATTTACCAAAAAACATTCCAATCGCAAATCTCACGATCTATTTATACAAGAAACTAAACTTGTCTTTACACACACACACACACACACACACACACACACACACACACACACACACACACACTCTCTCTCTCTCTCTCTCTCTCTCTCTCTCTCTCAATATATATATATATATATAATCGCTCTTTATCTATTCATAAGAGTGCGAATAAATATATCTTACTGCAACTGAATCTATTTTTAAATATCACCCCCACTTTCATTCCCGCAAGCAATAAAAAAAGACTACATACTTATGTTTATTTTTATCTATTATATTTTGGTACTATGCAAAAATAATGGTGATTCAAATCGTCAAAACAAACAACGAAGACTTTTGTCCATTAGTCAACAGTTTTAATTATTCTTCTAATTGTTCCCATTCTTTGTGGTTGCTGATGTTTTTATCATTAGGAATAACAAAACGTCTGTCGTCTGTTCTAGGTTCTCTTAAAAAGGGCCGAATAGAATTGGCTATGTCCGACTTCTTTATGGAACTAGGAAGTTGTTTTTTTTTTTAATCTCTACAGACGGCCAAATGGTTTGATGTAGAATGATCAAATTCTTATTATTTGGACCCAGTTCATAATCATTTTAAAGAGTTAAATACATCATACTTAGTTGCAATATCAATATTTCAAAACCTAAAGTTTTAATAAAGTTCACAAACATTTTAATGATTATCCCAAATAGGTGTATCCGAGCCAAAGATGGAGTCTTAACAGTCACTACCTCTCTGGGTCTGAGTAAACCTAGAAGTAATCGTAATCTTTGGAAACAATTTATTGTAACACCCAAGAAATATATAATGTTAATATTAGTCTGCTACAAAGCCCCGAATGAGGATCGACCCCATTAACGCTCTGTCACTCTAGTTTGTTAACTCTTTTTGTTAAAAAACCAGACAGCTTTTGTTGAGACAAGCATGATTTTTTTTTTGAGTGAACATCACTTTTAGTTTCCAAAACATGCGTATCAACAAGAATGAAAAAATTCACGGGGATAGAGAAGCAGTTTTAGATTTTTTTAAATTGTCTGGGTAGGAGAAGAGCTTTAATTAAGAAAAGGTTCTCGTGCAAAAAACAACAATCAATTTTTCAACGTAAACCATGAATCACTTCGAGAAGAAATATCTGTAAGTATGATCAGCTGGAAGCCATGTTGCTGCAAGACGTATATAAGCGTACAGAACTAAACTTTCCATAGTTCGTTAGAAAACAAAAAATAACGAATTATTTGTCTTACTAAAATACTACAAATGCCCATGATTGGCTTAAATCATGTGACATAAGGATGTTGCTTTTATAAAAGCATTCGCAGGACAAATTATACTTACTTATTAGATGACAATACCAAAATGTATGTAGCCCATCACCTGCGCCTCGGTCAGGATGCGACATATTATCATTTTTTAAGTGGTGTGAAGTTTCCCCTCTCCTAGATTGGTTTTCTAACCTAGAACCCAGTCTGCCTAACTATATACCTATTGTTGATGTGTGCATGTATGTGTAAGGGGAAGAGATGAATTTATGACATTAGTGTGAAGTGAAATACAAACAGCTTTGTCCAAGATTTGATCTCGGATTGCTGATTCCGTCTCCTACGACGATAATTGTTATACTTTAAGCTCTTATATCAAAATGCAGGCATCTTGACGGTTTATTTAAGATCCGTCTTAATTTCATTACCTTATTACTAAAATGTCTTTCTTAAATTAGTTATACTTTGGCGGAATCTGTATTTATAGTTTTTAAACATTGTGTTTATTGTAAAATTCTTTATGAATTCTTTTTCATTTATCCATTGTAAATCAAAAGTTTTTTTTATTATTACTGAACTGTATATTCGCCTTTAAATTGTTTCGTGGGATTTCTAGAATTCATTATAAACATAACTCTCCCCTGGAACAAATACAAATCATTATAGTGGGGACAGTTGGCATCAGTTCTACTCTTGGGACCGCACACACCCATTCAAACATCACGTGACACACACACACACGTGACACACACACACACACACACACACACACACACACATATATATATATATATAGCGAGAGAGAGAGAGGGAGGGAGGGGTGTTCTCGTGGTGTAATGGTTAAAGCAATGGACTGCGGTATCGTAGTAAGCGAGTTCGTACTCCAGTCGCGCTATTACGTTCGCTTTCGGGCAAATACCTTTGGGAAAGGTAGGAACCCCCTCATCCTCCCAGCTATGGGTTAAATAGTACCACTATTGATCTTCTAGGAGAATGGCTTTGGTATTAAATAACCTACAAACGTTTATATGCCATTAAACAAAGAAACCAAACCAAACACACACACAGACCGTATTTGACGGCACAAAAGAAAAAAGGACATATTTGTCGTACCTCTTTTCACCAGGGCATATTCAGGAATATTCCCTTTATTTATGAAGAATGTAATTTTTAAAGCAAAATATTCAGTTTGTCCTCTTTTTTAATGGTATATCAATATTCATGGGTTATTATGTACTAAAGAAAACCTTTTAGAAGAACAGCACTGTTACTATTCATCCTCATAGCAGGAGAGGATATAAAGGGATTCATACCTTACCCAAAATCATTAGTTCAAAAATGGACGTAATAGTGCAACTGGAGTTCGAACTCGCTTACTACAATGTCACAGTCCAGCACGTTAGCCATTATACCACGGAGATTTCTTCTACTTTTAAAGCAAGCTAGAAGTACTTTATGAAATATTATAAAATCACTTTAGATAAAACCAAAATATTTCTGGACCAAATAATCAAGCTAGAAGTACAAGAGGTTATCTGTTGATAGAGATGAAGCAGTTAATCAGTCAAGGGAATGCAGCAAACTGGTACGAAAGGAATATAAAAACAGGCATAACTGAGTGGGAAAGGTGATCAACTGGGAATTATGCTAGAAACTGACAAATGAAATCGGAAAAAAACTAGAATATATTCAGAAAAAATGTCTGGCATCAAGTTCTCAGAAACTTTAAGATAAAAACGAACCATTTACTCCCGGCCAAATGATCAAATTTGATTCTGATTAACGAGAATTTGTCGAGTAGAGCAATTTTTTTTTCCAAAAGACCACACAAAAGAAAGCGAAAAACTCGCAAAATATCTAGATCTTGCCAGAGAGCTAAAAAAAAAACAAACTTGTAGAACAAGAAAATGCCGGTGATACCCATTACAGTTGTAGTTCTTGCAAGACCACAGCACTACTAAAAAAGCTAAAACTTTTAGAAAGGTCCCAGATGCATGGGACTCTAGAAAAAACGATCCGTTTGAGTATGAGGAAAAAAACTCACTAAAAGTAATTTGCTTAAAATGCCAAAAAACAAAACCCCCCCCAAAAAAAAACAAATAAAAAAAACCTATACAAGCTATAAGAATTCCCTATAAGAAATGGAATTTCAGATTGAAAAATGTACCACG
The DNA here is from genome assembly GCA_963585895.1 of Sepioteuthis lessoniana. Lineage (NCBI taxonomy): Eukaryota > Metazoa > Mollusca > Cephalopoda > Myopsida > Loliginidae > Sepioteuthis > Sepioteuthis lessoniana. The sequence goes on along the minus strand of OY757935.1, from coordinate 50,535,973 downwards.
CTGAAAATGAAAAAGAAGAAAAAATAAACAACGGAAGAAATAGAATTAGCAAATCAGGAAAGTATCAGAATGCTTGGAGAGAAGGAAAAGTGAAAATACTTTAAAATGTTGGAAGCGAACCCTATCGAACAAGAAAAAAATTAAAAAGTATAACCTCAGAAGAACAGGAACATTTCTTGAAACCAAGTTTTGTCGCAGAAATATCATCGAAAGAATAAATATATGACAGTCCATCTTGTAAGATACTCGGGACCTTTCTTGAAAATGACACACGAGAAACAAATAGACCCAAAGACAAGGAAATTGATGACGATACACAAGACCTTACAGCCAAGAAATGACATAGACAGACTCTATGTGACAAGAGGATTGACCAATAATGAAGATTGCTTACATGCAACAATTCAATGATTCGATGAATGTGCTAAAAAGAAAAAGAAAGACTAATTACAGCAGCCAGTAACAGCAATGTTAACATAAGAAGTAACATTAAAACCACAAAGTCTCGAAAACAAAAATGGAAAGAAAAACAACTGCATGGATATTTTAAACGACCAACTGGGAAGATTTCACACAAGATACAGAGTGGAACGATAAAATTGTCGTCCTAAAGAAAACAACACTACAGCTTTATTTTAAAACTTTTATTGAAAAAATCAATAAATTGATCACAGTCAATGTAGATTATGTAGTAGAGCTGACATCTATTCAGTGTAGCCGCCTTCAGCCTCAATCATCACCTCGATACGGATCCGGAACTGGGAGCATGCCTTTTCCACAAGCGCCGGCGGGAGCTCGGCGGATGGCGGCGATCAGGCTGGCTTTGGTATTGTGGGATGTCATGTTGGTGATGTTCTCGACGTATGACCAAACGAAGTAGTCCAGCGGGTTCAGGTCAGAGGAGGACGGGGGGGGTGAGATAAGGGTACACAGTCGTAGCACTCCTTGTGAAGCCAACCCTGGCTCTCTTTGGACTTGTGGGCCGGCATCGAGTCCTGCTACCACACCCAGGGTCTGCCACCGGCCACCTAATTGCACCAGGGGATCATCACACTCTTCAGCACATTCAGGTACATTTTGGTGTTGACTTTCAAGCCGACTTCGAAGATAAGAGGTGGCATGATGTGGCCCTCACTTAAAACCACACCAAAGTCCATAACCGTAACCGGAAACTTTGTTTTCATCACCCTGGGCACGTCCCTGTTATTCGTGGCAATCCAGATTTGCATTTGGAGGGTGCTGGCAATGGCCATGTTGTCATAACTTGGATCGGTAGAGATTATGAGTTGTACAGCGGCGCATCTCCAATCTCGCTCGTTGAACATTGTGTCACTTTCAGACATGATAAAAGGCTCCTATCGCACTTGGGATTTGTACACAGCTAGCCAACTAGTTGATGGTCTGCAACAAAAAAAGAAAACCGGTTTTCATTAAATGGAAACGGAATTATGTCGTCTTTTCTAGGGTGACAATTTTATCGTTCTACCCCTTAAACAAGACAAGGCTAAGTAAAAGATTGAGTGATTTTATTTCATTAGCAGCACAAAATAATTCCATAAGGATAAATTACGAGTGTCAATCAGAAGAAAGTTTTTTTTAAAAAAGAATATACTAGTAATTCTAATTTTTTCTATAAGTGTAAACTCAACATTGTCTGAGATTGGTTATAGCGAAAATTATTTTAATCTCGCAAAAATATTTGTTTTAAAGCTATTCAAAATGGTAGTAAATCAAACCCAGTGCTCCAAAATAGTCCTGAGATCTGTTATCAAAGTTTGGTTTCTTTGTTTAATGGCATATCAAGATTTTTAGGTTATTTAATGCCAAAGCCATCCTTCTAGAAGAACAGTAGTGAGACTATTTAACCCATACCTGGGTGGATAAGGGGGTTCATACTTTTCGAAGGGGTATTTGTCCGAAAGTAAACATAATAGCGCGAGTGGAATTCGAACTCTCTTACTAGGACTCTGCAGCCTATCGCTTTAACCATTACACCACGAAGATGCCCCCGTAAACGATGCGAAATTTACAGAACAATGTCTGGTGTGTGTAAAGAAAGATGTTTTAGTCATAAAATGTTTACAATTGGGTTAGCAATGACGAGACTGAGTCGAAAAGATAGTTTGCAGAGTAGAAACACACCGACTCTCTGGTAATCAAAAATTTCTTGGCACAGCGGTTTGTAAAAAAGGTAATGCCGACAGTCTTCCGGGACATAAAAGGACCCATAACAATATCCTTGAAAAAGGTGCAACTGTAAAATACGCTTCTTCTTGCCAGTTTTTGAGGCAATATTTCACCTTATTTACTGAATTGACCTCCTTTATATATATATATATATATAATTTTTTCTTAATATATATATATAAATTTTTCTTCATATAAATAACTTGAATTCTTACGATATTTTGAATAACTAAAACTAGGTTTCGTTAATTAAACAGAATTTAATCATTTTTCTTAATTTTTTTTTAAAATATGGATAGAATATAATAGTCTCAATAAAAGTAGAATATAAACATTATCTATAGATTTTTTTTAAAAAGTTGCCTACCACGAATTAATTTTTCTGTTTTTTATTTTTATTTTATTGTTCTGTAGTATGTAAATTAGGGGTAACGGTATTTTTAAAAAAAATAGATATATCTTCAATTTTTATTATTTTTTTCTCGTTTAATAAATGGATAAAATAAACTATTTAAAATATAAAAAGACAAAATAAAGAATTTTTTCAAATTCCATTCTCGTCGGAAGCATTTGAAAAGCATCTAAATAAATCTTTGAATGTCTCATCTGAAGGTTTTTATAAAAAAAAATTAAGTTGAACTTAAAAGAGCCTGAAATAAATTTATAATGATACTAAGAAAGTGTTCTTTTTTTCCTTATATATATATATATATATATATATATATATATATATATATATATATATATACCAACCCCTCTGCACTCGCAGAATGCGACAAGATCTATTTCTAAGCGTAATTTGATAGATTTGAACTCAGAGTTTTTCTTCTCCTAGACTGGTTGCCGTACCAAAGTTAAAGGGCCTAGTTTGCCTATTTACACATAGCTGGAGGGAGAATAGTTGGATTCCTACTTTTCCCAATGGTATTAGCGCTATTTGAAATGTAAATAGCCTCGTCTAAGATTCGAACTCGAGTCTAAGACGAGGTTGAATCTTGGGAAATGTATGAATCCAACTATTCTCCCTCCAGCTATCTGTAAATAGTAGGGCAATCTGGGCTCTTTAACCTTGCTACAGAAATCGGTCTAAGAGAAGGAAAACTCTGAATTCAGATCTATTAAATTACGCTTAAAATTAGACCTTGTGTTGCAACCTGCTCGTGCAGAGGGGTCGGTATATATATATATATATATATATATATATATATATATATATATATATATATATATATATATATATATATTGAGAGAGAGAGAAAGAGAGAAAGGGAGAGAGAGACCCTATCTACAGTTCGAGGCAGTGTTTTATATATATGACACTATCTCGACCTATCGGTGGGGCCTGCATGTATATATATATATATATATATATATATATATATATATATATATATATATACACTTACACTTACCCCTCCATAAAAAGGTGTTCTGTGTATGACACTAAACTCAGCTTTAGATCTTTAAGAGTGTAGAGTTACCTTTCCGTTACCATTACTCCTAGATACACACTGAACCTGTTAAGCCCCCGTCTATGGCTCAAATAAATGTTAAAAGTTATTACCCATTGAAAATGATTTTCAAGTTATGTTGTTGTACTGTATATGATAGATCATGAAATGATTTCCATATAGAATCACTCAGTTGACGAGGCTTAGAATACGCTGGCAATGAAGTCATATTTTACACTTCCCAGATCTTTAGAATGAGAGTCTCGTCACCAGATACAGTTCAATTTTTTTAGTAGTCTTACTCTTTGTCAGGGAAAACAGCGATTTCTAAAAGAAATGATTATGATGGATAGCTAAGTAGAAGTGATGTTATGAAGCAAATCTCTCTGGTCGAATATCTTGTATTACATCAGATATTCACAATGTCTACTAATGTGTCCAAAACAACATTTAGGAAGCTGGTGTATAATTGTAACAATGTCCGTCTTTCATCCTTTCCCTCCTTCCGGTAATTAGAGACCCCCCCCAACTTCCTGTTAAGACAACAGGAAATGGGCAAATAGCCTTTGGAAAGAAAATGAAGAACCTGAAAGAAAAGAATAACGAAATTCTTTTTGTCAAAGAAGGATCATTTTCAAGTCTTCTTCTTCTTCTTCTTCTTCTTCTTCTTTGACGCAATCCTTTTCTTTTTTTTTCTTCTTTGTCGTCATCCTTTTGTTCTTCTTTTCACTTTTGTTTTTATGGTTGTTGATGTTATTCTTCTTTCTTTCTTTTTTTTCGTTCATTTACTTTTTCTTTTTCTTCTTTTTCATAATTGCTCATGGATTTTCTTAGAAGATCAAGTGATAGCAAGTCTTCTCAATATTACAGCACTCTCCCCAATATTACAGCACCCTCCTCAATGTTCTAGTTGATGTTAGTAATATTTTAGTCAGGTTGGTTTTAGTTTTTCTTCGAATTTCCAATTCTTCTAACTTTTTTGCAAGAATCTTGGGACAATTCCCCAAATACCAGTAATGATATGCCAACGTCATTGTCTACCAATTTTTAGTTCTTTTCTTTGGTCAGATTATTTGTAAATGTTCTTGTTTTTCAATTTTAATTGGTTGAATCTGCTGAATCAGCTATATCAAATATTTGACAAATCATCTTCTCTTTGCCAAAGGTGACTAAATCTGATATTCTAGCCTGGATTAGGTGATCCACGAGTTTTAAAGAATTCGAAAGAAGCTTACATTTTCTTTCCCCCTGAACGTCTTCTGGATTGTGTATGAACAGCAAGTCTGTATTGCCAAGTCCCAATCGTTTGCACAATTCCTACAGGATCACTGTTCTTACCCTGTCGTATCTTTGTATGTTCTTCTAAGCTGGGATATTGCGTTCCATAAGATGGACGAATTAACCTAAGTCTCAGCGTAGTCGACATTTATCATTTTGCTGTTTCTCGTATATGTTTACATACACACACACACACACACACACACACACACACACACACACACATATATATATATATATATCACACCACAAAAATAAAAATCCACGTGACTTGACGATTATAATATCCTTTTGAATTCGCTGCAGGGTGTTTGATATCATTTGAGATACACTGTGTGTTTCAGAAAAAAAAACAGCTCAAAATGTAATATAATGGCCGATGGGTTTCATTTTATGCCTTTGGGTTTAATTAGGCTGAGAACCTTTCGGCTCAGCACATGGGTTAGTTAGGTGCAAACTTGAGTGCAGGTGTTAACGCGCAACGGTCTGCCCAAATAAAAATCCGATAGAAAGGTTGATCAGTGGATGTGAATGACGTCATGCACCGGAAGCGCGCGCGCGGAAGATTTTGGGGATTTTGCAAAAGTCAGTTAGTTGAGTTGAGACTAGACACCGGACGAGAAGGATCGACTTTCGGGGCTCGCAGAGGCCAGACGAATTTGCGCACTACGGGCGCCGCACGAGATGGGGAGGGGGGCAGATGACAAAGCCAGAATAGAAAGAATGTGTATCTCTCTCCTTATGTCGAAGAACCTTTAAACTCAAAGGTAATAAAAAGTTTCGTACCTGAACAAAGAAGTCGTAAGTGATTTTCGTGTTTCGAGATTCCTATGTTCTATGTATATATGTTACGAACATTATGAACATTGTATGTCCATTTCGCATATCCGTATCTGGCTATGGTACAAAAATTCCATGTTTAATGTTTAAATTCCTTTTTCTTTGGCAGTAAATGGCATTTCTATACCTGAAAAAAAAAAAAAAATGAAACTAAACAGAGAAATTTAAGTTATTTCCACATGTTGTTAAAATCTGAGATAATTTAAAAAAGAATTGCTCAAATTAATCAAAATCAAATCAAAGTAACTCACCAAGCGATCGACCCCGAGAAACTCCGAGTCGTCAGTTGTTTGTTTTTTATCGTTGTATTTCAAACTTTCGTACATTTTGCTCGTTAACTACCGTTCTAGATATTTTTATCTACCAGCGAAATTGCAAATTTTAATCGTATATATATATATATGTGTGTGTGTGTGTGTGTGTGTGTGTGTTTGTGTGTGTATTCCTATACAATTGAGCACCTCAATTCTAATCATACATGTGTGCGTGTGTATATGTGTAGATTTTTGTACAATTGAACTTCTCAGTTTTAATAATATATGTGTGTATATTCCTATACAATTGAGTGTCTTAATCTTAATTATATGAGAGTGTATGACTATGTATGTGTATAGAGCGTGATTTTCAATATAATTGAACGTCTCAACCTTAATTATATATGTGTGCTTATGTAAGTTCGTGTGAATGTGTATTTTTTATAATTGAGCGTCTCAATGTTGCTTATTTATGTGCTTACGTGCGTATGTGTGTGTATTCCTATTAAATTAAGCATCACAGTTTTGATTATATGTGTGTATGATTGTATGTGTATGTGTATGTATGTGTGTGTGCGTACGTGCACGTGCATATATTGTTTTAAAACTGTCTTGAGGCGTGATTACCTGGGATTGGATTTCTTTTTTTCAGATGTCCTCTGCATAACCATGTCTATATCATTATCCCAGCAAAAGTATGATCACACTAAACGAGGCAGCACCACATGACAGTAGCTTCCCTCGACTGTCAGACATTTTGATACCAACTCCGATTCGTTGCATTTGACAAGGGGAAAGCCTAATTTTTTCAAAGAAGTTGCTGGTCCCCCGAGGGCAAACGTAACTAACCATCTATGGTCAAATGATAATGAGGAGATATCATAGTGCGCGAGTTTCCTTTCTATTGAATGTTTAAACAAAAGGTTTACAAGGAAAGTATTTGTAATGTCTATCTAGAAAGAATCTTCACTTCATATTATAAATAAATAAATAAATAAATAAGGGTGACAGAGGAACGTCACTTGGATTTAATTTGATTTTGTCCGAGACGAACCTCGAAGATTTATGCCTCAGATCTATTAAACAGGTTTTATAGAGCGAAAGTTTTTGTGAGTCAACGGAAATTTAACTAAAAGCAACGGTCTGCCCAATGAAGCAAAGAAAAGCGTATATATATATATATATATATATATATATATATATATATATACGAGTGTCATTCAAAAGATATAATGAATTCTTTGAATAAAATTTGGCGCTTAACAAAACAGAGTTTTCCAAACTGAAACAGAAATCTGTCATTAAATATTTTTTTATGTGTAACGTATACGAAGAAGCATGGAGAAAAAAGAAAAAATGGAGCTTCAAGTGAGTAATTTTAATACATACAGTTAATATATAATTTGCACACAGTTATATAGCATGAAGTATTCCTATCGAATACGATTCATTCTTAAACAGAAATATTTGAACTATAGATTACTATTACTCGGGTTCATAGTGGACCTTTGAATAATGGCAATGTAAAGGTTGTCCATAATCCCAAGATTTCTAGAACTGGAACCTCACCATCAGATGTAGTTTAGTGTCTTTCTTAGGACACTCCATTTTAGGAGTTGGAGTGGTCTTACCTCTCTGTAAAAGTTACAGTCAGCATATTTAAGCCACAATGATACATACACATATGCGTGTATATATATATATATATATATATATATATATAAGGTGGTCGAGGTGTCATGGTTTGCATCGTTGGGAATGGACACGGCAACTCGAGTTCAAATGCTGAACGAGGCTGTTTGCCTTTGAGATAGCGCTACTACACTTGGGAAAGGAGGGCATTCAACGATTCTCCCCCAACTAAGAGTAAATCGTAGGGCAGACTGGGCTCTTTAACTTTGGTATAGCGATTGGTTTAGGACAAGGAACTCTGAATTCAAACCTATTGAACTCCGCTTAATAAATTGACCTTGTGTCACATCTTGCTCATGCGAAGATATTTGCAAATATATATATATATGTATATATATATATATATATATATATATATATATATATATATATATATATATATATGCCAGAGTCATTCAATAAATAATGAAGATTTTTGAAAACAGCAAAATAATTTTTTGTTCCAAAATTTTTGAAGAAACTTTAAAAAAAGTATAAACTCTTCAATGTTTAGAATTAGTTTTTGAGCAAAAATTATTCTAATCTCGCGAAACTTTTGTTTTAAGGCTATTGAAAATGACGTCATGTCAAACAGTGTGTATGTTTTAGTAAAACAAAATGTTTACCAATGAGCTAAGTATGGTTTTTCCAGTATGATCCTGAGTTGAAAAGACAGCCCATAGAGTGGAAACACACTGATTCACCCATAAAGCAAAAGTTCCGGGCACAGCGAGCAGCAAAAAAGGTGATACTAACAGTCTTCGAGGTCATGGAAGGACCTATGAGTTGATTTTCTTGAAAAGGCTGGAACTGTAAACAGTAAAAAAGACAAAATTCACTTTAATTATTGAATGATACTCGCACATTCATTCATAAATTATCTATCTATCTATCTATCTATCTATTTTCGTGGAACTTTTTTATGTTTTCTAAACTGAAAATTTTTATCAAAGGTAAGATTTGAGGATATGGAGGACAATAAAATTAATATGACAATACAGCTTCCCGCCTTATCAAAAGATGAATTTCAGATGTGCTCCATCCAATGAAAAATACAGTGGAGTAACTGTGTTCAATGCAAAGAAGAACATTTTGGAGAAAATTAACATTTTGTTTATTGTTCATTCTGTTCATGATTATTAGGAGATTCGTCAGAACGTATTGCTCATAAAAATTCCTCCTAAAAATACGAGGGGTCAAACTCTCCCCCTCATAAAAATGGCGTTCTGGATATGATACGAAATTGCATCTGATAATGAGGTTCCAGTTCTGGAGGTCCGGGAGTGTGGAGTAGCCATTTTTTGCCATTATTCCCAGCTCCCCTCAGACATCGAGATCGTATCTTTTAGGATACCATCTATGGGTCAAATAGATCCGTTAAAAAATGTTTCATATTCAATAGGACCGTGTGAAAAAATAAACCTCTTAAGAAACATTTACACAAAAAAATGTAAATATAAAATGAATATATAATAATAATATAATTTATATGAATATATAAATATACTATGAACACAATTCTCGAACCTCTTGGCATAAAGTGTCCCTGGGCAGCTTGACCTGCCGTTAAAATCAATCTGTCAATCACTTAATGCTCAGTGATGAGTAGACCCCCACAATTTTTACAAAAAATTAATTTTTTCAAAACTAAGTATCTTATTTTTTCTTGTGGAACATTATATATTCAAAACGGATATTATTTGGCATTATTTATTACTTATACTGATCGGTTGGTTTTACTGCATGTCAACCTATGTTTGGTCATTTCATGTCGAAATCAACCCTTTTTACATCCATCATCATAATGATAATTATAAAAGAATACCCCAAGAGAACGAGAAAACTACTCGAAACCAAACTACGTAGCAAAAATCGCATCAAAGGGATAAACACCAGAGCTGTCCCCCTCGTAATATACTCGGGACCGTTCTTAACGTGGGTGAGAGAAAAACTTCAGCAAATGAACCAGAGAAAAGAAAACTCATGATGATGCATAAGTCCTTACATCTTAGAGATGACGTAGACAGACTGTATGAGTCACGAAAAGAAGGAGATAGAGGACTTGCCAACATTCTAGATAGCGTCGATGCATCGATACAACAACTTGAAAACTTCATAAAATAGCACAGAAGAAGATCGATTACAACCACCAGGAACAATATAGATATCACAAGCATCAAAAGAGCAAAAATAACTTGAAAACAAAAATGGGAAGAAAAATAGCTGTATAGACATTTCAAGCGACAAACAAGTGAAATGTAAAACAAGAAAACTTGGTCATGGTTAAGAAAGGGAAACTTTTAGAGAGAAACTGAATTTCTTCTGATAGCAACACATAAGGACTAGATATGTGAAAGCAAGAATAGACAAGATGCAACAAAATAACAGGTGTAGATTATGTGGTGATTGAGTCGAAACAATCAATCATATAATAAGCGAATGCAGTAAATTAGTGCATAAGACGAGACGCGACTGGGCTGGGAAGATGATCCACTGATAATTGTACAAGAAGTAAAAATTTCATACAAACAGATGGCAAACCTAGAATCCGTCCAAGAAAATGAGACACACTAACTTATCTGGGATTTTGAGATACAAACGGATCATCTAATCTCAGCCAGACGACCGTACCTAGTGATAGTCAACAAAAAACAAAAAACAAAAAAAACAAAAGAACCAGCCGAATTGTGGATTTAGCCGTTCCGGCTGTCCACAGAGAAAAAGCGAAAAGAAATATTAGTAACTAGAAATTGCAAAAGAACTGAAATAACTATGGAACATGAAGTGACGGCGATACCATTTGGAGTTAACGCGTTCAGCACAGTCACCAAAGGATTGGTACAAAGACTGGAGGACTTGAACATAGGACGTGTGGAGACCATCCAAACTACACTATCTTTAAGATCAGCCAGAATACTGAGAAGAGTCCTGAAAACTTGCAGTCATTCAAACTCCAGTGAAAAACCATCAGCTAACGCTAAAAAGTGTAAAAAAGAAAATAAATAAAAGAAAATAATAATAATAATAATAATAATAATAATAATAATAATAATAATAATAATAATAATAAGCTTTAATTAACTAGAAACTCACCGTCGAGAGGATTTTGCCGTTCCGGCGGACCACAGAGTGAAAATAAAATAAAATGAAAAAATAGACAAATACTAAGACCTTGCCAGGGAACTAAAAATGCTATGGAATATGAGGGTGACAGTGATACTAATTGTAGTTAAAGCACTTGGAACTTTCCCCAAAGGCTTGGAAAAAGGACTGGAAGAATTGAAAATTAGAGGAAGAATTAAGATCATCCAGACCACAGCAGTGTTAAGATCGGTTAGAATACTGAAAAGAGTCCTAGACTTGCTGTCATTCAGACTCAAGTGAAAGACCACCAGGAGTAAAATAATAATAGCAATAATGGTCATTTGTAAATAATTTTAGCTTCTAATAACTATTAATACCAATAATTCTCACAAAAAGTAAATTTATATTTTCAAGTATTTCAAGCCATTACATGGTTTCAAGAAACAAATTATAATGATTCTTTTTAAACAATTAAAGCTTCAGGTAACTGTTTTTAACAATAATTTGCACAGTTATATAGTTTCAAGTATTCCTATTAAATACAAATAAATTTCAAACGGATCTATTGATTCATAAATGGGATCCTGATAGTACTACTACTTTGGATTGGAGTGGATCAAGGATTAATGGCAACGAAAGATGGACTCCGTACTTACCAAAGCTTCAGAATTGGAGCCTCACCATCAGATACAGTTTGGTATAATTCCCAAGTAACACCTCTACAGGGGATACAGTCAGCTTATTTTCGTAAGGGAGGGGTCTTAACCCTTTTTACAAGAGATGAAATCAACGTATTTTACGCCTAATCGACGAGGTGATTATTATTGATGGGTAATTCTGTATTCGTGATAACATTATTATAAAACATATCAATTATAAAATTTTTAATAATCTTTTGGTTAAGAAACTTAACTAGTTAATACTGAGTGTAGATAAATTTTCACCAAGAGCGTATTTTACAACTTAAATATGGGCCTCTTGAGTGATATAGGCGAATATATATTTACCATTATTTTTCTATGACTCAGGTAACATATAGTTTACTTGTGCAGTAAAATAAAAACCAGTGTAAAATATACTATTTATTAATAGATAGCAACATCTTGTATAACTAACCCCCACTCTTGTCGGCGGAGATAGTAGAATACGTCGAATGCACCTCTGCTGAGAGTTAAGACCCCTCCCCTTAACAAGTGTCCTGTGTATGACGCTAAACCACATCTGATAGTGAGTCTCCAGTCCAAGAGTTTTAGGGAATGTGGAGTACTTCTTCACTACCATTACTCTCAGGTCCACTCTGATCCGGAGTGGTAGTATCAGTTAGGGTCTCATCTATGGGATAAATAGAGTGTTCAATTATTTTCTAAGGGTTAATATTTTTAATTATTTGAAACCCTACAGGTTTTCGCAAATTATTTTTATCCCATAGGAATACTTAATAAATAGATTTATTTGTGTTTGATAGGAATACTTGTAACCATTTAACTGTGTGCAAGCTAATAATCCCTAAGAGCTCGTTTACCGCAAACTATTCGTTGACACATTATATATATATATATATATATATATATATATATATATATATATATATATATATATAAAACAGATTTAAAAATAAATAAATTACAATGGTTGATATGCTAAAAAACAGCAACCGCCTTGAACGATATATCCCTTTAGTTGAAAATAATTCATGAGTTTAAAAGTTTTGTTTTGATTTCATTGTTTGATAGTATATCAATCTTCGTGGGACGAGTTAAAAAGAGAAAAAAACAACCTATACACGCTATTTTATTTCTCAACGGGTAAGTTAGCTGAATATTTTTCGATCACTATTAAATAATGAGGAGTTTTCTGTATCAACATACTTGCGTCATCATAACAGGAAATTGTCCAGAGATGACAAATTCAGAAAAAATGTAGATAAGTGGAACAGACAATATATATATATATATATATGTGTGTGTGTGTGTGTGTGTGTGTGTGTGTGTGTGTGTGTGATAAAGTATATATATATATATATATACATATATGATAATGTACATGAAATATATATGAAAATGTACAAATATGAAAAACCCAAGTTCTTCCGGGAATGAAGTCTCAATAATTTTCCATTTTTAAATGTGAAAACAAACCTTCATTTGGGTGTATAAATTGTTGAATGAAACGAAAAATGAGAAAGTATCAATTCTATATCCGTTGATGGATATAGAATATATTTCCACTAGAAATTTCAAATCATTGTTATGTAATTAGTGTTTGAAAATTTCCACTAGAAATTAGTGTTTGAAAATTTCCACTAGAAATTTCAAATCATTGTTATGTAATTAGTGTTTGAAAATTAATGAAAAAAAAAAAATTTTTTTAAATACGAAAATCCACCTCAGAACACCATGTATCTTTTTTTTATATTTGTACATTTTCGAGTTGGATTTATTTCTAAATTAGGTTTGGTTTCTTTGTTCCCTAGCATATGAACCTTGATGGATTATAAGGTGTGGAGAACACGATGTGTGGTCAAGAAGTCTTATTTTTTGTTAAGCAAGTACTTCTTTGTTATTGATGCATTGTGAATAGCAGCATTATCTTGCTGAAAAATCCATTCTTCTCCACAGAGACGACGATCTTGTGCGAGTGATAAATAATTTAGCATATTCACATAATCTGCTGCTTTTTGTCGATCACTGAGAAATTGTAGTTTAAGTTTACCTGAAGATGAGAAGCCCCCACCCAGATCACAAGAGATCCTCCTCCACTGTACCTTGGGTAATTCACTCCTGGAAATTTTTTTGCATGCCAATACTTCTGAAAGACATCTGGACCATCTAAATTGAATTTCTTTTCGTCGGAGAAAACAACTTTTCACCGTTCTTTATCACTCATGGTTTGATATTGACGAGCAAATTCTAGTCGTTTCTCTTTGTGCTTCATAGTTAACCTTGGACGATGAATTCTTTTCATATGCTTTTTTTTCCCTTGTTTCAATGCATTCTAATCGTTCTAGTACTGCAAGGAGCATCCACTAGAAATTTCAATATTTTTTATATAGACGAAGTTTTCTTTTCTACTTCGTAAACAATTCTCTTGAATTGTGGAGATAATTTTTCTGGCCTGTCAGTCGGTTTTCTTATTAAATACTTATTTGGACTTTTCAAGTAATTGCAGATAATGGTTTTACTGCGTCCTAAGGCCTTCGAAATTTCTCTCTGAGATTTTCCGACTGTTTTCAGTGCTGTAATCTTACCTTTCTCAAATTCAGATAATTTAGTTCTTTTAACCATTTATGATTTTAGTATTATAAGTATTATAGATTTAATAGCTTTTATATTACGTAGAAGATATATAAAACATTTTTCAATTAAATTAAGTCCTTTTTTCGTAAGTTTTTATTGGTGGTCTTATATTTATGTCAAAAATAAATTTTACTACATATGAAGAATGAATTGAAATTTCTTCTTATTTCAAAGTCAAATGTCTCTTAACCTTATCTTTCATATATCTAATTTTCATAATTCAAAAATTGTAAACAATATCTTTTTCTTCGTTTTTGAGGGTGTTCTTATATTTTTGTCCAGGGGTATATATATATATATATATATATATATATTTACCTTATGTACGCGAATAGATTGTTGCTAAGTGTGTGTGTGTGTGTGTGTGTGCGTGTTTGTTTGTTTGTGTGTGTGTGTGTGTGTGTGTGTGTGTGTGTGTGTGTGTGTGTGTGTGTGTGTTGGCAAGGGTCATTCAATAAATAGAAAGAATGTTTTGAGAAAAAAAGCAAAATACTTTTTCTTTCAGAATATTTCAATAAATTTAAACGTTTAATTGGTAAAATTAGTTTATAGCCGAAATTATTTCAATCCTCCCCAAATTTTTGTTTTGAGGCTATTGAATTCGTCGCCAAATCAATTAATGCTTCAATTTTAAACAGATTCTGTAATCAAGAAATTTGTATCTGAGAAAATTAAACCATGTAAAATTTACAGGAGACTGAGTGATGTGTAAGAAAAGCATATTTTAGTCAAGAAATGTTTACCAGTGGGAGACACATATGTTTATCGATACAAGCCTTAATCAAAAAGATAGACCATGGAGAGTAAACGCACTGACTCTCCGGTAAATTAAAAGTTTCGGGCGTGGCAGTTAGTAAAGAAGGTCATGCTGTTCTAGGACATGAAAGGACCTATAAATATTGATTTCCTGTAAACAGTGCTTTCTATTACAAACCCTTTTAGCAAAATTAACCTTATTTATTGAATATCCCCGTGTGTATATATGTATTGAATTGATTGTCCAATAGAATGAATATAGTAAATAAACAGTTCGGCAAATTTTGGTTCTCCCATTATATATATATATACATATATATATATATATATATATATATATATATATGTATAATATTATTATTATTATTATATATTATAACAGTGTTGGTTGTCACTAAACCACAGTATGAATTAAACATATATATCTAATATATTATTATTATTATTATTATTATTATATAGTCAAGTTCAACGGTTGTAATCCCATCGGAAAAAACGTTCTCTTTTTCATTTTTTTCCGAAAATTAATCACCGAAGAATCGGATTTTAAAACATTTGATGGGGGACTTATTTTTCACTAAAAACAGGTGGGGTTCGATTCGTCGAGTAAATGTCTTGTAAAATGCATCCGGGTGTTCATAACCGAGTTAATAGCCGTCCCCTACTTTTTCGAACATCACACCATCGTCCAAAATTTATTCTTAGGTAGCTAAATCTTTTTTTTTTTTTTTTACGATGGCTATAACGCCTCGTCCCTCATTCTACGGTGTGCACGTACGTGTGTGTGTGAGTGATGTGATGGATCAGTTGGCAAAAACAAAAATAATATCGACATCACACATCATTAGCTACATCTACCAATATTTTTACATGAAAATTTCTTGAAATACTCTGAATTAAATTTATTGAAAGAAATCTGCATTTGGTTCAACCACAACCACCAAATAACTTCGAAATCTTCTGTAAGTTTGCTTGGAAAAATGCTTCAATTATCCTTGCCTTCAGTTCATCTCTGTTGTTGCCCGGAATTTTTTAAGGTTATAGCTCAACTGCACCCCATACATAATAATTAAGGATATTACTCTCCATAATAGTTAAGAGAATTGCTATCTGGGAAGTTAGACGTTCAGATGTTAGGGATGGTGAGGTCGTTGAAATTTACCAGCAGCCAAAACTGGGTTCCTCTAGTGTGGCATGGTACACGTTGTTGCCAGACGTTGGGTCTTCAAGCTTCCATCCTCTCGATCCAGGTCAGCAGTCTCTCCTTCATAGTGCTACTTTCTCACAGACAGTGCCCAACTGACTCTTGTTTGCAGCACAGTAGACAAAACCTGAAAGAAAAAGAGCGAAATTGATAATTTAAAATTACGACAATTTACCCATCACAACCTATATATATATATATATAAGGTATCGCCTATAAATAAGTATATACTCAACACTTTTTATATAATAACTTTATTTTCTTCTCAAACAAACAATTCTAAGATTTCATTATTTTGGTGGAAAATAAAACATAAACAGATATTATTAGATATTATTAATTACTACACTCTACGTCAATGAAACTCTGTAAAGAAAGTATTAATATGTAGGAATTTAAATATCATCATCATCATCTCGTGCTGCTTACACGGACTTCCCTGACTCTCTCACGCCATTCACATGGAGACCAATACCACATGCAGCATGCTCCCGAACATGCAGCAGAGATTCGGCTTGCGGAGGTGTATTTAGCAGAAGCGCTATGTCATCTGCATAGTCTGTGTCCCTAATAGTTTGTGTGGGGTATCGTCTGCTTCTTGATTTTTTTAGTGTAAAGCTATTTCTTTCATTAGATCTATCGACATTCGGAGTGCGTAGTCTAGGTAGATTATGAACAGATATGGGGCTAATGTATTGCAGAACACCGACAACAATGTCAAAGAGGTCTGTGTCTCTACCCGATGAGCGAACTTTTACTTTCATGTTTTTATAGAGTATCATTAAGCCTGTCTGTGTTTCTTTAGAGAGACCAAAAGCCAGAACTATTTGCTTTATCTTTCCTCTATATATGAAGTAAAAAACCTGGGGGGAAATCTACAAATAACAGTGTGGCCTCTTTGGAAGTTTCTTGCCTGTTTGAAATACTTATCGGCTATTCAAGAAGCGAGTCACGAAACCTTTCTGCTGGCTATTTTTCCTGCCTTAACAGTGTGGTCCCCGAATTCGTACTGAGGAGCCCAATAGTAGTTCTCGACAAATAGTTGGAGGTAGCTTTTTGGTGCCGTATTGTCTGGAATTACTTCTTCCTTTTCCACTCTGGTCAATTAAAGTACCGCACGTGGTCGGTTTGATTCCTTGTTAGAAATAAATTTTTATATTATTCAAGATGGTCTATCTTCTGCTAAATTTCTAATTTTATTGATCTAGCCTTGAATATATTCTATTTGTTCTTTTTGATATGCGTTAATTTGTTCTCTTTGTGCCTTCCTAAGTTTCTAAGCGTTGGCATTAGTCGGCTTCCTTTTATTACATAGGGATGCTGTTTACACTTTGTCTAGTTTTTTTTTTAACTGCTAGTATCTCCGACGGAACTCTATGTTTGGCTCTTAGATTGGTTGGTATGCATTCTGCTGTTGCTGCTTCCATGTGAGCATTGACGAAGTTCTCATATTTGTCATTCGTAGTAAGTGTTTCCGATATCTCCTGAAGATCATCGAATCCACATGAATAAGAAATGGATTAATAGCTCTTTGAATTGTGAGCCATATTCCTCTTTTGAAGGCGTGTCTTCCGATTACCGAATTGTCACAGCAAAGATACGTCTGAGCCTACACAGGAATAGGACGCAAACAACCAAAACCACACATTATGACTTGTCCTTGCTTAACAATAAAGATATCAGCGATGAATATACGATAATAATTTAAATATAAGCATTCCCAATAATTTTATTTTTGGCTGGTTTGGTTTGGTTTCTTTGTTAAGTAGCATATCAATCTTTGTGGGTCATTTAATACCCAAGTTATCCTTATAGAAGAAAAGTTGTGGTGCTATTTAACCCACAACTTGGGGAATAAGGGAGATCATAATTTCATGAAGGTATTAGCCCGATAGTGAACGTAAATGCCTGATTGGAGATCGAACTTGTTGACTATAATGTTGCAGTCCAACACATTAGCCACAAAGCCAGGGGCATTCCCTCTACATATTTGGTTTGAGACATTCAACGCTGTAGTGTTCGGTAATAAATAATTACTAATCATAACAGGTTCACATGAAATAATAAAATTCAAATATCTTTGTTGCGGATTAAAATTGATTTTTATGATAGATTGATTGGCGAATACTTATTTATAGGTAATAATGTATATATATATATATATATATATGGGGGTGTAAAGGGAGATATATTTTGAGTATACAGGGTAGGAGAGTTATTATTTTCTTAGAACTAGTTTATAAAACGACTGTTCTAACGTATCTACTTGAAATTATTGTCCTATTGATAGTCATATCAAATGTATTATTAGAAGTAGTAGTGAAATTATTGATAAGTCTTAACTACGTGCGAATAGATACGATGACATCATATTAAGAAAGGATAGGCATTTTTTGAATTCGAGTCATATAGCATACTTATATATATATATATACATATATATAAGTGGCACACGTGAGTAAGCGTGCCGAAAACGTAATCAGGAGGCAAATGGCCGGGGTTATAGCCGCCCAATACCTTTTGAAACGACCCACCACCGCCCACTTGACTTATCTACTTACAAACGATATAGACAAACAATTTGTTACCCCACCACCTTGACGTTCTACCCTGATTACGTGTTCGTCAAACATTCCACAGGCTCTTGTCTCTCTTGGTAATATTTTGCGCTTGCTCGAACGAGCGAAGAATATAGGATATACAAAGTGACTTTATGCACACCCGAAACAGAGAAAGAGAGAGACAGAGAGACAGAGACAGAGAGACAGAGAGACAAAGATAGAGTGATACATATATATATATATATATATATATATATATATATATATATATATATATTAGTTTTTCATATATATTTAATAGCATGGATGCTTAAATTAAATATAAATAAATGGATATATATAAAAACATATATATTTATTTATCATTATATTATATTATATTATAGCTCTCTCATAGATATTGAGATAGTGACAACCATACACTGTTGTAATATATATATATATATATATATAGAGAGAGAGAGAGAGAGAGAAAATGGAGGTTAGCCTTTAAATCGTTATAAACAGATTTAGCGTAGAGGCTAAAGTGCTGATCAGTTAGCGAGTTCGAACTCTAGTCGTGCTATTACGCTCACTTTCCTTGGGAAAGAAATGAACTACCTTATCGCTTCCGGCTATGGATTAAATAGTATCACAATTGTTCTTTTACAAGGATTGCTTTGAAATTAAATAACCCACGAAGGTTAATATGTCATTTAACAAAGAGGGAGACCTCGAAGCCATTAATGGTTAAAGTGCTGGACTGCAGCCACGAAGTACGTCAGTTCGAATTCCAATCGCGTTATTACTTTCTCTTATGAAAAGTATGAAACCCCTTATCCCATCATCTTCAAGTGGGATGGCTTTGCTAACAGATTACTCATGAATATTGATACACCATAAAACAAAGGAGCCAAATCAACCAGTAAATAAAAGAAAGCAAATCTATCAGGAAATAATCCATTTATTTAATTCTAAAGAAAAAGAAACAAAAAAGCCAATCTAGGCCAATACCTACTCTACAATCCGGCGGTGGGGAGGGAGGGAGGTTAGAAAACTGACTGTATCCTCTGTGTAGAAGTAAGCTCCACCACCCGGAATATCCTGAAATGACACTAAACTACATCCAATTGTGCTCTGGAGATCTCATTAACATTACTCTCTGGTCATCTTTGACCCTGAGTGGTATTAATTCTTAAAGTTCCATTGATAGCTCAAATAGATCTATTAAAAAATCATTCGTATTTTATAGGACCGAGTACAAGAAAACAAACACTTAAGAAACAACTACAGAAAAAATGGAAATATGAACGTATAATGTACGCGATTCCCAAACCTCTAGATATAAGATAGCCCCAGATGGATTGACATGCCATTAAAATCAATCAATCGTATAGTGACACTAGTCACCTTAAGATTCACTCCTTCGGATCTTACAAAATTACTCCCATGACCCTGCCACCTTTCTTAACAGTCAGTGGTGGTGGTGGTATTAGTGTTAGGAGAACTCCCGTGAAATATCATTTGTTAATATTGGCTTGGAAAACTCGCATGGGGTAACAAAAAAAACAAACATGGAATATGAAGGTGACGGTGATACCAATCGTAATTGGTGCGCTTGGTACATTCATCAAAGGATTGGTACAGGGACTGGGGGACATGGAATTTAAGAGGACGAGTGGAGACCATCCAAACTATAGCTTTATTGAGATCGGCCAGCATACTGAGAAGAGTCCTAGAGACTTGAGAAGACTTGCTGTCACTCAGACCCGAGTTGAAAACCATTCGCAAACGCTGGTGTGAAAACTCTCAAAAGAGTAAAATAATAGTAATAATAATTTATTTGGACAGATCGCTAAAAACGAACCATAGAGTGAAAAATTTTAAAAATGCTAAAGGATAGGCAAATACTTAGATCTTGCTAGAGAGCTGAAAAAGATGTGGAACATGAGAGTCAATGTGACACCTGTTGTAACTGGCACCCTTTAATGGTCCCAAAATGCTTGGAAAATGTCAGGAGGAATTGGAAATCATATGAAGAATCCAAACAACAATATTGACTAGAATACACAGAAGAGTCCAGACGACTAGAGGAGACTTGCTGTCACTCACTCTCCTGTAAAAGATCACCACCTAACACTGGAGTCAGAAAACTTTTTGTGGCTCGTTTAAGTGTTCTTTTTCTTGAAAGAGTAAGAAGCCACGTCTGTGACAGGAGCACAGATATCAATTAACCCTTAGGTCTGCTATAGCCACAATATACCATCCATGAAAAGGACAAATCCAAATCCAAATTAACAGGGGACTCAGATGACTGACATGAGTGTTATAAACATAAAAAAAAACAAAGAAACAGTTATGGGAATAAAAACAACTGTGTGGATATTTTAAGTGACAAACTAGCGAAAAGACATGGACATGAAAAGTAGATGTAAATCCCTACCTAAAACAACGCCATTACGACCAATTATGTTAAAGCGAAGATCAATAATGCAGAACAGAAGAGCAATTACAAAATGTGGTAAAAAAGATAAAACAATTAATCACCTTATCAGTGGATGCTGTAAACTAGCATAAAACAAGTACAAGACTAGATACGACTGGATCAAAAAGTTCATCCACTGGGAATTGTGCAAGAGATAAAATTTTGACTATACTACCAAATGATACTTGCACAAACCAGAATCCATCTTAGAAAATCAAACATAAAAATCTCAAGGATTTTGAGATAAAAATTAATTACCTAATTCTGGCCAGAAAACCAGACCGAGTAAAAAAAATTGAGAAAAGAAAAAGAACTTGCCGCCGGGTGGATTTTAATGTCTGGTGCACCACAGAGTGAAATTTTAAAAAAGTGAAATAATAAAAACATTCTTGGACCTTGCCAAAGAACAAAAAGATTGTAGTGGGTGCGCTTGGAACGGTCCCCAAAGGCTTGGAAAAGAACAGGAAGAATTGGAAATCAGAGGACAAATCGAGACCATCCAAACTACTGCATTATGGAGATCAGCCAGAATACTCAGAATAGTCTTGGAGATTTGAGGAGACTTGCTGACTCTCAGACATCAGTTAAAGAACAACAACGTCTGCTGGTGTGAAAAATTCGCGCAAAGTGAAATAATAATAATAATAATGATAATAATAATAATAATAATATATTTGGGTAGCTCGTTGAAAAAGAGGGTTTTACTCTTTGGACATCCTTCCAAAATTCTTGGAATTCGATAAAAGAATGTTTGCGTAGAAGTCAATTTAAATCTTTGTCAAATTTGATATCGACTCAAAATCAGTTTTAGATTATGAAAATAAGGCAAATTTAAGGAAACATTGCTATTTCTGTTTCCTTGTGACGGGTTATTGCATTTTGACGATAGATGGACGGTTAAATGTGAGTTTTTCGATTTTTTTGTATTTCATGTAATCCAAAGAGACTGAAATTCTAGTTTAATAGTATTTTCCACCATTCCTATTCTTTCTTCCGTTTTTAATCCATCTGCCCCTTAATAGTCAACATTGGGCCTTGATGGTTATCCTGCGAATGTTGGCTGTTAGAATATCTGGTACACAGACAAGGACCACAGCTACAATGACACTGCAAGAGGCCCGAAAAAGAAATTGAGTGGAGACAATACACATGTAATCCACTGCTATTTTAAAGGCAACTCTACACAAAAAGGAAAAGGAACGATTGAACTTTGTTAGAAATTTCCTAAGTTCAATATAAATTAAATACTTATGGACCAAGCTAGTCATTTTTAAACGGAGTACATGAAATATGAAACCTGTGCTGGCCTTCCTTTATTAAGGCTAAAAACAGTCTGCCATATTTAACAATAGCTGAAGAAGAACTAAAAGACTCACGCCTTTCCACATGGCATTAACTCGAAGTAGAACGCAAACAGTCTCGTCCAGGATTTGGACTAGGGTCGCCGATTCCATTTCTCACAATGACGACCATTTTATGTGAACTGGTCAGCCATGAAGAATATACTCCACAAAAGGTCTCAAAAGGAGCTGAAACTCAAAATCTCGAACACGACAATCCAAACCCAACAGCACCACTACAACATTAATTTTAACATAAGAGAAAAAAAAACTTTGTTGAGATGATAAAGAAAACCATACTCAAAGAGAAAGAAGTATTGACATACATCCGTATGGAATCAAAACTGGAAAGAGTCCAGTTAGAAACAATAAAGATGAATAAACAATTAAAATATATCGCAAGGGACCACAGAACTGAACTAATTTATGCAAAAGTTGCCATTGGCCTAATGAGTTGAGCGTTTACCAATGGTTCAGGAAACCTGGGTTCAATTCCAGGTTGGGTCTTACCAAAGACTCAAAAAATGGTACTTGACGCCTTACTTAACACTCTGCGATATAAGGTAAGGATCAAGGGTAAAGTGGTGTAATCCAGAGAATGGAGAAGCACCCGCTCCTGCACCTCGGTGTGAAAGCTATCGAAAAGGGAGCCTTCGGGTCACCCTCGACTAAGGTCGCCAACTTTACTTGCTTTGATTTTCCTGGCATATCAACGTTTGTAGGATATTTAATGCCAAAACCATCCTTAATGATGAACTACAGTGATACCATTTAATCACAACATTATAGGATTCACACCTTTCCGAAGAGTATTTGTCTGAAAGTAAACATAATTGCATGACTGAAGTTCGAACTCGCTTACTATGATGTCACTTTTCAGCTCGTTAGCCATTACGCCACGGGGACTCACCCAAAAATTTGGTATTTTACAAAGGAGACAAAATACGAAAAGTGAAAACATAGCTGAATGGGAAATGAGACTTGAAGAACAAATAAAGAAACTACGAAACATGGAAAAATACTCAAGAGTGGGAAAGAAAACAATTGAATCTAACAACTAAAGAAAAGACAACTGCAACAGAAAAGACAGGCAATACAAGTAGATGAAATAAACCAAAAAATATTGGCTTAGGAAGGATGACTCTGAAGTTATCGGAACAGGATCCCACAATACGAGCAAAACAGGACATTTGAAAGTAATGAAAGGAAATTCTCCTAAGTTGTCAATGGACAAAACATGAATAAAATTGTGCGACCGGATGCAAACGAAACCAAAATATTCCTGGAGCAAACTATGGGAACATAGACAACACAACAGAAAGGCTGAATGGTTAAACGACTTTGTAAATGAATTACAAGGAATTGAATATGTCCTGGAGGAGGAAATACATCGGGATACATTAAAAGTAACTCTCAAGAAAGTAGCAAATTGGAAGACACTGAGAGAGACATGAATGGATATATGGTTTCTGGTTTAAAATATTCCCATCTACCCACAACATATTAGTTCAGCAACTATGTAAATTGCTTCTATGACAGGCGAGGAATCCCGAAGGATTAGGATTAGCAGCGAGAGAACTAATCTTAAAATATATTAAAATCCAGAGTCATCTTCTACAGTAATCGGAAATTCACGTGTAATTCGAGGCATTTTACAAAATTCAAATATATTTATATTTTTTCAAGGTTAATAACGAAGTCGATAACTTCTCTCTCTCTCTCTCTCTCTCTCT
Organism: Sepioteuthis lessoniana; assembly: GCA_963585895.1. Lineage (NCBI taxonomy): Eukaryota > Metazoa > Mollusca > Cephalopoda > Myopsida > Loliginidae > Sepioteuthis > Sepioteuthis lessoniana. The sequence goes on along the minus strand of OY757935.1, from coordinate 50,511,854 downwards.
CTCTCTCCTCACCTCTCTCTCTCTCTCTCTCCACCCCTTTGTTGACATTTCTCTCTGGTCTAGTCTAATCCGGAGTGGTAGTACCTGTTAGTGTTCAATCTATGAGTGAAATACATCTGTTCAAGATTATTTGATCGGAATACTTGCTACTACATCAGTAATTTATTTGTATTAATGATCATTACTTGAAGCTATAATAGTTTATTAAGGATTATTATTTCTTACTTGAAACCATATTACTATTTTCAAAAACGTGATTATTATCAAATAGAAATAGTTTCTTGGAATCATACAACTATTCATAAAATATCACAACTAGATAAGAATACTTGAAATCATACAACTATGTTTTAGTCATTTGCGTTAGATATGAAGACTTGATATTCTAAGAAAAATCTAAGACAAAAATATAAATATAAACATATTATGTACGCGATTTCCAAACCTCTAGGTTAATCCGACACGGGTCGACATGCCGTAAAAATTCAATCAATCAATCACTTCCTTATTTTACCCCCCCCCACCCTCACTAGAACTTTCAATGCATTAACTTTTCTGTGTCATTTCGTATTATTTGTATTGCACTTTTTATTTTTCCGTTAATTATTTGTTAACCTTTTTCTTCTTTATTTTGTTTCTCATTTGACAAGGAAGGATTTTCGTTGAACCATTCTCTTGCCTGCTCAGTTAACTAGTGCAATGGATGCTGTTACTCTGGATCCACATTTAGGGCAAAGTACTGATTCATGAGGAAATTATCATTCATGACGATAACCAAAGGATAATAATTATAATATCAAGTGGATTTTGCTGTTCAAGCTGTTTATTGAGTGAAAATAAGAGAAAGGGAAACTATTGACAAATACTTGGATCTTGCCGTAGAGCTGAAAAATTTATGGAACAAGAAGGTGACGTTGATACCAATTGTAATGGGCACGCTTCGAATGGTTCCTGAAAGAGACTGGAGGAATTGAAAATCAGAAGAATCGAGACCGTACAGACCACAGCTAAAATAGTGAGAATAATCCTGATAATCTGGGGAGGCTTACGGTCACAAAGACTCGATGAAAGGCCACAAATTAAAGTTGGTGTGAAAAACTCGCAACGACTGAAATAAGAAATGTTAAGAGAACAAAGAAGAACCTGTCTTTGAACAAACTTGGGATGGTTATACTGAAACAGTGCAACTAATCTAAGTCATGAGACAGGAAGTAGTTATTGCAAAAAAGAAAAAAAAAAAGAAACTTTAAAATAAATGATCGATGACATTGCCAATTCATTCATGTATACAAATTATCTAACGTTCTAAAAAATGAATCTGATTTGCGAAATCACCAAAACAGTTAACATCCTCTTCGCATATATAATCTTGTTTTAGTTAATTCCAAAGTAAAATTGATTTTTCATTTTGAGAATCTTGTTTTTCTTTTTTTAAATTCTTTCTTTCTTCTCTCTTTCTTTCTTTCCTTTTAAATTTCTTTTTCCTTTTTTCTTTCTTTCTTTTACTATATTTGGTTTTCCCTTTGTTTGTTGGTTTGTTTGTTTGTTTTTTTGTTTCTTTCTTTTTTTCTTTCTTTCTTTTACTATATTTTTTCTTTTACTATATCTGTTTTCTTTCTTTTACTGTATTCTTTCTTTCTTTCTTTCTTTCTTTCTTTCTTTCTTTCTTTCTTTCTTTTACTATATCTGTTTTCTTTCTTTTACTGTATTCTTTCTTTCTTTCTTTCTTTCTTTCTTTCTTTCTTTCTTTTACTATATCTGTTTTCTTTCTTTTACTGTATTTATTTTTCCCTTTCTTTCTTTCTTTCTTTCTTTCTTTCTTTTACTATATTTTTTCTTTTACTATATTTGTTTCCTTTCTTTTAGTGTATTTATTTTTCCCTTTCTTTCTTTCTTTCTTTCTTTCTTTCTTTCTTTCTTTTACACTATCTCATTCCAACCCATTTTATCCATTTTATCTCTCCCTTTGACGCTATCGTCTCATTCCTTACCTTCAACAATGTATCTCATCTTCTTTCTTTCTTTCTTTCTTTCTTTCTTTCTTTCTTTCTTTCTTTCTTGTCGTAACATTATACTTTAATTTTCTAATACATTCATTTTTTTTTAATTCCCACTTTCATTCGCACGGACGGGCACACATAAATTCTCGCACGCACACATACATACATATGTACGCACACATACATACACACGCACACACGCAAATGAACACAAAGATTCTGATACAAAGGTACATCAAGTGGCATAAATGTTCATGAAGAAAAGTGAGAAAAGAACTGAATAGGGAAACGTGCAAGAAAGAAAGAAAGAAAGAAAGAAAGAAAAAAAGAAAGAAAGAAAGGAAGAAAGAAATGAAAAAAGGTGAAAGAAATAGATGACACCCCCCACCCCGAAATTTATTTGTAAAAAAAAAAGAGAAAAGTTACTATTAATAATTTCATGGCAATGTACATAGTTTTTGACCGAAGCTAAGTCGTCTGTTTTACTTTCATTTTATGATAATCACATCTGTGACTACCAAACCTTCTTTCTTTTTCTTTTCTTTCTTTTTAGTTTTATTATTTTTATTTTTGCTCTTTCATTTTTTGTTTTTCTGTTTAATTGAGAAGAAACATTTCCCAGGCTAACGTCATAATTTTTCATGGCCGACCTCTCGACAATGTGCACACAGAATGCAGCCACATTTACAAACAGGTGGAAGTCAGACATTTTAAAATATACGTAAATAAATACGGTAATTCGCACACATGTGACACACACACAAGTACACAGACATGCACATTCACACGTGAATACATACATAAACAAATACAGTTATTTTTAAGTCTAAATGCTCACCCAACATAAAGAATTTTCGCTCAACTTAATAAGGGAAAAATTTTATTGATTTGGTTTCTTTGTTTAATGCCATGTCAACCTTCATGAGTTATTTAATGGCAAAGCTATCCTTGTTGAAGGATATCTAGTGGTACTGTTTAACCCATGACAGGGTGGGGGAGGGTATTAGTCTGAAAGTGAACGTCATAAAGCGACTCGAATTCGAACTTACAATGATACTTGCCACTACGACGCGGGGACTCCCTCATCCCCACCGGATAAAAATCTTTTCTCGAAATCTGGTAAAAATAGCAGGAAATGATAATCTTGATTGATTTTTTTTAATGGCATGTCAACCAGTCTTGGATTATGTTTCTCCAAGCGGTTAAGGAATCTCTTTCATAGTACATTTTTCGAGAAGTTATTTCTCAAGAGGTTTATTTGATACAGTCCTATCGAACGCAAATAACTTTTGAACAGATATACTTGAACCATCGCTGAAACTCTATCATTCTGGGGCAGAGTGGAACTGGGAGTAATGGTAATGAAAGGGAACTGAGCACTCCTCAGATCTCCCGGGCTGGAGCCTCACCGTCAGATGCAATTTGGTGTCGTATCCAGGACTCTTCTCTTTTGATGGGATACATTCAGAGTATTCTTAGCCCCACTGACAGATCGATACTTCATTTCGAGATGGCCTCCATCAGTATTTACTTTGTTGACAGAGTAGAACACCTTGTGAAAAATCGAAATCCCTTAAATGAGTTGGCCTTCTTTCTTACGAGAAAGAAACACGCTAGTTGATATTTACACTCCTCGAAATCAGTGGCGGTATGACAGTGACTTGGGAGCCTAAGCAAAAGGGCTTATTGGCACCTTTATATATCTCATTCTATTATCCAGATATATACAATCTTAACCAAGTTTTTGTTTGTCTCAGAAAAATAGAGAAATTTGGTGTCGGAGGGAGTATTTCTATTACGACGGGATACCGTCACGAACACAGCAAACGTACGCTATAAATCGTGTAGTTCCTTGTATTGTATTTCTCAGAAATTGTCTGATAGCTCGACTGCCCAGTCCACCCATGAATTAATCTATGGTAAATTAGAAACACTCGTCAGCTGAACCGCTCTGTCAGTGGAGCATAGACTGCATTGACTATATACTCTACTGAGGGACGAGGCCTACCCCTGCCCCCACGCATTAGATGTCTTGTGTATGAAACAAAACTGTGTCTGATTGTAAAACTCTAATTCCCAGATTCACTCTGACCGGAGCGGTAGTACGTGTTAGGGTCACATCCACGGGTCAAATAAATGTGTTTAAGAATTATACGTATTCGACAGGATGGCTTGATATCATACAACGGTAAATTATTTGTATTAATAATATTTACTTGAAGGTATAATTGTTTAATAATTATTATTATTACTTACTTACTTACTTGAAACCATATATCTGATTGCAAAGAAATGACTATCAATGAATAGAAATATTTACTTGAAACCTTATAATAATTAGCATTTGATAGGAATACTTGAAACCGTACAACTCCTTGCAAATTATTTGTATTAGAAATACTTGGTATATAATTTTGAGCAAAATATCCAAAATAATAACACAAAAATGTAAATATAAATGTACTATGAACGCGATTCTCTAATCTTTAGGCATAAAATAACCCTTGACTAATTGACATGCCATTCATATCAAACTTTCAATCAATCTTCATCTGAAGATTGTGTTTCATGCTAATTCGTTTCGTTTCATTAAATGACACATCAACCATCTTGCGTTGTTTAGTGCCAGAGTCATCCTTGTAGAAGGCCATTAGAGGTAGTATTTAACCCATGAGTTAAATTGTACCACTTTAATTCTTCATACCTTTGTTAAATAGTTCATACCTTTCGCATTGTTATAAGTCCGAAAATGAACGAGTGACGTCACAGTCCCGTACATTTGCAACTACATAACGGGGACTAATAGGTTTCTATTTTAGTTCTTCGTTTCTCAACGGGACTAATTCGTGATTTTGCTGAGGGTGTGCAAAAGTTCAAATTACACGTTTCTCATTATTTGCACTGTTTCTTGACTGCAATAACGATGATGAAAAAAAAAACCAAAAAACATCAGTGTAAATTCTTCTTTCGTGCTTTATGTTGCAAATGTTTCAGTTTTCGCAAGGTTTCACTATATATCATTGAATTAAATCATTTTAAATTAGTCTGTAAATTTCAGTTGGTGCCCGTTCTTCAAGTGCAAAAAGAAAAAAAAAAAATTCCTGAAATGATGTCGAGGCACCAAATATCGATGTTATCTAATTTGAGGGCACAGAATCTGAAAATGACTTTACTTTTTCTTTGTTAGCTACCGTTTTTGCAGTCGAGAAATGCCTCATTTTTGGAAAAAGCATTTTTCCATTTTTCTTTATATATGATATTGACCGATGACTATTTCTCAAAGTAAAATTGTAGAAGTAAAATTGAGATTCGCATTTAATCCCACAAACATTGGTCTGCTTATTGAGAAATACTCACTTTAACAATCAGACCATAATTTTTTTTTTAATAACACGATTGAATATACAAAAACCAACAAGTATTTTCATCAAATTGTTTGATAAACTAACAGCAGAAATAAAACCTTCGTAAACATAAGAACAATGGTAAAACTTTTCTCCTTGATTGTCTGCCATATTCAATGTTAATTAAGTCCTTTTTAATATTCCAGCAATCGTCAGCCATCATTCATTTGTCCCACCGTCCCTGGTAGCGTTCTTCTATTGTCTTGATATCCCGATGTAACCGTTCTTCTTGCTCATTACTCTCACCACCGCAATTATCCGGAAATTTATCTAGATGGCTATGTAAAAAATGAGTCTTGATATTCATATTAGCGCCAATGTCCCGTAGATTTTCAACCGATTTTCTACAAACTCCTGGTAGTTTTCGGCCCGGCGATTGTCTAAGAAGTTTTTCACCATGCCAACAAACGATGTCCAAGTGTGTAATTCTTAGACATTCATTGAATTAACAAATTAATCATCTTTAATGAGTTTCCTGATGTTATGGTGAAATCATTTTCATGATGTTTCATCGTGAACAATGGAATAGATACATTGAATTGAGATGTCTTTAGTTGGTGTTTCTTTCTAACTGTGAAAATAAAAGCTCTCAATGTGCTTTGTTTCCTTCCATTGTGAAAGGACAAAAGTGATGGGATAAATTCATGAATATCAAACAGATTTTAGGGTTTCATTTTTTTTGGGGGGGGTGTCACCTTAATTATCAGGTTTACTAAAGTGTATTACATATAAAGTTTATCAGTTAATTTGAATTTTAGCGATAAATTGGAAAAATTCGGTACTTACATTTTAATTTTTTCTTTTTTTTTTTTTTTTTTTTTTTTTTTTACTCGAAACACTTTTTTTCTTATAAAAATACATTATTTCTGGTGGCTGACTTAGATTGCTCGGCCTAGCAGAAAACTGACGTGTTTTTACGAACTTATTTCTACGAAACAGGTCTATTAAAAATTATTCCGTTAGCCGATGATTTTTCACTGGAACTTGAGTGACGGCAAGTCTTCTCAACTTTACAGGACTCTCCTCAGTATCATGGCCGATCTTAATGATACTTTAATTTGGATGGTCTCCACTCGTCCTCTTACTTCCAAGTTCTCCAGTCTCTGTGTCAATACTTTGGTGACTGTACCAAGAGTGCCAATTATAATTAGTATCACTGTCACTTTTATATTCCACAGTTTTTCAATTCCCTGGCTCAGTCAAAATACTTATCATATTTACCCAACCCCTCCGCTCGGGCAGGATATGGCACAAGGTCAATTTTTTAAGCGGAGTTTAACAGGTTTGAATTCGGAGTTTTCCTTCTCCTAGACTAGTTGCCTCACCAAGGCTGAAGAACCTAGTCTGCCCTACTATTTTCCCATAGCTGGAGGGAGAATAATTGGATTCATACCTTTCCCAAGTGTATTAGTGCAATGTGAAATGCATTCAGTCCAGGATTTGAACTCGCGTCGCCGTGTCCATTTCCTACGACGATAACCATTACACCACGGGCACCCCAGTCAAAATACTTATCTTTCTTTTCGCTTTCTTTTCAATTTTACTTTGTGGTCAGTCGGGACAGCAAAGTTCACAATTCGGCAAGTTCTCTTTTTCTTGTTGATTATTATAAGGTCTGGTCGTCTGGTCTGAGATTAGGTGACCCGTCTGTATCTTAAAATCCCAGAAAGGTTTGTGTATCTCATTCTCCAGGACAGATTGAGGGTTTTGTAAATATCATTTTTTCGTTTGGTCAAATTTTAATTTCTTACACAATTCCCCATGAATCACCTTTACCCCCCACCCCGAGTTGTACTGCATTCGCTGATTATGTCTTTATCGTTTCGTCTCTATCACCACAAAAACATTTGTTGTTTTGTTGCGTCTTATCTATTCTTACTTTGATATGATTGCTCCTTATGGCGTTGTTTTGAGCTACCATTAGAAAAGATTCAGTTTCTCCCTTAAGGCTTCCTTTTTAAGCCACGCCCATATCTTCTCGTGTGAGATGTCACCGTTAGTCGCTTAAAACGTCCATAGAGTTGTTTTTCTTCCCACTTTTGATTTCTGGTTGTTTCCGTTCTGTTGCTCCTCGTGTTGTCAGAATTGTTTCTGGAAGCTGTGACTAGTCTTCCTCCGCGCTTTTTTATTAAGTCTTCGAGTCGTTGTATCGATGCGTCAACACTGTCTTCAATGCTGTTAAGTCCTTCTTTTCTTGACACATACAATCTGCCAACGTTATCTTTGGGATGCAAGGCCTTATGTATGGTTATTAGTTTTCTTGTTCTCTGGTCCAGTTTAAATTCTTCTCTAGTTCACTTAAAAAATGGTCCCGAGTATCTTACGAGGTGAAAAGCCCATGTATTTATCCCTTTTATAAAGTCCCCCTGCAATATAGTTTGGTTTCGAGTATTTTTCTTGTTCTCCTGAGGTTTTCCTTCATCTCTATTTGTTTGATGGTGTCAGCTTCCAATACTCCAAAGGATTTGTACATTTCCTCTTCTCCGAATGTCCTGATTTTTTCTTGATTTGGCAGTTCGATTCCTTCCGTCATGTGTTGTTTTCCTCTTCTCATTACTAGTATGGCGCATTTTCTATGCCAAATTACATATTATTATCATCATTATTATTATTAAATTGGAATATTTACTTGAAACCCTATCTTTGTGTACAGATTATTTGTATTAGATAGGAATACTTGATATAACTATGCATACAAATGGTTATTATTCAGAATAAAAAGTGAAATTGATAAAGTTGTTCTTTTATATAAAAGATATGCGCAGTTATTACCCTGTCCGAGGGGCTTAGAATACGTTGACTGTATCTCCTGCAGAGGGGTAGGAACCGTCTAAAAAGGGTGACTTGAATATGATACTAAACTGCATCTGATAGTGAGATGGAGATCTGAGATGTGTCAAGTATTCATTCATTGCCATTACTCCAAGGTGCACTCTTACCCAAAATGTTAGTATCTTTTCGGGTTCCATCTAGGGGTTAAATTCACCTGTTTTTATTTTTATTATTTGTTTATTATGCAATATTAGGCATTTCCGCTTTTTATTATCTTCTCGTATCAGTATTAAAAAAAGAATCTCTACACAGAATAAATACTCTTTTAATACAATTTCTAAGTACAGATCAAATTCAAGTAATTAATCCGATAGTTCCCCCAAAATACCCTCGTAAGTTCTTTTTTTTTTAAATTCTTTTTGCTGAAACCATTCAATATAATCTTCTTAATGTTTTTACGCTATTGGTGTTTTTGGTCTGATTGAACAATTAGTTCCCAAAATATATTAGAAAAAAAATCCAGTTGATCAGAAAACTTAATTTTTGAAATTTGTCTTGACAGTAAATTTAATTTTGGTGGAAAAATATTTAAAAAATATCTACTATAAATAAAAATTCAATGAATTATTTTGAAAGTTTCCAATAGATCACCTCTTATTCTTCTTCCTTGTAATGTAGTTAATCTTAATTTCTCTAATCTTTCCCTATAACGATAATCTTTCTTGTAAGATAGTTAATCCCAATTTCTCTAATCTCTCCCTATAACGATAATCTTTCTTGTAAAGTAGTTACTCCTAATTTCTCTAATCTTTCCTTATAACGATAATCTTTCTTGTAAAGTAGTTACTCCTAAATTCTCTTATCTTTCCCAATAACGATAATCTTTCTTGTAATGTTGTTAATCCTGATTTTTCTAATCTCTCCCTATAACGATAATCTTTTACTCTATTAATCATTTTTGTCACTCTTCTTTATATGGTCTCTAATCTCAATATTACACACCAATTTCAATGTTTCGACACAGAAGCCTAAGCCTGAGTACAATATTCTATGAGGACTTATTAAGGTATATTTTTAAAACACTTGCCAGCATTGAAATAAAATTTCTAACCGCCTAGACAACTATTCAATTTTCCCTCGGTACAATAAAGAAAATATGATTATCAAATTTTTAATGTATCATCAAAGCTGACCCCAAGATTACATTTCTCATTTACTTTTTTATTTCCCTGTTACTTAATTTACATTCAACTGTAAAGTTTTTGTATCCAATATATAGTTCTCAACATTTTTCAATATTTAATCATTATTTTCTAATATCTTTCCAATGACAATTTACGTGGTGCATTCAATAATTTTCCAGACTTTTTTGTACATTAATCATTAGTAAATTCATTTATCAATGTTAAAAGCAACAAAGGTCCTAGTACATATTCCAGAAGATTACCAGAAGCCTTATTATGTATTTTAGAATAATTGTGGCCTATTTTTAGAATATTTGATATTCTTTTTAAAAATACTCAAGATTTTAGTTTCACTTGCAAACGATAATTAAATATTGTATCATTTGCCTTGCGAAAATCTAAATATATAATATCCGCATTATCCCCTTCCGCAGTTATTCATTTATAATACTCAAAGCCTTTCAATCGTGTATGTGTGTGCATGTGTGTGCATGTTCTATGGTAGCAGGCAAATGTTCACAGATTTCTGTTTCTTAGCGTGTGCCGACACATGTGCGTAATTTGTGTGTTTTGATGCGATTGTACCGGGAGTGGCCATGGTCTAGTCACCGTCACTTGATCTACTTACTCGGCAGACCGAGAAGAGAAATTTCCAGTTGTCTTGACTCTGCCTCGTCTCTCACCACAACCAAAATATCGTAATCTGTGATTCTAGTAAGATAGAAAGATAAAATCAAGAAATACGTAGGTAAAATATTGATAGAGATATATAATAAAATGAATTTCCTAAATGGTTGCGATTCTATCTATCTATCTATCTATATATATATATATATATATATATATATATATATAGAGAGAGAGAGAGAGAGAGAGAGATAGATAGATAGATAGATAGATAGATAGATAGATAGATAGATAGATAGATAGATAATGAACGGCCCAGGAGAGCACAGATTATATATAATCTTTCCGTTATTTGTCATGTATAACTGATAAAAAGTACATATATGTCTCAATTCCTATTAATCATATATCCTTGTGCCAGACAGACACTAAGTTAAGCATGAACGAATTCACCCGAATACGGTTTTCTTTTTAACTGATTTAAGCCAATATGGAAAGTTTTTCGCAGAAAGATGTTTAGTTTAATGGTAACTTTCACTTCTAAAAAAAATGAATAAAACCAATTTACTTTCGATTTGAGTGCCAATGTTCATCACTTTTATTACCTTTCATGTTTTTTTCATTTTCTTCAAAATTTTAAGACATTACTTTGTGTCCTACTTGCGAAGATGGTAAGTAAAATGTTAAGAATAAATAATTTTTGCCAAGTGTTGATTAAGTGTCATATGTAAAAAAAACAAAAAAAAACAAAACAAAACAAAAAAAAAACAAAAAAAAACAACCCCCCCCCCCAATGATATCGATGTTGTTAAGCATGAACTTTTGATGCCTCATCAGAGAAAGTAAATGTTTAAGAATTTATGAAGCCAACTTTACGAATACAGTCAGGTTCATCAAAAGTTCTGGCGAAAAGCATAAGTATATATTTATCCAACGCCTCCGTATGAGTAGAATGCGACACAATTTTTAAGCAGAGTTTAATAGGTTTGAATGCAGAGTTTTCTTTCTCTTAGACGGGTCACCATAACAAGTTTAAAAAGTCCAGTCTGTTATGCTGATATGAAAAACACATCACTTGTGGCCATCACATCCAATCAGTTACCCAAAACAAAAACACACCCCATCACTTATCAAGAGAAACTCATAAAAATACAAAATAAGTTCCCAGATCACTATCACACCTATACAGACGGATCCAAACAAGGAAAAAAAGCAGGTTGTGATGCTATTTCTCAAAAAAAAAAAAGAAACCCTAAAACGCCTACCTAATGAAGCTTCAATTTACAGTGCAGAAACCACAGCCATTGATCTAGCTATGAATATCATAGCAAATCATAAAGCTTTCAAATTTATCATATACACAGACTCCAAATCAGTCCTGCTACCACTACAGAACAGAGATACATCATCCACCTTGATTACAAAGCTCCTAAACAAACTAAACACCCTCTCTAAAAATAATAACATCATATTCACCTGGATACCAAGTCACATTGGCATCGAAGGAAATGAAAAAGCAGACAAAGCTGCAAAAAAAGCTCTTCAAATTGATATGTGCAAATCAAAAATCCCATATACAGATCTAAAACCAACCATAAAGAAATTTATATCAGACAAATGGCAGAACTCATGGGACACTCAGACCCAAAACAAACTCCATGAAATACAAAAAGCTATCGGAGAGTGGCCAACAGGCTACAGAAGTATCAGAAGAGAAGAAGTAATACTGGCCAGATTGCGTATTGGTCACACCCACATTACTTATTCACACCTGTTAAATGGGGAGGATGCCCCAGTGTGCCCATCAAGCAGAGTACAACTCACAACCAAACATATCCTTTTAAATTGTAACAAACTTAAACATATCCGTACTAAGTACTATCAAGCAAGAAACCTGAGGGACATCTTTAAGAATACAAACCCTGAAAACATTTTTAATTTTCTAAAAAAAAGCAACTTTTTCAGTAAGATGTAACCAAACATCTCTATAGAACCGCTATTTTAATGACTGAAATTCAAAATAACCTTTTTGGCATTAAATGACCCACAGGGGTTGATATGCCGTTAAACAAAACTCAAACTCAAACATCCAATCAGCATTCGGCAAGACGTAAGATATCTAGCAACTCGTCTACATGATTCAGCGATTTTTCTTCTGTTTTAAAAGTAAACTAGTAAATCCCTCCCGCTGAAGAACCCTATGGTTTATTCACCCAGCCATAATTTTATCCACTCTCAGATGTCTATTTGTACCAATTTGAAAAACCCTGCTCTTGATTATTCCCCTCCTTTCCAAATATCCCAGTCAGTTGTATCTCTAGTTTTAGTGTCACCCAATGCCTAAAGTCTATGTTACCCTTATGGTCATCCACCCGTAAAAGACCCGAAAGAATCATTTGCAGCTTTTTTAAGATATTAAAGTTTGCCTGTAAATTACAAATCCCATTTATTCAGTAGATGAATTTTATGACAATAGTCGTCAAATAAACCACTCGAAAAATAAAATTTCACTTTTTTAGAAATACAATCTTATGCATACTACTGGAACGGCAAAATTAATAAAATCCCAAGACGGGAATTTATTTTTCGCACGTGGGAAGACGGGGCGGTCTGGCACTTGATCCCTCGTAGAATGAGTCCTTGTTCAGAGTCCTTTCTCGGGCATATAGGAACTGGCATATTATGTGAGGGTTAATTTAGGGCTAGACTGACCGCTGCTGGCAAGGGGCTTCCAAATTTCACATTACACACACACCCACCAGGCCACTAGCTCTTCCTACCCCTAAAACAATGGAAGATATGGACTTCTAGGTTTAGACATAATAATATTAATTATAGCAGTCGACAACTCTGGTTTCCCGTATAATATTTTTAAAGGAAAGAATTGAAAAAAGGAAAGTTTGAGAGACCTAAGGACTCTTGCTGTCACTCAGACTCCAGTGATAGATCTATCACAGGAGTCTGAGTGACAGCAAGAGTCCTTAGGTCTCCAGAACTTTTCTTGGTAGTCTAGATCTTTTTTAGTATTCTAAATCAAAATTGCTGTGAGAAACATGCAATAATAATTAGAAGAATAATGGCTGGAATCGAACTGTTAGGGCACATGAACGAATCTTTGCTGTGTGGTATTTGGAGAAAATCGGGTCAGTAAAATGTCTCTAATTTAAAAACTATTGTAAACTATTGTATATTTTAATGAAGAGTTTTTAATTCCCAAAATTGTTTTCGGCTTTACTATTTCGAAATCACGAAAGATTTCTTTAAATTTACCGCGCTAATCTCTATATGGCTCACGAGTTCTCTCAGTCGATGAAAAATATGCACCTGAGATAGTCTATAAGCGCTAAGTAAGTACGGTTACTGTCTACAATACAACCAGAAAGAAATCAGGAGCCTAATCTCTAGTAAAATATGACCAGCCTCATCGGAAATGAAGTCTAGAAATAAGGCAGTAAATATAGAATATAAAGGGGATACGGGAAAATCTGAAACTAGATCAAGGTGTGAGTTCGAGAAGTAAGCCACAAAATAGCTGGACAACGGACTTTAACCAAGTTAAAAACTTGTTTTTTTTTTGTTTTTTTTTTTTTTGTGGCCTGTTCATGAACAGTCACCGTAACTGTTCTCTGTGTCAGGCGCGCTGATAATAAACAATCCCTGCGTCTGGTATAGCCACAAAATACCACCCATGATAAAAATGTCGAATCACAATATTACAAACGTAGGGCCCAGGCAACAGGCCTGGGTGTTATGATCGGCAGGTGCTCTCCTGATAGCCAATATGGGAGACCCGATTGTTATCCGGTAAATTTTGGCCGCTCTTTTTTCAGGTACACGAATGACGATTCAAGGAACCACAACAACCAGAGACTGAAACGCAAAACATGGACAAGAGAAGACAAATAACTGGCTCTACACTGCTATTTTAGGAGCAGCCATTCACAAAGAGGATATAGGAAAAGAACGAGAGAGATCTGGCAAGAATGTGCTAGTTTTCAGACTATAAGACGTTCGGACCAAGTTAGGACAATAATAAAGAAGGGTTGGTTTTCTCACCTTGAAATACTAGAAATACATCAGAAAATAATGAACAAGACGATAATACAGTACCAGACACAACAATTAACAAACAAAAATTGCCTAACAGATATGAACCGCCAACTTCGGAAAAAAGAAACACCATACAATCAAACAATGCACAATCAAACAACCCAAAACAAACACTATCACAAAAATAAAAGGTAAACCAAGAAAAATTAAAGTGAATTATGAACAGTGAAAAGATTATCTTACCATCATTACGAAACATAGAATGGAGAACAGTTAAGACGGAAACGAATAAAATTAATCAAGTATTACCTTACATATCAACGAGTAATACAACCGAATTAAATGAACTAATCTATGCAGGGGCAAAACTAGTTTGTAAACAAATTGGGATCCCCTCAAAAAACACGAAGAAAAAATCAAAATCAGGATGGAAAATTCGACTGGAAATTCATTTAAAGATTCACGAAAACAGGCCAAAATTATAAAGCAAAAAGACGCTGGAATAAGTAGGAACAAAAAGGAAGCACAAGAAAAGATAACAGAACAAGTTGAAATAAATCAGAAAGTACTGGCGAAAGAAGGATGATTAAAGAGTTATCGACGAAGGGTAAAACAATACAGACAAAACAGGACATTCAGAACAACGAAGAAAAAATTCTATCAAAGACTGGGAGGAAATGCCAGGAAAACATACTAGCAACCGGATGCAGAAGAAACCGAATCATTTTGGACTAAAATATAGCACCCCCCCCCAAAAAAAAACCACAACGAAAAGGCCGAAAGGATAAACAACATGACAAGAGAATTAAAAGGACTCGAAGAAGGCCCGAAAGCAGAAATACACATCGATTTACTCAAAACGATACTAAAAAAATCAAACTGGAAAACGCCTGGCCATGATGGAATATATCGGTTCTGGTTCAAGAAATTCACCTCCATTCATGACAGACTAGTACTAGAAATGAACAGATGCCTATAAGGAGCACACGTACCCGAATGGATGACCAAAAGAGAGGCCACCTTGATCCAAAAGGACCCAAACAAAGGAACAGCCCCAAACAGCTACAGACCCATAACCTACTTGCCGATGATGTGAAAAATATTAACAGCACAAATAAGGGAAGAGATTTATTACTCCCTAACAAACCGCGAATTGTTCCCTGAGGAGCAGAAAGGATGCAGCAAAGGATCCAGATGCACAGCATTGTTACTTTACATAGATCAACACATCCTAAATGAGAGCAAGACCAGACGGGAAAATCTAGCTATGGCTTGGATTGATTACAAAAAGGCGTATGACATGGTCTCGCAAAGCTGGATAATAAACTGACTCAAAATTTACAAAATATCACATGAAGTCATAAACTTTATCGAGAAAACCATGAAAATCTGGAGAGTGGAATAGACAGCAGGATGAAGAAGCTTAGCTGAAGCAAAGATCCAAAGAGGCATTTTTCAAGGAGATGCCCTATCACCGTTACTATTCATAATTACCATGATACCCCTTAACCACATATTCAGAAAATGCACAGCCGGATACAAACTTAGTAAATCGCAGGAAAAGATCAATTACCTTATATACATGGACGACGTCAAATTGTTTGCAAAAAATGAAAAAGAAATGGAAACACGCAGTTAGAATATACAGTCCTGACATAGGGAGGGAATTTGGCATAGAAAATGTGCCATGCTAGTAATGAAAGCGCCAAACGACATCTAACTGGCAGAATGGAACTATTAAACCAAGTCAAGATTAGAACGCTCGGAGAGAAGGAAACTTACAAATACTTGGGCATCTTTGAACCTGACACTATCAAACAAGTGGAGATGAAAGAAAAAATGAAGAAAGAATACTTCAGGAGAACTAGAAAGCTACTCGAGACAAAACTATCTAGCAGAAACCTTATCAAAGGAATAAATACATGGGCTGTACTCCTTGCTAGATATTCGGGACCATTTTTGAAGTGGACCAGAGAAGAACTTAAACAAATGGACCAAAAAACAAGAAAACTAATGACCATGCATAATGCATTACATCCCAGGAACGACGTTGCTAGACTATATGTATTAAGAAAGGAGGGAGGAAGACGACTTGCAAGCATTGAAGACAGCGTTGACGCATCGATACAACGACTCGAGGACTACATAGAAAAACACGAAGGAGGACTGATTACAGTAATCAGAAACGAGACTGACAACACGATGGACAACAGAATGACAATGAAAAGGAAACAAAAATGGGAAGAAAAATAAATCAATGAACATTTTAAACGACTAATAAACAACATCTTACACGAGAAAACTTGGACGTAGTTAAAAGGAAACTTTAAGACAGAAACAGAATCTTTCCTTATAGCAACACAAAACAACGCTATAAGAACCAATCATATCAAAGCAAGAATAGATAAGATGCAACAAAATAGCAAACGTTGGTTATGTGGTAATAGTGACGAAACCGTCAATCACATAATAAAATAAGCAAATTAGCACTGGAGTATATGACTAGACACGAATGTGTGGGCAAGGTGATTCAATGGGATATGTGCAAAAAAATTAAATTTGGCTAAAAAAATGGTATATGCACAACACAGCATCGGTCCAGGAGAATGACACACATAAACTCCTCTGGGACTTTGACATCCAAACGGTTCATCTAAATCTCGGCCAGAAGACAGACCTTAAAGTAATCAACAAAAAAAAAGAGAATTTGTAAAATTGTGAACTTTGCTGTCCCGGCTGATCACAGAATAAGACTGAAAGAAAGTGAAAAGAAGGATAAGTACCTGGACCTTGCTAGGGAATTGAAAAATAAACTCTGGAGCATGAAGGTGACAATTATACCAATTGTGATTGGTGCTTTTAGTACAGTCACCAAAGGATTATTAAAGGGACTGGAGGACTTGTAAATAAGAGGACAAGCAGAGATCATCCAAACTACTACATTATTGAGAACGGCCAGAGACTTTGGGGAGACTTTCTTTCATTCAGACTCCAGTGAAAGACCATCAGCTCACCCTGATGTGAAAAACTCACTAGGAGTAAATAATAATAACAATAATGATAATAATAATGATGATTTGAAAGGGTCCACAAAGGCTTGGAAAAGGGACTGAAAGAATTTTAAATCAGAAAGAATCGAGACCATCCTGACTACAGTATTATTAAAATTGGCCAGAATACTCCGAGGAGTCCTGGACACTTGTTGTCACTCAGATTCCAGTGAAAGACAATCAACTAACGCTGATGTGAAAAGCTCATAAGAAGTATAATAACAACAATAATAATAAAACGAACCACTGAGTTTTATTGGTTTCTATCAATACAGGTCTTATACCAACACAATAAAATTTATACTGATTTTGTATGTCGGGTCATGCTCGGTAACCTTATATGTATGTTGATATGAATGTACACTAGACTTTTAATATAAATAACAAACCAAATTAAGAATAACCAAGTCAACTATGACTGTGAAATATATCGACTACATCTCTACAGAGTGATAAGACCTCCCGAATCAACGAGTGTCCTAGATATGACCGTAAACTGCATCTGATGAGGAGGCTCCGGTCCTGAAGCGCTGGGGTATGTGGAGTACTCCTACATTGCCATTGATCGCAGGTTCACTCTGACCATGTGTAGCAGTACTCGTTTGGGTTCCACGTAAGGGTCAAATAGAACTGTGTGCATTTAACTGAGTGCAAACAAATCACTGATGTTAAAGTGAATTGTTAATGTTATACAGCATAACTTGAAACCATTTAACAGAGTGCAAATAAAACTATTAGTGCCAGATAAAAATACTTGAAACCATTTGACTGTGCGCAAACAAATGAGCCCCGGTTTGTTTAAAATGTTACCTATAAACTTTTCGTTTACGAATTACTGGCCCATTGGCTTTGTGTTCGCCAATGGCTCGGGAGACCAGGGTTCAATCCCTGCTCGAGTCATACCAAAGACTCAAAAAAGGCACTTGATACCTCCTCGCTTAACACTCAGAATTATAAGGAACGTATCAAGAGTAGAGTAGAGCATTTCAGGGAAAAGAGTAGCGTCTTCCTCTACACTTCGGTGTAGTAGCTATTGAAAAAGGAACTTTCGGGTCGCCCTGGACTACAGTCGCCAACTTTCCTTGCATATATATAAACAGGATTTGGCATCAAATAACCTACAAATGTTGATATTCCATATAATATAAACCAACCAACTAAAGAATGACAGAGGATAATCTTTCTGTTGGTTTATTTAGTTTAATCCGTATTGTCACTTATCATTTGATTGCTTTGAGAGAGAGAGAGAGAGAGAGAGAGAGAGAGAGAGAGAGAGAGAGAGAGAGAGAGAGAGAGAGAGAGAGAGAGGGGGGGAAGTAGAAAAGCAAGAGGCAAATTACGTCTTTTTAAAAATAAGAATAAGGTTTATTCATCATCTCTGATACGAAACAACCAAAATATTTGTGGTCAAGTTATCAACAACAGTAAACAATAAACTTAACTCGTCTTTGGATAATGACAGAACAAACCGAACTTTGCAAACTTCAGGTCAGACAAACTGGATAGTTGAATAAATTAAATCTAATTTCCTAGAAAAATCCCTTTTTATTTATTTATTTTTTTCATTAAAAGAAAAGTTTGAAAGAAACTAACATTTTAAAATCTCCATTATTGAATCCTTTTAATTTATTTGCAGTATTTTCAGAAATAAACGAAAAATAAACTTTTATAAAATTATTTTATCATTTGCTTTTCTTTATTAATGAGTTGTTCGAAGGCTAATGCTGTTTCACTTGATTGCTTAATTTTCAGGAGATATTTCATATCATACACTAAAATTTCATGGGTTTCAATGATTTTACGAAGACTGTAAGAATAGATTTTTCAAGATTTTAGATATTTCAAGATTTTATGCGCTACAGTCTCTTCGAGTCATACCTTGGTGTGGCTCTTTATTTGAAAGTGTGTGTGTGTGTGTGTGTGTGTGTGTGTGAGAGAGAGAGAGAGAGAGAGAGAGAGAGAGAGAGAGAGAGAGAGAGAGCGAGTAATTAATTCAAGAACATTTATCTATATAACTAAAATTCTCTTTACGTTTATGAATAATAATTATATATACATAATGATTACGAGAATTAAATATACGAGAGTAGGCTGAAAAGTTCATAGACAGACCAAGATAGTCTCGTGGAATGTGACCAATTAAGGCTTGTTTTAAAACATAGTCCTCCTTATGGTCCACATACTTCTTCCATCGGTGTTATAGTTCTAGTATTTCATTGGTCTAAAAATCATCAACAGATACGACGTCATCATATGAGCTTTTCAGCCTATGAGCTAATCAGCTCACACTAGTATATATATATATATATATATATATATATATATATATATATATATATATATGTGTGTGTGTGTGTGTGTGTGTGTGTGTGTGTATATATATATATATTGGAATGCTAATTATAAATTTGAATTGAAACAGACACAGAACGCTACCAACGGATATATAATATTATAATATACAAGTAAAAGTTAAGTTGGCGACCAGAAGGCTCCCTTTTCAATAGCTACTACTTTCCCTGGATTGCTCCATTTTACCCTTAATCCATACCTTATATTACTGAGGGTTAAGCAAGGAGGTATCAAGTATCATTTTTAAAGTCTTTGGTATGACACGATTTTAGATTGAACCCAGGTCTCCCGGACCATTGGCGAACACTCTACCAATTAAGCCATATCCCGGTCTCAGATTGTAATATCGTATTGTAAAATTTTTTCCTTTTTTGCATCTCTGTACATCACACACACACACACACACACACACACACACACACACACACACACACATATATATATATATATATATATATATATATATATATATATAATGAAGGTGACATGTTAGTTTGGATATGTACGTCTCGATTTATAACTCAGAAAAAAGATGTCGTTGAGCATTAAAATCACTTTTTCGAAAATTGTTTTGTGATTTAGTACTAACTGTAAAAAATAATCTATCGGAGAACGAAATAATTCTTGAAAATTTTTATACCAAGAGATACCTTTTTAAACACCGTTTTAAATGTAAACCCAAAAAATTTTCTTTCAAATAAAATTCAAAAACTTTTACATTTTAAATTCTTAGCTTCATTTTACTGTAAGGTGTGGGGGTCGGATTGAAGGTCAAGGGCAAAGCTGTGTTGCTGTTTGATATCTGATTCCATTATGAGGTTATTTTATTGTACCTCACGTTGACTAGTTGGTGTAACTCCTTGATCAAGAAAAGGCCCCAAAAGAATTATACAAAAGAAGACAGCAACAGATAGGAGACGAAGACGTTTCTTTTATATTTTTCCTTTATTTCCTGAGTTCAGCAACCATTCCATGGTTGAGGAAGTTTTCCCTGAATACAATTGAAATGGTTGAATACCCCAGTTAAGGTGTCTAAAAAATACGTTAGTCGTTTCTTGTCTTCATTTGGGATTTAAAACTTCCATAAGGGTTAGTTTCTTTTGGAAGTTTGTCAAAGTCCAGTTGTTTTCGTTTGTAGTTCCATTTCGTAGCCTTTTATATTTCGGCATACTGTTAACAGAGAGAGAGAGAGAGAGAGAGAGAGAGAGAGAGAGAGAGAGAGAGAGAGAGAGAGAGAGAGTTGCTACTGGTGAAAGGGACTAACCAACGTCACTTCGAAAGACGTATGCATGGCGCCCAGACACCAGTGAGCAATGGTGTTGTCAAATCGCCAGTCACTGCCTAAAAGAGGATGAGCCTGCTCTCCTTGTCGGGAGGTCACTTTTTTCTTTACGCATGCATCGCCCCTTTTTCCTGTCAGGGACCTCTGGGAGTTTCTGCAAATTTAATAGTTTTTTTTTAATTTGATCTTTTTTTTTTAATTTTTTAATTTATTTATTCGTTCCCGACAAAGGAAAGATTTCTTAGCTTTTTTTATTTTACTTACAAATAATGTTACTTTTTTTAGAGATTAACAATAAACAAATAAATAAAAATAAACAAATAAATAAAAATAAGCAAAAGCATTGTTTATCGATAACTCAAAAACTGATGTTTAAACGCTATCTTTTCATAGGAAAAATATAACAAAACATCTATTTTTTAATTCGTGTAACTCAAAAACTTTTAAAAGAGAAAAAAGGAAATAAACTATTTATAGAAAAACATATACATTTTATTTGAGTCAATACACAAAATGTTCCACCTAAAAAATGACACATTTTTAATTCTTAGCTTTTTTTTTTATCATACCTACCTATGAGGTTATATGTTTGTGCTTAAAAAAGAAAGAATAACAAAAATTAAATGAAATCATTCTTTATTTAGAATATTTAAAAATAGAGAGAAAAAAAAGAAAAGGAAAAAAAACTATTAATAGAAAAAATGGGTACTCTTTATTTAAATGAATACGCAAAATTTTATCTCTAAAAATGACAGATTTTTACTTCCGTATTTTAAAGGGTAAAAAAGAAAATAAATTAAACGAATACATGTTTTATCACTGTAACTCAACGGGAAATTAAGAACTGAATTTAAACTTTTGTCATATTAAAAAATTATTTAAAAAAATAAAATTATAAAACTGAATGCTGCGTTTTCGAAAATTATTAGCTCATTTTTTTCTGTAACTAAACATTAATTCATTTGAATTGATAGGTAAAATCTTTTAACTAGTTTGCCCAGTCGGCTAGGGGTGTAGAATACACCGACTGCACCTTTGCAGAGGGGTAAGATCCCCCCCCCCGAGTGTCCTGATATGACACTAAACAATCTGATGGTGAAGTTCTAGCAATGCTGGAGCTTTGGGGAATGCGGAGTACCCCTTTATTGCCATTTCTCCCAGGTCCACTCGGGAGAGATGGCAATAAAGCAGCTAATAAGGGTCCTATCTTAGGGTTAAATTGAAATGAACCATACTTCCTTCACAATACTGATTTTTGCATTTAAACTGCGTGTTTATGCTAAATTGAACTGTTTAACATAGAGCTGTTTTGACATTTAACTGTGTGTAAACAAAATCTATACTTATACTAAACTGAATTGGCTGAATTGGAACTGCTTGACTAAACCGAATTGCTCGAAATAGAAATGTTTTTGACAATTAAATTGTACTTACATTTAAACAGCGAGCTTATGCTAAACTGAATTATTTGAAACTGAACTGTTTTTGACATTGAAACTGTACTTACACTAAACTAAATTGTTATATATAACTGCTTGAATACACTGAATGGTTTGAAATAGAAATGTTTTTGACAAACTGTCTACTCTTACTAAATTGAATTGTTTGAAATAGAAGTGATTATTTACATAAAAATGGATTTGGCGTTAAATAACCAACAAAGGTTGATATGCCATAAAACCTAACCAAGCCCCTTTTAACAAGTAATAAGGTCACACTTTTGATTATTTGTTTATTCCTGTCTTCCTCCTTTCTATCTCATCATTGGTGTTCCTAAAAATCTTTTTAAACGGGTAATAGACAGGATACTTCTGCTAATACGAGCGTACACACACACACACACACACACACACACACACACACACACACACACACATATATATATATATATATATATATATAGAACATTGAGAGAATCTTAGTAATGTAGAAATAAGTGCTATTTCACTATATATATATATATATATATATATATATATATATATATATATATATATATATATATATATAATTTTCTATAGTTATAAATGAAGAGTGATCAATATCAGTGATAGAACATATATAGATATAAGTTAGAACATAGTTGTAATAAAGTCAACGGCGCTTAGTAACTCTCAGTTTCTCGCCAATGTGATCATCCAACCGTGTAATCATCAGAACAAGGTCTGATGATCGTATTGACGTAAAACTCAGTCAGTAAGCATCGTTTACTTTGAGTCTACGCTACACTATATATATATATATGTGTGTGTGTGTGTGTGTGTGTGTGTGTGTGTGTGTGTGTGTGTGTGTGTATGTGTGTGCGTTAGTGTAGCGTAGACACAGAGTTAACGGTGCTTGGTGACTCAATTTCTAACCAATGCAATCATCAGACCATGTTCTGTTGATCGCATGGTCTGTTGATCGAATAGGCGAGAAACTAACTGTTACCAAGCGCTGTTGATTTTGTTTGGTTTACTTTGGTTTTATGTCGTATCAACCATTGTAAGTTATTTAATGCCAAATCCATTTTTATTCATATAAACAGTTCTATTTCAAACAATTCAGTTTAGCATAAGGTTCTTTTTGACTCATAGATAAGACCCTATCAGGTGCTACCACTCCGGGCTCGAGTGGACCTGGGAGTGAAGGCAATAAAGGCATACTCTGCATTTTCCAAAGTTCGTGCATTACTGGGGGCCTCACCATCAGATTCTTTAGTGTCATATCCATGAGATTCGTTGAAGTAGTCTTAACCCCCCCCCCTGCAGAGATGCAGTCAGTGTATTCTGCAGCCCTAGCCGAATGGGCCACGTTGATTTTGTGTCTACTCATTTATAACTTAGATTTATACATGTTGTATAACTGGTAATGAACAGTCTTTATATATATATATATATATATATATATATATATATATATATATATATATATATATATATATATATTGGTATTATTCGGTCCAGTTAAACCGGAGCTGGGAGTAATTCCATCAGGACAAAAAAAAAAAAAAAAAAAAAAAAAAATTCAACAGTGAACATTAAAATTTTCCTGGTAAAGAGCTCAATGTAACTGACATTACAGAGCAATAATTTCTTTAAGAAAAAACAAAACCGGTCACATTTGGATTATAAATTTATTTCCATCCTGTTATATGTTTCTGATATAAATCAAAAACGCGAAAAAAATTTAACAGGTCTTCTTCAGATCTTACGGATAAAATAATTCAGAATAGACACAGGAAAAAAGGGTGGGAGGAGATAGAAGAGGGGTGAAGAGTTTTTTCCTCATTTAACCCAATCCGGTTTTTTAGTTTATTGCCGGTTGGAATTATAGTAAATTAATTTTTAGCTAGATGTAGATATAGGACTAGATTTAAACTGTAGAAAAATTATCATTGATAATGTTTTAAAAAAACATAGTATTAAATTGAGATTTAAGGTAAATGAATAAAAATAAAATAAAATAAAAAATGTGAAGAAACCATATCATATATACGTACTATTCATTAAAAGGGTCACTGAATTAATAGGCCCGAAAATAAAATTGAAAGTAAAAGAATTTAAAATTTAATTTTAAATCTTGAATTTAATTTAATATAAGTATAACTGTATCCTTTCGTAAAGTTATCAAAAAAAGTTATGTTATCTAAATTAGTATTAAATCTGGAGTTTTAAGTCGAAAATTAATTAGATTTTTTAAAAATACAAAAAATTAATTTACTATAATTCCAACCGGCAATAAAATAAAAAAAACCGGAAGGGGGTTAAATGAGGAAAAAACTCTTCACCCCTCTTCTGAGCAACCAGGATTGGAAAAGGATAACTGCGAATTTAAAACCAGAGGCAGAAGTCCATATGCCAGTCTGATGTTTGTTCTTCGACTTCGTTCGGACGATTTCCGCACTGACACTGGTGCCAAGCAGTATTGTCTTGGCTCCTTCAATTGGACAAAATCGGTGTAGAGGGGAAACGTGTTGCATGGGCAACAGCTGGTCTGGCATATAATTTTGCCTTTGCTTGGATCCAGATCCAAGCGTAGATCCTAGATCGGGATTAAAGATTAATTGTGAATGAAATATTTTATTTTGTCACTCCGATTAGGGAAGTGGTCACCAAATTGTTTGAACCATCGACCCTCTCATCAAATCCTTGACCATTATAAACCTTCCTGGTAAGCAGTTTCTACAGAGTGAGGTAGAAATACACCCACATCTTTTTCTTGTCTAAGAAAAATCAAAGCATGTTCGGTTGGAGGAGATACTTGAGTGTTTGGAAAGTTTTGCGGCGCAGATTTTTCACTGGTCCTTCAGGTTCTATGATAAAAAATTGCCCCTTTTTCATTTTTTATAAGAAATTACGAATGTCTTCTTGCACTGCCTGCCTGATAAGAAACTTAAACTCTCTCATATCTCTGTCTATAAACCTTATTGACTTGTCGAAATCGTTGTCAATCATGGCCAGGATGTGACTTAAAAATTCGTGAGTTCTTTTCTTATCTGAACGATCAAAGTGAGGCTTCCGAGCTCCTGTACCTTCATAACCACCATTAGACTCATTCAACTCTTTTCGAATCGTCTGCACAATTCCCTGATTGACACCGAACCACTCAAAAAATCTTCGTATAGGAGCTTCCGTCGTGAATGGCAAACATTACACCCAGCCATTTCCAAATTTCTAAAGGAGTGAATGTTTCTTTCCTCACAGATAATGCCCAACTGATTCTAGTTTGCTGCAGAAACCTAAACCTAAAACAAAGAAAGTGCATGCGTTAAAATTGCGACGATTTACCCATCGTACCCTGTCTATCAAGGAAAGAAACTGAAAATCAAACCCTGCTCGGCTGTTGTTATTTGTTATTTATTTAAAAGGAAGAACTATTTATGATCGATACTGAAATCACGAGAGATGTATTCAATCTTATTGATATGTGTGTAAGTTCAGCATGATAAATAGATGTGCCACATGTATAATTGAGAATTATACAAAGTAAAGTATCTGTTTGCTATCATTTGACATATATAATCGAAATGTTTTGTTTTTTTTTAAATTAAAATCAGTCGCCCTAACAGCGGTGTTTAGAATAAGCTGACTATATTACCTGCAGAGGAAGAAGACTCTCCGAAAAGGGATGTCCTAAGTATGACACTAGGCAGCATCTGATGGTGAGGCTCTATTTCTGTAGATCTGAGGAGTATGGAGTACCTCTTCATTGCCATTACTCCTAATAGATCTGTTTTAAAATTATTCATATTCAATCAGACTGTGTGCAAAAAAGAAAATAATTCTTAAGAAACAATTACATAAAAATATAAATATAAATGTACAATGAATGTAATTCTCAAACCTTTGGGCAAAAAATAATCCAAAACAGGTTGACATGCCATTAAGATTAATCAATCAGCTTTCTCTCTCTAAAATAAATGTTTCCACCTCATCATGTTCATCAACTCCCTTCTGACAACAGGCATTGATTGACTCTTTGGCTAGTCCCATCGACCCCCGGATTAAAATATTGAACTGAATTTGAGATTTCTCAAAGTATTTACGTGGAACCTATCCGGTGACAATCGTTACCAAAAATTTAAGAATGAGAAGTAAAAGTCTGATTCCTTAACAGAATTAAATGGGCTATCGCAAAGTCTACAACGTGCCCCTAAAACAAATAATGATTATCCCAATCCGAGGTCAAAATATGACCTTTAACCTTCGCTAAAGAGAATGTCAACAAAAAAGATAAAAATAAAACCTGGGCCACTTATGCACTCGTGGCACCTGCTCCACTGACCCACCTTGACCTGTTATGGGCGGGCCGAGATTCACTATTTTGTCTCGCCTCTACTATTCCCGGGAAACACTTGAACTAAATCTGTTCATCTCGATATGTTTGCGTGATTTCACACCGTTGTGAAGTGGAAGATCCTTCCCACTTCCAACGTCTCGAGTCATATCAATAACAATTCCAGGTGTTTAAGAGAAATTGCAAGTCTTGAAATAAATGAAGTTGACAAACGACTTAATAATATTTATAAATGTATTCTAACCTAAGCGTGAGGACCAACCAAAGAAACATGGCTTTCTAATTTGTATGTTTGTCACCAATGCAACACGACGGTTATCTGACAAAACGGGACAATATACAAGGGTGAGTCAAAAATTGTTAATGTTTTTATAACTTGGAGTACAATTTGGCAGCTCCAGGTACTTTTGCCAAGGTCATGGAGGTGACGGACCACACTGAACTGTGAAATATCGAGCTCACCTGATACTCTCTGAATGCAACTCACCAGATTTGCCTCAGTGGCTTGAAGCACGGCCTTAGAATCCACGTTTTTAGACACAATTGATCTTGTTTGATTGTCAAGGCTTTTGCAACTCGAGTGGAATTTCTTGAACCATCCAGTTACTGTATTGTGCTCAACTGCACCTTCACCTTTTGTACAACAAATATTTTTGCTTGTTTCCGTAGCGTTATGACCCAGTTTGAACTTGTAAAGTAGAAATTCGCGAAAATGAACAGCGTTACACATTCATCTGCGTGACTTTCAAGTCATATACGGGATGAAGCAATGTGTGACTAACAAAATTGAAAATTGGAAATAAGGAGAGGAAAACTTAGCATAATCTATCATTGCATCGAGAAAAACTCAGTCTAACTAGACAGACTGTGGGGATTGCTGTGGTGAGCAAAGGAAACCAAATTGGGTGACGTGGTTGGTACATAATACGACATATATGACATAGTTTTTTTTGTTATGTATTTTGGCATAACGTTAAAAGGTTCTTCTATCCGTAGGTAACCCGTTCAGTTAGTTATGTGCGGTCGAACGTCGATGTTTTCCGTAGCTGCTTATTGGAGTGGAATGACTTGGGCCGTGTCATTCAAGCCGGGTCTTCACCTATCTTTTCGTTGATGAGTTTATTGAAATCCTTCAGTCTTCGTTTTCCTCAAAATCAAGCAGTCCGTTCATAGTCAGTCAAATACAGTTGATTATAGGGTGTGTGAGTTTGTGTTTGTGAGTGTGTGCGTGTGTGTGTATGTGTGTGTGTGTGTGTGTGTGAGAGAGAGAGAGAGAGAGTTGCTAACTGAATTTTCTCGAATTTGCTTGTACCTGAACTAAATTGCGATTCTTTCGAATTGGAGATCAATTGTATATTGACCTCCGACCCGGCTGGGCTGTCAAAATAGGAAATGCACCTGTGTAAATAACAGGTGCATCCAGTCGAGGAATATCAGGATATTATAAACTTGACCGTGGACGGGTTGGATGATTGCGAAATTGTGACGCTCACAGGAAGAAGAGTGGACGTCAAATTATTATATAACCCGGGTGAAGACAGGAAGTCAGGCAGTTGGAGATCAGATGAGTTGGAGATAAGATGCGGTAGAAAAAAACAGTACCCAGCAGAGTGGGCCCCCAGGCCTCCGGTTGAGCAGCCCAGGAGAACAGGAAAGAAACGCTGTTATGGTCAATAGAGTGGGGGTCAATATGTTGCAGTTCTGTTCGGTCTCCAACTCCCTCTCACACACAACCCTTTCAAATAAAGTGAGAGGTATATTTTTCTAAAGACCTGTGTCGCTCGTCTTTATTGTGTCATCGTTATGATTCTGCATGCATGCATATGTATTATGTGGCTATACAACAGATCCACCACTCTCTAAAAACATCAAGGTTAATTCCTATATTTATAGATAATTCAAAGTCATTTACCGAGATTTGTTTTCTTAATTATCCCTTTTTTTTCCTTCGATTGCTAATCCCATTCTCTCTTCTAATTGAAAAAGACTCACCTTTCTTCAAGTCTTATATTATTTATTTCTTAAAACTTTATTACCGCACAGATCATTCTTCGTTGATCTACATTTAAGATACTTTACCTTAATTCAAGTAGACCACTGGTCACTGGCCTATCTGGAAATTCTGGCCATTTATTTTATATCTGTGTTCGCCGGCTATTTATTTATTTATTTATTTACTTATCCGATTATTTTACTGCGTGGACTGGTTTTTAGCATTATTTTACCAAAATTGGATTGTTTTCTATCCTCACATTTCTGACCAAAATAATCTTTACCTTTAGAAAACCGCAAAGAAAAACTATTTTAAACAATATTTTACCACACACTACATCATTCAGTCATGACATAATTTAACAATCGAAACGAACTAGATTGGCTGTAGAGATTGCAGTGGTGAGTGAAGAAAAAAAAATGAAGAAAATTGGTAACGTATGCCGTTAAGAAAATTAACAACTATACTGCCACTAACCTTTTATCTCACAAACTATCCAAGGAAGACAAATAAGACATGCAGAGCACTAGTAAAGAAACAAAGACGAACTCATCAGCAACGTTCTCTTATGGACTTCTACATATGGACGTGCCAGTATTGGCCGACCAGCCAGGATTTACATACTGTGTAGACACTAAATAGTTTCCAATCAGCTATTTAATTTGGTATTCCTGACCTCTGCTTTCCTTGTGGATTTTAGTGGGCTTTCGAAGGTAACAAGAACGAACACGTTCCAATTGTTTTTTGGATACCTACAGTCAACCAGATCTTTTATTTTTACAGTAACATCTTATTACTTAAAATTTTTTCTGCAAATAATGAATGGATTAATATTGCTTATTGCCAAAATAATTCATATTAGACGACATCTTTTTCGACTTCCGTTATTTGTTTTTCTGTTCGCTTTTTATTTTATTTTATAATTCATTCAACGAGTAACCTTTTATTACTGTCATCTGAAATACTCTTCAGCTAAATATTAAACCATATTTGGACACAAAATAGAGACAGTCGTGGTGTAATGTTAACCGTCGAAGGAAATAGCATCGGCGATCAGAGTTCAAATCCTGAACGAGGGTGTTAGCGTTTCACTTCGTGTATTATTTTTGGGAAAGTTTGAATACATCTGTTCTCTCCTTGTTACCTATAGGTAAAGGTAGATTAGGTTCTTTACTCTTTTTACGGCAACCACTCTAGAAGACGGAAAACTCTGAATTCAACGAGCTGACCACGTGTCGAACTCTGCTTATTGCGGAAGTGTTGGAATTTTCAGAAAAAAATTGAACCTATGTTACATCCAGGCCTTAGCGGAGGGGTTAGATAAATATATACATTTTGTTCCGATCTCGTTACGAATAAGTTGCGAAAATTCACACAAACTCGTAACATAGGAATATCAAAGTATAATACTCTGCATATTTTTTCATTTCGTTTATTTCTTTTAAATTTCTGTTTGCGTTGATTTGTCTTTCTTTCCTTCTTGTATTTGAGAAGCAGTCGGTGTATTCTACAGCCCCAACCGACTGGACAATCACAAGAAAGACAGTTGCAAGATGTTTATAGAGAGCTTCATTGTTATCTTCCAGATATGTAGGAATTAAAAAAAAAAAAAAAAGGAATTACAAATAAGAATAAAAAGAATTTAAAAACTTAAAGAAAAAGAAAAAGAAAACGATTAATATAGCCTTATTTTCTCTTCTTCCCCCACAGGAGTAGGAGTATTGTGAATGTTTTACAGAAAAGATGTATACAAAAACGAGTGTAGTTGCGATGACTGGGCTGGGCTATATACATACATATATGCACGTAAACTCACACGAATATTGAAAAGTTGAAACGAAGAATTTTTTTTTGAGGGTGGGTGGAGAAATCATTTTTGTTCTATTTTCTTTAATTTTTTCTGGTTAGATGGTCCCTCAACTCTGAAGATGAAGTTTGTCTTTTTTTATTAAATGGAAAAAATAGATTTTGATTGTTTTTAATTTCGTAGAATTTTCACGGGTCCTACCAGTAAATGATTATTTCCTTTTGTCATTTTAAAAACCTTTCACTTCTTATCCAGTGTATCTGCAATGATTTCCCTCGCTACCATTCTTCTCTCTTTCCTTCTTTACTTCTTTTATTTTAGTCTATACATTTTATAGACTAAGATAAGTCTTCTTTTTTTTCTTTTTTTCACCTCCTACTTTTTTTTCTTTCAAAAATCTTTCTTCAATGCTAAAACAAACAGTCATATATTTTGACTTGGCAAAGATTAAACCTTAAGCTTAAGCAGTCCGAAGAAAAACACAGATAGCCTCTTCAACCTAGCTGTCATCAGAAACGTTTTACAGCAGACCTTGTTGACAAAGCCCACCGGTCATAACATATGTATTTTTATAGTGCGCACTTCGAAACTACATACACAATTTGTTTATAAATACGAATTATGGATATCACCTGATTATTAGAAACTTTCATAAAATCTGTATTAAAATTCTGTTTGTCCGTTCGTTTGTTTGCACGTTACACTCATCCCCATAACCCTTCAGCAGCTATTTCTTCCACCCGCTCCTATACCAACTGAGATATTCTTCTACACCTACTCCACGCAGTTAAGTAGGATATTCTTTCACCCTGCCACTCAATCAAATGAGATGTTCTTAAACCAAAGATTACCTTATTTCTCGGCCTAACCTTATCGATAACAAACGCATTTTTATGGCTAGAAATTACGATTTGTTCATTAAACGAAGTCGTTCATCTCTCGCGTACATACAGTAAATATTATTACTTGTACGACCAGGAAAAATTCAATGAAATGAAAAAAAAAATGGTGTTATTTAAACAAGTAAAGATGATTTGCAATATGTGCATTAAATATTAAATAGATTGTTATTGTATCATTTGTATTGTTCATTGCAAAGGCAACAATAGGATTTATATGTAATAAAACTACAAATAATTTTTTTTTTTTGCTTAAATAGTTCCTCTCGATTTTTTTTCGTTCTGAGGAATTTTTATGGGTTCTGCTGATAAAAAAATAATATTGATTTCGCTTTGTTTCTTTGTTTAATGGCCTATCAATTTTCGTGGATTATTTAACGCTAAAGCCATACATATAAGAATTGTAGCGGTACTATTTAACCTATCACTTAAGGAAGTTAATACCTTCTTCCCGAGGGTATTAGTTCAAAAGTGAACGTAATAGCGCGACTGGAGTTTGGACTTGAAACCATTAAACTGTGTACAAATTCTTTGTATTAGATAGAAATGCTTTTTATATAACTGTAAATTATTTGTATCAAAAATATTTAGTTGGAGCTATGACTGTTTACTAAGAATTATAATTAGTTAGTTTAAATCATATAATTGCGTGCAAACAAATGACTATTATTATGCAAAAATAATTACTTGAAACTGTTGTGGGTGACATTAAATGTGTTGCTCCAGCAAACATTCGTAAATTAAGAGATTGACAAAGGACAAGACAAGGACAAGAAGGTAAATTTAAAATATCAGACCTTTATTGAGCGAATCGTACACGAAAGGTTTGCGTGGGTGAAGATCACTACTGCTGTATAATATCTATGTAGCCTCTGTAGTGTTGAAAGTCGGTGCTGTCGAAAGGCGTTGACTCGGCTGTCTATAAGTTCTTGGTGATAGTGAGTCTAGAAGATTAGGATGGTCTCAATGCTAGGGAGAAGTCTTCGTGGTGTAATGGCTAAAGTGCTAGATTAAATATCCCAGGTAAGTTGATATGCCATTAAACAAAGAAATCAAACCAAAACAAATGCAATACTAATAATGATAGGGTTTTATCGTAGCCTGCCGACCACTCAGAGCTAAAATACCCGTTAAAAAAAAGCAGAGTCATCCGTGACGTCATGAGGACTCTCGGTATTAGTATTAGATAGTCCTTGAAATCACACAATTGTGAGCAAATTATTTGTATTACAAAAGAATACTTGATATCATATATGATATCAAGTATTCTTACATAATACAAATGCGATTGCTCGCCGACCCACTCTGACCCGGAGAGGTAGCACCTGATAGGGCCCTATCGATGGGTAAAATAGAACTAAACTGCATACTTATGTTAAGCTGAATTGTTTGAATAAGAACTGTTTGATTAAACTGAATAGCTTGAAATAGAAATGTTTTTGACAATTAGATTGTGTACTTACATTTAAACGGCGCACTTATGCTAAACTGAATTGTTTGAAATGGAACTGTTTTTGACATTGAAACTGTACTTACACTGAATTGAATTGTTTAATATTGAACTGTTGTGTAAACAAAATCGGTACTTATATTAAACTGAATTAGCTGAATTATAACTGTTTTGACAATCAAACTGTGTACTCATGCTAAACTGAATTGTTTGAAATAGAGCTGACTATTTGCATAGAAATGGATTTGGTGTTAAATAACCTAGAACGGTTGATATGCTATAAAACCCAACTAACAATGTCGCTGGGTTGGGACACACTACGACCGGCCGTGCTGGTCGGTACACGGATCAGATCGGGTGTGTCCTAGTTCTGATGGCTGTCGGTCGAGGCCGTCTGACATAGATTCTGAGAAGCCGGTATTCATGTTGGGTGCGCCAAGACCGTCATCCTTGAGCCTCAGGGAGCCGTCTCCCAGGCTCTAATCCTCTTTGGAGGGGCTAGGTTTATTGCTCATCAGGCGTGTCTGGGCTCCGGCCCTGCACCCGGACCCGCCTAAAACAAAGCCTTGTGTTACACTCGCCCAGTTAGTGGGACATACGATAAATACCCACATTTCAAGGATTTACTTCTCTCTTAAATATTCACTTGAATCCATTGTATGCTATGGTATCCTATACACATGATACGATGGTTGACTGAGGAGTTCCTAGGCTGACCAAGATGCTCTCATGGAATGTGACCAACTGAGGTTAACTTTTCAACATAGTCCCTCTTGCGGTCCTCATACTTCTTCCATTGGTATTGCAGTGCTTGGGTACTATTTGTAAAAAAAAGTCATCAACAGTAGATATGATTTTTTCAACCCACTCTCAGGATGGTTCCTTAGAGAAGCAAATGATAAAAGGTTTGGCAGATCCTTTGATCCAACAGATATTACCATTTAAAGCAATTATATCCTGGATCAAAGGTGAATGATAATGTATATAAAAGTTAATTTCAAATATCATTAAAAGAAATCATGAAATAAAACTTTTAAATATTATCAGAAATGGAGGAGGTAGTCCCCGCGGTTAACGTATTGGATTGCTACATTTTTTGTGCAATAATTTCTTGAGAGATGGTTTTTTTTGCACATGGTCTGATCGAATACGAATTATTTTTAAACAGATCTTTTTGACCCATTGATGAGAACCTAATAGATGCTCACTTTCCGGAACAAAGTGGACCTGGAAGTAATGGTAATGAAGTGTACTCCACACTCCCTAGATCTTCAGAATTAGAAACTCACTATCTGATTCTGTAAAGTGTTATACTCCTGAGTTTGCAATTTTAAAATGATCACAGTATATTTGATTTTAAGAAAATCTTCATACTCTTGACAATAAAAATTGTACCAGTTAATATTTCCTGTTCTCTGGGATACAAGTTTCTTGGTCTGGTAAGCGGTCAAATACCTGGTATGTCACTTGATCGAATAAATATCCACATTCTGAGTAATTATATCAGGGAAAAATTTATGTTCTTTAAGATAAAATTCCAAATGAAAAATTTTAAGAAATAGAAATGGTTGATTTCTACTGATAGGTATAAGTAAGTTGGCGACCGTAGTCGAGGGTGACCAGACGGCTTCCTTTTCAATAGCTACTACACCGAAGTGTAGGGAAGGGCGCTACTCCTTTCCCGGGATTTCTCCACTTTACCCTTGATACATACCTTATATTGCTGAGTGTTAAGCAAGGATGTATCAAGTACCACTTTTAAAGTCTTTGGTATGACGCGACCTGGGATTGAACTTGCTAAAATGCCTTTACTTGATATAGCCTGGCTCTAAGCGCAATTAATTATGCTGATTGCAGAGGGGAAGACTCCTCCTATAAAAAGGCATTCTACACTGCATCCAGTGCTGAGGCTCCATTACTCCCTTGCCCAGGCAGCTGGGGCTGTAGAATACACTGACTGCACCTCTGCAGAGGGGTAAGACCCCCCCTAACGAGTGTACTAGATATGACACTAAACAATCTGATGGTGAGGTTCCAGCAGTGCTGGAGCTTTAGGTAATGCGGAGTACCCCTTCATTGCCATCGCTCCCAGATCCACTCTGGCTCGGAGTAGTAACACCTGATAGGGCCCTATCTATGGGTTAAATAGAACTAACAGCATTCTTATGCTAAAATGAATTGTTTGAGTAAACGGAATGGCTTGAAATAGAAATGTTTTTGGCAATTAAACCGTACTTACATTTAAACTGCGTACTGAATTATTTGAAATAGAACTATTTTTCGACATTAAAACTGTATTTACACTTGACTGAATTGTTATATATAACGGCTTGAATAGTTTGAAATGGAAATGTTTTTGACAATTAAACTGTGTACTTATGCTAAACTGAATTGTTTTAAATTGAACATATTATTTACATAAAAATGGATTTGGCGTTAAATAACCTACAAAGGTTGATATGCCATAAAACCCAACAAACAAAACCAATCCATTACTCCCACCCTCACCCTGACCAGCAAAAGTAGTACCTATTAGGGTCCTATGTATTGGTCCCATAGATCTGTTGGAAAATTAGTATTGTATAGGAATATATGAAACAATATTTCTGTGTGCAAACAAATGATTACTATTAGATATAATCATTAATGTTAGATCGGAATACATAAAGTCATTTAATTTTGTGCAAATTATCTTTATTAAGAATGATTAACTGTGGTTAGAATTGTTAAAAAAAAAGATTATTATAAGTTACTTGAAATTTTAGAATTACGTCATTGTGTTGATGGGACTTCGACAGTATCCTCTGAAGCGGGGATGGGGTGTACGTGCCCTTAAATAGATTTGTTGAAAATGATAGAAATACTTGATAATGAAATAATAGGAATACTTGATAACAATTGTGTGCAAACAAAAAATTTTAAACAAATTTTAAAAAAAATGAAATTAAAAAGAATGTTAATGTTAATGATTATTTTTATTATCATAAACATTTATAAAGAGATCAAATTTTGGTATTGAATAAGCCAAAAGGAGTTGATATCTCGACAAATGAATTAACCTAAACAAACCAAGAAATATATGTATCAACACTGTTGTAACTATTTATCTAATTTCCTTCCCAAGAAAAAGAGAAAGTGATAGACATACGTGGATGTCGATAAGAAGGTGACCAATGAACAAGCCGTCCCACTTCTTACAAAGACAATTTGACTTTTTCTTTCTTTCTTTCTTTCTTTCTTTTTACTATCCTCTTTTCTTTTTACTATCCTCTTTCTTTCTTTCTTTCTTTTTACTCTTTTCTTTCTTTCTTTCTTTCTTTCTTTTTACTATCCTCTTTCTTTTTACTCTCCTCTTTTCTTTTTACTATCCTCTTTCTTTCTTTCTTTCTTTCTTTCTTTCTTTCTTTTTACTCTCTTCTTCTTTCTTTCTTTCTTTCGTTCTTTCTTTCTCACCTGATCCAATCGACACATTGAAAGGTGCTTTTTTCTTTGATAATCGAGGTTGATTACAGATCAATACTTAGCAACCAGACACCGAAGTAGGTAATCATTTCTTACGTCATTAGATCGGACATATTGACACACCACATATATCAATAACACAAAAGAATAATATATACATATATATATATATATATATATATATATATATATATGCGTGTGTGTATCTGTGTCTCTATGTATATGCGTATTAATGTGTGTACGCATGATTAAGTGTGGTCGAGCAATTCGAAATATATTGCTGACTTATATATATGTTTATACGCACTCTCATATGTGGTGGTAAATTCAATTTGATTCGTAAATATATATCTATCGATAAATGAGTGTGTCTGCGAGTCTTTAAATTTATGTGCAGTGATAGTTTACTCATATCTTACAGGTGCTTGTCTCTCCGAATATATACCAGCACACACACACACACACACACTCACACACTCATATATATATATATATATATATATATATATATATTTACTAATCTAATATCTATAATCTATATATATATATATATATTTCAAGTTCAACAAGTGCTTTTATCATATTCATCAACTGAGAGATATAATCAATACTTTCATATTATATTCGGTGTTTTTTCTTACAAATAATAATTCTTTATTCATAGCAAATTATGAATTCGATTTTATTACGTTCGGGAATACTTGGAATACAAACAGTGAATTTCACATACACACAAGAAAGAATCATGATAGTTTATACAAAGCGCATGACCGCTTAAATTAATCTTACTCTTTTTTTCTTGTTTATATCTTTTTGTATTTTACATTTTTTGCGTAAAGGGAAAATGTAAAAAACCTGGACGTAAGTTGACAGCTGGGGAATCATGGATAAAAGCGCTTTCAATGCATTGTCTTTGTAATAAATTTTATCTTTTATTTTTATAAGTGATTCATTTTTATGGACAAGTTCTGGTCTAAGATGACATGGTGGTGTACAATGACATTAAGTATATTAATTATTTTTAGATGTCTTCGATGTACGTATCTGATGTATTTTTCTGTAATTATAAAATCTACTTCTGGTAAAAAAAATCAAATTCTAATGGCACTAGACCATAGAGAAAAAATGTTAATCTGTTTTTTCAAATTGTTTTCTTTATTTCTATAGTAATCATTATCAATAATGTATTTTGCTATATTCATAAATGAGAGGAGCTCCCGTGGCTAACGTGCTAGTCTTCGACATATTAGGAAGCGAGTTCGAACTCCAGTCGTGCTATTAAGTTCACTTTTGGATTAATACAACTGGGAAAGGTATGAATCCTCGTATCTCCCACCCCAGCTATGAGTTGAATAGTAATATGAATGCTTTTCTACAAGAATCGCTTTGACACTCAATAACCAACGAAAGTTGATATGCGATTAAACAAACAGATATATTCATAAATAAAGTGAATATCGGTGATAGAGGATATATATCAATGTTAAGATAGTATAAATACAGAATCAGTGGCTCTTAGTGACTGCTATTTGCTTGCCTATGCGATTAACAGACCAAGTGGTTCTCGCGTTGTGGATATTCCTGTTGTGTGTGGCATGATGAGAAGGATGATCTAGTTTGTGGGCCTTCTGAGAAGATCTGTCTAGTTTATACTGCATGGTGTTCGCCGAATTTTCCAGGAGACCTGGGTTCAATCCCAGGTCGCGTCATACCAAAGACTTTAAAAATGGTACTTGATCCCTCCTTGCTTAACACTCAGCAATACAAGGTACGTATGAAGGGTAAAATGGAGCAATCCTGGGCAAGAAGTAGCGCCCTCCCCTACACTTTGGTAGCTATTGAAAAGGGAGCCTTCTGGTCGCCCTCTTTACAACTTTACAAATTTGATAGTAATGTGGCTATTCTGTATCAATTTTGTGATTTATTAATCTACTTACTTTGTTGTGCTCATTATATTCTGGTGTTTTAATTTCATCATTATTATGATTACTATCATTATTATTATCTATGTATTTAGTTATTTGTTATCATATTTACCCAACCCCTCCACTCGGGCTGGATATGACACAAGGTATTTAGTTATTTTTTTTATCTATTTAATTTTGTTCATTCATGATTATTATTGTTATTTTTAATTAGATTTTGGAGTCGTTAGTCTTCTAGTGGCTTAGTCGGTATTTGTTTTCAGGCTTACATTTAAATATAAATTCAGATCATTTATTAAAAAATTATTTTGTTCAGGGAAAATCATTATGATTATCTTTTCTACTCGGAAAGGATTACAGTATTTTGAGTTGTTATAGTTGATACAACTTTTTTTACTTTCCTCGTTATTTTTTGTTTGTTTTTTCAGGCCCATATGTGTCTCGAAAATATTGTTCTATGTTTATATTTTTTTAATTATTAAATTATGTCTTGCAGGTGTAGCTCCTCTGGGTTTTCTTTTACTTCTATAAACGAGGGTCGTTCAAGAAGTTATAAGCCTTACTTAGAAAAATCGGAGAATTATGACGGTTTTTCACTATTTTTCAGTATAGTTTTCTCCTCGGCGTCAGTGCACTTGGTTCCATGAGGATTAAACATTGAAATCGCATCATGGTAGTGGGAGGTATCCTGGTCCTAGAAAAATTCTTCTACAGAATATATGACCTCCTGCACTGCTGGCTGAAGCTGTAGAATATACCGACTACTTCTCTGCAGAGGGTTAAGACACACTCACTCCAGCTAGAGTCTTCCGTATGACACTAAACTCCATATGATGATGAGACTCCAGTTCTGAAGCTTTGGGGAACGTGGAGTACCACTTCATTACTATTACTCTCAGGTCCATTCTCACTGGGAGGGGTAGTACCTATTAGAGTCCCTTTTGTAGGTCAACTGTTTAATCATTTATTAAATATCATTTAACTGTATGTAAGCAAATAATTAATATCAAATAGAGATTTTAGTTTTAGTGTTCAATAGGAATACTTGAAATCATTTACCTTTATACAAACAGATGAGCTCAAAAGATTCGTTTAAAAATAAACGAGTTGTTAGAGTTTTATTTACCTATTTAACTATTCGTTATGACTCATATATAAACGAAATTTAGCATCAAATAACCCACAAGAGTTGATATGCGATTGACAGCAATAAACCAAGCAACCTCTAGAGGTTTTACTCCCTGGTCCATTCTTACCCAAATCAATATTGCCTATCAAGGGCCTATTTATTGGTCAAATGGAACTGTTCAATCATTTACTAAGGATTATTACTTAGTTATTTGAAACTGTGTGAAAGCTAGCGTGCTATAACAACTCGTTTAAAAATTAACCCACGGAAAAATTGTTTGCAAACAAATTATATATATATATATATATATATATATATATATATATATATATATATATATATATATATACTGGATTTGGTATCAGATAATTCAGAAAGATTGATATTTCATAAAGCGCTAACCAAATAACCAAATATTGTGTCTAAAATGGTGACCCCGTAGGTGTGATTTGAGTTCAGGAAACAGGAAGAAGTAGAGCTAAATTTCCAAGTTGTCTATCTTTATTACGCCTTCAGAATCCCCCCACCTAAAAAAAAAAAAGAAAGAAACTATTACTTTGTAAACAGATACTGCGCTTGAATTTTTTTCGGGATGGGGATCCAGAGTGTTTCCACAGTTTGTTTTGAATTTTTTATTCTGGTTCGAAGTCTTCAATCCAGGTTTCATCTTGAGTTACTAATCTGCGGTGGAAATTCTAGGAAATAGTCAGAAGTGTCCTGGAAATGTCAACCCTTTTAATTATGCTCTGGCATCAGCATTCTTGGGACCAATCTTTGAGACAGCTTGTTCATCTCCATGATCTCAGTTAAAACAGTCGGGGCCGAACAAAAAACTATCTGCTGGATAGTAAGAAGTCTGTCATCCAAAACCATACAGTAAATGGCATTAATTTGTGCATTAGTGGTTGAGGTCTTAGGACGACCTGACCAAAAGTTAACTTCTGTGCAGTCCTTGCTTCGCTTGAATTTCGCTGCCAACTTCATAGTTGTATAGAAAAAGGAATCCTTAGCCAGTATCTGTATCATGTCCGCATGTATTTCCCTTAGTGTTATACATTTTTTTGTTGGATCTTTATGACTGCTTGGGCTTTTGTTTTGTCCAATTTTAGATTTGTCACACACCTCTCACCTTTGTATAGAGACACAGAAATTCACCCACAGAAATCTGAATAAGTTTAGTAATTTTAGTGTGTTGCCACAACAAAAATGTTCAGCTATAGATGGCTCTTTTTATTGGTTGGGGCTTAGAATGTTTTGAACGACTCTTATATATACATATATATTAATAAGTGTCGCTCATAAAGTTCAAAGTTTCGCCCATATTTTAGATTTGTCGCACACATTTGTATAGCCTTCACCTGTACAGAAATTATGACAGAAATCTGAATTAGTTTTTCTAGTTTTATAGAAGTGTGGTAGTTTGTTGCCAGAACAGAAATATTCAATGACGGTTCTTTCTGAGTGACGCTTAGAACTTTTTAAACAACCCTCACATATATTCTGTGTTTTCTTAAGAACTTGCGTTGGTTTGGTATACAATGTTTGTTTGTAGACAATTTCTGTTTATGAGGCAATCTTTTATTTTGGTGTTTGCGATGTGCTTCAGATTTTCTTAGTGTGCTTTTTTTTATTATTTTCGAGTAAGTTTTAAGTACAGCTGTAACGAAATTAAATTCAATTTCTATTGAATATTTTCTGTAGTTTGTTTGATGTAGGGAAGTGTTTGTTTATTACCTTAAATATTTTTCTGCGTTTTTTTACATTCTTATTTATGGTAGATTTAACCAAATAATGTTTTTGTTTCCTCTTAATTTTTTATTTTTATTCTTTCCCAACGTCTATCGCGCAAGTTCATTTCTAGAAAACTCATTTATTTCTGTTGGGATCGTTCAAGCATCGTTTTTTTTTTTTTAAACCCGAATGTTCTTTATCATATTTTTTGTTTTCTTCTTCCATTACATTCTTGCCGATTTCTTTCACTTGTCTTTTCTCTTCAGATTGATGAAACCCTATCACTATAATTAATCAAATAACATTTTCCCGTCTGTTATCATATAAATCAAAAGTGGTTACAAATGAACCCAAAAACCCTTTGTATTCATCCGCTTTTGAGTATGCAGACATTTCCCGAAGAGAAGTAAGACCACCCCCCACCAAAAAAAGGGTTGCCCTGAGTGCGACACTAAGCGACATCTGATTTGTCAGCCATTACTCCCAGGTACCGTCTGGGCTGGAATGGTTGTATCGATAAGGATTTTATCTATGAATCAAAAAGGACAGTTTAAAATTATTTGTATTAGATAGGTATACTTTAAATCATCTAACAGCATGCAAAAAACACTTTAGAAACATGTACACAAAAATGTTGATATAAATGTACAATTCAATTCCTTTACGTCGAGGCATAAAATAACCAAAAACGAATTGACATGCGTTAAAATCAACCAGTCAATCAAACATTCTACGTTCTTTCATGCCGAACCGCACCATGTTTTAGCTAATCATTCCTTTCTAATTCTAAAACTTTTGAGATTATTGGGGAGGGTTTGATTTTCACTGTAAACATAATGCTAAACTGAAAACGAAGCATGTGACTGTCGGATTAGATAAAGGGAATCTTTTTAAAAACCATATTTCATTCATTATACAACGTGTGAAACCACGTGCGATACCCTGCCCTCATCAGCCGCCAACCAGGGGTGACAACACAGTTTCGGTAGCTCAAGGTGGGCTACCGAAACTGTGCTATCACCCCTGGTATAAGAAGGCATCTAGCCGATAGGCTTTGAGTCAAAAATCATTAGTATAATCTTTTTTTTTCTATTTTTTCCCCCCGATGAACGGAAAACCAAATTTTAAGCTTAATTGAAGAGGCGCTCTTTGTGTATATTTTATCGTTAAAGGTTTTGTTTGGTTCGTTTTTATGACATATCAACCATTGTAAGTCATTTAATGCCAAATCTTTTTATACTCATATATTAAACACATTTTTAGATAACATTTTTAAACGAGCCTGAGCTTATTTTTTTCGCACAGATAAATGGTTTCACTTATTTCTGTCCAATAGGAATTATTCTATTTACCTTTAATTATTAATTTTCACTCAGTTAAATGATAAAACAGTTCTACTTCTAACAATTCAATTTAGCATGTCATTTGTTTGCATACAGTCTCAAAGTCAAATAGTTCTATTTGACCTATTGGTAGGACTCTATTAGGTGTTTCCAGTCCGGCCCAGAATGGACCTGGGAGCGGTGGCTATGAAGGAGAACTCCGTATTTATCAAGACTTCAGCATTACTGGAGCCTCATCATCAGATTTTAATGTCAGGACACTCGTTGTGCGGAGATGCAGTCGGCGTATTCTACATTCCCAGCCGACTGGGCACTATCATAATAGGAGATGGAACTAGTGACTAGAGTTAAAATCTAAGAAGAGGCTGATCGCATTTCACTTTGAGCTTTTAGGAAAGGAATGAATCCATCTGCCCTCAACTATGGGTAAATAGATGGGCTCTCTAACCTTGGTTAGGCAACCAGTTTAGTTGAAGACAGAATTCAAACCTGCTAAATTTCTTAAAAATTGACTTTGTGTCATATCCTCCTCGTGGCGTATAGGTTGAGTAAAGATATTTAAAACGCGAAACAACTCGAAGCAATAAATATTTATCAATCATCATCATCAGGTCGTGCTGATGTTACGAATTCCCTAGTCTCTATTTTTCCATCCATTCCTATCAGCCATCGCACTTGGCAGGTTCTCTAGAGTCTTTGCTAGTTGG
The DNA here is from genome assembly GCA_963585895.1 of Sepioteuthis lessoniana. Lineage (NCBI taxonomy): Eukaryota > Metazoa > Mollusca > Cephalopoda > Myopsida > Loliginidae > Sepioteuthis > Sepioteuthis lessoniana. The sequence continues at coordinate 50,468,909 of OY757935.1, read as the reverse complement.
TAAATACTGGTGTGTCCACAAGTAGGAGTCCACAGAAATCCATCTAGTTTTTCCTAAACATTTGTTAGAGTTCATGTGGTGCAACTATACAGTAGAACTGACACGGTAACATCTTGGAAGAATTCCCGTTTTATTTCATCAGAGAGATCAGATTTCCAATGCGTAGGTAGAAATTGCTTTTAGTAGATGAGATATTGCTAACAAACTCGTCTACTAATTTCATTAGCTTACCATTTAAAGTGGAGATGGTTCCATCTTGCTTAAAACACATGATCTCTGTTTTATCTGAGTTCAAATCGAGGCCAATACCTCTGGCTTATCTGCTCCAAGCCATGCCGCAGGAATTCGGTTTGCGTAGGTATATATGCAAGAAGTCCTTGATCATCTATGTAGTCTGCATCTGTAATAGTTTCCACGGGATATATAATCTGTTTCATGACTATTTTCTCTCATTAGATCTATTGACGTTCGTAGTACTTAATCAAGGCATTAAAATGAAATGTAAATAGATCTGGTGCGAATGCATCTCCTTTCAAAACTCCAGCAACCATATCAAAGATGCCAGTATTACCATCGAGTGAGCGAACGATTGCTTTCGTGTCCTGACCTTGAGTCACATTCTACTTGTGGTGTGGCGGTAGGGTTGGCTTAATACGTACAGTTTCGGCATTTGATTACAAGTCAGCATCATTCAAATTCTGATTTTATCAGAGAGATCAGATTTCTATGTGGTCGATAACCAGTCAATAACAGTTCATGCCTTACCTATGCATACGTTGACATCGTTTTTGTCGAGGAGATATTGATACCGAAGTAAGTGGACTGTTCTACTAATTTCAGAGGCTTGCCATTTCAGGCCATAATTGCACAAGTACTATTGTATAGTTGCACCACCTGACCTTTAATGAAACGCCCAAAGAAAAAGCTAGATAGGAATTACACAAGGATGCTGCATGCTGTTTTGAACAAATCCTAGAAACAGCACAGTAATTTTTTGTCCATTTTCCTTACAAACCTTGCGAGTAAGTCATGCTGGGAACTCATTAGTAACGTTCTTCTATGGACTCCAACACATAGACCCACAAGATGGACAACCAGCATAAATTTACATTCATCAGCACTGTGCGGACACAGGATATTGTCTAGAGGACTCACAAAGAGCATTGAGAGAGAGAGAGAGAGAGAGAGAGAGAGAGAGAGAGAGAGAGAGAGAATCCTTTCTGCCGGCAAGCTTTGATGATGATGATGATGATGATGATGAACATCATGATGATCTGTCCGATTTTAATAGCTACTGATTTTCATTACCCATTTACTTAAGACATATGCCCTGCAGTAGTGACCTAAAAACAATAGAATACAAAAATACCTCAATGTCTATTTAGTGACTAAAACCTGTCCCAGACAGGTTTGTTTGATTTTTGTTTTTTATTTCTTTGTCCACTAACCCCATTTTAATAGAACCAAATAGGGTTGCGTCGTGACATCAATATTAATCAAACGAGACAGAAGAAAACAACAACCAGAGAAACGATTCTTTCATAATTGATAAAGTGTTCGATTTATTTGGATTGGCAAAAAAAAAAAAAAATGACCCAATCCAAAAGGCTTGAATGACCAACGATCAGATTACTTGTCATTCCTTGTGACCATCCCTAAATTGAAACCACAGCGCCATTAAATGGAGAAAAAAAATCTAAAAATAACCCCACCAAACACCTCCAGGTTTTATTTATAAAGTAACTTGCGGTTTGGTTTTTATATTTTCTTCATGTTTTATTGAATATTGTTTTCTGTGAGGAGTCTTTTCACTTTTGTATAATAAACAGACTTCTTTTGACGTCTGCCATATAAAAATAAGTGAATCTGAACACAAATTGACCGATAAATTGTTCACATCGATTCTTAAAATTCTGTTTTTATCAAACGATTTCCTCTGTTTTCTTAACCACAAAATCACGAGGAAGAAAAAATTCGTTGTATTGTTTTTATTTATTTATTTATTAATTTTTGATCTGATGTTAAATAAAATGATTTTTTACATTATGACAAACCCTTTTTTTACGACAAGTCCTAACTGGATGCTGCGACCTTTTGGATCATAAACCAACCGGAAAAGAAACAACAAAATGTAAATCTTTCGGTTCAAATCAATGTGTTATCTTTTGTTTTGTTTTTTTTTGGCGGGGGAAGGGGGTAGTTTTTCTGTTTAACCTAATTACAGCTTTTTACTTCCCTTTCTTTCTTTCTTTCTTTCTTTCTTTCTTCGTCACAGAAGAAAATTTGTCCCATTTGTTCATTTTTTAACTTATGTTTTTTCAAACATTAACAATATATTCTTATATTTTATATGTCTGTTGTCTTTTGTTATCGAGCAAAGTCACCCAATTTTCCCATAAACATATTTATTCTCACACTTCGCTGTCGCGTATTAAAACTGTGTTCAGCACCTGTTTTAAAGTGATGGTTGACGAGCCGTACTCACGAGCCATTTATTAATCAATTAATCTTACCATGACTAAAGTGAACTTTGTTCAGCCGAAAAGTTGATAATAGAATAATTTATGGGTAGTTTGCATGGTACAATGGTTAGTTTAGATTAGGGTAGCAGACCATTGTTAGTGAGTTCGATTCTTACTGAGTGCCCCATACTTCTGGTCGTGTGTGAGAAAAAGGGGTTGGGTAGATTCATACATATACACGATATTAAAACAATGTCAACAAACGCATTAAAAAATAAGCCGAATCCTGATTTGATGTTTTCATTATATAATGTTCAAGTAATGTGATTAATGATCCCCACTAAATTAAGTTCATAGGCAAGGATGGAGATTTTTTAAGAAAAATGAATATTTGCTGAATCATATCCACACCATGGTTGAAATTATTATTATTTTTTTTTTTTCCCTTAAAAATGTCTTGACGTTTGATTGATTATCAATAAAAGAAATCGTCAAAAGAAATATGAGAAAAAAAGGAAGATAGTGAAGAAAATCAGATTGATATGTTTCGCTATCGGGATAGCATCTTCATAATGAAGTAATTATTCCACAAAAATCAAATCTGCGTATGACAAGCGTGGAGGGTGCCCCCTGTAAAAACAAAGTCATATGCTTCTCTCTCTTTTCATGTGTACATTTGATTTTTACGGAATAATAAACACATTCTAAAGGGGCTATCTCTATTGCGAAACATATTAGTCTGGCTTTTCCATGTCTTCTTTTCACACACACACACACACACACACACACACACACACACACACACACACACACACACAATACCACCACCAACAACAACAACGAAGACAAAAAAGAACTATTCCACACAGTAAGTTGATGAGCGCATGGTGTAACGGTTATCGTTGTAGGAAATGGACCCAACAACCCGAGTTTAATTCCTTGACGGAGCTGTTTGCATTTCCCTTCAAAGTAATTCCTTTGTGGAAGGCGTGAAACCATTGCTTCTCTCCTTCAGCGAAGAATGAGTAGTAGGGCAGTGAGTTTTTGCCTTGTATGGCAGTCAGTCTAGGAGTAAGGATAACACTTTATTCAGACCAGTTGTACTTAGCTGATAAATTGACCTGATGTCACATTCTACCTCTGGCGAATTGGTTGGGTAAACAGACGCACACACACATATATCCCCTCTTTGAAGATATAGATAAATCCCATAAACTTCAATAATTTGAAATAATTCAAATTTTAGACAATCATTTTAGATGCTAAAACAAAGTCCGTATTAAATTTTTGGTCTTATCAATGTTTTATTGAAGTTCTTGAGGTTATTTGATGTATTCTTAAAAAAAACGCAGTCTGAACCTTTTCGGTAAAACCGAATAATCGTATTTTACTTCAATAAAACAATGAAATAATCCAAAATTGATCAATACTTCTAATAGAACAAATGACAAATACATACGATAAGTCTTTACATTTTAATATAGTGACTCTTCTCAATTACAGCGAGTAATCTATAATCCATGATTTAGTTGATTTTTTTACTTCAGCAAGTTTAGTTTCCAACATGGAAGTTTTAATTGTTTCTCATAGGTCTACTTTACTAATATATGGCTTGTCACCTTCATATAATTTCATCTTCACAATTGACCATAGATTTTCGATCGGGTTCAGAACAAAACCTGATGGTTGTCATTCCATTATCGTTTCTCCTGTAGATCTTTCATACCCAAAAAACCTCGCAGGTGAGCCGAAATACATGAAGAACATTGTCACCTTGAAATTATGAAACTATGACTTGTATCATGCAAAGAAAGTCTGATTCTTAAAATCGAAATAGTTAACATTCCTTCACTGACTTTGAATGATATAATAATCACACTTGTTGTCTCCTTTTAGTCACAGACCACACCTGAATTAGATAAACTCCATCCTTTGGCCCATGCATTAGGTCTATCAAATGTCACTCGAGATTCGTCCATGAAAATTATTTCGGAAAAATTAATGTTCATGTATTTCTTGGCCTAATATGACGCTTTAAAAAGATTTGCTTTAATGTGTGGAGGTTGCCTTGAAGACTTGTTTTACTGATCCCAATTTAAAAACTATCTATCATCTTTTATCCTCTTTGACTCTCTCAATTTCAGCCTTTTCAAAATCAGAAGTGGTTGTTTCGCTGTAACTTGCTTTGATTTACGTTCATCTCAAAGAAGCATGTTCTTCAATCTTTTTCTTTTGCTTCGAGTTCTCAACTTATATTTTCAACAGCCTTCTTTATTGTCCGACGATCTCTGCAAAGCTGCTTTGATATCTGATGTGGACCCAAAGTCAGTACACAGAAGAAAAACACGGAACACGGTTTAGAGGTAAGAAAGATATATTAACAAAAGTTACAAAGGATAGTGTCCAATATTGGTAGTCGTACTTCTAGTACTCTTGTACTACTGCTATTACTACTCCGATACTACTACCATATTAGGATATTACTACGCTAGTATTATAGTGCTGGAAGAGTCCATGATACAGGTAAGTTTCGGTCTCACAACAATATCTTAAGTGGTTATTCTCTCATCCAATAACTTTGCTATTTTCTATTTTTGAGCAGGTTTTAGGTTCTTCCTTTTACCCATGTTTCAACATTTATCATGGACAAAAAGAAAGATAGTTTTCATTAGATTTCAAAGGTCTTAAGCTAATCTGCATACTAACTCGAGTTCTTCTATTTTCAAAAATTCAAAATATCTTCTCAAGAAACTATTTGAAATTGGTGAAAATTTAGGTAGATATTTTACTAAGGCTGGTAATTGTCCATCTCTTCACCAAAATAAGGTGTGGCCTAAGGCCTTTTTTAACGCAGAAGCCAGACACGAGCTGAAGCTCTCGTGATCAGTAGTGTTAGAATTTCACGGCCCCGTCGGCATTCTCTTACTGGGGTGCCTCAGACAGCAAGCAATAAACTTGGTCCTGCCGAAGCAGGTGAAAGCCCAGGGAGACTGTACCCTGAAGCCAATGAGTGCCAACCTCAGGTCACAAGCAAGACCCCGTGAACAAAACCCTACGCGCCGGTCCGTGTACCACCTAACACGGTCGACAAGTGTGTGGCTCAGCTAGAAGGCCTCACAAGTTTGTTTGACTAAAATGATTGGGAATAAACGAGTTTAAATTTGACAAATTCTGGTTAAAATCTTTGGAGTTATTCAGGTTTTCTCTATTTGCATAATAATTTCAGACAGGCGTTGTGTGTGTGTGTGTGTGTGTGTGAACATTATTGACAGTATAGGGCATATGTATGTATAATATTAATTCATTACTAACGGTTTTGTTTTGCCGGGGAAGTTTCTGTGACGTAATGGCTAACGTGCTGAAGTAAGCAAGTTCGAATTCCAGTCACGCTAATACGTTCACTTTGGGAAAGGAATGTACTCCATTATTCTCCTGTGATGGATTAAATTGTATCTTTTATTCTTCTACAAGGATAGCTTTGGCATTAAATAACCCACGAATTTTGATATGCAAAGATAACACGCTATATACCATGGCATACCTTTCTTATAGAAATACACTGGGTGGAGAAAAAAAGGTCATGCCATTTTTGCTGCAAGAGTGTGAAGAGCAATAGAAACAGCTTCACTCAAGATTTGAACTTGAGTTACCGATTCTATTTCCTACGTTAACCGCCCCACTTGTCCGAGAATAACAGTGTTTAATATTTTGAAACTTCCTGTAAAATCAATGATACACAGTCATGATAATGGAGTATCTATTTCCTGTTCGGCTTGGAAAATGGTTTCAGGTTTAACATTGTGCTCCATTGAATATTATGTTTCAAACACGTAGGCCATTTCCAGAAAATGAACTTTCTTCGGGTTTCGTCTTCTAGTAAAATCTAAAATAGCCTAGAGACGGAAATGTCTACAGAAACTTTTTTTCTCTTTTAAGGATTGATTGATTTTAACGGCATGTCAAATCGCATAGGGTTATCTTACGCCTTGGGGTTCACATTTACTTTTTTGTGCAATTGTTTTATAAGAGACTTCTTTTATTTTGCACGCGACCCAATCGAATTAGAATAATCTGTAAAAAGAACTATTTGACCCATACATGGGGACCAAATAGGTACTATCCCTCCGTTATGAAAGGGTAGTCCACTTTTTCCTTGAAAACATAATTTTTTTTTCTTTTTGGCACGCACACAATGAACTTTTGGAGTTGTAGTTATTTATTAAGCTTTGCATAGTTTTGGCACAAGACTAGAAGTATAGGTCACACTGTGAAAAACGAATTCACTAACAATGGTCTGATAACTTAGTTTGCTTACCATTACATCACTAGAAGTTGCCAAGGTGTGTGTGCATAGTAATTTGCTAAGCTTAGTTTACTTGTGACACAAGTATGGAGTACCTCGTAAGAGTCGAACTCACAAACAATGGTCTGCTAACATAGTGTGCTAACCATTACGTCATGCGAGTTGCCTTATTGTCATTTGATAAACTGAGACTAGTTTGATACAAAGCCAGAATTATGGGGCACTTAATGAAAATCGAACTCACTACTAAAGGTCTACTAGACTAACTTGCTAACCATTACACCACGTGAGGTACCCTAATGTTGTTTTCTAAAGGGAGATTGTTTGGTAAAAGGCCAGAAGTTTGAGGGTACCCCATAGAGAATCAAACTCACTTATAATGGTCTTTTATCCTAACCTGTTTGCCATTATATCATAGGAGGTACTCACATTTGTAGTTATATGTTGATGTTTGTTTTCATGGAGTTTATTTTATTTCTTATTATTGTCTTTTATTTCAAGAGATAGTTTGGTTTGAGTCAAACCATGCCCCCTCCTATCTCTTTCACTCTCTCTCTCTCTCTCTCTCTCTCTCTCTCTCTTGTTCGTTATGTATCCGACGCAGTTCATATATATTACCACTCCGTCGATAATATATTTATAAACAAATGGACGGAAGAGCGAATAGAATATTAGTCATCACTTGCATCTCAACGCTTTTTATCTCTCTTTTTTCGACCTGGCTCACTGGCTCAGAGTTAAGAAGCGTTTGAGGTTAAGATAAACTGAAAGAAACAATTTATCAGATAATATATATATATAATATATATATATATATATATATAATGAATAAATAATAAACAGAATGAACAATATATATATATATATATATATATAACCTAAAATAAATGAATGTTTACTCACCTCCTCATGTTTGTCTCATTACTAGTTTCATAGATTAAAAAAAAGATACTATAATCAGATGAGACATGCCCCTTTACTTTAGATTAGCTTTAACTACTCTACTGGAGGGAATTATATATATATATATATATATATGTTTGTGTGTATGCGTATGTGTGTGTGCGTATTTATTTACCACTTCCTTGCTTTTTACAAAATTTAACTGGTTTGAATTCGGAGTTTTCCTAGTCTTTGACCACTTGCCATAACAAGAGTAAAAACTCAGTCTACTCGACTATTTGCCCGTAGCCAGAGAAAGAACAGTTGCATACAATATATATATATATATATATATATATATATATATATATATATATATATATATATAGAATTAACTTAAATCGCTAGTCGAAAATCTTCAACTAAAGTTTCACCTTAACGGATCATCAGGAAGTTTACCCTCGAGGGTAAACTTCCAGATGATCCGTTAAGGTGAAACTTTAGTAGAAGATTTTCGACTAGCGATTTAAGTTAATTCTATAATTGGCTCCATTGTTTTATGTTGAGCACTTTAGTAATTTTAGCATTGCAGCATTTGCGGAGGGTTTTTTGGTTTTCTTTTGACCACTGACTAAGTACCCCTTGATTTTTTTCAAGGAGTCGGACGAGGTTGGTCTTTTCTTTCTTTTTTACCCAAAAAACTTTTTTCTTTTTCCTCTGGGCGGTGATTCGAGACATTTTTATCTCTTGTTCCTGGCCAGGGTTTTTTTGTTTTTTTCTGGTACCGTGAATACTGGTAGATATTAGATTAGTAAATATATATATATATATATATATATATATATATATATATATATATTCTCATCATTTAATGTCAGTCTCATGACTATAAGTTTTATGCACTTTTTACAAATACATAATATTTATAGTCATGTGACTAACATGAAGAGGTAAGTAAACTTAGGTTTTATGTTGCTGGACAGGCCAGTATTTAAGCTCTTTTTTAATTCAAGAGGAAACGTTTGTATAAAAATTTGTTCGTTTCTCTGTATATATATATATATATATATATATATATATATATATATATATATATATATATATATATAATCCATCTCTTCTTTCCCCAGGTATGAGTAAATAGTTAGGCAGACAGAACCTTTTAGCTTTGGTTAGGCAATAAGTATAAGAGAAGTAAAACTGATTTCAACAAGCTTTACTCCATTTAAGAAATGACCTTTTGTGACATCTTGTTTGTTTGTTTGGGTTTATGGCATATCAACCTTTGTAGGTTATTTAATGCTAAATCCATTTTATACAAATAAACTGTTCTATGCAAAAAAAAAATTCAGTTTAGCATACAAAAACAGTTCCATTTCAAACAATTTAGTTTAGCATAAGTATACAGTTTAATTCTATTTGACCTGTAGATAGGACCCTATCAGGTGCTACCACTCCGGACCAGAGAGGACCTGGGAGCAATGGCAATGAAGTGGTACTCTGCATTCTCCAAAAGCTCCAGCATTACTGGAACCTCACCATCAGATTGTTTCGTGTCATATTTAGGACACTCGTTAGGGGAGAGTCTTACCCCTCTGCAGAAAAGCAGTCGGTCTATTCTATAACTATAGACGGCCGATTGGACAACATTTTGTCTGTGGCAGAGAGGTTGGGTTTATGTAAACTATATATATATATAATGCATAATAACCACAATATCTCAAAAATATTCTATCAATATGATATGAATGAGAAAATCAGTTACAATTTCAATTTCATATCGGAATGTTTGGCCGAACATATGACTCAAAGAGTTGCACTTGAGACATGGCAAAATACCAACATTTTGATTTCTGATTTTCCGAAGAGGTTTTTCACTCTTTAAAAACTGACGCAACACAATCATCCTAACTCTTATTTTCCTTATTTGGTATTATGAAGCGTTACTCTCCTGTTATTTGTGTGGCAAATAGTACCCCTTAATAAATGGCTAATATACCAAATCGAATATATATACATCAATCACTAGTCCAAAAATATCATAATGATGCCTTAGGATATATATATATGTATACATATATATATATATATTGTCGGTAGGTATATATATATATATGTGTGTGTGTGTGTGTGTGTGTGTGTATAATATGTACGGCCGTACATGTAATGTCTGCTTTTAGTTGATCTGGTGTATATATAGATATATATTTCTTTTAAATACCCTGTCTGGTTGCAAAAGCTGCTTGGTAGCGCCAGGAGTGGCAGTACCGCCTTGAGCTACCGAAACTTTGTTAGCACCCTGGTTGGCGGTTGATGAGGACAGAGTATCGCACGTGCTTTCACACGTTGTATGATGAAAAAAAATGTGTGTGTGTATATATATATATATATATATAACTTACTGCCTAAATGTACACTCTTCAATATATATATATCATAATGATGCCTTAGGATATATATATATGTATATATATATATATATATTGTAGAGTGTATATTTATATAATGGCATAATGATGCCTTAGGATATATATATATATATATATATATATATATATATATATATATTGTAGAGTGTATATATATATATATATATATATATATATATATATATATATATATATTGTAGAGTGTATATTTAGGCAGTAAGTTATTATTCAAGCGAGTTTTGTTAAAGACGATGGGACACAATTTCTTTATTATTTTCATTTTTATTTTTTCAAGACAAGAAAAATAATGAGTCTGGAAAAAAATAAAATAAAAAATAATTAACATCATCTTTTACAAAACTTGCTTGAAAATACATATATATGTATAAAGGTATAGCGCCCTCCTCTACACCTTGGTGTTGTAGCTTTACTTTTACTTTATATATATAATGTCTAAGATTTAATAGCATTAATATTTTAGATAATATCAGCTACAAAAGAAAAACCAAGCAAAACATAAAAAAACAAAGAACACAAAATTCAAGAGATAATTGGGCGTTAAATAATAAAAATAAGAAAATTCGGAATAAATTAGGTATTTGTTGCATATTTTACCCAGCCCCTTTGCACGGATTAAAACAGGTTTGAATACAGATTTTTCTTTCTCCTGGACTGGTTGCCATTTTAAGGTTGAAATGCCTAGTCTGCCCGGGAGAATAGCTGGATTAATGACTTTCCTAAATGTATTATTATTATGTGAATTGCAAACAGCCTTGTTTAGGATTTGAACTCAGGTGACTGTGTCCATTTCCTACGACAGTAGCCGTAACACCACAAGCGCCTAAACATACATAACAAACACCTGCGGTATATATTTTGACCGGGAAAGAAAGAAAGAAAGAAAGAAAGAAAAATTTAGAAAGAGATAGAAATAAAGATAGTTTGAAATAGAAAAGGACTAGAAGAAAGAGAAATAGATGCAAATAAAGAAGCAAAGAAACAAAGAAATGAACAATTGAGGATGAGATTAAAAAACTGTTGAGAAGAAGAAGAAGAAGAAGAAGAAGAAGAAGAAGAAGAAGAAGATAGATAGATAGATAAATTGAGAACCAGATGAAAAATAGTTGATAGAGAAGCAAGGAGAGAAAGCAAAAGAAAAAAGAAGAAAAAGAAACCGAGAAATCAAAGAAAGAAAGAAAGAAAGGAAGAAAGAAACTTTAGAAAGTATTGCTTTCTTTCTTTCTTTCTCTGTCTCTCTGTCTCTCTCTATCTGTCTGTCTGTCTGTCTTTCTCTCTCCATACTTATGTAAGCGTGTATGTGTTTATCTCTCTCGCTCTCCTCCTTTCTCTCTCTCTCTCTCTCTCTCTCTCTGTTTGTGTGGGTGAATAGGGTACTAATTTTAATTATTCTTTCACGTACTAATTAATCATAAATTCAATACCCCCGTAACATAATTATCTTGAATTTTTAGACGTAACAACCTGTAGCAGAAAGAAATCTCCTTGCTAAAAAACCTTTTCTCTTTCACTTAAAAGAAAACAACTTTGGAACGAGTAATCGAGACAGAAGATAACAAAAAAAAAAAAAAATGAAAAAAAAAAATGAACATAACTTTTGTAATCGCTGTTTATTTTTCTTAATGTAACCAAGAAAAATCGCAAGTCGCAAATTGATTAGTTGAAAGATAAATATATCATGACAGAAAGTTTCATTTTGTGGGTATTGAACTTTGTGTTCTGTTCTTTCTAACATTTGTTGGACTGTTAATGATATGTCAATCCGAAAAGGCTGACTGAAATCCATGTAATATTCTTTCTTTCTTTCTTTCTTTCTTTCAAAGACCTGTCGCCAGAACTTTAAATACGCTTTTATCCACTGAAGAAGGGTAAGCTCTCCGCCAACCCCAAAAGAGAGATGACATTATATTGAATCTGATTTTAAGGCTCCGGAGATCTAGGCAGTATGAAGTACTCCCTCCTTGCCATTACTCCCATATTCATTCTGATCTGGAGTGATTGTACCTGTTAGAATCCTAACTATGGGTCAAATAGGCCTGTCTTAAAATTATTTGTATTCGATAAGAATACTTGATATCGTATGACCGTGTTAAAAAAACTCTTAAAAACTACACTAAAAATGTAAATATAAACGAACAATGTACGCAATTTCTTAACATCGAGATATAAAATAACACCACACAAACTAATATGACGTTAAAATCAATCAATCAATCACACACACACATATATATATATTTAGCTTTATTATCTTCTGAACCAAACCTATCAATATTTTTTAAAGTGAACATTAATAGCTATTATTTATAACCAAAATTTTTATGTCTAATGACACTAGCATTTCCCAACAAAATTATGGAATTTGCACGTTTAAATAATGCCCACTTTGCTTTTGTTTTTTTTTATTTAGCAGTAAACAAACTAATAGCAAATAAGGCGCAAGACATTTATTTTGTAGCAGAACATTCTTGACTTTCTACAATATACCTAAAACAAATAGATTTTAATTATTTCTATAAATGATATTTTTTCCAAACTGTATAAACGAAAATATTATGGAATATCCCAATGTCGAGGGAAAAGTTATGGAATTCATTGACAAAATAAAATCAAATCGACTTAATTCTTAGTTGCCCCTCCTCGAGTTTTTATAACAGCCTTAATTCTTTCAAGAATTCATTTCACTAATTTTAAGCAATATTTGATTCCAACTTTTCCGAATGGCAATTAATAGGTTTTGGTGGATTAAACCTTTTTCATGAATCAGTTTAAAAAAAAAAGCTACTATAAGTTTTCAATAGGATTTATCGTTCTGAAAAAAAAGTTCATCATAATCAAATCAATTTTCTATCGATGGAATTAGAAAATAATTCAGGATTGAGGTAATGATTGCCATCGCTCTTGGTCCTACAAATGACATGCAACCCCATATCATGAATTGTTAGGGAAATTTACATGTTTTCTTCCGGCAGTCATATTTGAATGTTTTATTTAAAAGTTCCAGTATCAGTGCCTTGGCCAATGGAAATTATTGATTTATCAGTGAATATCACTTTCATCCAATTGACCACACACAATGATTGTTTCTCTTAAACTAACTTTGACTTTATTCTATTCTGTTTGTGTGTTAGTTTTGTTTTATGCTTAACTTTTCTTCAAATAAATCTCCTGCAAGGGGTGTCCAGGCTTTGACAATAAACTCCATTTTATAGTGAGACTCATCTTGTGGAGATCTGGTGGAGTGCGAAATACACCTTCATTGCCATTACTCCCAGCTCCTCTCTGACCCCAAGTGCTATTACCTGTTAGGGTCCCATCTGTGGGTCAAATAGATCTGTTTACAAATTATTCGTATTTAACAGAACCGTATGCAAAAAGCCTTAAAAAAAATAACAACAAAAAAGTGTAAATATGAAACTTGCAATGAACCGGAATCCCTAAACTGTAGGCATGAAATAACCCTAAACGAGTTGATAAATCGTTAGAATTAACCAATTAATCCATTTGATTTCCTTGCAATCCATCTTCATGGGTATATCCTCTCGTCGTAGGAAATAGACTCGATGATCCGAGCTCAAATCCTGGACGAGGCTGACATTTCGCTTTTCACTAATACCTTTGGGAAAGGTATGAATCCATATGTTCTTTCCCTAGTAATAGTAAATAGTAAAACAGACTAGATTTGTAGCCATTATTAAGCAACCAGTTTAGAAGGAAAAATAGATTCAAACCAATTTTATTCCGCCAAAGAATTGACCTTGTGTCTCATTCTGTTCGGGATGGAGAGGTTGGGTAAATACATTCACTCGCATCTATCATGGTCAACAATTTACCGCGGGCTAACTCAAGTAAACATCGCAGTCACCTGCCATATTCAAGAAAAGCCAATGTTAGTCCTGTCCCAGCCCTTATTTTTACAACTGCATGTACCATCCTTCCGGGCAGGTAATCGAATATTTTATATCGATTGGTTACAGCTGATAAGAAATTTGCACCTGCTCGAACACAAAAGGTCTCAACTTTTAACATACTTGATATCCGATTACCTGTGATGGTCAGTGGGGGTTCGTTTTATTTAGAAATGAGCAACATGAAATGAGAATAGGTGTTCAGTGGGGAAATACGGATAAACCATGGAAGTTGATCTCCCCGACACCTAGTGTTTTGTCGACCTTCCTTTATTGATACGAGAATTTAAAAAAAAAAGCATGTGTTCAATTCATCAATTTTGATCGTTCAAACGTTAGTAATTGAGAGTAGAACTTTTACGGAGTGCGTATCTACGATTGAATCATGGCTGAGTTTGCTGACCAGAGTTGAATAACAAGTGACCACCAATTTACCAAGGGGTGTCCTCGTGGTGTAATGGTTAAAGCGATGAACTGCGGAATCGTAGTACGCGAGTTCGTACTCCAATCGCGCTATTACGTTCACTTTCGGGCAAATACCCTTGGGAAAGGTATGAACCCCCTTATTCTCCCTCCAGCTATGGATAAATAGTAGGACGGACTAGGTTCTTCAGCCTTGGTGAGGCAACTAGTCTAGGAGAAGGAAAACTCTGAATTCAAACCTGTTAAACTCCGCTTAAAAATTGACCTTGTGTCATATCCTGCCCGAGCGGAGGGGTTGGTAAAAAGTACCAATTTACCAAATTGACTAGTATAATGAATTCGATCCTTGCTAAAAACACTAATGATTTTATGATTATAGATCTATAAATTTGTTGAAACGTCCGATGTCCTAGGCCCTCGAATAGCCTCCCTAGTTTACACATATATATGTATATATGTTTGATAAAATAAGACAAACACTTCGTGTCTGCCTACTTTATCTTTGATCCGTTCAAGTCTCTGCGTGAGTTGTTTGACTTCTGAATGGAATGAATTTAGGAAGGTGCCATATTTTTCCCGAATATTTTTGACCTCAACTGGAGCCATCTTCAGGAGAACGAATAATGAAATGACAAATACAATGACAAGTCATTAATATTTATTTTAAGAGTTGGAGAAAGAACAAATGACAGGGTAATTTACAGAAGAAAAGTATTTGATTAGATGCAAGGATAAGAATTGGCAGGAAAAGTGTTAAAGGCGTTTTAGAATCAAACATTTTCAAAAAGAAAATGCCACACACACACATATACACAAACACACACACACACACACACACACACACACACACATATATATATATATATACTGATAATTAATTTAGGTTGAATATATATTGATTTATATACATTGGAAACGTATTTAGAAAAAAAGTTGGGTCTTTATTAAATAATTACAGACTGTAAATAATAACCGAAAATTATATTAATTATTAATCCACCTCTTCTCTTCGCCTCCAGTTATGGGTAAACTTTCAGGGAAGACGGTGTCCTTTAGCTTTGGTTCGGCAAGTAGTCTAAAAGAAGGAAAACTCTGAATTTAAACCAGCTTTACTTCACGCAAAAATTGACCCTATGTCATATCTTGCCCTGTGTTAGATGGGTTGTGTAAATACATACTCCACCAATTTGGTTTTGAGAGTGCTAGCACAGTTTCAAAGAATTTCGGCCAGGATTCTGGATCAGAAATGTCGGCCCATTTTTTCTTTTAAAACCACGTCATTATTTTACGATAAAAATTTCTCCATCTGTAAAAAAAAACAAAAAATAAAAAAAAACAAACAAACAAAAAACTTAATCATTATTTGAAAAAAAAAAAAAAGAGCAGTATACAGATATTTTCACCTTGATGTCGGGTAAGTTGAACTCTTTGTTCTTTGGGTTTTTCAATGTGCCTTACAGTTTGGCTTGCAGCTATCTAAGGTTAAAAGAATAAACACCGACTGATAAATATGTAGCTTTATGGTGAAGTTCGTGTTCCTTTCGGCTGCTTCTGTGGGCCAGTTTTGGTGAAGATGTTTCTACATCCTTCTTAGTATAAACAGGATTTGGCATTAAATAACCCACAAAGGTTGATATACCATTAAACCAAATAACCTTACTTTAATATTTACTGTATCTTGTACAATAATTATCGCTCGTCCATGTTTCTGTGAAAATGCGATGCAAATATAGATTGTTTAAAATCGGACTTGATGATAAGAAATTGGTATTAAAGTTGTTTTATTTCCAGTAAAATTCTACATTAAACGGCAAGCCTCCGAATTTAGTAGACCAATTCACATACCTTGGTAGCAATAGCTCATCTACAGAAAGTGATGTCAATATACGTATAAGAAAGGCATGAACTGTAATTGACAGGCGTATGGAAATCTGGTCAATGCGATAAAATAAAAAGGAATTTCTTCCAGGTTGTCGTCGTGTTAGCATTACTGAATGGTTTCACAACTAAGACCATATTTATCCAACCCCTCCGCTCGGGCAGGATATGAAACATGGTCAATTTTTAAGCGGAGTTTAACAGGTTTTAATTCAGAGTTTTCCTTCTACTAGACTAGTTGCCTCACCAAGGCAACCTAGTCTGTCCTACTATTTACCCATAGCTGGAGGGAGAATAATTGGATTCATACCTTTCCCAAGGGCATTAGTGCTATGTGAAATGCAATCAGTCTCGTCCAGGATTTGAACTCGTGTCGCCGTGTCCAATTCCTACGACGATAACCATTACACCACGGGCACCTTCATTACTAAGACCTTAACAAAACGCCTAAAGAAAAAGCTAGATGAGAATTACTCAAGGATGCTACTCACTGTTTGGAATAAATCTGGACAGAAGCACCTTGCAAAACAGCAGCTATATAGTCACTTACTTCCCATCACATAAACCATCAAAGTGAGACAAACGTAATATATTCGACACTGCTGGTGAAGCAAGGACGAACTCAAAAGTGACGTTCCTGCTCATGGACACACCAGTGTTAACCAACCAGGAAAAATTTAATGCACCAGCTCTCTGTGGACACTGAATACAGCGTAGAAGACATACCAAAAGCAATGGCCAATAAGGAAAGAGAGAGAGAGAGAGAGAGAGAGAGAGAGAGAGAGAGAGAGAGAGAGAGAGTTTGTGGAATCCATGCCATCAGTTTCACTCAATGAAGATGATGATCAATAAGATTTATCGTACGATCATTTTCAAATACAACTGGAAACGATGAAAACGAATAATATTGCTGCTGATCTATTTATCATATACGTGAACGTGTCGATACGTTATTAGAATATTTTGTGATTAAGAGTTTTGAAAAGGAGCTTTTGTTACTGAAATTTCTTAAATTTATCTTTTTAAATTTGCGTTATTATGAAATCTATTTGATGCTGTTGAACTATTTTTGTCCTCTATTTGTGACGATGTCGATAATGTTTCAGAATTTTCAAAAAGCTGTTTCATAATCAAACATTGTTCATCTAAAAAAAGTTTCATATTCAAATGCTACAATAAAATTTATTTGTAAATGAATTTTATTGTAGCATTTGAATATGAAACATTTTTTACATGTATCAGTAAAAGTATAGGGATTCAAGGAATAATTATGTCCCTAACATGTCCGTTAGGGGTTCGTAGAGTGTTATAGGAGAGTCTCAGAAACCCCTTCTCAACCCCTATTTGCCTCTGTTCTTTGAACAGTGGAAACGTTGTCTCTGACCTCTGCCAAGAAACAGTAAAGTCACACGGCTATAATACTTACATTCATCAATTAAACCTATTTCTATATTGTACCTCTTCCATATACTACCTGTTCGCTGAACAATAGGTGTATAGTTTTAGCTGTTGGGACATGTGTATATTTTTTCTTTTAATGCCACAGGTATGTATGTTTTATACCTTAAATTGGAGCCTACCAGTCGACCTCAAGATTTTGCTCAAAGTTCTGGGTTAGACGTACACCTGCTGTATAAGTAAGCTACTGGTAAAATCAAGGTTTTAATTGTCAATAAAATAACCTTGAAGCAATCTTTATTCAAAACGTTGTGTACTATAATAATGCCATTGTGTATATATCCATTATGTCTGATTAAACTGTCTTTACTTCTGTAGTGTATGGTGTGCATGATTTTCCTCTAAAATCAAAATAATATCAGTCATATATGAAACATGCAGGTCTTACACATTTGAGTTTATTTTCATATGAGTTTACAATCTTTTGCGCAATCGTTAAATTGCGCAGATTAACAACATACCACGGCTGTCTGGGTACCGTGACTTTTTTGTTAATGTTTACAATCTGTGCATCAGCTGTTGGAAACGGCGTGTGATAAAACATTAATATAATAATTTGCATTAGTTTTATTATTTTATATTAATCTCTGTGTTAATTTGTTAAATATTTTGACCAAACATGAGTTTAAGATGGAAATATTTGTGATGGTCTGCTGGAGTTACGGTAAGGGGTGTATATAATTTTTTAGGAGTTCCACTGGTTGACCATTCCATGGTCAAGATTTGGATTTCAGCCCTACCATATAAGTCGACCATAGTTTTGTAGAGCTTAAAAACCGACTTGTACAGAGCAATTTACCGTATATTTAATGTTAAATGTTCTCACATGTGTAAATGAGTTTATCTTGTCTTTCCTTAAGTTGTGTTCAGTATTAGTATATTATGGATGTACTAATGTTGATATTGGTTCTTGGTAAGTGGGGTAACATATCACCAACTACCAATATTAAAGGTAAATGTTTAAATTATACAAATACTGCATATCATATCAAAAGATTATAAAAAATATTGAACGAAAAAGACTAAAATCGCCTGTTGAACTTTAATACTGTAATTAATCGGGTATAACACGTACTATTTGTGTATAACACGCACCAATAACTTTGGACTACGAAATTCTGAAAAAATACTCATGCGTAATACGTAAAGGATTTATTCAAATTTTTATCGGTTTGTATTGACTAAAAGGAAGAATTTATATAGTTTACATTATGTTTTAAAACACGAAATTTACAATGTATTAAAAGCAAACACTCGGACATGTTCACAAAAAATGCAACTAGCTTGTGGTAAAATAAGCTAACACAAAAAGAAACAAAATTCTGAACGAACACAAATTCCAATGGATATTTCTCTATAATGGTGAAAAACACATTAGTCTGAACTACAGATATGATTGACTTTCGGTTATCCTCAACTAAATATGGTGAGGTATGTGCCCGGAAAAATAGTTATTTATTATAAATTTTGTTCAAAATACGTACCCCTTTTGTGCTGAAAAATCATGAAACATAGTGCGAAGCTTCTGGTGAGATTGTATTCATCTAATATTACCAAATATTTATTGATAAGGAATAAATTGTTACTATTCATACCTAGTGATACAAATGATAGAATAAGACAAAAATTAATCTTTTTTTTATTATTTTAACCATATGAAATTATTTTCTTTATTGAATAACAAACTTACGAATAAATATAAAACTTATGAGCGAATATATTTCAAGAAAACGTCCAACAAAATTTTGAAATTCTGAAACCTCGCTAATTAGAACAAGTATTGCATCTTTGGTAAATAATTTGACCTGCTTGCATCATTTGTTTTTTTTATATATGGCTGCTCAACTAGGGTGAGTCAAAAGTTTGGTAATATTTTGGTAGCTTCTATTTTTCGGCGTGTATATCACGTGACAGAAGAAGTTCAAGCTGTAGTTGTAGTTGGTAGTACCGTGAATGTTGGTGCGTTGACACGTTGGGCATTGCTTCATTCCATGTATGATTAGAAAGCCACACTGATGAAAGTGCAATGTTGTCTAAATCAGGAATTTATGCTTTACGAGTTCAAACTCGGACATAACCCCACGAAAGCAACCAAAAATATTTATTGTATAAAAGATCAAAGTGCAGTTGATCACAGGATAGAAAGAAAAGTCCCCGTGGCGTAATGGCAAACGTTCGGGTCTGTGAGTTCAAACTTCAGTCGTGCTACTACGTTCACTTTGGGACTAATACCCATGGGAAAAGTATGATCCCAACTATGGGTTAAATAGTACCACTACTGTTTTTCTAGGAGAATAGCATTGGCACTAAATAACCTACAAAGGTTGATATGCCATTAAACAAAGAAACCAAACCAAACCAAACCAAACCAAAAGTATGATGCCCTTATCATCTCAACCGTGGGTTAAATAGTTCTAGTACTGTTCTTCTACAAGGATGGCTTTGGTATTAAAAAACCTAAGAATGTTGATATGTCATTAAACAAAGAAATTTAAAAAACAATAACCAGATGGTTCACGAAATTTCACATGGGTTGCTAGAACCTCGATTATCAGGAAAAGTCAGACAGGCCTAAAACGATGGATTCGGATGCAAATCTGGCAAGTATTATTCGGAGTATCGGGCAAATTTCTCGTCATCTGGCAGTCCAGTGAGATTTGTCACCTTTACAATTTCGGTAAAAAATTCCGTAGCTGCTGAATTATATCTCACGTTCTACCTAAATATTGCAAAACTTTTGAGTCACTCTAGTACTATGAAAAAAAGGAAAGCAACAAAAAAAAAAATGACTAAAGTAATAATAATAATAATAATAATAATAATAATAATAATAATAATAATAATAATAAATAAAATAATGGATTATAGGATTTTATCCTTTGTGTCAACAAACCAAAGGATATAAAGAGAGAGGGGGGCGAAAGAAAATTAAAAGAACAACTGAGAGAGAGAGGGGGTAGATAGATAGATAGATAGAGAGAGAGAGAGAGAGAGAGAGAGAGAGAGAGAGAGAGAGAGAGAGAACAATCAAATTGTGAAGGAAAAAAAAAACATGAAGTGACAGGGACGAAAAAATGTGCCTAAAATAGGAAAGATAGAAATACCGAAAAAATAAAATAACAAAAAATAAATGAAATGCAATAAAGGACATAAAAGAAAGAAAGAAAGAAAGAAAGAAAGAAATCTGAAAAAAAGCCCGAAAAATATATTGAAAAAAGAACGGCATCAAAAACAACAACAACAACAACAACAACAACAACAACAATAATAATAATAATAATAATAATAATAATAATAATAATAATAATAATAATAATAAAAAGCAAACTGAAAATCTCAATATTCTGACCATTTTCAAATGATATGGAAGAGAATATGGCACCTGCCATTAGTGTACGTCTGTTAAGTTCAATGCTCATTGTTTCGTTGTTGCAATCCGCAGACAGACAAGTCTGTCCCAGACAGATCAAAAGAAATCAAATACAGACACTTGAGGAGAGAGAGAGAGAGAGAGAGTGAGAGAAAGAGAGAGAGTGAGAGAAAGAGAGAGAGAGAGCGCGCGCGAGAGATAGAGGTAAAATTCAGAACCAGAGATATCTGTCAGTAACAATACACGATATTCCAGTTCGTAGTCTGGCGATTTGAGATACTGTGATCACCATTTAAAGATATTTTTATTACTATTATTATTATTATTATTATTATTATTATTATTATTTCGAGAGATTTTCATACCAGCGTTAGCCGATGGTTTCTCACTTGAGTTTGGGTGACAGGAAGTCTCCTCATATCTCCAGCACTCTTCTCAGTATTTTGGCCGATCTTAATGCTGTAGTTTGGATGGTGTCCATTCGTTTTCTTATTTCCTAGTCCTCCAATTCTTGTAACAATCCTTGTACTAAAAGCACCAATTACATTTGGTATCACCATCACTTTCATTTTCCACAGTTTTTTCATTTCTCCAGCAAGGTCTAGGTACCTATCCTTCTTTTCGCTTTCTTTCAATTTTACTCGATGGTCAGCCGGTACAGCAAAGTCCACAATTCGCGAAGTTCTCTCTTTTTTGTTGTTGTTGACAATCTTGGACAAGGCTGTTTGCATTTTTTTTTTGCGCTAATGCCCTTGGGAATAGTATGAATCCAGTTATTCTCCCTCCAGCTGTGAGTAAATAATAGAGCAAAATAAGCACTTTAACCTTGGTATGGCAACCGGTCAAGGAGAAGAGATTCAAACCTGTTTCATTCCGCTTAAAATTTGACTTAGTGTCATATCCTGTTTGTGCGGAGAAGTCGGGCAAATACATTCCTTCATTTTCATACAGTAGTCCGGTGGAAGGAAAAAATCCCCTCGATGACAATTTCTTTTCTTCTTAATTAGCACTTGATCTGGTCTTCTGGGCTGGATTAGGTGATCCGTTTGTATTTCAAACTTCTTCGGAATTTTATGTTTCATATTCTAGAATAGATTCTGGTTTGGGTATACAGCATTTGTCAGCATGGTCAAATTTTAGTCTCTAGCATAATTCTCATATTATTATCATTATTATTATTATTTATTCATTTGAGAGTTTTTCACATCAGTTTAAGCTCATGGTTTTCCACGGGAGTCTGAGTGATAGAAAGTCTCCTCATGTCTCCAGGACTCTTAGTATTCAGGCCAATTTCAACAAAGATATAGTTCGGATGGTCTACATTCGACTTCTTATTTCTAAGGCCACTGGGGCCATGTACCAATCCTTTGGTAACTGTACTGAGTGTGCCAATTACAACTGGTATCACTGTTACTTTCACAAAAGTTTTTTTTCAGTTCTCTAGCAAGGTCCAGGTACTTATCTCGCTTTTTCCTTTCCTTCAGTTTTACCCTGTGGTCAGCCGGAACAGCAAAGTCCACTACTTGACAGGATATCTTTTTTTGTTGTCTATCCCTAGGTCTGGTCGTCTGATTAAATGATCAGTTTGTAATCTCAAAATCTCAGTGAAGTTTGTACGTCTCATTTTCTACGACGGATTTCGGGTTATACATGTAACATTTTTTCGTATGGTACTATTTACCCAACCCCTCCGCTCGGGCAGGATATGACACAAGGTCAATTTTTTAAGCGGAGTTTAACAGGTTTGAATTCAGAGTTTTCCTTCTCCTAGACTAGTTGCCTCACCAAGGCTGAAGAACCTAGTCCGTCCTACTATTTATCCATAGCTGGAGGGAGAATAAGGGGGTTCATACCTTTCCCAAGGGTATTTGCCCGAAAGTGAACGTAATAGCGCGACTGGAGTACGAACTCGCGTACTACGATTCCGCAGTTCATCGCTTTAACCATTACACCACGAGGACACCCCCAAAATTTGTTCGTATGGTAAAATTTAAACTTCTGGTACAATTCCCAGTGGATCACCTTGTCCACTCAGTCGTGTCTAATCTTATACTCTTTTTACGCTCATTTACTGTATTCGCTTATTATGTAATTGATCGTTTCGTCTCTATCGTTACGTAATCTACATCTGCTATTTTCTTGCGTCTTGTCTATTTTTATTTAACACAGTCTTTATGGTGTTGTTTTGTGCTGCTATTAGAAGAAATTCAGTTTTTCTTTTAAAGCTTCCCTTTCTTAGTCATGTGTTATATACTTATGAATGAGACCAACAATATTTGTTTATAGAAATATAAACATTGCGTTTATTTACGAATGTGAGTGAAAGAGAGACAGGGAGACGGAGGACTGCCATGATTGACACTATATCTTCTTAACCTACGTTGTAGTTCTATATTCAGAGCCTTACTTCTACTTCTCAGGCAGGAGCTACTTGGCCCCCAGGCCCGTGCCCAAGGCAACTTCTGCTCTGACAGCCCACTTGAAATATCCTGTTTAGAAATCCACGACTAACATGCTGTCAAAGGTCAATATGTAACACATGTCCAAGTTTTCTCGAGATTTCGCTTGTTTATCGCTTGAAATGTCCATACAGTTGTTTTTCTTCTCATTTTTGTTTCCTGGTTATTTTTGTTCTGTTGATGCTTGTGTTGTCTCTATTGCTTCTAGTCGCTGTAATTAGTCTTCCTCCGCACTTTTTTTATGTAGTCTTCTAATCGTTGTATTGATGAATCGACGCTGTCTTGAATACTGGCGAGTCTACTTCCTCCTCTTTTTCTTTCCTCATACAGTCTGTTAACGTCATCTCTGAGACGTAAGGCTTTATGCATCATCATGAGTTTTCTTGTTCTCTGGTCCATTTGCTGGAGTTCTTCTCAGGGCCAATTTAAGAATGGTCCCGAATATATTATGAGGGGGACAGCTCAGGTATTTATCCTTCTGATGAGATTTCTTCTATGTGGTTTGGCTTCAAGCAGATTTCTCGTGTTACTGAGAGTTTTTTTTTTTCGTATTTTTTCTTTCATCTCCGCATGTTTAATGGTTTCTGCTTCCAATATTCCCAAGTATCAGTGGGTTTCGTTTTTTCCGAGCATTCTGATTATTTCTTGATTTGGTAATTCTATTTCTTTCGTCCTATGTCGTTTTCCGTTTTCATTATTAGCATGGCACATTTTTCTCTTGGAAATTCCATCCCTATATCTTGATAGAATACTCTTACTGCCTGTATTAGGGTTTCATGTCGTCCATGTTCATTGGGTGGCTGATTTTTTCTTGTGATTTATGAAGTTTGTATCCGCCTGTGCATTTCCTGAGTAAGTAATTGAGTGACATCATCGCTATCACAAATTGTAATGGTGATAGTGCCTCTTCCTGGAAGATTCCTCTCTGGATTCTCGCCTCGGTTAAGCTTTTTTCTCCTGCTGTCAGTTCGACTCGCCTGTTTTGCATTGTATTTTCAATAAACTTTATGACTTCGCTGGATATCTTGTATTTTTCAAGAAAGTTTATTATTCAGCTTTGCGAGACCATATTATATGCCTTTTTATTGTCAATTTACGCCATAGCTCGGTTTTTTCTGTCTCGTCTCTCTCACCTTGAAGATGTGTTGATCAGCGTATAGTAGCTTTCCTGTACGTCGGGTCCAGTTGTGGCATCCTTTCTGTTCCTCGTGGGAGAGTCTGCGGCTTATTAACGAATCGCACATCTCCTTTCTAATTTGTGCTGTTAGTATTTTCCACATCATCGGTAAGCACGCTATATGTCCGTAACTGTTGGGACGGTTCCTTTTTGGATGGTTTTTTTTTATCAGGGTGGTCTTTCCTTTTATCATCTATTAGAGAATACCTGTTTCTTGTAGGCTTCTATTAATTTCGATAGCCAGTCTGTCATGGATGGGAGTGAATTTTTTAATCCAGTATCCATGACCTCGCGTTTTCCAATTTGGTACTTTTTTGAGTGTTGCACTGAGTGAATCAAGGTGTGTTTTTGCCTTCGGTCTTCCTTCGAGTCCTAATTTTTTGGTTCCAAAATTGTTATGTTTCCTTGTCGTCCAGTTGTTGATATGTGCAATCTTTTCCTATTTGCTGGTAGAATGATTTCGTTGTTTTGGAATGTCTTGTTTTTTTGTGTTGTTTTATCCTGTCTCAATATCTTTTTAGTGTTCCTTCTTGGTTTATGTCCTCGAGTTGTATTGGCTGTTTTGTTGAGTTGCTTTTTCTTTTCACCCCGATATGTTCCAGTGTTTTTCCTTTGTTTTGTTATTTTAGCTTGTCGTAGATTTCTTATCTGCGTTTTCAGTCGAATTTCCCGTTCAGGTGTTGAGTTTCTGTACTTGTTCTTTAGAGGAACACGTGTTTTTTTTTTATCACACTCTAATTTTGCTCCGGCATAGATTAATTCATTTTAATTCCGTCATGTTTTTCGTTTAGATAAGTGTTTATAATTCGTTCATTTTTTCAATTTCTGCCTTGACTTTTTTCCTGTCTTGGTTCCTTAGAGATAGTAATCTAGTCTTCTTTTCAGACATAATTCTCTTTAAATTTTCTATAATTTCTTTTTCCTGTGTTCTTGTTTATTTTGCGTGGTTTGAGTGTGTATTGTTCCAAAAGTTATTACTTTGTGGTTCATTTCGGTTAGATTGTTCTTCTTTTTCAGTATGTGATGTGTCGATTATTGTATTAGGATCTTTGATTTCCTATTTAATTTTTGGTCTATTTCGAATATTTCAAGGTCAGAAAACCTACCTTTCTTTATCCTATTTACCAACCCCTTCGCTCGGGCAGGATATGACACAAGGTCAATTTTTAAGCGGAGTTTAACAGGTTCGAATTCAGAGTTTTCCTTCTCCTAGACTAGTTGCCTCACCAAGGCTGAAGAACCCAGTCTGTCCTACTATTTACCCATAGCTGGAGGGAGAATTATTGGATTCATACCTTTCCCAAGGGTATTAGTGCTATGTGAAATGCAATCATTCTCGTCCAGGATTTGAACTCGAGTCGCCGTGTCCATTACCTACGACGATAACCATTACACTACGGGCACCTACCTTTTTTTATGATCTTTCTAACTTGGTCAGCGAGTCTCTGGCTTGTCAGAAATCTGGCACATTCTTCTTAGATTTCTATCATTCTTTTTCTAAAGCCTCTTTTTGTAGGGTAGCTTCTAAAATACCAGTGACGTGAAAATTTGTAGTTTTCCCTTGTCCATTTTCTGTGTTGGTGTCTCTGGTTTGTGTGGTTACTTAGGTCGTCGTTTATGTACCTGAAAAAGAATAGCCAACATTTGTAGGATAACTATTAGGTCCCCCATGTTGACTATCAGGAGAACACCTGCCGATCATAGCACCAAAGCCTGTTATCTAGGTCTCACGTTGCGTTATGATCCGATTTGATATTATTATCATGGGTAGTATATTGTGGTTGTGCCAGACCCAGGGGTGTTTAAAATCTGCGCACTTGTCACAGACGTGACCAAGTACTCTTTAAGTAAGAGAACTCATAAGTGGGTCACCAAAAAAGTTTTTTTCAAATTATAGTTTGTCTGTTTTCACTCATCAATACACGCCACACATCGATAAAAGCACTGGTTCCCTGACTGAACTATTTGACCCTGCTTGTTAAACTCTGCAGTTCTTCTGCCCCGCATCTGGTGAGGCTCACCGATGACCCAACATTGGATCATCCAACTTACTTCACATCCACCATGATGCTTCCAATGGCTTCTAGTGATATGAATTCAGTGAAAGTTTTCTTTTACGTTTTTTCTTTCCACTTTCCCACCCCTTTTTTCATTTAAGTTTTAAGTCCCGCAAATAGTTATTTTTTCTTTCTTTTTCTTTCAGCCCAAGAGCAACTAGTTGTTGCGAGTTATAACATTTAGCTCTTCCACATTATTTCAAAGTGAGTATTGGTTTTATCAGGAATATGTTAAAATAAATTAACCGTATCTGCACTAGTATATCTAAACAGCCAAAACCTTAGGGACGAGGAGAAAAAGCAAGTAACAAATTGAAAATACGAATTTTCTTCCGAATAGTTAAGCAAGGCAAACCTGAAAATTTATACATACAATTTTGTCGAAATCTTTGGGACGGTATAGCTTCGTATTTATATTTTTCTCTATCTTTCTGATCTGCTACTGTTTCAAAGATATTCTGGAAGCTGGACACCAAGTATTCTTATTTATTCTGAGCAAGTTAAAAAATTTAAACACGAATTGCTTTCCCCTGTCTCGATATCTTTTTAGTCTTCTTTTTCTTAAGTTTTTTTATCACCAGCTTTAACTGGTGGTTGTTCACCATAGTAATAGTAAGTCTCCTTAAATCTTCAGGACTTTTCTGGGTATTTTCACCGATCTTAACAATATTGTTGTTGTCTGTGTGGTCTTGATTCTTCTTACAATTGGTATCAGTGTCATCTTCATATTCCACAGCTTTTACTGTTCTCTGGCAAGATCCAAATATTTGTCCTTTCACTTTCTTTCATTTTCCTATAACGGCTTGTCTCCTCAAAGCCCTTTGTCTCAGAAATATTCTCTGACTCAATATTTATGGGGGGGGTCCTCGTGGTTAAAGCGATGAACTCCAGTCACGCTATTACGTTCACTTTCGGGCAAATACCCTTGGGAAATATCAAATCCATCCTTTTTAGAAGGACAGCAATGGTACAATCTAACCCATAGATGGGAGGATAAGTGGGTTCATACCTTTCACAAGAGTATTTGTCCGAAAGTGAACATAATAGCGCGACTATGATTCCGCAGTCCATCGATTTAACCATTACACCACAGGGACAACCCCTATTTTATTGTAATCTCGATGTTATTAAATAAGTTTATCAAATGTGACTTTTATTATTTGCAATGAAGACAATATGTAGTAGTTACAGTAAATAAGGAACACTTTAACATTAGATATTCTTTATCATTTTGTAGTCTTAGGTTGACTTTTAGATATTTCTTTTGTTTGCCTATCACAATTTCAGGTTTAAAATGTTTAATTTGCTTATGACAAACAGAAAAATAAACAAATTCTTGTTTTATGTGCTAAATGGGCTAGTTGAGAAGAGTTTGCTTAATTCATTTAGATTCATATTTACATATCATTTTGCCTTCTTAGACATATAATAATAATGGACTGGGGGTCATCGGTTGCTGTAAAAATGTTAGAAGCGATATATCCTCTAAAATATTACCCAAACAACTTGTCAGAATTGTGATGAACTGCAGATTTTAGACAGACTATTCCTCTTGTTTACCACTGATTCACATTATACCCGAGGTATAACTTGACCTGGAGGTTTGGCTGTTAAGGTTTTTTGACTGTTAAGTTTAAAATCTTGATGGGAAGTATGTAACTTCAACAATAATTATGATAATTTCAATATTTCTTGTGTTTATGTTAGTATCAGTGAATTAACTAAAGAAAAGTTTGATAGATATTTGTGAAATATAACGAATAGGTTCAGTGGCTAAATGTCTATAGTTGGTATCTTTAATTATTCTTTTTAAATTTCTCCATTCACACGAACCCAATCAAAGCCAGATTCAAAATGTTGTACTCATTACTGATTAGGAGTTGAACCTTGTACTTTTGAGTCTCAAGCTCAATGCTCTATCCGTCGTGAGTTTTGGTCAGGTGCTTTCATATAAGACACATTGAAAGAAGAGACATGTAGCGCCACTCCTTCCCGAACCCATTGTCTAATCTGATCTTTTTTAGACAGGATTTCATTTTGGAAGCAGACACAACCTCATCTCTTTTTTTCCTGACAGGTCGGATAAATTTCATCCACAGATATTCTTTATTATTAATATTATGATTTCTTTGATTGATATCCTCCTCCTCCCTCATCTTTTATTTACAATTATTATCATTATTATTATTATTCCTTGCGAGTTTTCCCAACCCGTTTAAACTGATGGCCTCTCTCTAGAGTCAGAGTGACAGCAAGTCTGTTTCGATCGCCAGCACTTTTCTAAGTATGCAAGTCAATCTTTATAATGCTGTGATCTGTATGATCTCGAACCTTCCTTAAGTTCCAGTTCTTCTAGTCTCTTTTCCTGGTTCAAGGAGACTGTTCCAAGCTCTAAATACAATTGGTATCACCGTTACCTTCACGTTCTACAGCTTTTTTTTTTACCACACTGAGGAATTGTTCAGCTTTTCGCCTTCTTTCATTTACATTGTTGTCTGCTGTCGCATCAAAATCGACTAGACGACACGTAATTTTCTTCTAGGTAATTAAAACTAAGTCTAGACTTCCAGCCTGGACTGCGTGATCGGTTTGTATCTCAAAGTCCCATCTGCCGTCTTTTCTAGTGTCTATTGTAGGAGAACAAGTGATATACATATATCATTTTGACATGAATCAACCAAAACATTTTGGCAGTATTTGCGTAATTTTGCAATTACATTGTACATATAAAATATCCAAAATTTTAGGTTCCCTGTATTTTCTGAATATTAAACTAAAATAAGCATTCAAATTAGCAAAGGCGATGGATTACCCAACACCATCACCATAACAGGATGCAAGACAAGCTTTATTTTTAAATAGTACAGCTAATTTGAATTCAAAGTTTTTTGTCCTCTACGAAAAGTTGATGTAACAAGGTTAAAGAGCCTACCCTACAATTAATTCATTGCTGGTGAGAGTGGAAGAAAACATTGATTCACACCTTTCTCAAGGGTATAAGTTCAAAGTGAAATGTAAACAGCCTCGTCCAGGATTTTGAACTCGGGTTGCTAATTTTACTTCCTAGGACAATAACTGTTGCAACATACACCAACCTAGCGTTCTCATCAGGTGGGTGATATTAAATTGATTGTCTGATCCCGGCGGTGGGTGTTCCTTCAGACGGGGTCATATTTTTACATAATTTAGTTTATATGTATCATTTAGAATATAAGAAGAAATTTAGCAACCAACTTCATTATTTCAAATATAATTCATCAAATATGTACCTGCTCAGGTTTGCACATCTAATACTTAACAACTGACAAGTCTACAAAAACAAAACGATATTTTCTCTTTATCTGCAGTATTTTTCAAAATGAATTTCTGATTCAATACAAGCGCCAATCTCAGTCGCCCCTAGAATCTTTGATGTTAACCGCTCAATGTGAAACAGATCACAGACACTCCCCACACGCACCAAGCACGCACAGAACATAGAGGGGTCTTGAATTCTTTGGGTTCGATGATGTTTTATAAATTTACCCTACATAATATTATAGTTGGTACTAACAATTTTTTCCGTTAAAACGAATTGAAAAATAAAAAAGTTATTATTTAAGGTTAAATTTTTGTTTAAAAGTTAGTATCATCATAATCATCACTATTAAAAGCAAAATAGGATTACTTATCTAATTGATATTTAATACAAATTCTAACATTTCACCGAAAGTTAACAACCAACTTGTTTACGTAATTAAAAAGTGTTATTAGCATTTTAAAATAATTGAAAAAACATTTTTGAATGAAACTAGTCACAATAAAAATGAATAAACCGTAAAAATACACATTGATATCTGTATCACTTAATATCATATTTAAATCCAACTGTGGGTAAAATTTAATGACAGACATTTTTATCCGTCGCCTATTCCGGTACAGTTTGGTTTGCTGGCAAAAATTGTGACTTACGGAAGGTTAGAACTGTCAACAACAAAAATCCTCAACTTTTCTAAGTATAGAAAATCGTATCAGCAATAGTTTATTTTTGTATTTAATTCGGAAAAAGGAAAATAATTACTTTAAAATGGTTTTTGAATATACAATTAAGAAAATTCAATGGAATAATCATTTTTAATCTATGATTAATCGATTAATATAATAGTGAAATAACAATACTTTTTAACTGTCTTTTTAATATCTAACGTGTTAAAAATCTTTCATCAAAACACCGATCTTTCCCTTCTTTTTAATTTTCCTTTTTTTTTAATAACGAAATCATGTTTTTTTCTTTAGATTTTTACTTATATAATTCAACCCGAATACAAGGAACAAAACTGGAAATTGCTTAAAAAGTGTTACTGTAAGTATCCATTTTTTTTTCGTTTGATATTTTTTATATCTTGAAAAATTAATAAAAATATTAAAAGAAAAACTCAGTTTTTTGCTTTAAAATTTTTTGGTTAGTAGAAAAATAATCTTTATTTAATAACATTTTTAGATTTAGCCTGTGATTGAACAAAAGTAAGCCAAAATCAAAATCCAGCGAACACCTACGAATATGAACTGTTGGTTCAGTTGTAGAATTTCGGCTCTGCAATCTATGGTCGCTGGTTCGATCTCCAGTGGTGGAGATCACGGTATACACTGCTGATGAAATCTAATAAGGTCGAAACAGCTGTCCAGTGTTCGTATGTCATGCGTAGGTGTTCGCCGGATTTTCAGGTTATGGTAATTCAATTCACAATATAATTCCTCTACTTAAAAAATAAACAGCAATGATTTAGTTTGGTTTAATGGCATATCAAGTTTTGTAGGTTATTTAATGCCAACCTTCAAAAAGGACAGTAATTGTCCTATTTAACCCACAGCTGGGAGGATAAGGGGGTTCAGACCTTTCCCCAAGGGTATTGGTCCGAAAGTGAGCGTAATAACGCGACTGGAGTTCGAACTCGCTTACTATGATTCCACAGTCTATCGCTTTAACTATTACACTACGAGGACACATCCCAAGCAGCAATGAGTCTGTTTAGTACTTAGATGGGAGACC
>OY757935.1:50427056-50432056 GCA_963585895.1 Sepioteuthis lessoniana | reverse complement strand
TATATATATATATATATATATATAGAGAGAGAGAGAGAGAGAGAGAGAGAAAGAGAGAGAGAGAAAGACACACATACATACATACGTAGATATGGATAGATAGTATGAAGAAAGATAGGCAGATAGACACATACATAGTCTGTATTATGCGAACTTATAAACAATCACACATGTACACACACACACACACACACATATATATATATATATATATATATATATGCATGCGTGCACACACACATACGTACATATACATGTGGAGGCGCGTGTGTGTGAATGAAGAAGGAAAAGTGGTTTTGTGAGGTAGATAAAATTAGACTGGCATAAATGAATTTGAAGCCAACTTATTAAGAAGAGAAGTATTTTGAAAAAATTGCCACTCATATTTGACTCATTTGTAAAATGAAAGGCCAACGATTCTCATTGGAATTGGTTAACTTCTGTGAAAAGTGTTAATTTTAACTTCTTTGCGTATTTTAAGGTATTATTTACATTCCCAAAGGAGACATTTCCAATTGGACACTCCTTTTATTTAGAGTTAGGAATTTTTTTCATTCTAGTCAAGAGTGAGGTGGGGGTGCCTGTGCACGCACGGGTATGTGTATATGTGTGTGCGTGTGTATGGTTATGTATGTGCGCGTATGTGAGTATGTAGGGGTGTCAGGATCGGAGATTGTCTGAATCAATCCATTTTTTGATATTTTATATTTCCTTTTATCAAGGCCTCAAAAACATTAAAAAAGAAACAAAAAACATCCCTGGGCTGTCGAATACGCCAACTGCATCTCTGCAGTGGGTTAAGACACATCTCCCCAACCAATATCCTGGATATGACACAAAACCATTTAAAAGTGAGGCTCCAGTCCTGGAGTTTTGGAGGATGTAGTGTACCTCTTCATGGCCATTGCTCCCAGGTCCACTCTGACCCGGAGTGTTAGGGTCCCAACTATGGGTCAACTAGACTTGTTCAATTATTTACTATACTAGAAACCATTCAACTGGGAAATAAAACTATTGTTACATAACAAAACTTGAAACGATTTAACAGTGTGTAAATAAAATTATTCTTGTTAGATAGCAATACTTGAAACCATTTAACAGTGTGCAAACAAATGAGCCCTGGCTTGTGTAAAAATCGTTACCAACAAACTATTGTTTATAAACAATGTATATTTGATATATATGTGTTAACAGGCTTTGGAATTAAATAACCCACAAAGGATGATATGTTGTAAAATGCAACACAAACAACCAGCCAACCATAAAAAAAACGCCACCGAACTAACAAATAAACAATTTAAAAAGTAGAAATTACAAATTTGAACATAATGGGTCTAAAACAAGACTATCTCTATATGAGTACTCTTTTGTGAAAATGCTCCTGCTCTGTTAACATAGAGACCGTTCTGAATTTATAAAGAATCTTACAGAGGATTTTTGGTAGGTGTAACAATTTAAACTGCAACATAGAGAATAAACTTGTGGAAAAACATTTAGTTCCAGTTAACTCACAAATGATTACTATCAACTCCTAAGTCAATAGGGATCATTTAGTCCAGTTCAGCATTAAATGCAGAAAGATGCTTTCTTTCCGTCAAATTAAAGGACCCACATGAGTCAGGATTAAAAAAAAACCCATTCTAATCAGAATACAACGTTAATGGATATTAATTTTAAAAGGGAAATTGTTTATGGCTTACACCAGGAAAATAATCCAACTAAGATGGTATACATCAAATAAGGAATAGTCTTTGAGATTAATTTGTTACACCTATGATTCTACCAACACCTGCGAGAGCACTTTACATTATATAATGGTTAACAAGCCAGGAAGCAGATCATTATAAGTAAATTTGAATCTCACTGAGTGCCACATATTTCTGGCCTTGACCAAACTAAGCTAAACTTAGTAGCTGTTAGCAGCTGAGGTAGTGTCTCCGTCAACACCTATAGATGTTAGTTAGTACGTAGTTGATTTTAAGCTTAGTCTGGATTCAATCGTTAGACACACCGTGAAGTTCGAAGTCAGCACAAGATCTTCAAGATTAGAAATGGATGCACGAAGGATAATTGAAAAGGAAAATGGTGGCACGTAGGATATTTAAAATGAAAAATGGTTGCCTGAAGGACCTTGAAAAGAGAAATAGTTGCACAAAGGATATTTGAAACGAGAAATGGTTGCATGAAGGTTCGTGAAAAGAGAAATAGTTGAACAAAGGATACTTGAAAAGAGAAATGTTTGCACGAAAGATATTTGAAAAGAGAAAAGGTTGCTGAAAGGAAACTTCAAGAGAGAAATGGTTGTACGAAGGATATTTAAAAAGAGAAATGGTGGCATGAAGGATTCTTGAAAAGAATGGTTGTATAAAGCATGCTTAAATGAAAAATAGTTGCCTGAAGATACTTGAAAAGTGAAATGGTTGTTGAAGGATACTTGAAAAGGCAGCTCAGTTGATTGGGACTGTAGAATATGCTAAGTGCATCTTTACAGAGGGGTAAAACTCCCTCTCTAACCAGTGTCGTGGATATGACACTAAACTGCATCTGATGGTGAAGCTCCAGTTCTGGAGCTCTGGGAAAGTGGAGTAACCTTTCATTACCATTACTCCCAGGTCTAATCTGAACCAGAGTTGTAATATCTGTTAGGGTCCCATGTATGGGTTAAATAGAACTGTTTAATAATTTTTATACTCGAAAACATTTAACTGTATGCAAACAAATAATTGATATCAAAACTGAATTATTAATATTAGATAGCAATGCTTGAGATCATTCAACTGTGTGAAAACAAATGAACTCTGTGGGGTTTAAAAAATAATGTTACCTACAAGCTATTCTCTTAAACATATGAACATAATTTGGCATTAAAAACCATCAAGGATTGACATGCCATAAAATCAAATAACCTAACCTATCCTTGAAAAGAGAAATGGTTGAATAAAGAATATTAGAAAAGAGAAATCGTCATACGATGGATATTTGAAAGGAGAAATGGGTGTTCAAAGGATACTTGAAAAGAGAAATGTTTTCTTGAAGGATTCTTGAATAGAAAAAAAAAGACAAAAGAATCAGTAGAAATAATAACCTAGAACAAGTATAGAATGAATAGCATGAAAGTCAAAATGTATAAAGACCCAAGAAAAGAGCAAATTTTTATTGTGTATGAAACAAAAATAAAACTATCAATCATACACATGAATGTAGCAAAATGATTCAGAAGCAGTATAAATGTAGATATAACTGGGAATGAGTAGCGGTATCCTATGTAAAAGACTTCTGAAAGTTTTTTGAACTTTGAAATTTAAATGGATCCTCGAATCTAGGCCAAAAGACAAGACCTTCCCCAGCCTTTCCTTTATTAGGGAGGTTGTCCTTTGAGGAGTGTAATCCTCAGGATTACCTCACTTTTTGCCATGTTCCAGCTGAAGACTATGACATAGCTTTAGAGGAAGAGATATTACAGTTGAATCCCTGCTCAAAAGCTAGATAGCAATTCTCTAATACTAGGCATGGTGCGCAGATACTACACTGTTCCTAGACATAAGTGACAATTCCTAAATACATAATGCCATATTTTTAATGAAAACTATGGTACAGATTATCATAATTAGAAATAGACAGATAGGTGGATTGAAAAATAAGAACAGAGGAAGGAAATAATAATAATAATAATAATAATAATAATAATAATAATAATAACGAAAACATGCAAAATTGTCGACTTTGCTGTTCCGGCTGACCACAGAATAAAACTGAAAGAATGTGAAAGGCTAGAGAATTGAAAAAACTATGGAACATGAAGGTGACAATTATACCAATTGTGATTAGCGCTTTTGGCAGAGTAACTAAAGGATTATTAAAGGGCCTGGAGGATTTGGAAGTTGGTGGCCGAGTGGAGACCATCCAAACAATAGCATTATTGAAGACGGCCAGAATACTGAGAAGAGTCCTGGAAACTAGAGGAGACTTGCTGTCACTCAATCTTCAGTGAAAGACTATCAGCTAACGCTGATGTGAAAAACTCTAATGAGTAAATAATGATAATAAATATGCAGTCAGGACATAGGGATGGAATTTGGAATGCCATGCTAATAATGAAAAGCAGTAAACGATACATTACGTACGGAATGGAGCTACCGAATCAAAAAAAAAATCTGAATGCTCGGAGAAAACGAAACTTACAATTAATTGGGAATATTGGAAGCTGCCACCATCAAACAAGTGGAGATGAAAGAAAAAATTAAAAAGAGTATCTCAGGAGAACAAGAAAACTACTTGAAACAAAACTTTATAGCTGGAACATTATCAAAGGGCTGTTTCTCTCGTAAGATACTCAGGGCCATTCTTGAAGTGGACCAGAGAAGAAGTTGAAATGGACCAGAGAACAAGAAAACTAATGACCATGCATAAGGCATTACATTCAAGAGATGACGTTGACAGACAATATGTGTCAAGAAAAGGAGGAGGAAGAGGACTTGCCAGCATTGAAGACAGCGTTGAGGCATCAATACAATGATTCGAAGACTACATAGAAAAGCGCGGAGGAAGACTGATTACAACCAGCAGATGGAAATAACTAGAAAACAAAAATGGGAAGAAAAATAACTCTATGGATTTTTTAAGCGACTAACAAGCGACATCTCACACGAGAAAACGTGGACATGGCTTAAGTTGTAAGTTGGCGACCATAGTCGAGGGTGACTTGAAGGCTCCCTTTTCGATAGCTTACTACACCAAGGTGTAGGGGAGGGCGCAACTCCTTTCCCTGGATTGCTCCACTTTACCCTTGATCCGTACCTTATAATGCTGAGTGTTAAGCAAGTAGGCATCAAGTACCATTTTTTGAGTCTTTGGTATGACTCGACCTGGGATTGAACTCAGGTCTCCCGGGCCATTGGCGAACACTCTAACCGCTCGGCCAAGCAGCACAAAACAACGCCATAAGGACCAATCATATCAAATCAAGAAGAGATAAGACACAACAAAACAGCAGATGTAGG
>OY757935.1:50322394-50426856 GCA_963585895.1 Sepioteuthis lessoniana | reverse complement strand
GACAAAGTATATTCATGGGAAGATATGTCAATATTATTGTACGACACACGCGGAAAAATGGTATGAACATAATCTTGGACCAATCACAGAAGGCCATGAAGTCACAAATGATAAGTGTATGAAAACCAAAATAGGAATTTCAGAGAAAGTTAATATTTCACGTATTGTTGATTTCTGCCCTGGTAAATACAATTTCAGTCTTGACAATTTTTGAACTCGCCTTGTACGAGGATCATTAAATAAGTTTCCAGACTTTTTTCGTATGGGCACTTTTATTGATAGTACACACATGAAACTCTAGTCCCCTTCCAAGTAATCTCCGACTGTAATGCACTTGTTGTACCGTTCCAACAACTTCTGGAAAGCCACGTGGAAGTCCTCTCGTGTGAGTGTTTCAATGATCTTCGGCACAGCCTCTTTCATCTCCTCAATTGTCTCATAACGACAGCCTCTGAGCTTAGGGAATAGTCAAAAGTCACTGAGAGCAAGGTCTGGACTATAGGGAGGCCGAGGAACTGTGTTGATGCCCATCTTGGTCAAATAGTCTGTGACAAGGATGGAGTTGTGGACTGGTGCATTGTCCTGGTGGAAATGCCACTGACCTGATTTGAAGAGTGCTGGCCTCTTCCCTAGGAATCTCTTCCTGAACTCCCTTAAAAGATCAACATAATAACCCTAACCCTAACCCTTTGGCCAATCAACTCTGAGGTATTGACTTCCTTACTCCTCCCACACCTCTCATCATCCCTCACAGACTCTCTGCCTTCCTTGAATCTCTTTTGCTACTCAAAAACTGATGCTCGATTCTTGCAAGATGGTCGAAAAGCAGTCTGAAGCATTCCATACGTTTCTGTGGCATCATTTTTTCCAAGTTTAAAACAGAATTTTATTGCATATCGTTCTTCTAAAGTGTCCTCATGTCCAGATTGCATTTTTGAAATTCACCAGCTGTTACAATCAGGCTTTAGTGAGGTGTATTCCAATTGCTGCTGTAGCTGTTCCTTTGAACTTGAAATCATAAAAATTGGTCAGTCATCTCATAAGAAGTATAGCAATAACATTACGGCAATTTTAAATGGCTGTACAAAAGCGTCTGGAAACTTATTGAATGCACCACGTATCAAGAAGGAAGGACTGTAGAACATTATGATGAAAAAGAGAAGAATGTTAAAAGTAAATAAAAATGTCCTTTTTCGTTCTTTTTCTTCTTTCTTTTTCCACAATTTCATTGTTTGTGTTCGCAGTTTTATTCTTATCGGTCCTTTTTTTGGCTCTTTCATCCTTTCGTATTTTTCTTGATCTGTTCTTCCCTTGCTTCTTCTCATATTTTGCTTCTTTTTTACTTCCCCTTTATCTTTTCGTGGACTTTTTTCTTAATATCTCCTTTTTGATTATTTGTTTTAACTTTCTGCTAACTTTTTCCGATGATTGCTTTGTGTTAATCTTAGTTAAGTTTAGCACAAGGCCATTAAAGACATAGTGCAATTCAATATTGAATTGTTTTACCCGACAAGATTGCGCTGCACGAGGTGTTATTGGTTGGAGGAAATGAAGGAACAATGTTACGGGGCAATAAATCTTTTCTCTCGGAATTTTATTAGTAACCTCAGGTAGAGAATGAATCACTATTAATTATATTGATCCGTAGAGACGAAAACAATAAAGAAAAAAAGCAGAGTAGATGTATTGCATTGAGAGAGAGAGAGAGAGAGAGAGAGAGAGAGAGAGAGAGAGAGAGAGAGAGAGAGAGGGACTGGATAAAAGAAACGAAGGACAAATAAGCGAGAAAATGAAAAAAAATTAAGATTAAAAATATGTAATGAAGAAGAAGAAGAAGAAGAAGAAGAAGAAGAAGAAGAAGAAGAAAAATTGAAAGTAATAAAAAAGACGAGGGTATTTAGAATAAGATGAAAAAGAAGAAAACAAAAAGCAAGGAACATAATATTTTCAAATACAGGAGAGAAAGGAAAGACCTAAGAAACAAGAAAGAAAATTTGTTGATATAACAAAAGAAGAAAAAGGAATGAGGAAAAAGTAAGTTATGAAGAGAGAGAGAGAGAGAGAGAGAGAATGAGTGAGAGAGAGAGAGAGATGGGGGAGGGGATGTGTTTTAAGGCGTAAAGTTTGTATTCATGAAATCGGTTATTGGGTTATCCTTGACAGCCAATTGGGCTTTACCTTTCCTTTCTGTCAATTTCGTATTTCACGCTTGATGCTCTCTCGTTTGTCAGGCGTTGATTTCCTCTGCCAACCGGCCACTAACTTGTTGCTAAGTCGTTAGTTGTATAACGGAAGTGAAGAAAAAAGGGCGTTGCCCAATTTTTTCTTCAAGGTTTGAGCCCACAGATGAAAAGCTGAACCTTTTGTTTCTTTCCGTTTTATTTTTCACTTTGGTTGAATGAGTCATTTTAAGTGAAAACATCCATCAACAAAGTTAAAACATTTATGAACACACACACACACACACACACACACACATATATATATATATATATATATACGAGGATTGGCTGGAAAATTTTTATGACGTCGTGTCTACTGTTGATGACTTTTTAGACCAAATGGATCCAAGTTCTGCTACATTGATGAAAGAAGTATGTGTACTGCCAAGAGAACTATGTTAAGATGTACCCCATTTGTTCATATTCAGTGAGAGTATTTTAGTCAGCCTATAAACTTTTCCAGTGACAGTCAAACATATATATATATATATATATATATATATATACATATATGTAATAAAAGAAATACATATAAGAAAAGTGCTTAAAAATGTTCGATGCTATTATAGCAGAGGAAGTCTAAAAATTAAAATATCTAAATTAGGAATTCTTAAAGTCCACTGAACTTTCACACAATCATCAGACACAAATATGAGAAAAAAATAGCAAATCAACGATATTTATGGCGTCATGGTGGCAAGAAGTTTGTTCACGTGACACTCACATAAAATTTTTATATATAAATTGAGCAACTCAAATATAGGAAAATAGATTAAGAAATTAGTCAGGTGGTAAATGCCATAGGAGAAAATTATAAATACATCAACTTTTAGATATCAATTGTTCAGCAATTTATTTTCGGTATATTTTTGGACGCATAATTTTTCTTCCAAATATAAACCGCAGCAAATATGTTTTTTCTTATTCGCTTGAACGTTTTTTTTCACAATATCCCATTTTATTATGGGAGATTTGCCAGTTTCATATCTTATCTGCCATAAATATTTTGATAATTTGTAGGTTAGCAGTTATCTGTGTCACGTCATGCCTGTCTTCAGTCAAAGACTTGAACTGCATGCTCACTTGGTTTTTATTTTACATAGCTCACACACACACACACACACACACACACACACACACACACACACACACACACACACACATATATATATATATATATATATATATATACAGCTGCACATGCATACACATAAAAAACGTGTGTATGTATTTGCGTGCGTTTATATTATTAAAGTAAATGTAATAATGATAATAATAGTATCGGTCAGAATACTGAGAAGAGCCCTGTAGACTTGAGGAGAGTTGCTGTAACTCAAACTCCAGTGAAAAATCATCAGCTCACCCTGATGTGAAAAACTCTCAAGAAGTAAAATAATAATAATAATAATAATAATAATAATAATAATAATAATAATCAGCATTGAAGACAGCGTTGACGCATAATACAACAACTCGAGGGCAACATAGAAAAGCACGAAGGAGGACTGATTACAGTCACCAGAAACGATACTGACAACACGAAGAACAACAGGATGACAATAACTAGAAAACAAAAATAGGAAAAAAAATAACTCTATGGACTTTTTAAACGACTAATTAGCAACATCTCACACGAGAAAACGTGGACGTGGCTAAGAAAAGGAAACCTTCAGAGAGAAACAGTATCTCTCCTCATCGCAACACAAAACAACGCCATAAGAACCAACCATATCAAAGCGAAAATAGATAAGACGCAAGAAAACAGCAGCTATTGATGGTGATAGAAACGAAACGATCAATCACATAATGAGAGAATGCAGCTAGTTCACCCAGAAAGAGTATAAAACATGACTGGGTCGGCAAGGTGATCAACTGGGAACTATGCAAGAAATTTAAATTTGACTATACGAACAAATGGTATATGCACAATCCTGCAGCTATCCTGGAGAATGACACACATAAATTCCTATGGGACTTTGACATACAAACGGATCACCTAATCTCGGTCAAAAGACTAGATCTTATAATAATCAACAAAAAAAGAGAACTCGCAAAGTTGTGGACTTTGCTGTCCCGGCTGATCCCTGAATAAAATTGAAAGAAAGTGAAAAGAATGATAAGTACCAGGACCTTGCTAGGGAATTGGAAAAACTATGGAATATGAAGGTGTCAGTTATACCAATCGTTATTGGTGCTTTTGGTCCCTAAGGATTATTAAAAGGACATGAAGACTTGGTCAAAAGAGGACGAGTTGAGACCATCCAAACTATTACATGATCGAGAACGATTAGAATACTGAG
The DNA here is from genome assembly GCA_963585895.1 of Sepioteuthis lessoniana. NCBI lineage: Eukaryota > Metazoa > Mollusca > Cephalopoda > Myopsida > Loliginidae > Sepioteuthis > Sepioteuthis lessoniana. Next base: position 50,422,334 of record OY757935.1, on the reverse strand, counting down.
AAGAGTCCTGGAGACTTGAGGAGACTTTCTGTCACTCAAACTCCAGTGAAAGACCATCAGCTAAAATTGTGACGAACAGAAAGGATACGGCAAAAGATCCAGAGGCACAGCAGAGTTACTTTACATAGATCAACATATCCTAAATGAGAGCAAGACCAGACGGAAAAATCTAGCTAGGGCTTTGATTGACTATAAAAAGCATAATATATGGTTCCGTATAGCTGGATAATAAACTGCCTCTAAATGTAAAAAAATATCACATGAAGTCATAAACTTAATCGAGAAAACGATGAAAACCTGGAGAGTGGAATTGACAGCAGGATGAAGAAGCTTAGCTGAAACAAAGATCCAAAGATGTATTTTCCAAGGAGATGCTCTATCACCTTTACTATTCATAATTGCCCTGATGCGACTTAACCACATACTCAGAAAATGCACAGCTGGATACAAACTTAATAGATCGCAGGAAAAAAATCAAGCATTTAATGTACATGGATGACCTCAAACTATCTGCAAAAAATGAAAAAGAACTGGAAACTCTTATACACGCAGTTAGAATAGACAGTCAAGCCATGGGAATGGAATTTGGCATAGAAAATGGGCTATGCTTGTAATCAATAGTGGCAAACGACATCTAACTGGAATTGGAACTACCAAATCAAGACAAGATTAGAATGCTCGCAGAAAACGAAACCTATAAATACTTGGGCGTCTTGGAGGCTGACAAAATTCAAAAAGAATATCTCAGGAGAACTAGAAAACTACTCGACACAAAACTCCCTGACTGAAACCTTATCAAAGGAATAAATACCTGGACTGTACCCCTCGTTAGATATTCTGGACCCTTTCTGAAGTGGACCAGAGATGAACTTAAACAAATGGACCAAAGATCAAGAAAACTAATGACAATGCATAAGGCATTACATCTCAGAGACGATGTTGACAGACTATATGTATCAAGAAAAGAGGGAGGAAGAGGACCTGCCAGCATTGAAGAAAACGTTGACGCATCGATCCGACGACTCGAGGGCTACATAGAAAAGCACGAAGGAGGACTGATTACAGCCGTTAGAAACGATAATGATAACACGATGGACAACAAAATGACAAAAACTAGGAAACAAAAATGGGAAAACAACTGTATGGGTGTTTTAAAAGACTAATAAACAACATCTCACATAACAAAACCTGGACATGGCCTAGAAAAGGAAAATTTAAGAGAGAAGCAGAATCTCACGTAATAGCCACACAAAACAACGCTATAAGAACCAATCATATCAAAGCGAGAATAGATAAGACGCAACAAAATAGCAAATGTAGGCTATGCGGTGATAGATGAAACCATCAATCTCATAATAAGCGAATGCAGCAAGTTAGCGTAGAAGGAATATAAGATTAGACACAACTGGGTCGGCAAAGTGATCCACTGAGAGATGTGCAAGAAATTGAAATTTGACCATACCAACAAATGGTATATGCACAACGCAGCACCTGTCCAAGAAAATAACACACATAAACTCCTATGGGACTTTGGCATACTGACGGATCACCGAATCTCAGCCAGAAGACCAGACCTTATAATAATCAACAACAACAAAAAAAAAAAAGAGAAATGCAAAATTGTCGACTTTGCTGTACTGGCTGACCACAAAATAAAACTGAAAGAATGTGAAAAGAAGGATAAGTACCTGGACCTTGTTAGGGAATTGAAAAAAACTGTGGAATATGCAGGTGACATTTATACCAATTGTAATTGATGCTTTTGGTACAGTAACAAAAGGATTACTAAAGGGACTGAAGGGCTTGGAAGATGGCGGACGGGTGGAGACCTTCCAAACTATTACATTATTGAGAACGGCCAGAATACTGAGAAGAGTACTGGAGACTTGAGGAGACATGCTGTCACTCTAACTCCAGTGGAAGACCATCAGCGTTAGCTGATGTGAAAAAAACTATAATAATTATAAGCGAATGCAACTAACTACCACATAAAATGTATAAGACGAGATTCAATTGTGTGGGCAAGGTGATACACTGGGAATTGTGCGAGTAATTTAAATATGACCATACGAACAAATGGCATATGCGCAACCAAAAATATGTCCTGGATAATGAGATGCACAAAATTCTCTGGGATTTTGAGATACAAACGGGTCATCTAATCTCTGCCAAACGACCAGACTTCGTAATAACACAAAGAAAAAAAAGAAAAGAAAAGAAAAAACAGTGAACTTGCCGACTAGTGGATTTTGTTGTTCCAGCTGACCATAGAGTAAAATTGAAAGAAAGTAAAAAGAAAGATAAATACCTGGACCTTGGTAGGGAATTGAAAAAACTGTGGAACATGAAAGTGACGACGATACCAATTGTAATTATAGTCACCAAAGGATTGGTACAAGGACCTGAGGATTTGGAAATAAGAGGACGAGTGAAAACTATCCAAACTACAGAAATATTGAGATCGACCAGAATACTTGATTGCCCCACTTTACCCTTGATCCGTAGCTTATAATGCTGAGTCGCAAGGCGACATCAAGTACCATTTTTTGAGTCTTTGGTATGACTCGACCTGGGATTGAACCCCAGTCTTCCGGACCACTGGCGAACACTCTATTCACTATGCCAATGGACCGGTTCAATACATACATACGGAGTAAAAGTGACCCTATCTCGATCAGAACCCCTCTTTTCCAATCAGAAACTGAAAATAATTTTCTATTAAGCTTTCGTTAAATCCAATAATTATGCATTCCAAATTTTGTGGTTCTTCATCAAAATGTCTCGGATGATTGCTTATAAAAGCCAATATCTATTTACCAAATTCGTTAAAAAAGGTCTGAGCTTTACCTTGATTTTAGTTTTGCAGCACACTTCTAACCTTTGTATGGACCTCACCTGCATAAAAATTTAGACAGGGTCTAAGTTTCTAGTTTTACAAGAAGTTGCCACAACAAAAATATTTTGCCATGTCTCTTTTTTTCTGGGTGAAGCTTTGAAAATTTTGAACAGCCCTCATATATATGTATATATATATATATATATATATATATATATATATATATAAATCCATGAAGTAACGCACACACACACACACACACATATATATATATATATATAAATCCATGAAGTGGCTGAAAGTTAGGAGTTTCAATTTTTTCTTTTAATAATAATAAAAAACAAACAAAGAAAAATATTTTAAAGGAAATTACCCGAAATTATTCAACTGTCTACTTTCTAATCTTTAATTGACAAGTTCAGTTAGTTTAGTCAATGTTCAGAGACGAGATGAATTTATTGTTTACTGTACTTGATAGCTGAAATATTTGTGTTGAGTTGTTTTTTTATCAGAGATGATAATAAAAAGATTTTAATAAAAAAGTCGCAGTTTGTTTTCTACTCTCTCTCTCTCTCTCTCTCTCTCTCTCTTTAAAGACAATCGGATGATAAATTAATGAAAATTCGACTTAAACAAATTAAATCAACAAAAATATTTTTCTATCTCATTCTTTATTTGGTTTATTACTTATATTAAAAGACTAGTGTAGATTTATATGAACATACATGTATGATTACCTAGCATTACCCGACATACAAAATCAGCTTTATACAGTAGCAGCCATAAGTTAAGGAACGGAACAACAACAAATATTTAAATGATTTTTACTTGAAAAAATAGCATGTACGCATATGAACTTTTCACAAAATATACTTGGAGCATATATGAATTTATTACATATAAAATTTTCTAAATTTTTTTTACAGTAAATTAAAAGTCAGTTGAAAAAACCCAAATATACATTTTGCTCTGGTCAAAAGTTAAGGAACACGTCATAAATCCTTGTTAGATCAATATATAAACTAAAGAAAAATTCAATATTTAGTGAATTTTCCTTTGCATTGGATTATGTCATTGCCTCTTCGAACACAAGAGCCAATTAACTTCTTACAAAAGATGGTAGTGATACTTTACCATTCTTCTTTCAGAAAACCCCATAAATCCTCAATATTTTGAGGATTTTTGTTCAGAAATTTCTCTCCTATGATTTCCTATGCATTCTCTATAGGATTCATGTCTGGGCTTTGTGGTGGTCACTTCATAGCAGCTATTCCTACCTCTTAAAAAAAAACTTAACACAGTTTTAGCTTTGTGGCAAGTCGCGTTGTCTTGCATAAATATTGGAATTTCAACTGTCCCTTTGCGTGAATAAGGAAGTAAAAGCTGGCGAAGAAGTTCTTTATAAACACTGGCATTAATTTTACTGTGAAAATAATGGGTCCTACTCCCGCTGAAGAAATCATCTCCCACACCAAATTTCACTGTTTTCTTAACACTTCGAAGAGATAAGCGTTCCCTATTTTTACGTCTTATAAACCTCTTACCATCAGATCCAAACAAGTTGAATTTAGATTCGTCACTAAAGTGAACTATATTCCATTGTTCCTCTGTCCACGCTATATGCTCTGTGGCAAAGTCAAGATGAACGTTTTGATTTTTCTTTGAAATAAAAGGTCTGCGATATGGAATCCGAGTCGCTCATTTTTGTTTATTAACCTACGGGAAACAGTTTTTCTAGAGATTGGCTTTTCTGTTTGTTCAGGAAATGCACGAGAAATAGACGTTGCTGTATCGAAACGGTCTTTTAAAGACATTTTAACAATCATCCGAGCATCCCGTTTGGTAGTCATAGGCGGTCTGCCAGTTCTCGGTTTTAGTTTAAGTGTCTTGTCACCCTTAAATCTACTGATCACACGATAAACAACGCTTTTTGACCTTCGTATGATATCAGCAATTTTAGAATACGATTTGCGTTCTTTATGATTTGCTAAAATGAGCTTTAGTTCTTCTCGAGTTTAAAAATTACGCGGTTTCGCCTCCATTTTGCTTAAAAATAGTTCCAACGATGTATATCAGTTCCTTAACTTTTGACCATGGCAAAATGTATATTTATTGTTTTTTATGGTGCACTATATATTTACTGTAAAATTATTTTAGAAAATTTTATATGTAATAAATACGTATATGTTCCGAATATATTTAGGGAATATTTCGTAAACCTACATGCAAATTTTTTCAAGTAAAAATCATTTAAATTGTTGTTCCGTTCCTTAACTTATGGCCACTATTGTAGTAATGGTATAAAACCTGCATTGGCTGAGACCAATACAGACTCAGTAGTTCGTATTATTATCATTATTGTACCTTGCAAGTTTCACACTCTAGCGTTAGCTGATTGTTTCTCACTGGGGTCTGAGTGACAACAACCCTTCTCAGGTCTTGCAAGACTCTTCTCAGTATTCTGGCTGATGTTAACAATGCTGTTGTATGAATGGTCTTGACTTATCTCCAATTTCTAACTCTTCCAGCCCCCTTACCAAGCTTATGGGGATTATTCCGAGTGCACCAGTTGAAATGGGTATCACTGTCACCTTCATGTTCCATAAGTTTTTATTTCTCTAGCAAAGCTCAAGTACTTGTCTCTTCGTTTTCTTTGATTTTCACTCGGTTGTTCGCTGGAACGGCAAACTCTACTATACAACAAGTTCTTTTTTGTTGTTATTAATCACTGGATCTGGTCTACAGGCCGAGATTTGGTGATCCTTTCGTATTCCCAAATTCCAGAGAATTTTGTATCTCATTTTCCAAAACCAATTCTGGTTTGTGCATATACCATTTGGTATCATGCTCAAATTTAAATTTCTTGCACGAATTGGATCACCTTCCCGCCCAGTCTTGTCTCGTCTCGTCTCGTTCAATTTTTGCTGCATTCACTTATAATATGATTAATCGTTTCGTCTCTCTCACCACATAATCATCACTTGCTATGTTGTTGCCTATCATCAATTTTCACTTTAATTGGTCCTTATAGGATTGTTTTGTAGTGCTATTAAAAGAGATTCAGTTTCTTTCTTAAGGTTTCCTTTCCTTTGCCATTTCCAGGTCTTCTTGTATGCAATCTAGCTAGTTTTTCGTTTGACGTATCCATACAATTAATTCTGTTTCCGTGTTTTTGCTGTTTTTATGTTGGACCTAATGTTACCACGACGCTTATCGGCTGATGGAATTAGTTTTAACATCTTAAATAACGTTATTAATTCAGTCGTTTTAATTTAAGTACAAATTAAACAGTCAAAAGATATTCTTGTTTTCAAGTGACCCTTAACTTTCCAAGTGAAGTATTCTAAACTTAATTTAACTATTTAACAAAATAAAGATGCAGAAAAAATACTTTTTTTCTTTAATGTCTAAATGATTTGTGTGTGCGTGTGTGTGTGTGTGAATAAAAAATATTGAATTTATTAATCGAAACAACTATAAACAAATATTGATTTTGTTCATTATCATCATCATCATGTCGTACCGCGATCAAGGGTCTCCCTGATCCTCTTTCGCCACCCATCTCTATCGACCATCGCTTCCGGTAGGTTTTCAAGGCTACATCCTGTATCTGCACAGAGCTGTTGTAGGTAGGTTCTAGCTGGTCGTCCTGCTTTCGCTTGTCCATGTGAAGGGGTCCACAAGAGTATGTGGCTTATGTGTTCGTCCTTACTTCTCCAGCAGTGTCCCGCATGTCTGGTTCGTCTAACTTGGATAGTTTTCGTGATGGGTGGTAGGTGGCTATACAGCTACTGCTTTGTCGGGTGCTGCCTCCAGGACCTGTTCAATATTGCTCGCAGCATTCTTGTGTTATTGCCGTCAAGCTTTTTCTCCATCCATTTAGTTAGCGTCCACGTAGTGCATCCATATAGCAGTATCGACACGACCGCTGCTTGGAAAAAAAACCTGCGTTTTATTTTATCGGTCATCGATAGCTGTCCGTGCCTTTGCTTGTCACGTGTTCATATCTGTCTCAGTTGATGAGATACTGCTTCCAGGGCAGGTGAACTTGTCCACTAGTTTCAGAGAACTACCGTTTAGTGTGGAGATGTCACCTCTTTGATTAAAGCACATGTATTCCGTCTTGTCTGTGTTGACGTTGAGGCCTATGCCAACAGCTGCTCGTTCCAGACTATGTAGTAGGGTTTCGGCTTGGATGGGTGTATTTGCCAGAAGTGCTATGTTATTGGCGTAGTCCGTGTTCGTAATTGTTAGTTCAGGGTATCTTCTGCTTCTTTCCTTTGCCACCTTGAAGCCGTTATCTTTCATTTTATCAATAGACGTCCTAAGCACGCAGTCTAGGCAGATGATAAAGAGGTATGGGGTTAATATGTCCCCTTGCAGCACACCTGCTTCAATGTCGAAGTAGTCTGTGTCTCCATCCGGGGAGAAGCCACTTACTTTCGTGTTTCTATATAGGATCATTATGGCTGCAACGATGTCTTTGGGGATGCCGAGGGCGAGAAGTATTTGCACCATCTTCCCTTTACGTATGGAGTTAAAGGCCTTGAAGTAAGCATTTTGATAATTAAGGATATTATTAATACTGGGTAACCACCCCACGCAAAAAATTACAATCTTCCCCCAAAATAACAAACTAATGAACAATCATAGAAAAATTTATAGAATAAAAATATCATCAAATATTATCTAAAATTAGATTATTGCATTCATCTGGTATGAAACAAGAGATATTATTGAAAATGCTGGCTCTTCCTATCACAGCCGATTTTCATTTCTGAATTTTCCTAATTTTAATATTTTACTTAGTTAAACAGTTAAGAATAAAATAGTTATTTCTTTCCTCTCTTTTTTTTTGTTCAAATTTAATGACAGGATTTTTACTCATATTTATCAAAAGAAAAACAAACTATTAGAAATCAATTATACCGTACAAATATTTGTTAAAATCAAATTTTAAAGATCAGTATGCAAGTTATCATTCCTGTTCACACTGTAAACCGCTATTTTGTTGTACATGTAAATACAATAGCATGTTTTAGTACGTAAGTTAGGTCAATTGTATCAATAATGTCAGATGGTTTTTTCTAAATAATTGAGATTTTAATAAAAATCAAATCGAATGGTTACAGAGAGACACATAATCTGTATTATGATATGATTTTTATTTTATTTTTTTTGCAAGTTTTCACATCAACTGTAATTGATGGATTTTTAACTGGAGACTGAGTGACAACAAGTCACTTCTGATCTTCAAGACTCTTCCGGATATTCGAGTCGATCTTTAAAGAACTATGGTCAGGAGAGTCTAGATTTTTCCTCTGATCTTCAGTTACCTCATTTTGTTTTCCAGGCCTTTGGAGGAACGTTCTAAACCTTCAACTAAGATTGGTATCACCGCCATCTCTATGTTCCATAAGTTTTCAGTGCTAAAGCAAGGTCCAGGTACTCGTAAAGTTTTTTGCTTTCTTTTATTTTAATTCTATTCTTTGTTGTTGTTTTTGTTATTTTTTTTCTGTTTACCGCCCTACTTCTTGCTTAAAAAAAGATAATCGATGATAAATAAAATATAGAAAAATCTTTAAAAAAAACAATCTTGGTATTGGCATTCATATAATGCAAAAAAAATGGTGAATTTAAGAAATTTAAAACTATAATGACGAAAAATAAAATTGCATTCCATTGGATCTGCAGTTCGATCTTTTCATGACTCTATTGAAAAATACCATCGATTATAGCAAATGATTCTAATGAAATAAATCCGAGAGCTGGTAGAAAGAGGGGTTGTAGTTTTCTGCTTTTTATGTTACTGGGTTTGTTTTTTCCTTTTTTTTAGAAGATCCGTTGAATTCATTTTTCTGAACGACGTGTTGTTAAAGTTTATTACAGTGCACTCATCGAGTCTAATATCAGAAGGCAAACTTGCCACAAATGAACTTGATTTTCTTATTAAATATATTCCGTTTTATTGGTTGCCGTCAGCATCTGAAAACGTTGTTTGCCTGTCGACACTGTGAAAATAGTGAAGAAAGCAATACAAAACCTTTGCTGCCATTTTGAGTATATAACCTGCTTTTTTCACTGTCTCTGTCTGTCTCTCTTTCTCTCTGATGAGAAACGCTCATGCATATTAATTAGCTTCCACTGTCAGTAGGGCTATTACTTGCAGTTTGACATAATTTGGGGTTACTTTAGAACAACTTAACTGCTGGACGATGACAACCCTCGGCCCACTTATAAAAATATTAATAAAGACAAAATCACCACCACCACCACCACAGCAACGACAACAAAAAGACGAACATTATCCTATGTTAGGATATCTTAGAAGATGCTAAGCAACAAGTGTTAATTTTCTTTCTCACTATTTTCTCGGCTCGATTTTTAGTTCTTCACAAAGCAGACCAATTTTGTACCCAGATTACCCTACAATGGACTTTGATCAATTTGAATATAAAAAAATATAAAACTTAAAGAAAAAATATAAATAAACATTGAAAAATGAAATTAATTTCACTAGTTTTATTTTTCATACTTAACTTAAATAAGAAAAAAATCCGAACAAAAACTAAAAAAAAAAACAATCCTGAAAAAAGAAGAAAAAAAAAACGAAAGCGAAAACAAAAACAAAAACAAAAACTAAAACAACGACAAATAAGCAAGCAAACAAAAAACTATTCCTAATTTTGTAAAATTTTAAAGAAGTTTATTAATTTAATTGATAATAAAATTATAAGCTGAATGAAACGAAAATTAATTTTAAAAAATTATTTTGAATACCCCTCTAACCTTTTTAATAGGATTTATTTACCGCATTCTTATTTTAAGATATCTAAAATTTTCCTTGCAAAACTTGTAATATGCATACGATAAAAACTAATCAAATTATTTAGTAATGGTAGATTAAAACTGGAACAAGGCCATAAATATTGGTCAACTTGAGAGTATTTGATTCACAACTAAATGAAAATTGATCTTCCTAAGAAATTACCACATAATGACACGATACCCCAGAAAACAAAGAATGGCCAAAATCAACCATAAATTCCGAATATAAACGAAGAATAAGTTCAAGATGTAGTCAATAAAATATGAATGAGTAAACGGGTCGATGAAAGTTTAAAAGATGTGGTCTATGTAAGATAAAGAAGTCAATGATGCGGACGATGAGAGAAAATATGAATGAGTAAAAGATGTGGTCGATGAAAGATCAATGAGTAAAAGATGTGGTCAATGAAAGAGGAATGAGTAAAAGATTTGGTCGATGAGAGAGGAATGAGTAAAAGATGGTCGATGAAAGAGGAATGAGTAAAAGATGTGGTCGATGAAAGAGGAATGAGTAAAAGATGTGGTCGATGAGAGAGGAATGAGTAAAAGATGGTCGATGAGAGAGGAATAAGTAAAAGATGTGGTCAATGAAAGAGGAATGAGTAAAAGATGGTCGATGAAAGAGGAATGAGTAAAAGATGTGGTCAATGAAAGAGGAATGAGTAAAAGATGAGGTAGATGAGAGAGGAATGAGTAAAAGATGTGGTGGATGAGAGAAAAAGGAGTAAAAAATAAGGTCGATGAAAGAGGAATAAGTAAAAGATGTGGTTGATGAAAGAGGAATGAGTAAAAGATGTGGTTGATGAGGGTGGAATGAGTAAAAGATGTGGTCGATGAGAGAGGAATAAATAAAAGATGTGGTCGATGAAAGAGGAATAAGTAAAAGATGTGGACGATGAAAGAGGAATGAGTAAAAGTTGTGGTCGATGAAAGAGGAATAAGTAAAAATATGTGGTCGATGAAAGAGGAATAAGTAAAATATGTGGTCGATGAAAGAGGAATGAGTAAAAGATGTGGTTGATGAGGGTGGAATGAGTAAAAGATGTGGTCGATGAGAGAGGAATAAGTAAAAGATTTGGTCAATGAGAGAGGAATTTGTAAAAGATGTTGTCGATGAAAGAGGAATGAGTAAAAGATGTTGTTGATTAAAGAGAAATGAGTAAAAGATTTGGTGGATGAGAGAGGAATGAGTAAAAGATGTTGTTGATTAAAGAGAAATGAGTAAAAGATGTGGTCGATGAGACAGGAATAAGTAAAAGATGTTGTCGATGAAAGAGGAATAAGTAAAAGATGTGGTCGATGAGACAGGTATGAGCAAAAGAAGAGGTCGATGCAAGAGGAATAAGTAAAAGTTGTTGTTGATGGAAGAGAAATAAGTAAAAGATGTGGTGGACGACAGAGGAATGAGTAAAATATGTGGTCAATGAAAGAGGAATAAGTAAAAGATGTGGTCGATGAAAGAGGAATAAGTAAAAGATGTTGTCGATGAAAGAGGAATAAGTAAAAGATGTTGTCGATGAAAGAGGAATAAGTAAAAGATGTTGTCGATGAAAGAGGAATGAGTAAAAGATGTGGTCGATGAGAGAGGAATAAGTAAAAGATGTGGGTCGATGAGAGAGCAATGAGTAAAAGATGAGGTCGATGAAAGAGGAATGAGTAAAAGATGTGGTCAATGAAAGAAGAATAAGTAAAAGATGTGGTCTATGAGAGAGGAATGAGTAAAAGATGAGGTCGATGAAAGAGGAATGAGTAAAAGATGTGGTCGATGAAAGAGGAATGAGTAAAAGATGTGGTCGATGAGAGAGCAATGAGTAAAAGATGAGGTCGATGAAAGAGGAATGAGTAAAAGATATGGTCGATGAAAGAGGAATAAGTAAAAGATGTGGTCGATGAAAGAGGAATGAGTAAAAGTTGTGGTCCATGAAAGAGGAATAAGTAAAAATATGTGATCGATGAAAGAGGAATGAGTAAAAGATGTGGACGATGAAAGAGGAATAAGTAAAAGGTGGTCGATGAGAGAGGAATAAGTAAAAGATGTGGTCGATAAAAGAGGAATAAGTAAAAGATGTGGTTGATGAAAGAGGAATAAGTAAAAGATGTGGTCGATGAGAGAGCAATGAGTAAAAGATGAGGTCGATGAAAGAGGAATGAGTAAAAGATGTGGTCGATGAGAGTGGAATGAGTAAAAGATGTGGTCGATGAAAGAGGAATGAGTAAAAGTTGTGGTCCATGAAAGAGGAATAAGTAAAAATATGTGATCGATGAAAGAGGAATGAGTAAAAGATGTGGACGATGAAAGAGGAATAAGTAAAAGGTGGTTGATGAGAGAGGAATAAGTAAAAGATGTGGTCGATGAAAGAGGAATAAGTAAAAGATGTGGTCGATGAGAGAGCAATGAGTAAAAGATGAGGTCGATGAAAGAGGAATGAGTAAAAGATGTGGTCGATGAGAGTGGAATGAGTAAAAGATGTGGTCGATGAAAGAGGAATAAGTAAAAATATGTGATCGATGAAAGAGGAATGAGTAAAAGATGTGGACGATGAAAGAGGAATAAGTAAAAGGTGGTCGATGAGAGAGGAATAAGTAAAAGATGTGGTCGATGAGAGAGGAATAAGTAAAAGATGTTGTCGATGAAAGAGGAATAAGTAAAAGATGTGGTTGATGCAAGAGGAATAAGTAAAAGATGTGGTCGATGAGAGAGGAATAAGTAAAAGATGTTGTCGATGAGAGGGGAATAAGTAAAAGATGTTGTCGATGAAAGAGGAATAAGTAAAAGATGTGGTCGATGAAAGTGGAATAAGTAAAAGACGTGGTCGATGAGACAGGTATGAGAAAAAGATGTGATCGATGAAAGAGGAATAAGTAAAAGATGTGGTCGATGAGAGAGGAATAAGTAAAAGATGTGGTCGATGAGAGAGGAATAAGTAAAAGATGTTGTCGATGAAAGAGGAATAAGTAAAAGATGTTGTCGATGAAAGAGGAATATGTCAAAGGTGTGGTCAATGAGAGAGGAATAAGTAAAAGATGAGGTCGATGAAAGAGAAATAAGTAAAAGATGTTGTCGATGAGAGAGGAATGAATAAAAGATGAGATCGAAGAAAAGGGAATGAGTAAAAGATGTGGTGGATGAGAGAGGCATAAGTAAAAGATGTGGTGGATGAGAGAGGAATAAGTAAAAGATGAGGTCGATGAGAGAGGAATGTGTAAAAGATGTTGTCGATGAAAGAGGAATGAGTAAAAGATGAGGTCGATGAGAGAGGAATGTGTAAAAGATAACGTCGATGCAAGAGGAATAAGTAAAAGATGTTGTTGATGAAAGATAAATGAGTAAAGATGTGGTGGACGACAGAGGAATGAGTAAAATATGTGGTCAATGAAAGACGAATAAGTAAAAGATGAGGTCTATGAGAGAGGAATGAGTAAAAGATGAGGTCGATGAAAGAGGAATGAGTAAAAGATGTGGTCGATGAAAAAGGAATGTGTAAAAGATGTGGTGGATGAGAGAAGAATAAGTAAAAGATGTTGTCGATGAAAGAGGAATAAGTAAAAGATGTGCTCGATGAGACAGGTATGAGCAAAAGATGTGGTCGATGAAAGAGGAATAAGTAAAAGATGAGTTCAATGAAAGAGGAATAAGTAAAAGATGTGGTCGATGAGAGAGGAATGAATAAAAGATGAGATCGATGAATGGGGAATGAGTAAAAGATGTGGTGGATGAGAGAGGAATGAGTAAAAGATGAGGTCGATGAGAGAGGAATATGTAAAAGATGAGGTCGATGCAAGAGGAATAAGTAAAAGATGTTGTTGATGAAAGAGAAATGAGTAAAGATGTGGTGGACGACAGAGGAATGAGTAAAATATGTGGTCAATGAAAGAAGAATAAGTAAAAGATGTGGTCTATGAGAGAGGAATGAGTAAAAGATGAGGTCGATGAAACAGGAATGAGTAAAAGATGTGGTTGATGAGAGAGGAATGAGTAAAAGATTTGGTCGATGAGAGAGGAATAAGTAAAAGATGTGGTCGATGAGACAGGAATAAGTAAAAGATGTTGTCGATGAAAGAGGAATAAGTAAAAGATGTGGTCGATGAGACAGGTATGAGGAAAAGAAGAGGTCGATGCAAGAGGAATAAGTAAAAGTTGTTGTTGATGGAAGAGAAATGAGTAAAAGATGTGGTGGACGACAGCGGAATGAGTAAAATATGTGGTCAATGAAAGAGGAATAAGTAAAAGATGTGGTCGATGAAAGAGGAATAAGTAAAAGATGTGGTCGATGAGAGAGGAATGAGTAAAAGATGATGTCGATGAAATAGGAATGAGTAAAAGATGTGGTCGATGAGAGTGGAATGAGTAAAAGATGTGGTCGATGAAAGAGGAATAAGTAAAAGATGTTGTCGATGAGAGAGGAATAAGTAAAAGATGAGGTCGATGAGAGAGGAATAAGTAAAAGATGAGGTCGATGAAATAGGAATGAGTAAAAGATGTGGTCGATGAAAGAGGAATAAGTAAAAGATGTTGTCGATGAGAGAGGAATAAGTAAAAGATGAGTTCAATGAAAGAGGAATAAGAGAGGAATAAGTAAAAGATGTGGTCGATGAGAGAGGAATGAATAAAAGATGAGATCGATGAAAGGGGAATGAGTAAAAGATGTGGTGGATGAGAGAAAAATGAGTAAAAGATGAGGTCGATTAGAGAGGAATGTGTAAAAGATGAGGTCGATGCAAGAGGAATAAGTAAAAGATGTTGTTGATGAAAGAGAAATGAGTAAAGATGTGGTGGACGACAGAGGAATGAGTAAAATATGTGGTCAATGAAAGAAGAATAAGTAAAAGATGTGGTCTATGAGAGAGGAATGAGTAAAAGATGAGGTCGATGAAAGAGGAATGAGTAAAAGATGTTGTCGATGAAAGAGGAATGTGTAAAAGATGTGGTTGATGAAAGAGAAATGAGTAAAGATGTGGTGGACGACAGAGGAATGAGTAAAATATGTGGTCAATGAAAGAAGAATAAGTAAAAGATGTGGTCTATGAGAGAGGAATGAGTAAAAGATGAGGTCGATGAAAGAGGAATAAGTAAAAGATGTTGTCGATGAAAGAGGAATGTGTAAAAGATGTGGTTGATGAGAGAGGAATGAGTAAAAGATGTGGTCGATGAGAGAGGAATAAGTAAAAGATGTGGTGGACGACAGCGGAATGAGTAAAATATGTGGTCAATGAAAGAGGAATGAGTAAAAAATGTGGTCATAAAAGAAAAATGAGTAAAAGATTGCAGAGAGACCGAGGTTATGTCAAAGAAAAGAATGACCAAAAAAAGAAAAAGAAAGTTTAAACTCAAATTTTAAAGGATTGGACTTGCTCGCTAATGGAATGGTGTGTATTACCTTATTGCTCCACCCCAATACGTCCAGCGTGAATTCTACTTTCCCACATTTTAGCGGATCACAGGAGCTCTATGGGTACCAACAGACTCTGAGCGCGTCTGTGACTCCGGCGTTTTCCTTTGACCAACTGTCTATTAGAGCTACCCGACTCGAGAAACATGTCCTGTTTCTTTGTTCTCTTTTCCGCGCGGGTAGCCTGACGCTTCGTTCAAACCCAGGTCGGCGGTGTGTCGACGAACTGCCTCTTCCCACCAATTGGATGAATACATCTACTCACGTATATACACACATACACATATATATTTACCCCACCTACTCAAATGTCAATAATGAATAGTAAATAAAGAGAAAAATAATTTCCTTGGCCCCTGAGAAAAAGGTATTTCGTCTGTCACTCCAAATTATTTTTCAGACTTTTAGAATTAGACTGAAGAAGTTGTATAAATCTTTCATCTCCTTGATCTTGTGGCAGACTAAGCAAAGGCAAATTTGGGTGCCAACCATTAAGTGAAAAATTAATGTGAATTTGTTATCTTCTTAGGATATTAACCCTCTTTCTACAACAAATTTCTTGCTAATCCAGCAAGTCACGAAGAACATTTTATTGGCATTAGCCTATTTGATCGAGTTATAAATAGTCAACCAAAAGGAATCAACAAAAATAGTTGATCATTCTTACCTCTGACTACCAATCAATCAATTGGTCAATCAAATAATCAGTTTGATAATCAATAACTCTAATTTAACAGTTGGGTTGTCTTCTTTCTCGTCAAACCTTTCCAAAAATTGTTCGTCTTTCGAGCGGCAGCTGATGCGATTTGGGGTTCTGCAAGCAGAAGCGGCAGAGGCGACAGAGTATAGAACGGTTGATACAGATTAGTTACACAAGAGTTATTTCCGCTAGAGGGCAGCAGCAGTGGTGGTGGTCGTGTCAGCCTCGATGTCGTTACGACGATGACTCATCAAGAACAGATTGCTAAGTGGAAGAGAATAAATTGGAGAAAGGGTAAATAAAGGCCGACAGAGAAAGATCTCTCTCTCTCTCTCTCTCTCTCTCTCTCTCTCTATCTATCTATCTATTTTAATCGGTTCGTATGTATGTATGTATGTATCTATTTTAGTCTCTTTGAAAACCAAATAATAACCCGAATTTCTAAATTGTCCATCGATCTTTTTCATTTTTTTCATATATATCAATGAGGTCGGGTTAGAAAGTTATGAAACCATGAAAAAACTTCAGGTTGGCAACCGTTATTGAAATCTTGGATTGTAATAAATGTATTTGGTCAAGTTTGTCATGGAAATGGAACAGAAGATCAAAATCTGTATCAAAATTAAGGACAATGCAAGAGAAACATTTTATAAATCAACCCATATTTACAGTGATCGAAGGTTGTGAGTGGCACAAGACTTGTACTTGATGAATTGCCGTTTTGATCGACCACTCATTTCAAGAAATGAGGAACCGTCATAAAACTGATTATTTTCATCAGATATGGTCAATATTTGATGGTGAGTATGATTGGTGGTAAGTTAACACGAATCGAATAATTTTCAACCTTAAAAAAATTTCTTATCACATTCTTGACACGTTGTATGTGAAGGATTTTTTTTATCCAAAAGAATGTTTTGATTCAAACATGGAGGCCTGGTGATTTTTGTTCTTGTGACTATTTCCTATTCACAAAAATAAAACCCCACTTCCATTATTTGCAATTTGGGAACTGTTGAAAATGTGTTACTGGTCGTGACGAAGCAACTGAAAGCACTGTCAATTGAAGACTTTCAACACAGTTTCCATAAGTGATAGCATCGTCTTCATTGGTGTTTCTCCCAAGGAAAACTATTTTGAAAGTGATAATGTTGATTTATAATTAAGTTAATAATCATCATTGATTTGTTTACAAAATCGGTGTCATTACCCAATAGACTGACTGTTTGATAAGTGTCGAAGACAAAAATAACTTTTAGGTTTATGAGGTGTGTCTGAAAAGTAACGGGACTGGTGACACAGACAATTTGTTTCAATTCTAATCAACAAACTACATATGTAATTAGCCTCGGTTTTAATGTATTTTTACATCCTTCTTTGCTATGCTTCTATGCACTGCTGGAAGAGTTCTTTTGGGATGCCTTCCATTTCTGTTGTTACAGCCCTCTTGATAGCCTCTGTGCCTTCAAAATGGGTCCCTTTGATGACCGGCTGGAGATTAGGGAAAAGAAACAAGTAAGAGGGAACAGATTAGATTGAATAGGAAAGTTTTTCCCGTACGATGATGCTTTTTTTCGGCCAGCACACCCAGTTCATTTACTTTTCAGAATTGCCCAAATCTTCCAAACAATGTCCTTTTTCATGTTCAAATGATATTGGAAGATTCAACCAACGATCTCCAAACAACGCCTGTCTTACCCACCCGAGGTTGACTTCAGATTTACTTGTTGACGTCCTCCCGATCCTGGAGTTATCTTTCACCTCCTAGCGCCACTCAAAAACACGTGTGACATGGTGTTATGTTAGGCTATTCGTGATTAAGACAAGTGACATGAATAGCCCACACCATAACTAAACCAGATTACGAGAGCTCTGAGAGAATATTTTACAAACACAGATTATAAACCTGAATAAAATAATTTTTTCTTGATACATTTAAAATAACTGTTAAAGAGAATTATCAACAGACATTTTAGATGGCACACACGCCCCAAATTATGTACGCTTTCATATTTCTTTCTCTCTTTTAGATACACGAAGAAATTCATACCTACATCATAAACACAGAAATGATGAGAGTTAAAAAAAACTGGGAAAGAACTGCTGTTCACTGGGAACTATGCAAATACATTATGTATATCCTACAGAAAAATATTACCAAACAAAATGGAGTCTGAAGTTTTTACCTATAAAGAAACCATTCCATTAAATCAATTGAATTAAAAAACTGGACGTGGTCCATGAAAGAGGAATAAGTAAAAATATGTGATCGATGAAAGAGGAATGAGTAAAAGATGTGGTCGATGAAAGAGGAATAAGTAAAAGGTGGTCGATGAGACAGGTATGAGCAAAAGATGTGGTCGATGAGAGAGGAATAAGTAAAAGATGTGGTCAATGAGAGTGGTTTTTTTTATCGGCTTATCATAACGAGTAGTTTATAGCATCTCTAAGATCAATGAGGCTAACTTAGAAAAGCTTTTTTTAAAGAGTATTATGTAACAAGTTGTATTGGGTTAAATGACACTAGAAGAGACGTTTAGTGTAAAGGTTAACATCTTAGGTAATGGGATCGGTGACCTGAGTTTCACAGCGTGGCTTAGGCTGTTTATATGTCAGATGTGACTTTTCTATCTGAACATTGGATTTTACATTTTATGGAAAACATTTGAAACTATTACTTATCGAAGAAACTTTAAGAAGGAGAAATTTAAACTATTACGTATATATATATATATATATATATATATATATATATATATATATATATATAATATATACGAGGATCATTAAATAAGTTTCCAGACCTTTTTCGTATGAGCACTTTTATTGATAGTACACTCATGAAACTCGTGTCCCCATCTACATAATCTCCTCCGGCTGCAATGCACTTGTTATACCGTTCCAACAACTTCTGGAATGCCCCATGGAAGTCCTCTTGTGCGAGCGTGTCAATGACCTTCGTCACAGCCTCTTTCATCTCCTCAATTGTCTCATAACGACAGCATCTGAGCTTAGGGAATAACCAAAAGTTACAGGGAGCAAGGTCTGGACTATAGGCAGGCTGAGGAACTGTCTTTTTGCCCATCTTGGTCCAATTGTCTGTTACAAGGGTGGAGTTGTGGACTGGTGTATTGTCCTGCTGGAAATGCCACTGACCCGATTTGAAGAGTTCTGGCTTCTTCCCTAGGAATCTCTTCCTGATCTCCCTTAAAACCTCAACATAGTAACCCTAACCCTAACCCTTTGGCCAACCAACTCGGGTGTGTTGACTTCCTTACTTCTCCCACACCTCTTATCACCCCTCACAGACTCCCTGCCTTCCTTGAATCTCTCATGCAACTCAAAAACTGATGCTCGATTCATGGAAGATGGTCGAAAAGCTGTCTGAAGCATCTCATACGCTTCTCTGGCATCATTTTTTCCAAGTTTAAAACAGAATTTTATTGCATATCGTTCTTCTAAAGTGTCCTCACGTCCAGATTGTGTTTTTGAAATTCACCAGCTGTTACAATCATGCTTTAGTAGGGTGTATTCCAAATACTGCTGTAGCTGTTTATTTGAACCTGAAATCATAAGAATTGGTCAGTCATCTCATAAGAAGTATAGCAATAACAGAGTGAATTTTCAAGAGTCTACAACAATTTTAAATGCCTGTACAAAAAAGTCTGGAAACTTGGCCTCTAAGCCACGACCACTTTGTTGATTTTATATATATATATATATATATATATATATATATATATATATATATATATATATATATATATATATATATATATATATAAAATCAACAAAGTGGTCGTGGCTTAGAGGCCAAGGATCTGGAATGAGTCGACGAGTTCAAACACCTGTTGTGCTATTGCGTTCGCTTTCGGGCTGATACCTTTTGGAAAGGCATGAACTTCCTTATCCATTCAGCTTTGGGTTAAATAGTGACACTGCTGCTTTTCTTTTGCCTTAAATAACACACGAAGGCTGATAAGACATTACACAAATATTCTGTATCCAAAAATAAAATTACATGAACATATATAAACAATAAACTTATTTTTGTACAGCAGCGTTTTCGTATTTTTGGTTGTAAGCTTCCACAACCGTAGAGTTTGGTTTTAAATGATATCTAATAATACCAATTTAGTAATAAGTTTTTTATTAAAAATTCTTCTGGGTGTAGTTATCTATGGGTGATGTTCCCTCCCCCCCTCTCTCTCTCTCTCTCTCTATATATATATATATATATATATATAAGCCAATATTCTTTATATGTAATCTAAGCAATGAAGTATTTTCGGTATTTCTGTTCAGAACGACCCTAAACCTTGCACTTTCATCCTATCGTATCCGTACTCCGACAATAATCTTTGCTTATTTATGCAATGAAGTGACTGTTTTAAAATTTGGGTCGCAAACTGTGACTGCCTTCATCTTTGCTGTCTCATTCTTTCCCGAGTCATTTTCGGGCAAATTTCTTGATTACCTCAAAAAGTATTTTGGTTGGTTTCTTGATTTTTACAGCATATCAACATTTTGTTATTTAATGCCAAATTCAGTCATTTTTTATCAAGCAATTATATAATTTGAAAGCGAAATTATATTATTTGAAAGCAAAAGGATTGACAAATATTTGGACCTTATCAGAGAACTGAAAAAGCTGTAGAACATTGTCGTGGAAACGGTCTTTGAAATGAGACTGGAGGATAGGAAATTATAGGAAGAATCGAGACCATCCAGCCATGTTGAGAACAGCCAGAATCTTGAAACTTATTATCACTCAGACTGTCGTGAAAGGCCACCAGCGGACGCTGGTGTGAAAAATTCGCTAAGAGTGAAATAATAATAATAAACTAACATAACAGGACTAAGTACGACGATGGAGGAAAGATGATCCACATGGAATAAAGCAAGAGATTAAAATTTGATTATACTGTCAAGAGTTATACGCACAAAGCAGAATCTGTTCTTGAAAATGAGATCCATAAAATTCTCTGTGACTTTGAGGTATTAACGATCACACAATCCTGACTTGAAGATCAGAGCAAATGTTATTTAAGAAGAAACAAACAAACTTTTCATTTGGTGGATTTTGCCATTTCTGGGAACCACTGAGTAAAAATAAAAGAAAACGAAAGGAAACACAAATACTTGGAATTTACTGAAGAACTTGTGAAATATGAGGGTGGCGCTAATACCAATTGTAGTTGTTGTGCTTGAAACTGTCCCCTTCAAGGGTTTGGAAAAAAGACTGGAGGAATTGGTAATTGGAGGAATAATCAAAGACATTTGGACCACAGCGCGACTTAATTCAGCTAGAATACTCAGATGATTCCAAGAGAATTGAGGAAACTTACTGTCACTAAGTTTTCATTGAAAAACAAAACAAACAACAACAACAACAACAACAACAACAACAAAAAAAAACAAGTTAATTTGGTGTGAAAAACCCACAAGGAGAAAAATAATTTTTTGC
This sequence comes from Sepioteuthis lessoniana, assembly GCA_963585895.1. NCBI lineage: Eukaryota > Metazoa > Mollusca > Cephalopoda > Myopsida > Loliginidae > Sepioteuthis > Sepioteuthis lessoniana. The sequence continues at coordinate 50,401,113 of OY757935.1, read as the reverse complement.
AGGTATAATCATTTAGTCGTGCTAATAGTACGGATTCTTTCATTATCTGTTCTTATCATCAATCACTCTTCGCAGGTCCTCTAGACGGCATTCAGTGACCGCACTATGTAAACGAATGTAAGTTTTTGCTACTCCGCCGACACTTATGTTTGTGTGTGGAGAACTTCACTTACGTGTTTGTCCTTACTTTTTCAACAGTGCCGTGTTTGTTTTACTTGGATAGTTCGTGAGATGGGAGGTAAGTAGCCGTACAGATGTTATTTTGCGGGGTACTGCTACCTGGATTTGTGCAAAATAACACGTAGTTTTCATGTAACTTTTTCTTCAGGTTCTTCGTTAAAGTTTAGGTGGCGCAGCCATACAATAGTACTGACACGGCTCCCCCTTGGCAAAATTCTCGTTTCCTTCTATCAGAGAGATTAGATTTCTTCATGATCGATTATGCGTCGTAAGTTGACATAGCGTAAAAAAAAAACAATTATTACATCGACTAACTGTTCTGAATACAAATAATTTGACACAATTATATGGTTTCAAGTGTTTATATCTAAGACGAATAATTTTCAAAAAGGATTGTTTGACACTCACAAGATACTACCACTCCGGGTTAGAGTGGACCTGGCTTGGAAATGTTGACTTTACACCCCTAAGATCTCTAAATCTACAGGCTCACCACCAGGTCCAGTTTATTGTTAAACCAAGGTCATTCGAAAGTGTTATTCTTTAAAAAAACAATGACCAATGTATTTGAGTCAGTGTACTATAAAAACAATACTGATTAAAAAATCAAATATAGTGACCTCATGAAGGAGCAGATATTCAGCTGAATCTTAGGTATCAGTATAATATCAATAAGTTTGGAATATTTCGGGAAATACTTTAGCATTCTTCAGAAATCGATGTGTTATAAAACGAAGTTTATTAGTACTGGATTGAGACACAGGAGTTCACCAGTATGATTTCAGTTGTTGAACCGATTGAAAGTGTTTATACAATTTACATGAGGAAAGAATCAGTAAACTCTAATAGTTGCACAAAGTTTGGGATATTTTGCTACAGTTTTCTTTATTCATTCAGTAATATCCAATTAGTTTATATGTGTACATAGATCGCCTAAAGATCAAAAATCCTTTCAAGAATTTCTTCATCTGGCACGGTGTTTAGATTTTCACTTTCCACTTCAACATCGTTTGTTCATTTAAATAATCCGTAACTTTTAAACAGGCTGTAAATGAACGATACATCACTATTGGCCTTCATACCTTATCAGGCATTTTGCTTGATGTACAAGATCTGGTAATTTGTCTACATTATCCAAACATTTTTGTTTTCCTGTTATAAACGGTTTTATAAATGCAAACTAGTAAATTCAGCCCCTGTTGACCCTTACGCTTTTAATACCCCAAGCAATATTTCATTCATCCCCAGGGATCTTTATGGACCACTTTGATTGGTTGACAGTTTCATTGATTATTTGCAATGGCATGTCAACCAATTTAAGGTTATTTTATGCCAAGAGGTAAGGAAATCGCGTTCATTTTACCTTCATATATATTCATTTTTGTATAGTCATTTCTTAAGGGTCTTTTTTTGCACACGGTCCTATTGAATGCGAATCATTTCGAAACAGATCTACAGTAAAATTAAGAATATTCTTGTATAATAATAAATTGCTTTGTTAAAAAACAAAATAAATTTTCATTCAAAACATAAACAACAAAATAAGATAGAATCAAAACATTAATTTTACTCAATATGGCCGTCATTTTTTCAACTATTGTATCAACACGCCTTCGAAACAATTTGCATGCCTTCAGACATTTTATTCCATTCTTCTTCAATAGCAGTCTTAAGCGAACCTTTATTTAGATTGGAAGTTGCATTTGTTTTGTTTTCTAAAACGCCCCATATAGTGTAATCAAAGGGGTTAAGGTCTTGGTTTGATGGAGGCCATAAAGAAACTCCAATCATTTCGGAAATATTTTGGTTGGGTTTCAGCGTTAAGCAAATCATAGATTCTTTGTTATTTCTTTTCTTTTTCACTAATATTAGGCTGAATTTTAAACAAAAAAGTACATGAATAATAGAACTAATCATGCAAATTTAGATTTATTCATTTTTTTTCAAAAATTGAACTAATCAGACGAAAAAAAAAGTTAAAAAAATCATTTGATATTTTGCATCATGTATTTAACCGATAGATGAGACCCTAACAAATACTATCACTTCCGGTCAGATTGAACCGGGAAGTAATGAACATGAAGTGTGTTCCATACTCCCTAAATTTCTAGAACTGGAGCCTCACCATTAAATACAGTTTAGTGTCAAACCCAGGAGATCCCATAGGAGGGATGTTCTTTCTCCCTTCCCTCTCCAGCAAATTCTAAACCTCACCAACAGGATGAGGAATACTATGAGAATCACTGACTTGGGGAATACATTTTCCTTTTACTATATTACCTGCCTGACCGATAAAATGAAACGCAGTTTCTTCTAAGCAGCGGTCGTATCGATACTGCTATATGGATGCACTACTTGGACGCTAACGAAACGGCTGGAAAAAACGCTAGACGGCAATAACACAAGAATGCTGCGAGCAATATTTAACAAATCCTGGAGGCAACACCCCACAATCACCAACTATAAGGCCACCTACCTCCCATCACGAAAACTATCCAAGTGAGACGAATCAGACATGCAGGACACTGCTGGAGAAGCAGGGACAAGCTCATAAGTGATGTAATCCTATGGACCCCCACATATGGCCAAGCAAAAGCAGGAAGGCCAGCTCAAACATACATACAGCAGCTATGTGAGGATACGGGATATAGCCCTGAAGACCAGCCAGAGGTGATGAACGATAGGGAGGAGTGGCGAGAAAGGGTCAGGGATATCTGTGCTGGCGGCACGACATGATGATGATGATGATATTACCTGTTCATGCTGTAGTATCAGTAAATAGCTGTTTCATACAATGGAAGGACAAGGTTCGCTTTAACGTAAGAAAACCCAATTATTCACCTGTAACTGAAACAAGATAAAAGAATTTTCTTTGTTAAGTTTATTGGGTGAACAGCTGACTTTCCGCAGATTTCAAATCGGCGTTGAATAAAATAGATTAATAAATCAGAAAAACTTGCTGGATTTCTTGAAGATGTCAAGGAAGAAAAGAAGGAAGAAAAGAAAGAAGACAGTTTCACCATGAGTGGCGTTTGAAGTCACGTGATACATCGAGGTACCTCTTCGTAAATGACGTCATTTACGAAATGGGAGGAAAAAAGAAAAAGTAAAAAGAAAAGAAAGGAAAGGAAGATAAATGTTGGAAACTATTGGGATGAATCATCGTTGCCTTAAGAATCGAGAAAGATGCGTAGGGTGTTGCAGGTTTGTGAAATAAGCGTATAAATGAAAAAGGAAAAAAGGACAGGAGAGACAGTTAAGAAGAAGAAAAGTAAAGAAGTAAGAAAAGAAAGAATAAAGAAGCTGAAAAGAGGAGAAGGAAGGAAGGAAGAAAAGATAGGAAAGAAGAAAATGAAGAAAAACAGGTGAGAAAGAAATGAAAGGAAGGAGGAAGAGCCGAAAGAAGGAAGAAACTTAAAAAAAAGAATGAAGGAAGAAAGAAAGAAAGAAAAGGAAAGTAATCTGGGAAGAAAAGAAGGCAGTAGTTAGTAAGAAAGCCAAGAACGGAAGAAAGAAGGAAAGAAAACGAAAAGAAGGAATGAAAGTAACGATTGCAAATAAGGAAGAAAAGACTGAAAGAAGAAGAAAAAACAGAAAAAAAAAAATGAAAGGAAAAATAAAGAAGTGAAAGAAGGAAAAAAGTGAAGTAAAGAAGGACTGAAAGAGGAAGGAATATTGAAAAAAGTTAAAGGAAAAACAGAAGGATGAGGAAGGAAAGAGGGAGGAATCAACGCAAGTAAAGAAAGACCGTTTTGGTTTCTTTCAACTAAAACCATCCTTGTAGAAGTAGAGCAGTAATACTATTTAACCTTTATCTAGAGGGACAGACAGAAAGATAAAAGGCAGGTAAGACGACAGAGAAGAAGTAAATAAGTGAAGAAGGAGTGGTAGGAAAGAAGAGTAAAAAGAGAATAAAAGACAAAGAAGACTGAGTAAAAGTCAAAGGAAAAGGAAAAGAACAGAAAAAAGAGAAAAAAAGAAGAGAAAAAAAGGAAAAAGAAGAGAATAAGGCTAAGAGGTAAGAAGGAAGAAAAGAAGAATAGAATAAAGGAATGATTGAAATATGATAGAGAATAAGAAAGAAAAAAAATAGAAAACAGACAGTAGCTAAATATAGAAAGAAGAAAGGAAAGAAAGAAGAAAGAAAAGAAATGATAGATAGAAAGAAGAAAGGAAGAAAGAAGAAAAGAAAGAAAAGATGGAAGTGAAGAAAGGGAAGAAAAGATGAAAGGAAAGAAAAGATGGATGTAAAGAAGAAAAGAAGGTAAGAAAAAAGGAAAGAAAATAGGGTAAGAAAGAAGAAAGGAAAAAAGAGATGGAAGGAAAGAAAAGGAAGGAAGAAAAGAAGAAAGGGAGGAAAAAGAAAGGAAGAAAAGATGGAAGAGAACGAAAAGGAAGGAAGGAAGGAACGAAAAGGAAGGAAGGAAGGAAGGAAGGTAGGAAGGAAGGAAGGAAGGTAGGAAGGAAGGAAGAAAGGAAGGATGAAAAGATGATAAAGAAGAAAGACAGTAAAAAAGTAAATAAAAAAAGGGAAAAAAAGGAAAGAAAGCCAAATTACAAGATGGGAATAAAAGAAAGCGTTCAAAACAGAAAGAAGGGGAGAGTAGACAATGAAATATCCGAGTTGTCACTCAGTAAATATTTGCTTAGTTTGGCACAAGACCAAGAGAATGGCACAATCAGGGATAATTAAACTTCCTATCAGGGAGTTTAATTAACCCTGGGTGTTACATATGTAACAATGGCCACTTTTATTTATTGTATACTAAGTTATGTATATATGGCACCGGCCATATTTTTGTCTAGAGCACGAAGTTACACATATTGCACCGGACACTTCTATTGTGTACAAGGTCATATTATAAAAGTGTCTGATGCTATATGTGTAACATAGCACTCTAGGAAAAAACATGTCCGGTTCAACGTGTACAAGGTCACGTGTAGAATCGGACACATTTGTTCTAGAGCTCTAGAACACATACAGCACCAGTTTTGTTATACAATCGTAGAGTATGAATGTAGCACCGACTATATTTTTCTAGTACTAAAAGGTAAAACTTTTGTCTAAATTTCTGAGACGATGTTTGATAATTTTTATAGCTTAGAATATCCGGAATATTGTCTTCGTCTTCATTATTATACTCACAACGTTTCGGCCGATGCATCCTTCGGTTTTTTTCAGGTGTTTCACATCAAACTCGGAAGCCTACATAGAATTTAATCCACTGGTTAGTGTTCTAATTCCGTTAACCAAGTGTTAAGATATAGAAAGTATTCCTTCTCGTCGGGCTTGAGCCTGCAACCTAGTATGGGATTTATAAATCTAATGTGTCCATTATGTGCTACTACTCACGACTATAATGTATCACAATTTGTTAATCGATCTTTTTTATTATTGGTTCCCATATAGTTTAATCTCTCTACTTGGTCTGCTCAACATATCACTGTAGTCCAACTTATTCTCCAAGGTTCTTCTCTATCATTTTCATTCCATTCCAAAGGGGCAAATGGCTTCCCTTTTCTTTCCATATATGGTTAGCTATACCCGACTTTTCAACCTCACCTCGACATACTGCTTTTCGATGTTTTTCTCGCCTTACTTTTAGTGGACGGGATGTCTCAGCTTTGTATGCTTTACCACAACTGCATGGAATTGAGTATATGCAATTCTTGGTCATATTGCATTCTGTTAGGGGCTTGACTCGGAAGAGATATCTTCAAAGAGTCATGCCACACCTAAATATTGTCCCGATATCATATGGACTCCGTATCTTTTGAATCTTTTTGGCGAGGTCTTTCACATTGGCCAGACAGACTATAGTGAGTTTTCGGGTATTGTTCTCCGTCGTTTCTTGGAGCCGATGTTATGCCCTCTTTGCTATTGAGATTGTCTCTTAAACTCTTCATTTCTTCTGGATATGTATTGCTGTCGCTACTAATGGCTTTTACTCGAGGTTGTAGGCAACGAACGATTTCTTTCTTTACATTATATGTAAGTTGAAGTACGATTCGATGAAGGTTGGCTTTCGATACACAAATGACCAAAATCCGTGTTCTGTGTGAGTTATCAATGCATCTAGAAATGGTTATCTGTTGTCTAGTTCTTTCTAATTAGGATACTGTATAGATAGTCTGATTGAGTTCACATGATCCAGTAGTGTTCGAACGTCTTCCTGTAGAAGCCAGAGAATGAATGTGTCATTTGTGTATCTAAGCCACGGTGATGTCTTTAGTGATCTAGATTCTAACGGCATTTCTTCAAAGTATTACATGTATAAATTAGCCAATACTGATGACAACGGTGATCCCATCGCCAGTCCTTCTTGCTGGTATATGTCAATGCATACAGCCGTTTGATTAAAAAGTCCTTCAAAAGCACATCATTTGGAAGTTGTAGGTTCAATCCCAACTACAAGTAAATTACAAGGAATACTTACTATAGCTTGTATCCAGTCATCGTTAATAGAATTAGGACTCCTCCGTGGATTAAGTAAAGGTTTCTGTTCGAAATTCTGTATGGGGTCCCGAGTTTGATGAAAGAAGTCTGAAGTGCATGTCGACCAAAACATTGTGCTTAACAATGAAGATGAACACAACAGTCCGAATATTCTAAGTAATAAAAATTATGTAACACATGTAGGACCAGCGACATTTTTCTAGTACGAGGTCATACAGTTAGCACTGACCCCTTTTTTATTACTAGGTAAAATATGTATTACTGGCCACATTTTCCTAGTACTTGGTAACGCATGTAGCACCGGCCAGAATTTTCTAGTATTAGGTCACACATGTACCCCTGGCCACATTTTTCTAGTACAAGGTCACGCATGTAGCACCGGCTACATTTTTCTAGTACTAGTTCACACAAGGTAGCATCGGCTACATTTTGTGGTATTTTGTGAGATTAAGCTAAACTTCGTTTACTGCAAGACTATAGGGATTTAGTACCCAGTGAAAATCGAACTCACTTCACTTATAAATTGATTTGTAACCTGAGGTTGATAACCATCGATCGACAGCAAATAATCTCAAATGAATAAGATTTAAGTCGAATTTAACCGAACCAAAATTAAGAATTGTCAACTATGACAGTTGGCTTAGTGGGTTAGGGTTAGGGATATCTTTTGTAGGTTTATGATAAAAGGATTTTCCAAATGAAAAAATAAGAAATTGGTATAATAAATCAAAATGAAAAAATTTCTTTCTCTTTTTCGCTTTTTGTCACAGTTCTTATAAGTAATTTAGAACTTCTTCGCTACACTCGGCGAATTGTGACAGCCAAAGTCTAAGCACTTTCAATTTTTAACTGTCAACATTTAGTTGAAGAGAATCGAAAGAGCTCAGACAGAGCATCTTTCTTAACTGCCGAAGTTCCCAATGATATACCCAAGCGTTCAATTTGCTAACTGAAAAATATTTTATAATGTAGCAGGTGTTTGTAAAATATATAGTGGAAGCATTTGAACTTTTTTTTTATAGAAAAAAGTAACTTTTTTTTTTTATTGAAACACGGCATTCAAACATAGTAACACTTGGCATCGAGCAAAATACGATACAACGTCAAATTTTAGCGGAGTTTAACATGTTTGAAGTCAGAGTTTTCTTTCTCTTAGACTGGGTGCCATATCAAGGTTAAAAAGCCCCTTCTACTATTCTATTTACTCATTGGCGGAAAGAGAATGGAGGAATTTATACCTTTCCCAAGGGTATTAGCGCTGTGGGAAATGTAAACAGCCTCGTCGATGATTTGAATACGGGTCACCGTGTCCATTTATTATAATGATAACCATTACACAAAGAGCGCTTTCATAAATTTCATGTGATGTAGATAGCCGAAAGTAGAGCATTGCATATATCTCAAACGACTAACTGAAGAGTGAGAACGGAGTTAGATAATGTGTGTGGGTGTGTGTATGAGATAGAGAGAGAGAGAGAGAGAGAGAGAGAGAGAGAAGGAGCAAGCTGATGATGATCATGTATAAAAATAAACACGGAAAGGCTTTGTCACCTTCGTTATGTTATGTTACTTTGTTTAAAGGCATGTAAGCCTTTGTGGATTATTCAATGACAAATCCATACAAGTAGAAAGACAGAGTTGGAAAGTGAATGTAATAACGCGACTGGATTTCGAACTCACTTACTACGATGTCGCAGCACAGCACGTTAGCCACGACGCTATATGACTCTTTCTCATGGACATCTACAATATAGAGATGTGATAACAAATGATGGTAAAAAACAAAATGGTTAGACAGCTGCCATGAATTGACAGGTTACATTGTTTATTCTTGGGTTGTTTTAATAAGAGAATTGCATTCATTGTTCATTTTCCTTTATATTTTTGTGTAGTTGTTTCTGAAGAGGTTTTTCATACGGTCATATAATAACAAGTATTCCTATGTAATACAAATAATTTGCTCATAGTTGTGTTATTTCAAGTAACAAATAATTATAATAATCCTTAGAAAATAATTCTTGCAAAACAATTTAATACTTTCAGGAAAGGGTCAGTTTTTTGTAAAATAAGGGTTTTCCTAATTTCTCAAAATGGATTTTTAAGCCCTCAGAAAGTTGGAAGAGTTTAAGTACAAACATCAAAAATACGGTTATATCTTTTTTTACATCAGGTGTAAATATGGCCGCTGAATAAGATTTTTAGCTCAAGGGTTAAATTACGTTGAACGTCACTCATCTAGTTTTCCCCACCCACTTTTTCTGGTACTCTCTCTCTCTAGAAAAAAAGAGGCTATGATAAATCTCTAAACTACGTTTTAAGGAGAAGTAAAAATGGAAGTCGGGTATTTGTTGTCATTTTAGCGAGAAGAGAGATAAAGGCGCGAAAAGAAACAAAACCAGTGGGAAAAAGAAGTAAATAAATGAAAGAAAGAAATGCTTAAGGAAGATTTAAGAAAGAGAAAGAGAAAAAGAAAATGGAGAATGAAAACATCATCCAATGGTTGTTTCGTAATTTACGATGAGAGTACAAGCGTACTTAAGTCGTGTTCAGTTGGTGAGCGATAGATCAAGAATGTTTGCAAAATCATTAGCGGCAGACATAGGAGAGGGAGCATCATCTACCCGAGAATATAGGCATGCATATATACGCACCAGAGAAAAGGTGCATATATATATATATATATATATATATATATATATATATATATATATATATATATATATAAGTAGATTAAGGACATGTACGTGATTAAAGTGTTGCCATACTGTGCAGCGGTCACACAAATAAAAATATTGATCAAGAAAGAAAGAGAAAAAAGAAAACAAGTAAAAGAAGAACATTTAATTATATAGTCAAAGAAATTCAATGTAAATATTTACCCGTTTCGTATTCAAATTCTCTCTTTCTTTCTTTCTTTCTTTCTTTCTAACTATCATTTTTTGTCTTTTTTTGTTTTTCCTTCTATTCTTTGCCTTATTTGTCCCTTCCTTTCTCTTTTCTCATATCATTTTCTTGATTTTTTCATTCTTTTCTTGTTCCTTATTCACTTTTATTCCTTTCTTTATTACACCTTCATTACATCATTTCTTCTTCTTCTTCTTCTTCACCCCATCTCTATCGTTCTTTTTAACTTTCAGCTCTTTATCTTTCCTTTTTATTTCTCTACTTTTTAGTTTCTTTTTTCTTTTCCTTTTCTTTTCCCTCTTCTTCATTTAAAAATCTTTCTACTTTTTTTCTCCTCGTTATTTCTTTTTTTGTTCTCCTTCTATGTGCTTACTTCCTTTTTCTTTCTTTTCCTCTTTCCTTCTAATTCTAATTAAATCCTATATATACAAATTACTCATTAGATAAATTTTAGCTTATTAAGGACGTTAGGCGTACTGACATAGATACAAAGAAACACTTCCTTAATCATATGTGTGTGTCTTTGATGGGTGGGGGTAAGCACCTGTATGTTTACCGAATAACATTTCGGCTCATTTCTATGTGAATGGAAAATCCTTAAACACCAAACTGACATATTTCTCAGCTCTTGGAAAAATAGAAACAGTGAGAATACGTGTTTTGGTAGATTACATTTCTACCACCGCCACCACCCCAACAACAACAACCACAACTGCAACAACAATAACACGTGATCGTAATAACAATCTCCCCAAGTTCGAATGCATATACACAGCAGACGTGATGTCTTAGGCAGAAAAGAGCTTACGTAATATGTGACTGACGAAATTGCTTCTTATTTTAGACTTAGCAAATACACAGAGGGGAAAATAAAATTGTATTACCTTGAATGTTCGTTTCATTTTGTTCAACATTTACAGAAATAGATGGATTGATTTTAACGGCAAATCAACCAACTTGCGCTTATTTTTACCAAGAGGTTAGGGAATCGCGTTTATTGTAGTTTATATTTACATTTTTTTGCGTTGGTTGGTTATGTTTTGTGGCACATCAACCATTGTTGATGCCAGATCCTGTTTATACGTATATATTTAATGCCAGATCCTGTTTATACGTATATATTAAATATATGATTTGTAAACGAATATTTTTTAGGTAACTGTTTTAAACGTGGTACTCCATATTCCTCCAATCTGTAGGACTGGAGCTTCACAATTAAAAGTTTAGTGTCATATCGAAGACAATCATTGGGAGAGGAGGAGGGTTCTTACTCTTTTGCAGAGATGCAGACAGCATATTCTACATCCCCAGCCGTCAAGGTGACTATTTTTTTGTATTCTCGTTTTTAAGTGTTTTTAAATTTGTTTTTGCACACTGTTATATGATATAAAATATTCTTATCAAATACAAATAATTTGCACACGGTTGTATAGTTTTATGCAATTCATATTTGTAATGATTGAACAGTTCTGTTAGACCCACAGTGGAAACCCTAACAGATACAGAGTGTCTCAAAATAGATGCAACCCATTTAATATGATTGTGATTTATTACTTAGACAAGCGCAATAGCGATCATTTGGAACACGTCCTGTTAAAAATACATCCTTTCAGCTAGAGGGAATGATTTTTTAATTGCTATTATATCAGCTTCCAATTTTTTAGAGTCTTGTCTCAGTAATAAATCATTATCATATTAATCGGTTCCATCTGTTCTGAGACAGTTTGAATGATTTGTTCAAATTATTTGTGACGCAAAATATTTTTTCCTCTCTTGTCAAGGCATTGTGATCGAAGATTAATAGTTGTTTTAGTATACTATTTCCAAATCTGAAACAAAAAAGAAAACAACTTTATTATTAATAGAGTTATTAGCAGTCACATGGGTCCCATTTATATTGAGATACCCTGTACAATGACTCCAGGTCAGAGTGGCAATGAAGAGATACTGCCCATTCTCCAGAACTTCAGAATTAGAGACTTATCATCAGACGGTGTTTAGTGCCATATTCAGAACACCTTTTGTTCGAGGTGACTTACTGTTTCGTATTCTAAGCCCCACTGAAAGGACTTACTGAAATCGAGCAATTAGCAGAATTGTGATAAAAAAATATTCCATTTATGTGATACTTATTCCCCAAAAGAAGCATATGCGTATCGTCGTCGAAAATGAAGTCAGTGAGCCACGTTCAAATTCTGTTTGCATTTTACAACTCATTAATGCTCTTGAGGAAGCCATGAATCCATCTCGTCTCTCCGCCAACAATGGGTAAATAGTAGAGTAGACTGGCTCCTCTAACCTAGTTAAAGGCAACTAATCTAGGAGAAAGAAAATTCTGAATCCAAACCCATTTTTAACATGACTGGGTAACTTGCCAAGATCTTGGGGCAAACCAGCAGCTGGTGTCATTAAGGCAGTTTGCGCATGCCTCCAACCTCACTATAAATACTTAATAGAAAGATTGTGTAGCGTTCATCTTCAAATGAAACGCAGGTGACATAATGGTTATCATTGAACTAAGTTCAAATTCTGAAGGAAACTGTTTGTATTTCACTTCAATTTAACGCTCTTGCGAAGGTATAACTCTATTTCTTTTTACCTCTTGCTTGGGTAAATAGGAGGGTAGATTTGACTCTTTGGCTTTGCTAAGGGCAAACAATCTCGGAAAAGGAAAACTCTTAATTCAAAGCCGCTACTAGCATGGTATGGCTAGGGAAGGCAGGGGTCTCCAAGTTAGTCCGACATTGTCACCAACTTTGTTCTGCAGCAGTGACTAATTGTATAGCACCTTGCCCTTCCTTTGTACAACATTGGTGTCCTGAAGGAGAAAGACCTGAAGTACGAGTAACTGCCAGTCTTTGATGCAACGAATGACTTATCGAGATCCATGTCTATCTATCTATCTATCTATCTATCTATCAGCTCTGGTTCTATTCGGGGACTGAAACATAACAAACTTGAAATCCAGCTTTAAGAAACCGTCTTATAAGTTGTATCTTCTTATTGTACCCAAATGAGTTGGTTTATAGCCAAACATCGATGTCTGAAATCGCCTCAGAGGGAAATGTCGATGGAGATCTGTAATATTTGTTCAGGATCCTTCGAACGCATTGAGTCCTTTACGTTAAAAAACAAACTGAGCTATATACTACACCCTTACGTGTAGTTGAGTAAACAATATCTATCTATCTATCTATCTAACTATCTATCTATCTACTTTTGTACCCCGCTACCTCTTTCTCTCTCTCTTTCTCTCTCTCACTTACATGCATACATTTATATTTCATATACATTTATATTATACATACATTTATATATTATATATTTACATACATTTATACATTATATATTTACATGCATACATTTGTATATTATATATTTTGCACACACAGATAGATAGATAGATAAATAGATAGATAGATAGATTATGTCAATGGAAAATGAAAATTTAACAGAACTCCTGATTCTGTTGAATGTTAATCTTAACGTCTCAAGTATCATTTTATTTATTTTCAAATCCGATCCCAATGTCGGAAATGTGGCCGCTTATTTCAACGCCCTGATCAAATGTCTTCCGTTCAGATTTTCTATCTACTAATAATTTATTTTTTATTTTATTCATTTCGCACTCACTATCCATTTCCTCGGTCAGAAAGCCCCCCCTCCTCTTTATCTGTTTTTGTCTTGTACAATAATCTGCTAACGTTCAACATTTTTCTCTGATGAAAGAAACACTATCAGCATCCAACATCTTTGAATTTTTTAATAAGGAGATAAGAAAAAAACAATTTCATCATTCAATAACCGTGACAAAATAAATGTACAGATTTTATGTTTGATATAAAATATTGAATCTTGTGGTATATGAGAGAGAGAGAGAGAGAGAGAGAGAGAGAGAGAGAGAGAGAGAGAGAGAGAGAGAGTCAATAAAAAGAAAAAAGAATGAGAGAAAGAAAGATGTAAAGAAGTATCAAAAGAAAACGATAAAATAAAGAGAGCGAAAAAGAGAAAAAGAGAGAGAGAGAGAGAGAGAGAGAGAGAGAGAGAGAGAGAGTCAATAAAAAGAAAAAAGAATGAGAGAAAGAAAGATGTAAAGAAGTATCAAAAGAAAACGATAAAATAAAGAGAGCGAAAAAGAGAAGGAGAGAGAGAGAGAGAGAGAGAGAGAGAGAGAGAGAGAGAGTCAATAAAAAGAAAAAAGAATGAGAGAAAGAAAGATGTAAAGAAGTATCAAAAGAAAACGATAAAATAAAGAGAGCGAAAAAGAGAAGGAGAGAGAGAGAGAGAGAGTCAATAAAAAGAAAAAAGAATGAGAGAAAGAAAGATGTAAAGAAGTATCAAAAGAAAACGATAAAATAAAGAGAGCGAAAAAGAGGAGAGAGAGAGAGAGAGAGAGAGAGAGAGAGAGAGAGAGAGAGGCGGAGGGAGGGAGGAGAAAGAAGAGAAACAATGAATGAGAAAGAAAGAATAACAGGAGACAGACAAAGAGAAAAATGAGAGTTAGAGAGAGAAATAAAGGGAGGGAATAAGAAGGAGAGGAATTTGATTATGAGAATGAACGCCGGAAACTGGGCCATCAATATTTGCATTCTGGGACGATGACAAGTTTTTTTTTTTACAGAATGTTCAAAACAAGGACACGTGACAGTCTATTCTTGCTTTTTAATTTAATCAATTTTTATTCCATCGTAATATCGCAAGTTAATTTTGCTGGCGCTTGCCTCCAAACATATCTCAAAAGGCATTAATCGCCATTCTTTGTTGGGTGATGAAAAGAATTCATGAAACAAATCTTATGATCAAAATACCAACGTTTGTTTCGTGTCGATTTCATTTGGGTGAAATAAGAAAAGTTCTTTAGTCCTATTTTCTGTGGTAGTCCAAACGGAAATATGTCTCTCAGTTTCTGTGTCACGGCTGCAATTATTTAACTGACTCAAAAACCTTGTCTTCCGTCTTGCAACACGTGATAGTATTAACCAATCAGAGCACAGACACCCATTCATTAGTTTTCACAATTTTGTTCTCTGACTTTCACATGGGAAATATGTTGACCATAGACTTCCGGTCACTCAATCATCAAGCGGAGACTGAAACTAGGACCAATTATACTGAATAGCTATTTATTTTTGCACTATTATAGTAAAAGTATTTTATTCATCGTTAATTAGTTGATATTGTTCGAGATGGGAAGACTTCAAGCCTCCTCAGCGAACTGGTTTCATCTTTTGCTATTATTCACCAAATATCATTTCTTGTGCCGTGTCTGCGATCGTACAACTAAAACATAGCTAGACCAATAGCCAGCAAATATCCTGTGCTTACCCTATGAGAAATCTGAAGTCTTAGACGTGAAAATAATAATTTTGTCTTTCTATGTTTTATGGTTTTCAATGTGAATATCAAAACCTTGGATTTATGAGCTTGCAGCCTTAAGCTCTTACTACTTGTTGTATCTTTGTTTCTATTTCGATTAGACATTAATAAAGTTGTTATAAGAGTTGTCTCTTGAATTTCTCTCTAATGAAACTTTATGTGTATATGTATTATGAATTATAAATCACATGACCGTTGTATTTTTCCATGTACATACACCACTTGGCGCCCCTGGTGGTGTAATGGTTAGCAAGCTCTTTTAGCAACCCTACATGAGTAAGTTCGTGTCTTATTGGGTGCCCCATTTATATGGCTTTGTGCCGCATCTAAAGAAAAAGCTTTGTAAATTGCTACACGAATAAGTTCGTGTGCCATTTGAGTGCCCTATTCATATGGCCTTGTGCCACACCTGAGCAAAAGGCTTTGTAAATTAGTACATACACCACTTTATAGCAACTTTAAAACAACAAATAATCTAACACACACACACACACACACACACATATTTGAAGATGTGTTTCGTTCCAATGACTGTAAAAATTTTGCCATGTGGTTTCATAAACTGAATATATGAATTTATAATTTAGATATTTCCTTCTTATAGACTGGTTGCTGAGTCAAAGTTAAAGAACCAGTCTTTATTATAATTTATTGATAAATGTGTGTGTGTGTGTGTGGGGGGGTTTAGGTGGATTAATGCCATTTGCAAGAGCATTAGTGTGATGTGAAATTATACGACAAATAAAGGACATTGCACATGAGAGGATCTGGACATGATTACGAAGAGAAAACTTAAAGAGTGAAACGCAATCTCTCAGATTAGCAGATGAAAGAATAAATTGCAAAACAAGTGAATGCAGCAAAACTGCACAAAAGAAAATCAAGACTGTGTTTGGAAGGCGATCGATTTAGAATTATGTAAAAAACTGGAATTTTCCTTTACTAACAAATAGTATTTTCACAAAGCAGAAAAACCCTATAAAATTCTCAGTGAGATACGAAAACTCCCCAAAACTTTGCGAAAAAACGAGACTTGGTTTTAATTTAGAAGAAGAAAAGAACTTATAACTTGTGGATTCAGCAAAACAAGTTGACCACA
Organism: Sepioteuthis lessoniana; assembly: GCA_963585895.1. Classification (NCBI taxonomy): domain Eukaryota; kingdom Metazoa; phylum Mollusca; class Cephalopoda; order Myopsida; family Loliginidae; genus Sepioteuthis; species Sepioteuthis lessoniana. The sequence continues at coordinate 50,385,097 of OY757935.1, read as the reverse complement.
GAGTAAAAGTGAAGGAAAACGAAAAGCTGGACAAATATCGGGATCTTGGCAGAGAACTGAAAAGGTCGCTGATAAAGATCTCCAAGACCTTGGAACATTAATCAAAGTTCTAGAAAAGAGCCTCGGGGATTGAAGATCACCAGAAGAATGGAAATTATACCGACCATATTACAGTAAAATCAGCTAAAATACTTCTAGTCCTGGAGACTTAAAGAATGTTGTCATCACTCAATTTCATTGAAAAACCACCAGTTAAAATTCATGTAAAAAACTCACAGTGAATGAAAATTAAAATAGAATCTATAAGATTTTGCCGTTCTGCTTGACCACAGAATGAAAAATAAAAGAGAAAAGAAAGCGAAAAAATAAAAGATTACTTGTATCTTGTCAGGGAGCTGAAAAAGTCATGGAACATGAGAGTGATGGTGGTACCAATTGTAATTGATGCACTTTGAACGGTCCCTAAAGGTTTGGAAAAGAGGCTGGAATGGCTGTGACCATCCAAACTTCAGCATTGTGAAGATCGAACAGAATACAGAGACATGAAGGAACTTGCTGTCACAGATTACTGTGAAAGACCATCAGCTAATGTTGGTGTGAAAAACTTACAAGGAATAATAATAATAATAATAATAATAATAATAATAATAATTCATCTATTTCACTCGGACTTGTGAGTAAAGATAAATGAAAGACAAGGAAAGAGGGATACTTGGATCTTACTAGAGAACTAAAAACGTCTGTGGAACATGAGGATGACAGTGGTACTAATTGAAGCTGCTGCACTTGGAAGTCATAGGAATAATAGAGACCATCCAAATCATAGCATAGTTAAAATCGGCTAGAATACTCTTCAGAGTATTTAAGTAATACTCAGAAGGCTAGAATACGCGGCTAGAATATTCAGAAGGTGATTTAAGTAAATTTGTTGTCTCTGTAAATTCACTGAAAGAGCACCTGTTAAAGTTGGAGTGAAAAACTCACAAGCAGTGCTCACCCGAAAAGACCTAAAATGAATGACTTCAACCCTCACATATTCCGCATATTCCGACCTAAGATGGTCGGAATATGCGGAAATGAAATTAAGTTGACCAAAAATATAAATAAAGGGTATCACAGCGTTAACTATCCAATTGCTGATTGGAGATGAAAAAGGAATCGTAAGTTACCAAATTCTAAAGCTTTTACTATCACTACTTTACCCAGTCGGCTGGGGCTGTAGAATACACCGACTGCGCCTCTCCAGTGGGATAAGACCCCCGCCCCAATGAGAGTCCTGGATATGACACTAAACAATCTGATGGTGGGGCACCTCGGGTGGTGTAATGGTTAGCATGTTAGACTAGCAAACCTACACGAGTGAGTTCGATTCTCATTGGGTGCCCCATTCATGGGGCCTTGTGCCATATCTAAGCAAAAAGCTTAGTAAATTAAACTAAACAATCTGATGGTGAGGTTTTAGTGGTGCTGGGCTTTCGGGGAATGCGGAGCACTTCTTCATTGTCATCGCTCCCAGGTCCACTCTGGCCCAGAATGGTAATACCTGATAGGGCCCTATCTATGGGTTAAATTGAACTAATTGCATACTTATGCTAAACTGAATTGTTTGAATTTGAACTTTTTGACTGAACGGAATAGCTTAAAATACAAATGTTTTTGATAATCAAACTGTACTTACATTAAAACTGCGTGCTTATGCTAAACTGAATTGTTTTAAATGAGACTGTTTTTTACATTGAAATTGTGCTTAGACTAAACTGAATAGCTAATATAGAACTGTTTTGACAATAAACAGTGTGTAAACAAAATCTATACTTATACTAAACTGAATTAGCTGAATTAGAACTGTTTGAATAAATTGGACAGCTTGAAATAGAAATGTTTTTGACAATTAAACTGTGTACTCATGCTAAACTGAATTATTTGAAATAGAACTGATTATTTGTAAAAAAAAAAAAAAGATTTGCCGTTAAATAACCTACAAAGGTTGATATGTCATAAAAATCCAACCAACCAACCAACCTATCACTATTTCATTTTCTTATCCGTCGCCATTATTGGTGAATTGATATACATGAATTTAGGTTGATTAAATCTATCTAGTGCTTTGCTATCTTTTGTTAACTTTCGAAGCAATAAGGGCAAAAATTGTGGAATAAAGTGCAAACTCTGAAATGCTATGAAAGTTGAGTAGAGGCACAAATGTCGGTATTATCAACCCAAAATATCATAAGAATAAAAGGTTATGTGCAAATATTCCTTTTTATTTATTTTAATTTTTATGGGCCGTTGAAGTGTCTTCTTTCTTGGAAGAATACAGGTCACATCTGTGACTGAAACACAGATTATATAACCGATGAAAAATGTTTATTTCAAATTCAAATCAACATGGGACAATTTTATCATCAACAGGTGCACCTTTGATATCCAACTTGGGGGATCCAAACGATATCCTGCGAACGTTGGCTTTTCTGATTTCTAGAACTCAAACAACGACGAAAGCAACGACTCAGAAGAGACATCTACAGAAAAATATGGAGCAGAAAAGACAATAATAATGTACTCCGCTGTTAGTTTAAGAGCAATCCAGTTCAAAGAGCGTATAGAAATAGAATGAACGCAATTTGGGCAGAATCCGTTAAATTGAATATAACTTGCTGATCAAAGAAGTACAAGAACTCGTAGGAAAGATGATCCACTGGGAAATGTGCAAGATATCAAAATTTGACCATACTACTAAATGGTAGATGCATTAACCAGAATCCGTTCTATAAAATGAAACAAATTTCTCTGGGAATTTGAGATACAAATGGATCAGTTAATCCCGGTCAGAAGAGCAGACCTTATGATAATTAACAAAGAAAAATAAAAAACTTGCTGTCTCACAGATTTTGTCAAAAAGGCGATCCATAGGGTGAAAATTTAAAAAAAAGTGATAAGATGAACAAATATTTGGACCTTGCCGGAGAATTGAAAAAACAAACAAACTGTGGAACGTGAAGGGAAAGTTGGTTTGCTTGGAACGATCCCCAAAAGATTGGAAATTCAGTTTAGCATAAGTATGCAGTTTAAATGTAAGTACACAGTTTAATTGTCAAAAACATTTTTATTTCAAGCTATTCAGTTTAGTCAAAAAGTTCTAATTCAAACAATTCAGTTTAGCTTAAGTAAGCAGTTTAGTTCTATTAATCCCATAGATAGAGCCCTATCTGGTGCTACCATTCCGAGTCAAAGTTGACCTGGGAGCAATGGCAATAAAGGGGTGATCCACATTCTCCAAATCTCCAGCATCACTGCAACCTCACCATCAGATTGTTTAGTGTCATATCCTGGAGACTCGTAGAGTGAGTTTTACCTCTCTGCAGAGGTGCAGTTGGTGTATTCTACAGCCCCAACCGACTGGGCAATACACAGAGTAAAATGTCAAAACAGTTTTATTTCAGATAATTCAGTTTAGCATAAGCACACAGTGTAAATGTCAAAACAGTTCTATATTGAGCAATTCCGTTTCCATGTCAAAACAGTTCTATTTTAAACAATTTGGTTTAGCATAAATACGCAGTTTAGTTCTATTTGACCCATAGAGAAGACCTGGGAGCGATGGCAATGAAGAGGTACACCGCATTCCTCAAAGCTCCAGCATTTCTTAAACCTCACCATCAGATTGTTTTGTTGGGGGGGAGGCGGGGGTTGAGTCTTACCCCTCTTTAGAGGAGCAGTTGGTATATTCTACAGTCCCATCCGACTGGGCAAGCGACATTTGTCGTCACCATAGATTATAGTAGTCTAACATTAAATGTACCGTAATTATTTGTGTATAAGACGAACTATTTTCTTGATTTTCACCACAAAAAGGCGCATATCATACACAATAACTGTTTTTCCTCTGGCCACATACCTCAACACATACGAGACAAAATGATCGAAAATGATTTCGATCTAATGTGTTTTACGCCTTTAAAGAGAAATATCCACAGAAATGGATTTTTGTTCATAATTTTGTTTTTCGTAATGTGAGCTTATTTTCGCCGTAAGCTCGTTGCATTTTTGCATGCACATGTCCGAGTGTTTGATCTAAATACAGTGTAAATTTTGTATTTCAACACATAATGTAAACTAGATAAATTCTTATTTTCAGTCATGACCAACTGATAAAAAGTTGGACAAATTATAAATTTCAGTTAAATTTAGCTGCTACAAATTCTAAAAAGTCATTGCCTATTACACACGAAAATTTTCTTTTCTAGAATTTCGTAATCCAGAGTTAGGGATACGGGTTATACAGGAATGTATGTCATACATCAATAAATACGGTGATTTTTTTCCTCAAAAATTTTTCGTCTTGATTTAATTTTTTGAATTCCTTATTTCTGTGGGTTCTTTTTCAGTATTAACAAAATATTTATTTTTTTATAATTGTATTGTTTACTGATTCATTTTTTTCCTTTTAAAAAGTTGAAATTAAAATCATGCCAAGGACCAACTAGAAAAGCTCATAAAAGACTTTCGAATTGAAATGCCACCAGCAGCCCCCTTCCATCACTACAACCGCTGCTGCCGCAGCAACCACCACTACCACTAGAAAGAACGTCAACAACAAAAGATAAAGAAAACGACAAGTAATTATCCTCCCCTCACCATTGCCAAAATTCCTCTTCCTTTTTTTATTTCAATGTCAAAAGCCCGATCACAGTTATTGAGAATAGGAACATCGTCATCGTCAAATTATGTCGTCCTAAACATGGCCGTACTTCATAGCTCTTTTTAGAATGATAAGTCATTTATATGACCAGTTTTCGTTGTCTTCATTCACACGAATAAACAGATGCTTCTTTTACAAATTTCAAGATATTTTCATGTTAAAGGAATTTTAAATGTAGTTATCCAGAAAAAAATGTCCAATTTTTATACAATATAATACTAGTTGGAACAAATCGGTGGATTTATGACAACAATTAGAAAATGATGTATTTTTTAAGTCTAAGGTAGAAGTAAAAACACAGACACACAATACATTATATTCTTTTTTTATGGATAAGAACATACAAAAAACGAAGTCAGTCTCTAACAAAACCGACTAGAAGAGAACATACAATATGATAATAATAACAATACACACTTTAGAACTTTTAAAGAAAATTTCACGGAATTGTTAAATTGAGAGAAGATAAAAAAAAACAAGTTAGTAACTTGATTAAGTAAAAATTCACCACAGATACATTTAAATTAGTCAATAAACAACTTAATTTTCAACTCACGATAATAAGAAAATAATAAATAAAGATCCGATAGTGATGTTTAAAGAAATAAAATTCAAAACACATTATGGAATTTCTCATTCTAATTAACAAATAACTAAGAATCTCACAAAGAAAAATATCCCTTTTTCACAGCGAGCAACATAGAATTAACAATTCTAACATTGGAAACAGGAGTTAGGAAAAATATCTAAAAATTACAAGAAAGACACCAACCGAATGACAAGCAAACAAATAAAGTATATTTTTCACTGAAAAGTCTCACAGAAAGAGATGATTATCATAATTAGAGCTGATGATTGCTGAGTGACCTACTTCTGGTTAAAAGCGAGGTAAGTGTTAACCCTTACCTCACTTTTAACCTGAACTAATATTCATTTATCGTATCACAGAATATCTTACAAAAGTTAAGAAGTATCGAAACAACAGATATTTTATCGGTAACTACCAAATGACTCTTCAATAGAAAATAGAAATACAATCATCAACTCAAAAAGAAAAAAAAAATACAATTTAAAAATATCACCCGCAAAAGATAATAAAAATAGAAATACCTGTACCCGTGAATATTAATCCAGTTCGATTTTATGTATAGCCGGATTCAATACATACAATAGATAATCTAGATGACCATTAATTTGTTCAATCAATTGGCACACAATTAAAATATTCAAGCAAGAAGTTTCTCTTGCATCATGGCTAACGTGCTAGACTATAACAAGTTCGAACTCCAGTCGCGCTATTACGTCCTCTTTTGAACGTGTGTTTGATCTAAATACTTTTGAGAAAGATATGAATCCCTTATCTCTCCGATATGGGTTAAATAGTATCATTACAGTTCTGCTACCAGGATAGCTTTGCTATTAAACAAAGAAACTAAACCTAAAATATCCTAATAAGTGGATCACTTTATACAACCTTCAGTTAAGCAAGTGAAACCCTACATAAGTATCATTACTGAGTTCCTTAATAAAATTTGTGTCATCAAGTCGATTCCTAAAAATATATACAAATTACTATGGACGTTAAATACCTATCTTCTAACATTAATCACGAAAAAGGAATATTAGCCTTTGAAGATAAGAGAAGAATAAAATAGCCATTTAAGCAATAACAACTCGATGCACCATATTCTAACGTAGCGTAATTTTCCTTTCAATGGAAAACATTACAAACAAATTAAAGGTTACGCCAAGGGAAAAGTCACCACACTTTCATATACTAATATATCTACCATAAATTGCAGCATACAGAAATATCTAGCATATATATTTTTACCACAAAAGTTTGAGTTAGACCTATCCTAGTCGTATTGGTCAACCCCAAATATAGTGTTTATCGTCAGGGCATCAGTTGTTGGAAACGGTGCGTGTGTGATATAGCGTTAATATGATACTTAATTTGTATTACAGTTTATGCTTAATTTCTGAATTAATTTGCAAATCATATTCACCAAACATGAGTTAAAGTTGAAAATATTTTTAGCTGTCTGCTGGAGTTAGGGGAAGATGAATATATCGATTGTTAGTTGTATTGTTCCTTTGGTTGATAACTCTGCAGTGAAAGTTTGGATTTTAACCCTGCTGTATGAGATGACACCTAGTTTTAAAGAAGTTTTTTGAGGCTTAAAATGTCGACTTGTACGCCGTGATTTACGGAATGATTAAATTTGAACAAATTAATATACACTCTGAAATAACAAACGACGATCTTTTTTACTCTAGATACAGTGATCCTTTATCTACATAGAAGATGAATCAAAACTTAAGAATTTCCAATCTATGGGAAACATGAAACATAAATTTGACAACAAAAAATCCATAAGCTACATTTATACACACACACACACACACACACACACACACACACACACACACACACACACACACACACACACACACACACACATATATATATATATATATATATATACATATATATATATATTTATATATATAAATATATATATAATCAATTTCAAACAGCACGAAACATGAAACTCACTGATATACATAATTATCGCCTCTCAAATTTTCTCTCAAGATCAGTTTAGCACACACAATCGATGTGGATTAATGGAATATATTCTATTAATAATGTAAAATATATATTAGCAATAATGACCTGTGGATCAAGAAATTGTATTGGGGGATTTTATTCATTTTCATTATTATATATATATATATATATTATTATTATTAGTAGTAGTCGTACACACACACACACGCACATATATATATATAAGTTGGCTGACCGTAGTCGAGGGCGATCCTAAGGTTCCCTTTTCAATTGCTACAGCACCGAGGTATTGGGAGAGCGCTACTCCTTTCTTTGGATTGCTCCACATACCCTTGATCCGTGACTTATAATGCTGAGAACCATTTTTTGAGTCTATGGTATGACTTGACCTGGAATGGAACCGTGAGCTTCCAGACCTGTGCCGAACACTCTAACCGATGGATCGGTATCATACATTTAATGATTAAAATTGAACGGTCCAAGCGTTTTTAATCCGTAAAATGCTGAGCAATATGACAATATTTTCAACTATGAAATAAAATAAAATAAACAAGATAAAAACTCATGATATTTAGTTTCACGTTGCCGATCGTCAGTCGAGACTGTATCGATTCGTTGCTAGGATCGGCAACGTGAAACTCACGTGTGAGTTTTAATCCTGTTTTATTCATTTTATAGTCGAAAATATACATACATACATACATACATACATACATATGAAAAAAGTAAAAAACAAAATAATCCAAATTTGATTAATTTATTATGATGGAAAGTCATCGTTAAACGTTTCGGTTTCAGTAACATTCATGAAATTATGAAAGAAAATGTGTTTCAACAAACATCCATCCCATTCGTTCTGAGGAGCGTTCGAATATCTGGTGTGTCAGGTTACGGTGACGGAAGCGCCACCTATTTGGTAGTTGTCAATAAGTCCTTCGCTTAAGGTCGACTCATTGAAGTATTTGCAATTCAAAGCGGGAAATTCTGAAGTTGACACTGACCGAATTCGGTAGATGACAGCAATAATAACAGCAATGTTTTCTTTTTTTTAAATCATTCGATTTTTTTATGTGTAAGCTCGCGTTATTAAATAAGGAAACATTTTTTATTATCAACTTAATTACTGAGTAAAAAAAAAAAAAATTGCAATATTTAGTAACGTGAGTCACAATTCTGTAACCCCGGGTGTTTTTACCGAAGTCGTGAGGGTGATGAATCACACAAGACAATGAGATACCATACTCGCCTGATAATTCTTCGTGTGCTAATCGACGGATTTGCCTTTATGGCTTGAAGCTCACACTAAGAATCAACAGGTTTTAGGTCTAACTAACATTGCCTTATCATCTGCAAACAGAGCAAAATTTCTATCTATGATTTTTACAACAAATATTTTTTGGTTGTTTCCGCTGCATTATGGCCCAGTTAAAATTCGTAAAGCATGGAGACTAATTTACACGTTCATTTGGGCGGCTTTCATAGACTGAGTGAAGGAATGCATAACATGTCAGCTACTAACCACAGCAGCGGATACCTTTACCACAGCTTGAACTGCTTTGGTCATGTGATTATACGCACCGTAGACTATCACGTATCAAAGTATTGGAAAACTTTTGACTCACTATAGTACAAACTAACTTTATCTCCTTGAAAATGGCTCTTTTGGGAATTCCTCCCACCGAAAAAAAAAACTTGTCCACCTTCTTAAATTTTAGCCTTGATCTGAATTTTCCGTTTATGAAACAAGAATGTCGTCACATTCAGATGAGAAAATGAGCAAGGATAACTAAAAAGAAAACAGATTTCATGGATGGTATAATTATACTGATATGATAATATACAATTGATCTCGTTGCTTCGAAGTCAATGAGATAAAAATGGATTATTCCATGAAATGGAAAGTTTTTTCATGGTCAAATTTGATAAAATCACGTTTCCTATTTAAATTCTTAAGTTTTGAGTCTCCTCAAATATATATAAAAAAATGTCATCAATGTATCTACAGAAGAGAGTCGTTCTGAAAATGAACGAGTAGCCAATAGCTGAATCTCTCTCTACTGTATGAACAGGATGTGACATAAGGCCAGTTTTAGGGTAGAATTACACCCAAATGGATGTCTGGAAGCAATTTAAAAAATAAGTTATCTCCGTCGGCTTTTCCTCTTCGTGTTGATTGATTTTAACGGTATTTCAACGTGTTTAGGGCTATTTTATGTCTAGAGGTTCATTGTACGTTCTTATTAACATTTTCTGTGTGGTTGTTTCTCAAGAGTTCAAGAAGTACTCTACTCTCCCCAGATCTCCAAACCTGTAACCTCACTAAGAGATGAAAATTTGTGCTAAAACCAGGACACTCTTTTATTTGGGGGCGAGTCTTATCCCTTTGCAGGAAATATCGTCAACGTATTCCAAGCCCCTACAACAGGACAGTTCCTCCTTTGGGGAACCCCTCAAGCATCAGACGATAAACTTAACCCCACCATTTTTATACACGGAAACTGGCTCTGTTTGAGTGATGCTCCTTTCAAGTCAAGCTCGTTTATTCTGAGAAGGGAAGACTCCTCGGTGTAATGGCTAACGTACTGGGCTGTGACATCTTAGTAAGCGAGTTCGAACACAAACCCTGCCATTATATTCACTTTCAAACTAATATCCATAGGAAAGGCATGAACTCCTTACCCTCAGCTATGGGTTTAATAGTAAAACTACTGTTTCTTTACAAAAATGACTTTGACTTTATATCACCCGTGAAGGTTGATGTTCCAAGAAAATTCTCATCCGGTTTTTGCCGTTCTTATGAGTGGGTTACCGCTCAGATGTTGATAACACATTGCAGATTATAAGGCGTATTACCTATTAAACAAATGTGTCATATTGGGGATACTCATTATCATACATTCAGAGATTGTAATATATTAGCAGCCTTCCGACCCCTGGTGAACCTGGTAACTGCCTCTATGACCGTCAACAAATGGTCTATCACAGGAACTCTAGTGGTAAGTGCGAGAAATGGTCATGTAAGAGTTGATGGTTTTTAATAGTATCAGTCAGTTAGAAACCGGTACAGGACAAATAAGAAGATTAGCTTTTGAGGCTAGCGAAATCGAACCCTCTACTGGGGGCGGGTTACAATTTACGAAAGCACTAGCAATTTCTTCATAGGCTCAAAAATTCTACTCCACGTTTTCCTGATTTGAGATCGTTTTAGAGTGAGTTTGAAACACTGAGTGATATTTTCTCTTGGACCTCGTGTCTAACCTTTTTCATTTCTATGAAATAGTTGTCATCACCCGTTTTATCTGTTTTTCTCCAGCTACTTTCATCCGATATGCAGCAACGCAAGAAAGGTGTGTACAAGTTTGAAGTAATTGTCAGTTTTTGCTAAGAAAATCAGATACACTTACAAACATTTTACGACTATCGTAATTTATTCTTTTACATGAATTTAGAGAAGTAAAATTTGTTTATTGCTGGAAGGTGTGACATCAAATCATAAAACAGAGTAGAAACTTGTGAAGAGTGTTATAGTTCCATTTAACTCACAAATGATTGTTATCCTGTTAAGAGTCAATAAAGATTACACAATCCATTTCAGCATTAAAGCCAGGAATTGCAAATCCAAATAGTAAACCAAATATTGGCAAGATATCCCTTTTCCATGTACATTTAATGACTTACATTGTTGTTTTTTTTAAAGTAGTTAGAAGATTCATTTTTCCCAGAATGCAACGTCGACGGTTATTTATTCAGACAGGAAATCGTTTATGGCTTATACCAAAAATAATCCAACAGTTATCATTTCAGAAAAAGATAAAAAGTTATGACTTGCGTCTGAGATTTCGTCATCTTTCTTTGATCTTTAAAACTCGTTAGATTTTCTTCAACTGTCCGACCGACTTCCATTCTTTTGTCTGACCATTTAACTATTGTACTTAGACAACTGTTCTTTGAAAAGTGGCCTTCTTTAACCAGTTCGAGAGAAAAGAAATCAGTACATACTTACAAGATACGAAGCTATGATAAGAGTGGGTGGAAGTACTTATGGAGTTCATATTTTGGCTGATCATGACAATGAACTGACGTACCATTATGAATAACAGAGAAGACAGTATGTAAGTGAGCGCTTGGGGCAGAGCTTCACAAACTTTTTACTTGAAGTACTCGTTGTAACTAAATTTGATTTCCATTCACACCCAAGTACATTAATTAAAGGTTTTATCCGACTTCCCACAAAGTTAGATTCCACGTAAAGTCATTTTGTTGTGGGAAGCCAAGCACAAACCAAGTCGCATGCATAGCCGTCACAAAAATTCTCGATTCCCTCAGCATTCGCCTTTAGGAATGTATAAGATTTTAAGCGATTAAATCAGTCCTGTTAAGCAGGTGTTGTATAGAAGGGAGGCTCCCTGGGACTAGGTGATCATCTTAATTTCTTTCACCGTCCATAAACACCAATTGACCCCTAGTTGAATCAGGTAAGTATAATAACTGAATATTAATTGAATAATAAGACACAAAACATAGCAGTGAGGAGATCATAAATATTAGGTTGCAGGTAGTTATTTGAACCAGAAATCCTCAAGTTGTCTGACCAAAGTGCTTTTCTGTTGGTTTAGCGAATAATACACATAACTAAACCAAAATTCTAACATATCCAATTTTGGAAAAGCTGGTAAAATGGCTCAACAGTTGCACAAAGCATGAGATGTGCTAGTTTTTTTTTTCGTTCATCTAGTAATATCCATTTCCTTTACATGAACTTTGTTTCAAAATCGAAAGTCATTTTGATGAATTCTTCTTCAAGAGGAATGTCTAAATTTGTACTTTCTATTTCAACATCATTCATTCATTTAAATGACCAGTAGATTTTGAACGGTTCGAGTGTAAATGACACATTCCTTGTGGCTATTGTATCCAGTCAGGCATTTTACTAAGTATTCGATATCTGGCAAGTAGTCTTTATCATCCAGCACATATGTACGCACACAAAAACATGCACACACACACACACACACACACACACACACACACACACACACACACATACATATCATTTCTCATTTGATTCTTTGTTTCTTTTAGCCCTGTAGCATTTTTGTTCTTTTTTCTTCTTGTTTCTTCTCTTTTTGATCTCCTTTAATTTTTTAAATTAAATTTATTTACAATTCTTCATAATTCTTCCTCGATTGGGGAGTCCCTATGTGTAATGGCTAAAGTATTGGACAGCTGTCTTGAAGTCAACGATGAAAGTAATCGTACACCCATCAATTTAGAATACTTTTATCCATTTCTCAGAATCTAATGCTCATATGATACCAGTTTTTTTATGTTAATAAGTATAAAAAGGGAATATAAAACTCAATTTTCAGAATTATAGGTTAAATACAGCAAATTTTAGTGGCCAATTAGCTGTAATAGAAAAAGAGAAAATTAATCGTTTAAGAGAAAATATCGTTTTGAATTGATTGATTCGTGTAAGTATAAGTAATTTACATAAGTACTTTATAGGTGAAGACTTCTAGACTTATTCACTAAAATATTTGTGATGATTTCAGCCAAGAACATGACATGGTATACAGAGTGTCATTCTTGTTATTCTTACGTTAAAAACCCAAAGCGAAAGACAAAAGAGCTAAGCATTGACTTGAGACAGAGAATTATTGTTACCGAGAACTACTAATAATATTAATATAAACGCAAGAGTTGTTTTGAAATACATCGGCAAAAGTTTGGATACGATGGGTATCAGCGTAAGTATTCACACAATACAACGTTGTTTAGAAAGGGACAACAAACCATGTCACATTGTTGCTCGGTTTAATTTTGCCAAAACGTTCTTGGACAAAGGAAATTGCTTTGGGGAAAAAGTACTATGGAGTGATGAAACAAATATTGAACCTTTTCGACATAATGATGTACAGAAGATTTGGCGCAAGAAATGTGAGGCTCTCCTTCTAAAGAACACAGTGTCTGCATTAAAACATGGAGGTAGTTCGATGATGTTTTGGGATTGTTTTATCTCAAAGAACTGAATAATTGCAGTAAGATGAATAACGAAATCGGAAAAATATACAAAAATTCTGGATAAAAATCTACAACTATCATCGCAAAATCTTGACCTAGGGCAACGATTTACTTTCCAGATAGATAATGATCCCAAACATATGTCTATATCAGTGACTGCGTGGCCTCGGAAAAACAAGATTACAGTTCCGCCATGCTCATTTAAATGAGTCCCGACTTGAATCATTTAGAAAATCTACGGCAAGAATTGAATGTTCGAATAAATCGTCGGTCACTGAAAAACGTTCAGGAATGAGAAAGTGTAACTATCGTTGAATAGAAGAAAATCTCATCAAAATCTTTAGAAAACGATTGCAGCAAATTATACATAAGAGGCCATGTTATTGACTGCTAATATTGTAAAAATTATTCAATTTTTTCAATTTTTTATGCTGTTTGAATAATTTTGTCTTTTCCTCTATGTTTATTTCTTCTCATATTTCATAAATTAAACCACTCCTTTTCAAAATTGAGTTTTGTAGTCTTTTTTTGTACTTAACAACATAAAAAGTCATGCCTCAGACAAGTCCTAAATTCTAAGAAATGGAACAAAATATACAGAACTTATGGGTGTACGAATAATTTCATCGTTGACTATAAGTGTTTTCGATTTCCAGTGGCACTTTCACTTTCGGACTAACACCCTTGTGAAAGATATTTAGTCCCCTTATCCCCTCCTCAACTATTGTTTAAATAGTATCACTGTTGTTCTTCCATAAGAATGGCTCAGGCATTAAATAGCCCGTGGAGATTGATATGCCGTTAAACAAAGAAATCAATCTTCTTCATCACGATTTTAAAAATTTATTTTCCTGGATGAGAGAGAGCCTTTCTTTCCCTTCTTTTTTATCACTCACTTTCTGTTTCTCTTTTTTAGCTGATGCTGAAATTGCAGTTGGCAGTTACTGTTTGTGGGACATGCCGGTTGCTAAGGGCAACGGCGTAAACAGACGTCGATGACCAGGACTCTGAGTTATAGGTCACCAGGTCAGTTAGAGTGATTCATTCTTTTATGATGGACAAGGGAAGAAACAAGCAGCCCTATCCAACTATGTACGTCTATTGGTTTCTATGTGTGTGTGTCTAAATGTGTGTGTGTGCACGCGCGCGTGCATGCATGTGTGTGTGTGTGTGTAAAATACACTGAGATAGATTTTCTATTCCCTTATATTTTACCAGAATAATTATGTAAAGTTGACGTACCATTTATCCTTGTTTAAAAGGTCTAAGTTTGGATATGAATAATTTACATACATTAGCTCACTAACATATATATATATATATATATATATATATATATATATATATATATATATATTTGTGTGTGCGTGTGTGTGTGTGTGTGTGTGTAATTTTTTTGTTGGTCAAAGGAAAGAAAAAAGTAAATATTTCAAAATGAATATTTCCGCTAAGAATTTTGTATTTTTAAAGAATCATTGATTTTGTTCTTACATTCGTGTATGTTTCCAGTTTTTTGCTTTCGTCAGAGAACATATGTGGCACAAGGCCATATGAATGGGGTACTCAATGAGACTCGTACTTACTCGTGTAGGTTTGTTAGTCGAATGTTTTTTCAGGTTTTGTATCGGTTTATATAGAGGTCACTGTTTTGTATTAGATTTCTCTTCCTCCTCCCCTCTTTCCCTTTCTCAGAGTGTGTCTACTGTCTTGTTGAGTATATTACCCTAATTAGTCTTAACCTCCATCAACAGTGATTGGTCACTTGAAGAACATAGACGAGTTGCAAACCAGGGCTGTGGGGATTGTGCTGTGGGGTCGGATTCGAGCTCCCTTGCCCATCGCCTATTATAGTTGGTTACAATAAGAACAAAGGCAGTAGAGTTAGGACATAGAATTGGATAGGAAACTGAAATTTATTCTCCGTGGGTGCTTCATATTTCTAGCCTTGTGTGACATGTAAGCTAAACTTTGTAAGTAACTATAAACATACATACTTTTGGCACCTTATGTGATGTAATGGTTAGCAAATTACATTAGGAAATTCAATTAGTGAGTTCGATTCTCACTGGGCACCACATATTTCTGGCCTTGTCCTATATCTAAGTTAAATTTAGTAAATAGCTATAAGCACAAACATTTAGGACATCTCACGTGGTGGAATGGTTAGCAAGCTGGATTAGCTGACCATTGTTAAAGAGTTTGATTCTCACTAACCTACCCTTACTTTTAACCTTAAGTTTGATAAATATTTATATGATAAGCAAAGTAGTTAAATCATAAATACAGAGTTATCATTGTCTTATATTGATATACAACCTAGACTCGTATATCTGTGGGAGAAGAGATATACCGATACCTTTATCTATGGCAATAATGCAAAATGAATAGCAGCAGCCTGAATTTGAACCCAGATTACCGATTCCATTTACACGAAGCGAGCAAGAGACACCTAGCGACGTGTGTGATGTTCAAAGAGTAATGTTAGTAGATGTAGTAAGGCGTCATTGTCTTCGGGTGTAGGTGTTATTTGTGCGTGCGCGCGTACATTGCATATAAGTAATCTGTAGATGACTTATATGCATGTAAACATAAATAAATACTAATGAAAATGTTTTGTATCCAACGCTTCTTTCTCCTCCGGAAAGAAATTGTCACGAATATATGTCAGGGTTTAATCTATATATATATATAATTGAATACTGGGAAACTCAGTTCAAGTTCCATTTACGCATGCGTAGACTTCAATTACTCTTGATGACAAAAGCGTCTTACAAAAAAAAAAAATCTATCACGTGATTGAAAAGGAGGTCGACACGCAATGGATTGTATTGAAAATGAAAATAAACAGATAAATAAATAAGTAAATCAGCAGCTACTTTTGTTCAGAGATGCTGAGATAAACAACAAAAGATGTATTCCTTTCTGCTTTCACAGAATGAACGGTGTAAATTATATAGGTGAAAGATGGAAAATATGTAAATCATTGAAACGTGAAAAACAGCGATTAACATACATATACAGTGATATACTTAAGTATTTTAAAGATTATATATATATATATATATGCGAATTGATATCGCAGTATAAATGTGTTTATAGATTTCTCCTGTATCATTTACAACCTGATTAATTCCATATTTATTCTCCTTTATTTGGACTGCCCTAATTCTATCTCTGTCGCTCTCTGCGCCAATATATATTCCATTGAATGGCTATGATAATCTGTCACACGCACACTTAAGTTGGGTAGAGAATTATATGAACAGGTAGATATATACGGGTAATGTTTGGAATGAAATCCGGTGAAGTGAGAATGAAAACTACAGTGTTTTGCTAGTATTGCAGCGTCATAAGAGCGCTTATAAAATTCATCCGGAAAATACATCTACTTTAAGGCAGAATGAAGGTTTAATTAACATATCTATCTATCTATCTATCACAACCATTCCCATTATTTTTGTATATATATAACCATAACCCAGAAGAAGATACCCATTACCGTGAGTTTTTATTGAAGCAAAACACTTAAAATGTTCAGAGTAATTAAACTAATTTTCATTATTGTTTTCAATTAGATGATAATGTTGTGGGGTCTACATTCGCGCTGAATGTCATATTTTAATCATTTAAATTTTCAATAAAATGTTACCTGAATTAGAATCTTTTATTACTTTGCTTAATAAAGGCATCAACATAATCACTAACTGCTATTATTATGGGAACTCAACGGGTTCATGGCCAAGTCAGCAGAATACACTGACTGCTTTTCTGCAGAGGGGTAAGATTTCTTCAACGAATGTCCTACTTATGACACTAAACAATCTGATGGTGAGGCTTCAGTAATGCTGTAGCTTTTGGGAATGCAGAGCACTCCGTCATTGCCATTGCTTCCAAGTCCACACTGCCCGGAGTGGTAGCACCTAATAGGGCCCTATCTATGGGTCAAATAGAACTAAACTGTGTAATTATGCTAAACTAAATTGCTTGAAATAGAACTGTTTATATGCAAAGACCTCCACACATCAGCTCTGTGCAGACACTGGATACTGTCGAGAGGAGAATAAATGTGGATTTGGCTTTAAATAACTTACAAGGGTTGATATAAAACCAAACTAAACCAATCTAAACTAACGGGTTCAGGAACCATCTAGCGTACACACATATAAATCATCATTTTCATCATGAAGTCATGCCGATTGCACAGTTCCAATCTGTCCCGGCAGGTCCTATAGACTGCATCCAGTATCTTTACAGAGCTGATGTGTGTAGTTCTTTACTGGTCGTCCAACACAGGTGTATCCAGGTGTAGGGGACAATAAGAGAACGTCGCTTATGCGATCGTCTTTACTTCATCAGCAGTGTCCACCACTTACTCCAATAGTTTGTGAGATGGGAGGTAAGTGGTTGTATAGCTGCTGTTTTGCAGAGTGCCGCTTCCAGGAGTTATTTCTTCGCAAGCTGTTAGAATTTGAAATTATTTGAAAGAGAACTGTCAAGTTATTAGATTAAGAAATGATATAATATATATATATATATATATATATATATATATATATATATATATATATATATATATATATATACATATAAGTCATTAAAAAAGTTCTTAGCCTCTGACAGACGGCAACACACTACCACTTCTTATAAAACAAGAAGAACTAATTCAAATTTCTAGAATTGGAAGTGGGTTGTAACAACAAAAATACCCAGCTCTGCTCTTTTTCGGAGGAGATGAGGCTTAGAACTTTTTGAACACCCTCCATTATATATATATATATATATATATATACATATATATATATATATATATATATATATATATATATATATATATATATATATAGTTGAAAAGATCAGACATTGAAGAATTAACGAATTTTTTTTTTCTTATTTACAAAGAAGGGAACTGAAATACGGATCGATATAATGTAGAAATCGTTAAAAAGATACGTGGTCTCCTGTCATGTTTAAGGTATTTTAAAAATAGTCTGAGCTGATTTTTACATATTTGTTTTTGTGTAGAAATTTTTAATTGCATTCTCTTGTTCGTAAAGAAGAAAAACTTTTTAAAAATTCAGGCTTTCTTCCTTGTCTGTTCTCTTTAACTAAATATACACAAACGAAAATTTGCCCCTACCCACCTATATATATATATATATATATATATATATATATATATACATGAGGGTCTTTTAAAAAGTTCTAAACTTCACCCAGAAAGAAGAGTATAACAAAACATTCAATAAAAATAGAAAAATTTGAATTAGTTTTTCTAGTTTTATTAGAACTAACGAGTTGCTATAACAAAAAAATATTCCGTTATCCTCTTTTTTCAGGTTTAGACTTAGAAGTTTTTAAACGAGCCTCCACTATATATATATATATATATATATATATATATATATATATATATATATATATATATATATATATATAAACTAATTTAAAAATTGAATATGTGTCGCATCCTGTTCGTGATGGAGGGTTGGATAAAGACATATATATAATTATGTTATGAGCAAAAGCGGAGACACAGAAACGTTGGTTAGAAACTTCAATACATATATAAAGTAGTTTAACAAACGAAGTTTCTTTTTTGATCAACGGTTATATGTCTATCCTATTATTCCTACCCACCGGATATATAAGTACTGGGTGGGGCAGAAAGGACGACTAATTTTGAAAATTTCACAAAATCATTAACTTTGGTTTTAAACAAATTTTATTGATATTACTGTGTTCACATGGATTTTGCATTTCATAAATTTAAGTTTGGAAAACAATATCCTTCATGGGATGTCTGTTTTCATTGATGCATTTCTGAAGGCGTTCTTGGAAGTTGGCCTCCTCTCTCTCTCCTGCATTGCTCTGTCGATTTGGCTAACTTCCATGCGAATAGCTTTTTCCAAATCCTCCAGTGTATGGGGCTTATGCTCATACACACACGCCTTAACGTATCATCGCCAAAAATAATCACAAATAGACAAATCAGGGGACTGAGGGGGCCAAGGTGTGTCAGTAAACCTAGAAATGAGGCAGTTACCAAAGAGAGGGTGAAACACGTCCATTGATGCTCTGGTTGTGTGGACCGTCGCTCCATCTTACTAAAACCATACACGTTGGATAGGCACACTTTTTCATGGTAATTAAGGCACAAGGATATTATCTCAGTGTAGTGATCGGAGTTCAGTCACAGCACATCGAATATTGTCTTCAAAAAAGTAAGGACCAATGATGGCAGCTCTACCAACATCACACTAGACCATCACTTTTGGGTTATGCAGTGGTTTTGCATGCAGTTCTCTCGGCTTTTCAAGAGCCCAATTGAGATGGAATTGAGCTTCACCACTCATTAACAAAATGGAGTTGTCATTTACCTCAAAAATTGACCTGTAAAGTTAAGCCCTTGTGCCTAGGACCCCTGGTTTCAACTAATTTGTAGGGGTGGAAATGCTAGTTTTCATGCAAAATACGCCTTAGTGATTGATTACCGATGCCAAGTTCAATGGAATGCCTCCGAACTGATCGATTAAGATTCCACAGCATAACTTGTCTGACACATTCCACATTTTCTGGTGTACATTCTGTTTTAGGGGCCCCTCCGGTCTCCTATCCAATAGGGTACCTTGTGTGCGAAGTGCATTAACCCAACGTACGATTGTCTTATTGGTGGTAACAAACTGACTTCCATGAATGTTGAAGTGGGGCCGAAATTTGTGCCTAACTGCTGTAACAGACTTGTTATTCTTCACGTAAATGTCGTAAATGTTCTATCGTCTACAGCACTATGACTTCACCTGAAAAAGAACAGAAAATTATAGAAAAAAAATACTAAGACCTCTCGTCCGAAATTATACCTGCTAGACCTATGTCCCTTTCCTGATGCTGAATTGTAGCCATTTCAAAATTGGTCATCTTCTTTACTCCACTCTGTTTATATATATATATATATATATGTAATAAAATTTCGTCAGTCAATCAATAGATGCATAAATATAATTAAAAGTTTTATACATAATTGAATTTTAAATTAAATAAAGACAGAGATATGAAGAGACGGAGGTAGATATATAGCTAGATAGATAGCAAGCTTGAGAGATAGATACGTATAGACAGAAGAAGATATGAATTCATAAAAAAATCCTAAAGTCACCTAAAACAAAAATGAATAAAAAATTTGTCGTTGCGAGTAGAAACAGGAAAGAAAGACGAAACTTAAAAATCTTCTATAAAATAAGTTCATGAAAGGAAACATAAAAAGTATATATATATATATATATATATATATATATATATATATATATATATATATATATATATATATATATATATATCTGAATTCCCTGATAAATTAAAGCTGACAATTTTTAAAGCCGTAACCGTGTCAGTACTACTGTACGGTTGCACCACATAGAATTTAGCAAAAAATTTGAAGAAAAAGCTAGATGGGAACTATGCAAGGATCCTGCGTGCTAATTCTGAACAAATCATGGAAGCAGCACCATACAAAACAGTAACTGTATGGCAACTTACCTCCCATCTAAGTAAGACGAATAAGACAAGCGGAGGAGCAGGAATGATTTCATAAGTGACTTTCACTAATGGGCTCCTTAAGCATGAACACACCATTGTTGGCGGACTGTCAAAAACTTAGGTACATCAGCTCTATGTGGCCACCTTGGGAGGTGTAATGATTAGCAAACTAGACTAGCAAACCTTCACTAGTAAGTTCGAGTCTTATTACGTGTCCCCTTCATACAGCCTTGTGCCACATCTAAGCAAAACGCTTTGTAAATTACTACATCAGCTCTATGAGAACACTTGGTGCCATTTAGAGGATCTGCCAGGATTAATGGCCATTTGGGACACAGATGATGAGAGAATTCCTGCTCTCTGAAAGATATAAAATCTTGAAGAGAGCAGGAATTCCATGATGATGAGGATGATGATGAGGATGATGATGATGATGTAAGAAAATGCTGAATGATAAGGAAATTGTCGTGTTGTTTTGAGTTGAATCCTTTCTGTCAGTCTCTCCCGAGAGATCTTTAGTTTGAGAATTCTGTGTGAAGGAGCTCATCGATTTTCTCTAATTGACTCATTTTTTGCCCGTTGGACGTGTGTAGAATCTGGGGGTAAAAAAAAAAAAAGAGAAAAGGTGGGTATATAATTCTGCCAATTTGGCCCCAGTCCATATTGTTTGTTCCTCAGCCTCTTTCTCATTTTTACTGGCAACCAAAATTTAATCAGTATCCGGAAAAGAGATACTTATGGATTACTTTTCGGTCAGTGGCCCTGAAATTAGGATAAACAATGCTCTTACTCTCTCTTTCTCTCACTCTTTATATATATATATATATATATATATATATATATATATATATATATCTTACATATTCCCTCTCCTTAACTTATTAATCTACACAAACAGACATTTTCGTATGTATATGTACACAATTATGTTTGAAATTTAATGCTAAAAGCATTTTTAATCTATAAAATCTTATGTGCTCAATGCACGAAAATGCAGAGCAATATTAAAATATTTTTCAAGTATAAAATATAATAATAATAATAATAATAATAATAATAATAATAATAATAATAATAAGCGAGGATAGATAAGACTTAACAAAATAGCAAATGTAGGCTATGTGATGACAGAGACGAAACGATCTATCACATAATAAGTGAAAGCAACAAATTAGCACAGAAGTAGTATAAGACGAGACACGACTGGGTCGGCCGGGTGATCCACTGGAAAATGTGCAAGAAATTTAAATTTGACCAAACGAACAAATTGTATATGCACAACCTAGCACCTTTCCGAGAAAATGATGCATAAACTCCTAAGGACTTTGACATACACATGGATCACCTGATCTCAGCCAGAAGACCAGACCAAATTATAATCAACAAAAAGAAGATAATTTGCAAAATTTTCGACTTTGCTGTCCCAGCTGACCACAGAATAAAACTGAAAGAATGTGAAAAGAAGGATAAGTACCTCGACCTTGCAAGAGAATTGAAGAAAACTATGGAACATGAAAATGACGATTTTACCAACTGTGATTGGTGCTTTTGGCACAGTAACTAAAGGATTATTAAAGGGTCTGGATGATTTGGAAGTTGGTGGACGAGTAGAGACCACCCAAACGACAGCATTATTGAAGACGGCCAGAATACTGAGAAGAGTCCTGGAGACTTGAGGAGACTTGCAGTCACTTAAACACAAGTGAAAAACCATCAGGTGACGCTGATGCGAACAACTCTAAAAGAGTATTTAATAATAAAACAAACGACATCTCACACGAGAAAACGTGGATGTGGCTAAAGAAAGAAACCCTTAAGAAAGAAACTGAATCTCTTCTAATGGCACCAGAAACAACACCATAAGAACCAATCATATAAAAGCAAGAATAAATACGACGCTGCAAAACAGCAGATGTAGGTTATGTGCTGATTGAGACGAAATGCAGCAAATTAGCGAATGCAGCAAATTAGCAAAGAAATACTGTGCGACTAGACATGACAGGGTGGGCAAAGTGATCTACTCGGAATTGTGCAAGAAATTGAAATCTGACCATACGAACAAATGGTATTATATACCAAAAATCTGTCCTGGAGAATGAAACGCACAAACTTCTCTGGGATTTTGAGATACAAGCGGGCCACCAAATCTCCGCCAGACGACTAGACCTAGTAATAATCAACAACAACAAAAAAAGCGAACTTGTCGAATTGTTGACTTTGCTGTTCCGGTTGTCCACAGAGTAAAATTGAAAGAAAACGAAAAGAAAGATAAATACCTGGACCTTGGTAGGGGATTGAAAAAACTGTGGAACGTAACGTTTATACCAATTGTAATTTGTGCTCTAGGTACAGTCAGCAAAGGATTGATAAAAAGACTGGAGGACTTAAAATAAGAGGATGAATGGAGACCATCTAAACTTTAACATTGATGAGATCGGCCAGAATACTTAGAAGAGCCCTAGAGACTTGAGAAGACTTGTTGTCACTCAGACTCCAATGAAAGATTATCAGCTAACGCTAATGTGAAAAACCTGAGAAGGAGTAAAATAATAATAATAATAACAGGGAAAACTCATTTTCAGGTCATACTTGAGTGGTCTGATTTCTGTTAGATTCATTTATTTACCTAATGGAAGTCAGACGTGTCAAATATTAGCTCACCTGAGGATCAAGTTCGTGAAACCCTGAGTCATGAGTTTTTACATTATCATTATTATTATATACTTACAAGATATTCTATCTTATATATATATATATATATATATATATGGGAGTGGGGAGATTTTAGGTCCTGAGGTAAAATGGAAGTAGGTAGTTTTACGTTTAACAACACGGAAAATGGAATTGGTGGGCCGAGTTCAAACTCCAGCAGAAACTGTTCTTTTTGCTGTAAAACCGTTGGGAAAGTATCGATGCCATTTCTTCATTTAATGGAAAATAACATAAACTGGGCACCAATCTAGAAGGCCATTCATGAATTTAAAGTTATGAGTAAAGTCTCTTTAAATGCCCTTGGAGAAAGGCATGAATCCATTTCTTTACTTACCAGCTATGTGTTAAATAACTGTACAGTTTGGGTTCTCTAACTTTGTTGACAAAGCTCGTTATCAGAATTTCAAAACTTTGTGCCCTGACAATGCAAACATTAACCCACATATTCGGCTGATGTGTTGTCTATTTCTAGTAAACAAATAAAAGTTGTTGGGTACAACTATTAGGCAGATGACCTGAGGAAATTGGTTTTATGCCAAGAGCTGAATTAAGGAGCTTCTTTTAAAAAAGATTAGAAAGCCTTTAACTTGTAGCTAGACCCTTGACTCGCTTGAGGTCTTAAAAAATCAATAAGCAAACTATTCTTGACCCTCATTCAGAAAAAATGTTTTTGTCTCTATCTTGCAACAGAATTTTTATCATTCCCTTGATAAATGCCCGGAATTTACCTAATTGAGCAATGTCTGGCAAAAGGCCAAGTACTTGGAGAGTGATTACTTTAGGGACCTGTGACTATTCAAAATGTAAATGTTATCTGGCTTTCTATTATAGACCATTTTATGCCAATAAGTTAAGAAAGAAAAAAATTGATGAAGAAAGAAATCTTCCACTTGGCCAAATTCTTGCGAACTTCGTCGCTGCGTACATTGAAAAAGGTAAAGACCGATAAACAGATATGAACACATTGATATCAAGAGAAAATAAACGTTATGTCCAAATTTTGATTGTTATCATTTTATGAGATTTCCTCAAAAAATACAAAAGTCTAAAAATAACTATGTTTCAGATTTTCCCAATGCCATTAAAATGTACGTAGTCAAGTAGAAACTATAGAAGTACGCGTGGCGTAGCGGCTAAAGTACAGGACTCCAACATCATAGTAAGCGTGTTCGAACTCCAGTTGTGCTATTAAATGCTATTCTATGAGTATGACTTTGGCATTAAATAACCCACAAAGGTTGATATGCTGTTAAAAACAAAGAAATCCATCAAGTGGTAACTGAGATGCAGATCTAACTTTTAACCATAGCGACGTGACTTTCTGATTTTGATTGTTATTCAATTGTTGATTTCTTCGAACTATTATTTACAACCGTTATAAAATAAATGCAGTTAATCCATACATACGTATATATATATATATATATATATATATATATATATATATATATAATTAAAATTTAACTCTATAAGTAATAGATTTAGTAAAATCTTTACATTGTTTTATACACAACAAAACTGAGCAATATTAAAATATTTCAACAATAAAATAGGATTACAATGAAAACTATAAAATCTCACTACTCTAACTTTCTTATTGCCGATCCTTAGGCGAGTTAATATTCGACACGGATATCTATCTATCTATCTATCTATCTATATATCTATCTATATATATAAGTAAAGTTGGGGACTGTAGTCGAGGGTGACCCAAAGTTTCCCTTTTAATTAGTTGCTACTCTGGATTGCTTCATTTTACACTTGATACGTACCGTATAATGTTGAGTGTTAAGCAAGGAGAGACCAAGTATCATTTTGTGAATCTTTTATATGACTCAACCAGGGACTGAAAAAAATACATATACATATATACAGACTGTTTCGTTCACGTCACTTCAGTGCTGGACGCTTCAAGCTGGGATCAAAACCAGCCTAACTTTACGTTAGACCGATAACTTACCCCACAACTATTTCGGTGACCTACATCAGCTTGGAAAATTAACTCATTTTGTATCAACTTTCGTTTGTTTACATTTTACGCTATCGGATACTATTCGGCAAAATAGGCAAAACTAGTTATAATATTCATCGAATAAGACTTGAAAACTTGAAGTTGGTGTTATAATTGTTCCGTATGTTGTTCTGAAGTCTTTATTCTATTTATTATACTCTGTGTATGAGACAATGTCGACAAAGCTTGATTATAGTTTTAAAAGATACTTTAAAACTGAAAAAAAATTATTAACAGAAAAAAGATTGTTAATAAAATATTTGTTGCTATACAAACTATTTCTAAATAAAAGTTGGATTACTCTTTAGTGTATAAAATAGTTTGAGATTGAAGTACAAAATTTCCAATGTATTTTTATAATAAAAATCATCCCTAAAGTCTTTTTATAGCAAAAATCATTTCTTATATATTACTATCACAAAAATCAGTTCAATGAATTTTATTGTAAAAATCATTTCCAATGCATATTTATTGTAAAATTATTTTCAATATACTTTTATAGTAAAATTATTCCCAACAGTTTTTTAGTAAAAATAGATTCCTTTGCATTTTTAAAAAAAATATTTTTAATGTAATTTATCGTAAAAAAATAGAATATTTCCGATTAATTTTTATAGTAAAATCAATAAAGATAGACATTTATTATTAAAAAAATCTGATCTATATCAAACACAACCTTATTTAGTTTTAGTACCATGTTAGCAAGATAAAACAACATATTATTGAAACCTGGTCTTTGTTTTACTGTTATTTAATGAGAGATGGCTGTTTATTTGAATATTTTTCTGGTGGATTTATCATAATTCTAGAGTATCATTTGAATGTATCTAAATTTAAGAGAACGATGTTTATCGTGCTGATGTTTGGCGAAGGCGTTTAGATTATCTCCTATTTTTATATTTTTTTGTGTTCGCAAAAGCATTTCCGCTACAAAAGATCTCTTTAAAAATCTTAACATCTCAACATACTTACATAATGTCACAACACGTTCGTATATGATAAATATAACAAGTGTATCGATATCTTTTTCAGCATTTAAAAATACTCGTAAAATGATGAGCAGAGCTTAACACGGGATATAACACACACACACACACACACACACATATATATGATTAGAAAGTTAGATTTGAATACAACACCACCAGCGATTCTAAACCGCTAAATCGATACAGTGCTCAGGACAAAAATGTAGAAAGAGACAAAAATATATAAAAAATTAAGAAAAAACCTGTGAGGCTGATAAATCACGACTCCGATAGTCATGTGATTTGGTAAACCATGTATGGATTAATCGTTTAGATTGTATTATACACATAAATATATAAAAGCTCTCATCTCGGTTTCGAGTGTGACCACCAATAGAGTTTTGTGATTTCTTTCTTTTCTTTTTTCTTTTAGGTTGTAATGACCCGCCGATGATTTTTTGATCCTGCCAAATTGCAACAAATTTTACCACCGACTTGGACATTGTCGATCACTTTGGCTGACATGAATGTCATGATGCAGGGCAATAGTTTGGAAATGTTGGTGCATATGGCTTTTAAAACCAGCAAGTGAGAGACAGACTTTTCCACATATTTCACAGTTGACATGGTGACTTTATGCGCCTGGTGCTGGTCCTTGTTCACCTTTACGTACTGATCTTTTGAAAGCGGCATACTGAACATGGCTGTTCTTAAAGTATACTATGCCCACATGAATCAGTTTCCATCACTGACTTCCATCCCTAGCTAGTTTTTCCCATCTGTCCATCGATATGCTAAATTGTCTAAGGCAACATTTTATAGAGTCCTTAAGTCTTTTCTTTGGTTTTGATGCCTTTCTCTTCCCTTCTCATATTTGTTGTTTTAGCAGGTGACTGTCATTCATTCGAACAACATGACCTGCCCAACGAAGAGAACTCTTCACAACCATGGATTCAATGCTTGGTAGCCAAGCTCTCTCTAATACTTCTGTATCTAGGATCTCGGATTGGCATCCAATACAAAGTATTTGTCGCTGGCGTCGTTGAAGGGTCCTCATTTGGTGCTTATACAGGGTCCATGTTTCACTTGCATGAAAGAAGGACGCCACAACAGATGCTTTATCGACCATGACCTTTGTTTTGACTTTGATGCCATGCTGGTACCAAACATGTCTTTTAAGACGCGAAAACGACCCAGAAACTTTTTCATGACGCTCATAAGATCATCCTTCTTGGTGATTTGAACGTTAGAGTAGGGAAGGATTATCACACATAGAACTGTCTTAGATCCGCATGGAACAGGTAAAGCAAACAGCAATGGTCTTCAGCTCCTACAGTTTTGCAATGAGCATGATCTTGTGATCGGAAACACATTGTCTCGATAGAAAAAACAAATATAAGGGTACTTGGCAACAACAACATCCCAAACACTATGATATGAAAGATTATATCATTGTTCGTCGCCGTAATATCTAAGATCTTCACAGTGTCCGAACCATTGAGAGTTGCTGATAATTGGACTGACAAACCTCTTGTAAGGGTCACATTGTCATATATATATATATATATATATATATATATATATATATATATATATATATATATATATATATATTATTAACGTAAAGTCGCAATTGAAAATGATTTTAATTTCAGAAAACAGTTTTCATAAAAGCTTGACTTCACCATTAATATATTCTAATACGACGTTAATGAGGCAATTTAAAGAGCATATACTTAATTAATAATGCTAGGATGTGAGACTTTATAGCTATAAAAATATCACAAAATTTGTTGCAATATCTTGTACGAGTTTGAATGTCCACAAAGAGAATGCTTCTCCGATTACATGCGACGTTGAAAAACAATCAGTTAAAATTTAATATTTTTTATTATACCGCAACTTACTCGATGAAATTTGAAATATTCTCACTTGATTATTGCCCGCTAAAATAAAATAAAATAAAATAAAATAAACTTATTCGCAAATTGGAAAAATTTGAGAAAAAGTTGATTATATATATATATATATATATATTTCTTTAAGAAAAAACAACGAAACCAATCACATAGGATTATAAATTTATTTCCATCCTGCTACGCATTTTTTAAATTTCCAAAAACACGAAAAAAAATTAAGAGGACTTCTTCAGATCTTTTGGTAAAAAATCTAGAATAGACACATAAGAGTGGGAGGGGATAGAAGAGTGGGAGGGGATAGAAGAGGGGTGAAGAGTTACCTCTTCATTAAGCCCACTTCCGTTTTAAATTTAAATTTCGGCTAGCAATGTAGTAAATTTATTTAAAAATTTTTTTTTAAATTAATTTTTTTTTAAAAAATTACATTTAGACTTAAATTACAGATATTTTTAATTAGATTTAAATTTTAAATAATAATCTCACGTAAAGATGCAGTAATAGATATATTAAAACAAAAACAAATATTTAATTTACTTAAATATTTTAAAATTTCAAAAATATTTAGAAGGCATTAATCAGTTACACTTTTTATGCGTAGTACATATATATTATATGCTTTTTCACAATTTTCTATCAAACAATTTATTTTATTTATTCTCAAAATTAATTCTCAAAATAACTTTATGCTTTTTTAAAAAAAATTTATTTGTTTAATTATTTATAGTTTAAATTTGGCCGTATGTCTACACCTAGCTATTAGTTCATTTCTCTTATTTAATTTTTTTTTGGCTCAGGAAAAAGCAAAATGTGGATTTTTTTCTTCAAGACACAGATTGCACCTACTATCGAAAGATTTTGGGGTACTAGATCTTTTCAATATGGACCATTTTATCCAACTTTCCTCGTCTTTCAATCATACTGTCAGATTCACTACAAATCTATCTTTTCAACACACACACACACACACACACACACACACACACACACATATATATATATATATACAAAAAAAAAATAACGAAATCATCGGTTGCAAGGGGGAAAACAATTTTTAAAAATAAAGCTGCAAGGGCCCTTTCATCCGGCACTTATCAAGCTAGAACGCTGGAAAGTATTAAAAACGGGAATAAATATATATAGTAATGGATTGGAATCAAGGGACT
The DNA here is from genome assembly GCA_963585895.1 of Sepioteuthis lessoniana. Lineage (NCBI taxonomy): Eukaryota > Metazoa > Mollusca > Cephalopoda > Myopsida > Loliginidae > Sepioteuthis > Sepioteuthis lessoniana. The sequence goes on along the minus strand of OY757935.1, from coordinate 50,355,490 downwards.
GGACGAGAAAAGAGATAATTAAGTCACCCCAGTATCCAATGTTTCACCAAATATATTTAAAATGTGACTGCTTCTCTGTCTACATTGAGAAAGGTGATCTTTCGAGATATAGATCGCCTCTTAGATACTAAGTTGTATTTTATCTCTCACTCTATGCAGAACAGAAAAACAGTCTTTATTTCCAAAATTGTACAAAATTATACAAAGTTGGGGAGCATGAGGTCCCAATGTTTTGAAGGAGGTGGGTAGGGATGGAGACTATGATAACTATGATAACTAGGGAGCCCTAGCTAGTCACATTTACAGACCCAGGTAACAATACAATAAAGGACAGCCATCCATCAACAGGCGCACAACAATCACCAAAATGCAAGACTCTCTCCATGAAAACCAACTTAAAACCCAGGTGAGATGAGTGATTTATTTACGAAAACATATATACAACTTGAATAATGATGGGGGAGGAGAGACCCCCCCAAATAAATGGTAAAACCTAGGAAAAATAACCCCGTTTGGTTATCCCCCCCACTGTGATGTGGAGGGCTGACTGCTTTTCGGTGTCCAAGCGGACCGAAAACAAGCCGAGCTCTCCCTAAAGTAATGGGATAAAAGAAAATGCGGGGTGGGGCGAGGAATGGGTGGCATGAATTGCAGTAATGTGGGTCTAAGATCCTCGTGAAAGATTGGACAGGAGGAAGGTTAGGGTGATAAAAGAATGGGGATGGGGAGGATCTTAGAAGCTAACCACTAAGTGATGGACCGATGACACACTTCAAGCTGCTAACTAGGGGGCAAAGGGGCAAAAAATTCCTACTTACCGGAAGTGGGGTTCCGAAGGACCCAGACCATCGTCGCCATGTTCAGGAAGAGGAGGGAAGGATGACTCCAACATTGACCCTTTCGTACGACCAGGTTTGCTGCATTCACCCACCTTTTGCTGAATGTTATGCTGTCCAAGCGTTTTCTATCGCATCTAAACTTGACCCTAAGCTGATGCCTAAAGAAAAGGATCAGATCACGATGAGAAAAATTTGCACCCTCATACAATCCCGTGTTTCGCGTCGGCCAAATCACCATTCTAGCCACAGTTAGGATTTCGAGAAACACCACACGCTTCTCACCTTGAAACGGAGGGTCAATTTTGTTCACGACGTAACCAACATCGAGCAGCACGAGCTGCCTGGGGCTGATGCGAGACGTCCACTCCTCGACATAACTCCAGAACGGGCGAACCCGCTCGAAGTAGTAGAAGGCGTGAAACCACGGCCGCAGCGAAGACAATCGGGGATATCTGCCATGCATGCTCTGTATGCTGAGACCCTCGCTCGGACCCGGCTGTTTTATGAGACTCCGCGCAGAGCCGGACAAGTCCCCTCATCCCGAAGCCTACGGAGCAGAGGTTCCAAAGCGATGACATTGAGAAGAGGGGACAGAGGGCAGCCCTACCGGACCGATCGCTTGATCACAAAAGCTCACGAACGCCTTCCGTTCACCTGCACCTCCGCCTGCGGGTTGTAGTACATCATGCTGATCCATTTGCGGAACTCCGGTTGGAATTCGGCGGTCTCCAAAACCGTCGCCAAGAACCGTTGGTCCACCCTGTCGATCTAAATTGATCAGCGCGGTTTCAGTGTCGTCTTTTATCCCCTCTATGATCTCGCGAACCAGATGCAAGTTGTCTTGGATCGACCTTCCCTTCACAGCGTAGTTCTGCTCAGGTCCAATCAGATCACTAATGACAAGCTGCAAACGGTTCGCTAAGACCCGGGCCAAAATCTTTAGCTCTGTGTTTAGCAGAGTTATGGGCCTGTAATCGTCTAGCTCCTCCCAAACGTGCCTGCCACCTTCCTTTAGCAATGTGATCACACCCTTGGTAATACTGCCAGGAATGGCTCCCTGGGTAAACCAATGGTTGAACATATTCGTTAGAATAGGGACAAACATGCGCGACATCCTCAAGTACACTTCATAGGGTAAATCATCCAGTCCCGGTGACTTGTTAGGCCGACTTGCTTCAACGCATCACGGACTTCACATTCATTAACCATACCCTCGCAACCAGCCGGTTCCCCCTCCCCAAGGCGGGAGAAGTCGGCTAAATAGTTACGAAACTCCTGCACCGGGAAATCAGGACAGCGGGCAAAGCGATCACGAAAGTGCGCCCGAAAAGCCTCACGCATCTCGCCGTTCGACCGCTGCACATGCCCGTCCGGGGACTAAACGAATTCGATGTACCGACAAGGGAACCTCCGCAAATCTTCCTCACGTATAAATGCATTGCATCTCACGGCTTCGTTGGAAACTCTTTTTAACCTATTTCTAACTACGAAACCCTTGTAACGCTCGCAAGCCTCGCGCACAAGGTCCCATCTTGCTAAATCTACGGCTACGGAGTCCCCGCTTCCACCGTCCGGGAGAGTCTATAGGCTAAAGACTTCGCCTTCTTGGCTCTATCTAGCTGGAGCTGTTGGCCGTATTTGATGGCGAAGTCCCTAATCCTATACTTTAGGGATCCCCACCACATATTCCCGGTAACCGGACCCACTAGCGCCCGCTTAATTAGGTTTTCCAGCCGCTTCCGGATGTCCCTTATCTCCAGTAAGGAGGAATTGAACTTCCAGTAGCCAGCCAGACTAGGCCTATTAGCTAACCGCAGACTGACCCTAACGTGTTTATGGTCAGTCAACCCTAACCAGTGGAACGTGGGACAAGTAACAAGGTTACTGTCAGCTCTTCTAACACTCGTATGACCGAATCTGGCCAGAGGGCGACATTCCTAGCCATGTCCACATCTCCCACCCTAAGTGATCCAGACTAAACCTGTCGACCAAATCGTACTAGGCCACCAAATCGATCAGGCTGCTATCACACTTTCCCGCCCCACTAGCACCCCGATCGACCCTATCTATATTGGGATCAAGGATTGCATTCCAATCACCCACTAAAACTGTCCGCTTCGAATCGTCCAGGAACAGCCCCAACCGCCGGAAGAAGGAGCGTCTCTCACCGGCCGAATTTGGCACATAAACCGCAACTACTCGAAACTCGAAGGTCTTCACGGCAACATCAGCCACAACCAGCTGGCTCCTGTCACCTGCAAAGACAACATTGACAATCGCATCGAGGCTGCATCCAACTAGCAAAGGTATCCCAGCTCTGCAGCGGCTGCCGAATGCTGAAAAGACCACAAAGTCACACTCCAGCACCCGACAGTCCTCTGCAAAAGGGAAGTGAGTCTCCTGCACTGCAACGACATCTAGGTAGAGGTTCGAGAGTTCACCAAGCAAGCGAGCACACTTGCTTGAATCCCTCGGTCCCCTCACATTTAAACTGGCAATATTTAGAGTCATTCTGACCCACTTACCTATTCAGTATCGACAATGGTCCGGGAATCGTCGGGGGTGAGGATGCCAATGGCCTGTCACAGAGAGCAGGAGCCGAGATTAGAGCTAACTTGACACTACTCCAACATCCATGGGGTACCTGATTTTTAAAGCCTTGTAAAAAGATGGGTGAACATAAATCGGGACCCGGCCCGCACTAAATGTCAACATTTTTTTCAAGGAGGGGTGCACCAACTCCGCCGGCCTTACGCATCGGTTTGACAAGCCTTATTCAGGAAGACTCAGACTCCCCGAGTTCGGCAGCCAACCGAGCGGACGAAGGTGGTCACCATGGGTGCACTCCTAAAATTAAATGGATTACGAATCAATTTATTGTCGATCATTCCCAAATAGATCAGTGACTTCAGCTTTTTACGTAGCTGGAAATTAGCAATGGCTTCCAATTTTATTGAGCACAAGTCTGCTGCCGCCTGGAAAAGATTTTTTTCTGGTTTTGTTGTGTTTTCCACCGGCGAGACCGATTTGGTTCGTCGCCAGCTTTCATTGTCTTTGGAGAAAGTTCTAGTCTCAGATTGTGTCGTTGGGTGTAGCGTGAGTTCAGGTGAAGAGAGAGAAGGGTTGTGATGGAATAAAATGGTACACTCTAGGTTTGAGTGGGGTTGAATAGTTTGGGGTAGGGTTTTTGCTGGAGGATGAGTTCTTGAGGGGGGTGTTGGGGTTGATTTTTGGGTTATTTTTATCCGGAGGATTGTTTTTGCCAAGGAATTCGATGGGGTCGTTCTTGAATGGGGGTTTCTTTGGGTTTGGGAGTGTTTTTTCCCTTGGGGAAGGTTTGCTGAGGAGGTGTATTAGGTCACAGGTTTTTAGCGTGACCCTCTTCGCTGTCTCTTCTCCTTTTTAGGTTGACAGCTGTTTCCATGGGTTCCTCGGGTGCTATTTGCTGGGTTTGGGTATCTTGCTGGGTGTAGTCTTGCAGGGTGTAGACTTGCTGGGTGTTGTAGCTTTGGGGGCTGGAGATGAAGAAACTGCTGCTGCTGTTATTGATTGGGTTGGTTCCTGGGTTTAGTTCTGGGGAGCCGGAGTTTGAGGAACGTTCTCCGGCTTTTGGGGGAGCCTCCCTCCTTTTTCTCCTTTCTGGAAACTTGGGTCCACCTAGTCTCCGAATTTGGGGCATGTTCAGGAGCTGGGTGAACAGGGTTAGTCGTCTCGGTTACTGTTTTGGGCAGTTCTTTTGTAGCGGCTGCAGGATTTTTCTGAGGGCAGACTCTTGCGTGGTGGCGCACCTGTTTACAATGCCAGCAGGGAAGACGTCTACCTTCTAACACCACCATCATCTGCCGATCCCTAGAAATTATGGTGTTTGGGATGGCTTGGAAGAGTCCTGGCGGCAGCTCGCAATTAGGAAACTTCCTTCAATGCTGCCATAGGCGCTGAGGAAGGCGGCCAAGATGTCACCTGTGTGGTACGCCGGGACATTGCACACCCGTACACGGATTCTACGGGTGCCCATGTACTCCGGCTGGAGCTGAAATGACTTGGTCGCTATGCAGCTCCTTGCTAATTTAGCGGCCTGCTCTTCTGTTGGGAGTAAGACACCCCATGTTGCAAAACTTCGTTTTTGTAGTTTGTTTTCCAGTTTCTGGGTGTTGTCGAAAGATAAATCACCAAGTTTCAGGAATTTATCAGTATCTTTCAAAATAGCATTAATTTTGCCTATGTAATCAGCTCTATTCAAAATAACGACACCGGCACCTTTATCAGGTTTAGTAAGAAGAATGTCTTAGACTTCCTTTAGTAAGAAGAATGTCTTAGACTACCTTTAGTAAGAAGAATGTCTTAGACTACCTTGGATTGGTCCTGCTAGCCAGTCCCTCGCCGAGAAGGTTGCCTCCTCTGTGTACCATTGTTATCCTGCTGTTAATGTTCGATCAATTTTCACCACAAAATCGACCTTTAACTCCATACATAAAGACTAGTTGCCTATCTTTAAACAAAGTTTATTGATTTATAAATTTAATTACCGATGCAATTCGGCATATATAGGTCGAACTTGTCAACGTCTGGAGGTACGAATAAGACAGCATGTACCCAGAGGTATTATAAATAAAGGCCGATTAACATCCGGACATTCTCAGGCTATGGACTCGGCTATTGGCGAACATTTGTTAGCCATAAATAGCTGCAGGACTAATTATCAAGATGACTCTCAGGTTCTGTATCGAGATACAGCCCGTTCGTACTTTTCCAGACTTTTTTTGTATGGGCACTTTTATTGATAATAGACACATGAAATTCTAGGCCCTTTCAAAGTAATCTTCTCCGGTCGCAATGAACTTGTTGTACTGTCCCAACAACTTCTGGAAGGCCCCATGGAAGTCCTCATGTGTGAGCGTGTCAATGACCTTCGTTACAGCCTCTTTCATCTACTCAATTGTCTCATAACGACAGCATCTGAGCTTAGGGAATAAGCAAAAGTCACAGGGAGCAAGGTCTGGACTATAGAGAGGCTGAGGAATTATCTTGTTGCCCATCTTGGTCAAATAGTCTGTGACAAGGATGGAGTTGTGGACTGGTGCATTGTCCTGGTGGAAATGCCACTGACCCGATTTGAAGATTGCTGGCATTTTCTCAAGGAATCTCTTCCTGAACTCTCTTAAAACCTAAACATAGTAACTCTAACCCTAACCCTTAGGCCAATCAACTCTGTAGTATTGACTTCCTTACTTCTCCCACACCTCTCATCATCCCTTACAGACTCCATGCCTCCCTTGAATCTCTTATGCCACTCATAACTGATGCTCGATTCATGCAAGATGGTCGAAAAGCAGTATGAAGCATTCCATACGTTACTGTGGCATCATTTTTTCCAAGTTTAAAACAGAATTTTATTGCATATCCTTCTTCTAAAGTGTCATATTACATTTTTGAAATTCACCAGCAGTGACACTCAGGCTTTAGTAGGGTGTATTCTAATTCCTTTTGTAGCTGTTAATTTGAACCTGAAATCATAAACATTGGTCAGTCATCTCATACGATGTATAGCAATAACATAGAGAATTTTCGAGTCTACGACAATTCTATATGCATGTACAAAACAGTCTGGAAACATATTGAATGCAGCATGCATTTATATATATATATAGGTTTGCAAAGCTGAAGTGAGTTCGACCTCCGGTTGTTTTATTACGTTCACTTTAGACTAATATCCTTGGTAAAAGCATGGAACTCTTACCGCTCCAGCGAAAGGTTAAATAGTATCACGGCTTTTTTTTTTCAACAAGGATGACTTTGGCATTAAAGAGATAACCAACGCCGGCTGATGTGCCTTTAAACAAAAAATCAAAACTTATCATCTCGTGTATTCTTCTTGTGCTAGTGTTGGCTGACCGGCAAGAACTTATCTACATCAGCTCTGGGCGGACACTGGATGCAGTTTGGATAACTTACCTGGGGAGATATATAATAGGGACGGATGGAGAGAGAGATTCAGGGAAATTCGTATTAGCAGCGTGACTTGATGATGAAGATTATTATCCTATTTTATTGTTGGATATATTGTAATATTGCGCTGTAGAGATTTTATTGATTAAAAACGCTTTTAGCGTAAAATTCTAATCCTAATTATATACGTATGCCGCAAAATTTATATACGTACGCAGCAAAAAACAAAACAAAAGAAAACAAAAGTTATGTGGTGTATAAAGGCTTCATCAGATGATGACTTTAGGGTCAATGATCTTAACTACTTGACGCTTCTCTTAATGCATTCATCCATAAAGTCAAGAAAGAAGGTATAGAAAATCAAATTGACATGTCTTGCAGTAGGAATAAAATCATCTGTATTCTAAAAGCAAAACATTAGTCTTCTATAGTCTCTCCCGTTTTTTATACACCATCGGATTTTATTCTAATCCTTATTCATAAGATAATAAATACGAAGGAAAATAAATAAAAAAGAATGAAATGCAGTTAATAGAAGAAAACAAAAAATAGAAGAATATGAATAAAATTAAAATTGGCGGGAAAGAGTATTTTAGAGGAGAGAGAGCGAGAGCGAGAGAGAGAGAGAGAGAGAGTGGGTTGTTTGTTTGGTTGGCTTTTACGGCATATCAACATTTGTGGGTTATCTAGTGCCAAATCCTGTTTAAACATATATGTGAAATATATATGATTTGTAAACGAATAGTTAGTTGGTAAAATCTTAAACAAGCCAGAGCTCATTTGTTTGCACACAGATGTTTTCAATGATTGCTATCTAACAATAACAATTCAATTCAACATCAATCATTCGTTTTCACTTAGTCAAATGAGTAAACAGTTCTCTTTGACCCATAGATGGGACCCTAACAGATACTACCACTTTGGCGGATCAGAGTGGAGTTTGGATTACTGGAAATGTAGATATACTCCACACTTTCCGAAGCTCAAAGCCTGGACCCTCACCATCAGACGGTTTAGTGTCATCCTCAGGACATTCATCGAGGGTGGGTGTCTTATCCATCTGCAGAAATGTATTCTGCAGCCCCAGAAACGAAAGGGAGAAGGAAAACCGAATATGAACAAAATTAAGTAAGCCAGGAGAATATTTTTTTTTTCGAGAGAGAGAGCGTAAAAGAGAGAATGAAGTTTTAAATATGAGAAGGAAGAAGAAAAATTGGAGAAAGGATGAAAAATATTCTTTCTGTATTCAAGTAGTTTTGTACTTCGAAACCGTAAAACTGCAAAAAATAGTTATCAGTTTCTGACGTGGTAAATGGCTGTTAGAAAAAGGAGAAAACAACATGGCAGTTTTGGAGACCCTTTCTGATTGGCTGAGAAATATCACTTGAGGTTGACTTCAAAAGCAGCCGTTTTGTTTATTGGGTTTTCTTATAAACCACGAGCTTTGAGATTTGATCAGAGTACTTCAGAGAGATTATATTAACAGAGTTGCTTTCAGTGCAATCAGTCGGTATTCGAAGCCGGCTATGATAAACAAGCTATACTATTCTTAGTGTTGTGAATTTGATCTGCATCAGGTGCCCCATTACTGCAGTCTTCTACCTGACTAAGATTAACATAATTCCTTTATCCCTTTATTCCTTTATAGGACAGATCGTCCGATGTTTACTACATCGCTGTCCACAATACATTTCCGCTTAATTTTTACTCTTTTCCGTGTTGGACCAAATCGCTTGACAATTTCATCTTCCCGTCGTCTTGAAGGCCTTCCAAGTGGTCTTTTCCGGTCTCTCGGATTTCGCTCGATAACTGAACGGTCACACCTGTTGTCTGTAAACCTTGTGACATGTCCGGTCCAACGGGACTTCTGCTTTTTAAACTGCGTGATCACGTCTTTTCTCCAATCCATTCTCGAATGACCTAGCTTCAGATGTGCTCTCGCAACAATATTCCGAGCGTGGATCTTTTTATAGCCCTGAACGGAATAAACATCTCTAAACCAATGTGTTGTTGAGTGAGCAAGATCCTTCTATATTCATAGTCTCAGAAATTTATATCTACCTTTATATGTCAAAAGAAAATCGTGAGTTTAATTTAAAGGAAAAAGTGAATGGTGTAATGTGACAAAAATGATGGCATTGCTTTGAAATAGGATGGACAGGTTTTGAATTACACACTAACACGTAAATAAACACATAAACCAATCAAACAGTCGCAGATAATTTGAAACACTTCCCTCCCATACTTAACTTATGACTCCCAAATAAAAAGCTCATTGTCATATGTTCTCATTGTAGATATTCAAAAGCCTATTGAAAACACTTGGATAGCAGAAAATAATTTTCCTTCAACGAATGTTTATGCTAAATGACCAGCGCATTTTTCGTCGCTTCTTTTAGAGTGTAACAACTCCTTTAAGAACTAAAAAAAAAAAAACTTTCTTCTGATGATGACGTAACGTCGAAACTAGTTGAGAGCAAGCAAAAAATGAATAACACAAAAGAAATATTCCTATTTCTCTCATCACTTTTGTTCATCTCTCTCTCTCTCTCTCTCTCTCTATATATATATATATATATATATATATATATATATATATATATGAGAGAGAGAGAATATTCAACGGAAATTTTTAGTTATTTAAAAATATCTTATTTGATAGCACCCCTCACAATGTCTTGGATATGATGCTAAACTACATCCGGTGGTAAGGCTACAATTTTGGTTCTCTGGGGAGTGTAGATTTAGCCTTTTTTTGTCATTACTCCTCGTTCCTCTTTGAACTGGAGTGATAGTTCATGTAAGAGTCACATTTATGGGTTAAAGAGATTTGTTTGAGTTAATATTTAAAAATAAGTTTGAACAACTATATTTGACGACTTATTGACGTAGCTTTTTTTCTAATAATGTCCCAGAAAATCACCCTGCGTCTTATAAGGTCAAGGGTGAGCCTTGAGTTACTGATTAGTGGAGCTCTAATGCTGTAGTGGCCTTTAAATTAAACAGGGAACATCTACGCAAATGTAAACAAAATGACGATCGCTTCTACATCTTTAATGGCAACTCTTTTAAAAGATAACAAAATAGAACAGTAATACTTCATAAAAAATGACACCATTCAGGAAGAAAACGAAGTGACGACACTTACTAATGCATGTAGCTAAACAAACATCTTCTAGTTTTTAAATGTCAAATATTGGAATTTCTTTAAAGATCTGAAGTTTAAACTACAAAGGCCAGAACTCTTTATCTGACATTCATAGTGTAAACCTATTTATTGATTTAAATGCCTGCCCAAAGTTAAGAGTATCTTATAAGCCCATGCTTCTTATAAGTCATTAAGTACGTATATTCATAGACTGGTTTAATGTTTAAAATGATTGAAAGGTAGATTTTTTTATCAAATCAAATTGGAAACCTTAATTGTTAAACTACCTGCGATAAAAACAGTTGTTATGCCATAAAAAAACCAACCAACCAACCAACCAACCGACCCATCAAAAATGCCCTAACTGATATCTGTAAAGTATTTTATGAGAAGTTGAGTTATCTAATAGGCTTATGTTTACACAGACATCGAACATAGCATTACTTCGTAATACTCGAAATGTAAATATAAATAGGGGTGGGTGTGGGGGTTATATTGCATCCAATAAAATGGAGTATATACATATATTATACGCATGATTTTTCTTTATAATTTAAAAAAAAAGGTTGGCATGAAAAGTCGGCTGCTAGCCTCATCCCTATGGAATTTGATTGTTGGCTTGTTGCTAGGCAACAACTATAAATTGAGGGCAATGCTGGAAATACGAGAGGCCAATAAATGATCAGATTGAAATGAAGGAATTGAAATTTCAAACGAAAATGGTTGAATTTTTCGTGCAAAAGAAAGAAAAAAATTCGAATCGAAATTTACCAAAAAAAACCTTAGGCAAATTTGGAGTTTGTAAAATGTAAAGACGACTGGGGGCAGGGGGCGGGGGGGGAGAAAGAAAAGATCTGTTTAAAGAGAGTGGAGTGTGGGGGTCGGGCGATTGTTCAATATTGCAAATTCCAAATGTAAACAGAAAGGAGATTGACATTCAGAGTGTTCAGGCCGGAGGTGAGAAACGCATACACACATATACATATACACACAGTGGCACGCACAAACACATACGCGTGAGTGCGCACACGCACACGCACACGCAAGCACGCGCGCGCGAACACACACACACACACATACAAAAATTATCATACACATACACTCTCACACACACAAAAACAAAAAACTCATTCACTCTCTCTTTCTTTTTCTCTCTCTGTCACATACACAAACAAATTCACGGAGAGTCAGTTGTACACAGGCGCGTGAAAATACAAATATAGGGACACACATGTAGAAACAACCCACAAACGTGCACACAAACACACTCATGCAACAACAAAATTATGGACATAAACATACGCATACCAATAAACACATGCAACACACATATGCACACAAAGACAGGCTAGTATACAAATATACTCATGCAAGCGTGTACACAAACGCACACATGTATACAAACACAAACACAAATACAGGTGTGTACACAAACCTGCACACAGACACAGGAATATACATGCATTCTAATACGGGTGTGCACACAAACACACATGCACTCAAACAGAGGCGTGTACACAAGCACGCAACTACAGGCATATGTGCAAACACATGCATAAACACAAACATATATACATATATATACATATATAATGATAACAACAACAACAACAATAATAATAATAATAATAATAATCATCATAATAATAATAATAAATAAATAAATATCTATTAGCTATATATATTTAATTAATGGAATTTAGACTGCGACTCCTGGGTTTCATGGAGTTTCTTGCAAAACAACAATCATCAGGCAATTAATATATATATATATATATATATATATATATATATATATATATATATTATTATTATTATTAATATCATTATTATTATTATACGATAGCGCTATCCTAGATATTGAGCACTCTCTATGTTATATTGCACTTGGTTCGATACAAACCCACAAAGTGATTTAGTGACAACCAATACTGTTAGGATATATATGTGCACAGAATCACAGGCATTTACACAAACACATGCACACCCACTAATGTACAAAACACACACGCACAAACGAGAAATGCATACAAAAACATTTAAAAAGTGTACAAATACAGCACATACATACACAACAAAGACACACATACAGTCATAAGCGCAAACCACACACACACACACACACACAGACACACATACACACACACACAAAGAAATGAATAGATAGTTGTAATAACTTAGTTAATAATAATAAAATGCAATCAACTACCAAATAAAACAGCTGACGCCTTTCATGGTGTAACAAAATAGATTCACAGATTATTGTTAATGAGTTCGATTCTCAATGAGTACTTCATATTTACTACAACTATTAAATAAGGATATTTAATATATCTAAATACGATTGACTGCGCTGTTATTTAGCATATCCAACTGTACATTAGTTTAATTATAAGTTCAGCAACATTGAAGTCAGTTAAAATGATGGACACACAAAAATAGGACATAAACACGTGACGTGGTTCGCAAAAATAATCAATTTCTAACATTTAGGGTTTAAATTCCAAACGTTAAAAGTTCTACTTGTCTAAAACGACGAGTAAACTTCGAAAAAGTTTTACAGAATGTTTTGCGAATACATTGGTGAGTCTTAGAATCAATCCGCCAAAAATAGGTAGTCCTTGGTGCAGTACTAAAGTGCATCAGATGGTGAAGCTTCAGTTCTGGAGATTTGGGGAGTATGGAGTACTCCTTCATTGCCATGACGTCCAGGTTAACTCAAATAGATCCGTTGAAAAATTATTTGTATTTGAGAGGACCATTAGCAAAAAAGAAAAAAAAAACCTCTTAAGAAACAACAACACAAAAAAATGTAAATATAAACATACAATGAATGCGATTACCTAACTTCTCAACAAAAAACTATTCAGTCGATCGATCAACGAATTGATATGGATACATATATATCGATTTATTGATTGATTAATCGATTGACTTTAACGGTATATCAACCTGTCTAGAATATACAGTCTGATGATCGTATCGGTGTGAAACCGACAGTCAGCAAGTGCCAATGACTCTGTGTCTATGCTATTCGAACTTAGATCTACTAATGTATTATCACCAATATTGATATTTATTCATAAATATTGATAAACATATTTATTAGCACACACACACACACACACACACACACACACAACAAACACACGCATATATATATATATATATATATATATATATATATATATAAGTATTATTCGGTCCAGTTAAACCGGAGTTGGGAGTAATTCCATCAGGACAAAAAAAAAAAAAAAAAAAAAATTCAACAGTGAACATTTAAATTTTCCTGGTAAAGAGCTCAATATAACTGACATTACAGAGTAATAATTTCTTTAAGAAAAAACAAAACCGGTCACATTTGGATTATAAATTTATTTCCATCCTGTTTTGATCTATCAAAAACCCAGAACAGGATGGAAATAAATTTATAATCCTAATATGACCGGTTTTGTTTTTTCTTAAAGAAATATATATATATATATATATATAACAAAAAGAAAATGTCAACAACTTAAAAGACAACAATCATTTTGATCTGGATGCAATATATAAATGGGGTCTGAATACTAATGATGCAGCTATACTAACTCTATGTCTAATCTTGAATAAGTTGAAACAGGTTCTAAAGAAAGGGGTATATCAGCAATATTCCAATCCAATGGATATATTGTAGCAAGGTTAAAATCGTTGTCTCCTTTCAGGGTATTTCATTTTCACATTTCTGTGTACGTGTGTGTGTGTGTGTGTGCGTTTGTGTGTGTGTGTGTGTGAGTGCGTACGTGTGCACATATGTACACAGACCTGCTGGTTAAGCTAATTATTGATTAAAAATGCACGAATTACTAATAATTGACCTATATGGTTGGGATAAGTACAAATGGAGATACCAGAATCGTCATCTGGTATCTATCGATTTATCTGTCTCTCTGGAATTGGTCTCCCAAAATGAACTGGATAGCTTCAGGCAGCAGCTGCACTGTAGAGCCTGAAGAACCGCAGCCCATATTCAACGTGTACCATTTTTAGCAGTGGAAGAACGGGTTAAGAGAAGGGGTTGGGGTGTATCGCAGAAACTTTGTTGACGCAAAATAACAATCGTCTCTAGTAACGGACGTCGACCTCGAACGTTGATAAAGCCGACGTTGACGTCGTCGACGACGCCAGGCTGTCGCTAGCAACGTCGACGGCAGAGAATGATGTTGGCAGAGGGGTCGGGGCGCCGTTGTCGAATGAGCTGGGGAAATCTGCGACGTTTGGCAATGAGTGTGAAGCCTTTCTCATGTTGTTTTCAACCGAGAACAGCCTCGGAATGAAACTCTGGGTCATCTGGCGGGAAATGGAACTTAAGGGCCAGGGGTGGAGGGGGAAGTTCATATTAGATGTTGGAGGGAGAGTAAAGAAAAAATTCGAATCAGAATAGTATTTTAGGGGACAGGGAGAGAAATATGTGGCGGAAAAAGAAAGTTAAGATGAACAATGAGTTTTAGTCAGAAAATTGATTGAAAGAATAGATAGGGCAAAGACAAAAGGAACGATGAAAGAGAGTTGGAGAAGATGAAGAAGATGTAAGAAGAAGAGGATGAAGAGAAGAAACGGAAGTGGGAAGAAAAGGAGGAGGAGAGATCGAAGTAGGAGGAAGAGGCGGACGAAGCAAAAACAAAGCTGTAAGAAAATAGGAATAAAGAAAAGGAAGATGTGGGATATAAATTGAACAATGAGAATGTTCAGATGAGAAGAAGAAGAAGAAGAAGAAGAAGAAGAAGAAGAAGAAGAAGAAGAAAGAAAGAAAGAAAGAAAAGTTGCAAGAGAACTAGAAGAAGACGTAAGGATAAGGAAGAGGACAAAAGAGACCTGTAAGAAAATATGAATTAAGAGAAGTTAGATGTGAGAAATACATTTATTTAGGAGACTGTTCAGAAGAAGAAGAAGAAGAAGAAGAAGAAGAAGAAGAAGAAGGGAAAATGATAAAAGAAAATAAAGATGGTTTGGTTTGTTTGGGTTTTATGGTAATCAACCTTTGTAGGTTATTTAATGCTAAATCCATTTTATACAAATAAATTCAATTTCAAGCATTTCAGTTTGGCATAAGTAGACAGTTTACTTCTATTTGACCCATAGATAGGTCTATTAGGTGCTATCACTCCGAGCCAGAGTGGACCTGGGAGTGATGGCAACGAAGGGGTACTCCGCATTCCTGGAACCTCACCATCAGATTGTTTAGTGTCATATCCAGGACAATCGTTGAGGGGAGGGGTCTTAATCCTCTGCAAAGATCCAGTCGGTGTATTCTACAGCCCCAGTCTACTGGGCAAAAAATAAAGATGTAAACGAACTGAAGAAGAAAGAGTAGGAGATGAAGGATAAAGTGGTGAACCACGGAAAACGGGACGAGGATTTAAAAATTCAAATCTGAAGTTCTTGTAAAATCAAATTAGAAAAGTAGAAAAAGAAGATTTTTAATTGGGATGAAAGGAATGAATATATATAAACGGTCTGGAACAAATAGATAGGAATAGATTTTTTCAAGTCTTCTTATTTTTCTTGTGTCGGGATCTAGAAGGTAAATGAATTGTCTCATAATTTCTTCCCAAAGAGCTTTCGACCATACTTTTGGTTGTCATCATGGGCTGGTGTAATTTACGGTTGACAGTTTGAGTTTTTATCATTTTAATAATTTGTAGCGTTTTGTTTTGAAGTTGTTGGTTGGAACGTTTTCAGCGTTTTATTTTAAAACGTTCAGTGGGAAAAAGGTTTACTCTTAGAGTTAATGATTTCTACTTACTAAACATATCTAAAATGTTGGTGCTGATTTGTCGCTGGTCGGTGTTTTATATGGAGACGCAGCGAATTTATTTATGCATGTATGCATATATATATATATATATATATATATATATATATATATATATATATATATATATCTTTAGAGAGAGAGAGAGAGAGAGAGAGAGAGAGAGAGAGAGAGAGAGAGAGAGAGAGATACAGGAAAAGAAGAAATATTCATCAATTGATAGACTGAAATGAATTTGAATAGACTTACACCCCCATATATATATATATGTATATATATATATATATAAGAGGGAAAATTATCAATATGGAACATTCGATTTTATTTCACAAAAACGAAGTCTACATTTGGCTAGGCAGAGAGAAACTTGCCTCTTTTTATTATATATATATATATATATATATGTGTGTGTGTGTGTGTGTGTGTCTGTGTTGAGTTGCAACAGTCAAATTAAGTGGCGTACTGAATGATATAAAAAAAAGATGATAGAAAACGTCATATAAGATCCAAAATTTAATCGACAACACTGATAAAATCACTGAATAAATAAATAGATAAATAATAAGAGATATACTTCTCTTTCCACTTCTGATGTGAAGCTTTTTTCTTTCAAAAGATTTAATTTTTGATGGAGCTATTTTTATAGCGAAACATCTCGCTTTGATTTTCCTTTTTGTTTCTATTTCCTCGTACCGTCCGACGATTTTATTCGAAACTTTATTTCTCTCTCTCTCTCACACACACACGCACACACACACACACACACACACACACACACACACACACACATATATATATATATATATATATATATATATATATATATATATATATATATATATATATAGTGACTCTCTTTGCATGTAATATTTGCTGTACACTTTTGCTATCAAACAACTTTTATGCTTTATGTTCTGACATAGTTTCATCAGTTTTATTACCCTTTTAGCTTTTATTTCATAGTGAGTGGCTTAATTATATCTATATATCTATAAATCTATATATACCTATCTATTTTTTATGAATGTTTTTCTGTCTATTCAACGCTCAGTTTTCGTTGTTCTTTTTTCTTTCTTTAACAAAAAAGAAAGAAAAACTATTAAGTAAGTCTGAACAATTTGAATGGTCTAAAATCAGAGATACAGTTTGTGTTTTATGTTCGAATGAATGAACTAAAAATTCATGAGGTAAATGCAAATTTTGTTGAACCAAAGAAATTCGTTCGACAGTGAAAATCTTTTATTTTCTAAAATTAATAAAATATCCAGAATCTTAAGCCTCTTGTTTCTCATATTTATTGTCTTGTAGCTGATTAATGAAGCAATTGTTTGAATAAAGAATTGATTTATTTCTCGAAATCCGAAAAGTAAACATTTTTTTTTTGCCTTAAGATGCCATTTTGCATTTTTTTTCTTCTTATTTTTTCTCATACTTTTGAACAGTCTTTCTTTCTTTCTTTCTTTCTTTCTTTCTTTCTTTCACTTTGAGATACCTTTTCTATTTTTCTTTTTCTCCCTTCTTTTTCTTATTTTATCGAGCATTCTTTCTCTTTATCAACCATTAACTCTTTCTTTCTTTCTTTCTTTCTTTCTTTCTTTTTTCAACAAGAGTAATACTGTCATTACTTCATTCTTCATGATCAACTTGCTCTTAAAATCTTAAAATCATTTCAAAAACAAAAAAAAAATGATCGGAAAATGTGTAAGGAGGGGGTCACTTTGTTTCCCCCACCAATCCCTTACACTACTTCTCCACACGACTCTGAAATTCCAAATTATAAATAGTTTTTATCGAGTCGACGTCTGTTGTTTACGTCTGTGGAACGTCTGCGACGCGCCTGACGTAGACGATGACGTGAACCCCAAATAACGTTACACAGATGTCAGGTGGAGAGGGTGTAAAATCGACCGAGAGAGAGAGAGAGAGAGAGAGAGAGAGAGAGAGAGAGAGAGAGAGAGAGAGAGAGAGAGACGGTGTTTCAGCATGGAAATGATACAGTGTCAATGTTCATAGAATACAAGTCAAAGTTTAACGCATAATTCTTTTTTTTTCTCTCAAATACTTTGTCTGGCAATGCACCTGTCTGTCTGAAAGTTTACAATCTGCCTGTTCAAACATCTATCAGTTAATCTATGATTCTTTTAGCCTTCCTTTCTGTCTGTCTGTTTTTTTTGTTTGTTTGTTTTTTTTTTTACTTCTTTTTGTCACTGGGTCATATTATAGACAATATCATATTCTAGTGTGAGTTAAATGTTTTACCATATTTTGGTTGTAAGTGCTTGTTTGTGGTGCACATATCACTTGACCAAAGCAGTTTAAGTTGTGGTAAAAGTACCTGCTGTGGTTGGTAGTATCGTGGTTGTTGGTGCACTGACACGTTGTGCATTCCTTCACTCAATATGTGATTTGAAAGCTGCACAGATGAACGGGCAACGTAGTCTTATTCGGGAAGTTCAAACTGGACCATAACACCGTGAAAGCAACTAAAAAACATTTATTGTGTGAAAGATGAAAGTGCAGATGATCGCAATCGAGTGACTATTAAGAAATGTTGTTCGGGTTGCAAGAACCTCGACGATCAGGCAAAATCAGGGTTAGAGTTAGAAGTGTGTATTTAGAAGCTGTGTTTCAAGCTATCGAGACAAATCCAGCGGGTAGCAGTCAAAGAGTATCGAGCGAGCTCGGCATCTTCAGTGTGGTTCGTCACTTTAAAAACTTCTTTAAAAGTACCAGGAGCTGCTGAATTGTGCCTTGAAGTTACCAAAATATTGCAATACTTTTGACATATTAGTAAATCAAATTGACTTTGTGTGGAATGTTATCTTGTTTTATTCTACATAGTATTAATAATATTATTTAGATCTTTGTAGTGCTTATTCCAATGTTTCAGCTGATATAATCTTTGTTCATCCCCTGGAAGTAAAAAAAAAAAGGAAAAAAGGAAAGGAAACTTTTGGCATCTCTAAAATTTCGTATGCGAGCCGAAAAAATAACTACTTGGTAGAATTTATTAAATTAACAAAGGTTAAGGTATTCATCTCACAAGCTAAATAATTGAAATATTTTGTTTCAGAAACTTTGGAAGATACAGCCATATATTTTCTTTAGGTTTCATCGAGTCTGGAGGTTTTTAGAAACCTCCTGAGCTGATAAAAAAGCCAGAAAAATCCACCCCTTAAAAAAACAACAAAAAACCAAAACCAAAACAAAACAAAAACAAAAGCTACAAATACCTCAAGATCTGTGTACGCTGGTTGTTATCCCTGCTGAAGGATTAGACACCTCAACTCCAAAATAGGACCATGTGTATGAAACTGAACTGCCTCTGATGGTGAGACTCCAGTTCTAGAGATCTGGGGAGTGCGGAGTGTCCTTTCATTGTCATTACTCCCAGGTTCACTCTGTCCATGTGTGGTTGTAACTTGTTAAGTACAATCACTATGTGGGTCAAGCAGATCTCTCTAAAAAAATTCTTATCAAATAAGAATACTTGATGTCATATAATTGTGTTTAAAAAACTCTAAAGAAACAACACAAAAAATGAACACAAACGTCCAATATACGCAATTCCGTAGTCTCTAATTATAAAATGACCCCTGAAGGGTTTGACATGCCATTTAAATCAATCAATAAATCGAAATCTTATCTCCTACAAAAAGACATCTTTATCCTGTTATATTATCGACATTAACAATCACTAATCGTATGAAAGTCCTTATCCCTTAGTGCTGATGCTATATATATAACAGTATTGGAAATGAATTATTTTTTCGAAGAAGAAAATGATTGATTCGATTAAGTATTACTCATAATTAGAACAACTGAAGACAGTAATAGTTCGGAATTTCATTTCCTCAAAATTACATTCGACTGTATGAGAATGTATCAATAAATTACTATTGAGATTGAGTCTAGCCTATAAATTGGATGATTTAAAAAAAAAAAAAATAAAAAAAAAAATAAACAAAAAACAAAGAAAAGGAAGTTAAAAGGGAATTTTGAAGAACTATCAGATAAATTACTAAACAAAATTTCATCTGTATATAGATATTGAATTAATTGAAATTTGTTCAGTGCAAAGATTCTTTTTAATTTAAAGGTGGATGAGTGAAGATTGTAAGTGATGCCCGAGGAGGCATAACAAATAACCAAACAATAATAGTAATTTTGGCCAGACAACAAGACCTTATAATAATAATAATAGAAAAAGAAAAAAAAAAAGAAATAAATTACAAGAGAACTTGCAGAATTGTGGACTTGGCTGTTCCTGCTGACTACAGAGAAAGTTGAAAGAAAATGAAAAGAACGATAAGTACCTTGCTAGGGAATTGAAAAAACTGTGGAACATGAAAGTGACGATTATATCAACTGTAATTGGTGCTCTTGGTACAGTCACCAAAGGATTGATACAAAGGCTGGAGGACTTAGAAATAACAGGACGAGTGGAGACCATCCAAACAGCTACATTATTGAGATCAACCAGAATACTGAGAAGAGTCCTGGAGAGTTGAGGAGACTTCCTGTCACTCAAACTTCAGTGAAAGTCCATCAGCTAACACTGATGTGAAAAACTCTCAAGGAGCAATATTAATATACTGTATTGACCTTTTGAAAAACATCTTGTTTAATAGATAAGTTTTCTATCCGGAAAGATAACAAGTTGGCAGAAAATGGAATAAGGAAATTTCAAAAAGAGGGAAATTGTAGAAAACAATGGCAAATATATTGTTCAATTAAATGAATCATTCGAGTTGTGTGTGGTGTAATGGTCACAGAAGTGAAAAATAGAACCAGTGAGTGAAATTTCCTGACGAAAATGTTTACGTTCACTTTGCACCGATACCATTGGTAGAGGTCGGTATTTATCAAAGCTTTCTTCCTGCTATATATTAAATAGCAGAGTGGGATGTCCTGTCTAGACTCGGTAAGTGACCAGTCTAGAAAGAAGGATTGGTCAGAATTCAAAATCACGAGTCAATAATCACTAAGGCAGTCTAATGTGGTTTTCAACTTTGTTCAGTCAGCTACTGCAAAGTTATATATGCTAAGTTGTACCGACCCTTGCTCTTTTCCTTTGAACTTTGGGGAATGTACAGGTATCGACCCATGCTCTTTTTTTCTTTGAACTTTGGGGAATGTACAGGTATCGACCCTTGCTCTTTTCCTTTGAACTTTGGGGAATGTACAGGTACCGACCCTTGCACTTTGTTTCTTTGAACTTTGGGGAATGTACAGGTACCGAGCCTTGCTCTTTTTTTCTTTGAACTTTGGGGAATGTACAGGTACCGAGCCTTGCTCTTTCTTTCTTTGAAGTTTTGGCAATGTACAGGTACCGAGCCTTGCTCTTTTCCTTTGAACTTTGGGGAATGTACAGGTATCGACCCTTGCCCTTTTTTTCTTTGAACTTTGGGGAATGTACAGGTATCGACCCTTGCTCTTTTCCTTTGAACTTTGGGGAATGTACAGGTATCGACCTTTGCTCTTTTCCTTTGAACTTTGTGGAATGTACAGGTATCGACCCTTGCCCTTTTTTTCTTTGAACTTTGGGGAATGTACAGGTATCGACCCTTGCTATTTTCCTTTGAACTTTGGGGAATGTACAGGTACCGAGCCTTGCTCTTTTTTTCTTTGAACTTTGGGGAATGTACAGGCATCGACCCTTGCTCTTTTCCTTTGAACTTTGGGGAATGTACAGGTATCGACCCTTGCCCTTTTTTTCTTTGAACTTTGGGGAATGTACAGGTATCGACCCTTGCTATTTTCCTTTGAACTTTGGGGAATGTACAGGCATCGACCCTTGCTCTTCTCCTTTGAACTTTGGGGAATGTACAGGTATCGACCCTTGTTCTTTTTTTCTTTGAACTTTGGGGAATGTACAGGTATCGACCCTTGCTCTTTTCCTTTGAACTTTGGGGAATGTACAGGTATCGACCCTTGCTATTTTCCTTTGAACTTTGGGGAATGTACAGGTATCGACTATTGCCCTTTTTTTTCTTTGAACTTTTGGGAATGTACAGGTATCGACCCTTGCTCTTTTTTTCTTTGAACTTTGGGGAATGTACAGGTATCGACTTTTGCTCTTTTCCTTTGAACTTTGGGGAATGTACAGGTATCGACTATTGCCCTTTTTTTTCTTTGAACTTTGGGGAATGTACAGGTATCGACCCTTGCTCTTTTCCTTTGAACTTTGGGGAATGTACAGGTATCGACCCTTGCTCTTTTCCTTTGAACTTTGGGGAATATACAGGTATCGACCCTTGCTCTTTTTTCTTTGAACTTTGGGGAATGTACAGGTATCGACCCTTGCACTTTGTTTCTTTGAACTTTGTGGAATGTACAGGTATCGACCCTTGCTCTTTTCCTTTGAACTTCTGAGAATGTACAGAGAGAGAGGCTAAGTGCATGAGCTACTACTGATCTTCAGTAAAAACTTGCTTAATCCTGCCCCAGGATCCTGGCACTGACCCATGAAATCTTATTAGTTTAACGGATGACGTCATCAAATATTTTTTCATTACCTAAACAATTTGATAAAGAAATATTGTATTGTGTTTAATCCTTTTAACTATTTTAAATTATTTAATAATAGAAAATATTTTTATATATATAAGTGTGTGTGTGTGCGTATGTGCGTGTTTGTGTGTGTTATAATAGTGTTAATTTTTGTACAAAAAGACGCTTGAGAAACTGTAATTTTTACATGGGTATTTTTGCAGTCACTGACCAATCAGCGTATTCGTTTGAGATGCAGCCTTTTTTAATCGTGTTGAAATAGCAGACGATAAAACTTTATTTGCCTCGAACATTTTGAAGGATCAAAACTCAAAATCATTTAAGAAATCTTTTCTCTCCAAGACTGTTGAAAATACGTTACCATAGAAAAATGAATTCAATTTTTATCTAATTTAGAGTTTATCTGAATCTTATAAATGAAGCGATAAATTAGAGTAACCATTTGTATGTAGTTGAGAATTTGTTTCAATGCAATCCTTTTTCATCTTTATTTCGTTTTTGAGTGAAAATTCAAAATTCTCTTTCCTCAAGAAGGAATTTCTTTTTAATTTCGTATAATCATTCTTCCATATTTGCTACTACTAATATAACATTCTCTACTGCTGATTTTCAAATTTAGCATTGCATATACATATAAGCATTCAAATGTACTTTGACTCTGATTAATGACAAACACACACAAATATCTTTTATACACACAAAGTATATTATCAAGTATTGAAACAATGCAAACTGCTATTAACTTTTGGCTTGTAGATATTATATTGGGGTATATTAATGGTCTAACTAATATTACATTTTCTAATAAGAAAAGAGACTGTAACTTTGGATGTTTATCAACAAACTTTTCACTCAAGTTAAATAAATAAAATTTATTGAATTTGTTGAACTGTACTTAAATCATTTACACACTTTTCCGCTACACACACACCACACACACACACAATCAAATTATGCATATATATATATATATATATATATATATATATATGTGTGTGTGTGTGTGTGTGTGTGTGTTTGTGTATGTGAGTGTATGAATCCAATTATTCTTCCTCCACCTATGAGTAAATAGTAGGGCAGACAGGGTTCTTTAATCTTGATTAGGCAACTAGTATAGGAGAAGGAAAACTCTAAATTCAAACCCGTTAAACTCTGTTTAAAAATTGACTTTGTGTCATATCCTGGCCGAGTGGAGGTACTGGTAAATACATGTATGTGCATGTGTGTGTGTCATGAGGAAACAAAATCGAACAAAAATCAACACAGGAGTTAAGACACCATTACTTATGTTTTGGGGTGCATATGGTGTGATTTGCACCCTAAGTAGACTAAGGTACGAAAAATCCAAAAATTTAAGTTTTAAAATAGTCTGTCTGTGGCTTTGGTGTGACAATTGGAATGTTTTATTAAATAAATTGATAATAATAATAATAATAATAATAATAATAATAATTGCTTTTTGAAATTTTAACCCCAACATTTCACCTATTGTTCAAAACTAGTTTTGCTTTTGAGTGGGGTCAGAAGCAAAGTTGATTAAAACTTGATTTTTAAACTTCATGCTTGATTGCCCTCCTCTCCATTCCGTGTGAGTGTGTGTGTGTGTGTGTGTGTGTAAGTGGGAGCTTTTGTAATACGCACTAGTGCATGTCCTATATTTGCCCACGGCAAATATGTGCTATTGAACGATAAACGTGTAAGGGAAGATTTTATTGCTTGGCTGACGCAGTAATACGAATAAGCTGCCTTCAGCTTTTTAATTATTTGGTTTAAAAAGAAAATTAGCAGTCGGGACCAACTTGTCAGTCATGAAAAGTAAAATGAAATTAAAAGAACAAAACCAAAGCAAAACCCTCCAAAATTTGTTCCCATTGTAAATAAATGTGGCGTTATCTTCGATTTACCGCCGCATATAAGATACGCGTATTGATTGAAAGGACATTAATTAATTGTCGGCAATTAAAAACTGATAAGTAAACAACAACAATTCTACTACTAAAAATAATAATAAATTATGGAAGACATTAAAATTTGACTATATTGATAAATGTTATTTGCTTAAACCAGAATCTGTCCGAGAAGATGAAACGAATAAAACTCTCTGGAATTTGGAAATAGAAATGGATCACCTAATCCCAGCCAGAAGATATAATGTTAATTGACAAGAAAAAAAGAACTTACCGTCGGATAAATAATGCCGTTCCTGCGAACCACTGAGTAAAATACAAAAAGAAAAAAGAAAGCAAACAGATTGACTTTGCCAGAAAACTGAAAAAAAAAAAAAAAAAAAAACGCAAAAAAATAACATGTGGATGACGGTGATACCAACTGTAGTTGCTGCGCTTGGAACAGTCCAAAAAAAGTTTGGAATGGAGATTGGGGGAATTGGAGTTCAGAGGATGAATCGAGAACATCCAGACTACTGTGTGGCTAAAATCAGCTAGAATACTGAGAATAGTCCTTGATACCTGAGGAGATTTGCTGAAACTTAGACACCTGTGAAAGACCATCAGCTGATTTTAGTGAAACAACACAAACAGCACAAGGATCAACAGAACAACAATAACTAGAAAAGAAAAATGAAAAAAAAAAAAGAGTATAAGACTAGACATGACTGGGTGTGGAAGTGATCCACTTGGGATTGTACAGAAAAATTTAATTTGACTCTACGAACAATTCATAAACTTTTAAGTTCCCATGTACTGGTGAAGTAGATCTGATGAAAAATTATCAATATCAGGAACACTTAATATCATACAACTGTGCTAACATCAAAACTCATAAGGAATCACATCGTAAATATGAACGTATAATGTATCCAATACCTTGACCTCGCAGCATACAATAAACCCAGACGAGTTGATATTACGTTAAAATCAATTAATCAACCTATCAACTAAATCCAGCTCAGAAGACCAGACTTTATTAAGAAGAAGAAAAATTGTCATCTAGCGGATTTTTCTTTTCCAGACGACCATAATGTGAAAATAAAATAAAATCGAAAAGATAGACAAATACTTGGATCTTGGCAGAGAGCTTAAAATGGTGTGGAACATGAGAGTGACGGTGATACTAATTTTAGTTGGAGCCCTTGTAACTTTCCGCAAGAATCTTGAAAAGAGACTTGATAAACTGGGGATCAGAGAAAGAATCGAGATCATTCCGACCACAGATTGAATAATACAGAAGATTATTTACCTGGAGACTTGAGGAAATTGCTTTTTGTCAGACTTTAATGAAAAACCATCAGTTGAAATTGGTGCGAAAATGAGTAAAAACCCGTTGAAGAATTGTAAGAAACTGGAAATTAAACTGATAATTAAATAATAATAATAATAATAATAATAATAATAATAATAATAATAATAATAATAATTCCATCATTATCACTGTGCATAGCTAAACCTGGCCTTTCCTCTCCTCACTCAATAATAATAATTGAAGGTGAGAAAATATCACTTGATAAAGTTAAAAGTCTTCTCACGAATGTTTGTTGGATTGGTGAGAGGAGCTTTGTGTTGACAATATAGAACAATCATTTATTGATAAACTCCACAGGGAACGAAAAAGTAATTTATCGTTTTGAGAAGATAAGCTGTAATTGATGCATTGCCGAATTGTCAAATAAATGTAGTATGTCATCAAGAACTTCTAACCAACACCCACAAAATAAGCAGGGTAAATTTTTTTTAATGATAGTCACATGAAACCACGTGGCAAGATGGAGGAATTTAGCTTTAAGAAATTTCTTAGGAGATTGTAAATAATCATGTTCATACATAGTTATATATGGTAAATAATTATTTTCATACACAAACGTAAATATACATACTAGAAGGGCTGCCCGGGGTTGCATTGGTGGAGGAAATAAAATCTCTTATAGATATAGGGTTTGTTGCTCTTTTTGGAATTATTTAAAAAAATCTTCTGAGCCCAGTAGTTTCTATAGTATATTTTAATTGAAAAAAAAAAGCCCAACAAAAAGCAAAAAAAAAAAAAAAAAAAACCCAAACAAACAATCCTTTCCAATCAAAAAATATTATAAATTTATTACATTTTTCATGGTACGATTCAGAGCAGATGTTGCTTTTCAAAATTTTTTTAATGAATTAAATTATCCGAGGAGTTATACTTGTAAGAAATAGAAATATTTCTCCATGTTGTAAAATTAAGAGACAAATAGATAAAAACGATTCCCTTCATTAAAAAACTTTAACACGAATTCATACAAAATTATCTTTTTCAAAAATAAGAACATTAATGAAAAAATAAATGTTTGTGTTTTAATGCACTTTTCATCTTTCGATTCGGATTGATTTTCTACAAGGTGTCACTTTTCAATAAAGCTTTAATGATCAAAATTCTCTGAGGCTTCATAAGAAATAGAAATATCTACCCATTTCCAAATGTTTCTCTAAGAAAATTCAAAAATTAAATGAGTTACAGAATCTTAAAATGTATTTTTACAAAGTTTTTCTAAAATAAAACCAAAATAATTATATTTATAACTGAATAAATTACAAAAGTGAAATTAACAGTTAATCCAGTTATTTAGAATGTATAAACAATTGTTATAAAGAAACGGTTATGATATTATTTTAAAAAATTATGAGAACGGTACAAAGATCTGTGTGTATAAGTCTTAGTTCTTGCCACCCTCTTGGATGGCGCACAGTTATGGTTTACTTATTGTCATTATTATTAAGTGTCTGCACTATCCTTAGCATCCACTGGATTGACTTCGTCACTAAGATTGAAGTCCTTGAAAAACCGAAGATCACCAGCATTGAGGCCATCCTACTGAAGTTTCAGCTACGCTCGGCAGGACACGTCTCCATGATAAGAAATCCTTGCCTGTCTATGATTCAAGGATCGCTGAAAAAATCCTTTGGTGGTTGTCACATTGAGTATCACCGATGGGTCACCCTAACTGATAAACGGTTTGCCTGGCGTCTTATCACAATCCTTGTTCTTTCTTCCTTTGAAAACGCCCGCGGGGCTGCTGTCAAGGAGAAAAGGTGCAGGGGGAAGAACCAAAGCACTATGTCATCAAACCCTGACTTGACTTTCATCTGCGGCTGCAGCGACTGACCCTGTATGTCCTAAATCGGCCTTATCAGCCACCAACAAGTCTGTAGTCAATAAGAAATGCCTCCTTTTTTTATTAACATTCACCCAGCTATTATGTGATAATTAAGAAAATACTAACAATAAGAAATAATTATGTGATTATTAAGAAAATAAACCACAAATATATTCTAATTTATTGGTAGTTTCACCCCCAAAAAACAACAGAAATTGAAGAAGATTCGTTTGATTAATTTTCTTTCACATAAAAGATAAAATATGCTAGAACATCAATAATCGTCATAATTTTGGTAATTTCATTTTTTCTCAAATTATTAATTATTCTAAATGAACATTTATAAGGGAACATTATTTGATTCTTTCTCTTGTCTTTTGATTGATTTGTCTTCCTTTTAGCGATGCAACATAATGAACTCCTTGTTTCAGTCTAATTTGATTCAGAAAGAGTGAAAAACAAGGGAGATAATAAAAGTAGCAGTTATAAATCTGAAAATTTCCAATTTGGGCTAACCAAAATGTAACTCAGCTTCCATTACCTGAATTGATTTTACAGCAATTTCACTTTCATTAGTGGACAATTCTTGGAATACCTTAGGAGAAAAAATTTCATATTAACAATAATTTGCTTACAAACAGACCCAAAGATTTAATATTATAATAGATGTGTGTGTATGTTTATAAATTATAGAAATTCTTAAACAAAAGTCCAACCTTTCCGCCTTAAATGAATTCTGTGGTTGGGCTAATAAAAAAAAGTATTATTGAGTCAATTTGGTGAACAGACGACTAGGAACCTAGAAGTCCTGCTTAGGAAGTCATTTACATACTAATGTGCTTGAAAGGTATTGCAGTTTTTACAGACCTTAACTCCTTATTCCCTTGAGCTATGGGTTAAACAGTACCACTATTGTTCCTCTACAGGGTGGCCGATAAAAGACTGACTCATAAAAGATAGCTTTCGCTGCTGCCTCTGTGCAAACACTTTTGCAATGACCAGTTTGTGGGTGGTCTGTCACTGTGCCATGAGTTTTCAATCTGTACACTAAGCTCTTTATCATGTTTGTACTTGGGGGTTCTTCATATTAAAATAGGTGACACAGTATTTTCTTACCGTTGAAATTCTTGATCTATCAGTTGAATAGTAAAATTTTGTTATTTAAGTTTATTCTTTCACACTATAACTTGACTTTTTCCATTGAAGATTATTTCTATCTGACAAATAATGCAAAAATTAAATTCAAAACAAGAAAGTTATGCTTTTAAAATAGGTCAGTCTTTTGTGAGTCATCCTCTACAATGATGACTTTGGCATTAAATTACCCACATTGTTTGATATACCATTAAACAAAGAAACCAAACGAAACTTTCACTCAGATGCTATTTCCTGTTCACATCCAAAGACTATGACGCCAAAATATTATTAATATTTTTAATCTCTGCGAGTTTTTCCCACTAGTTAAAACTGGAAGTTTTTGTCTGAAGTCTGAGATAAGAATTTTCCTTTGCAAGGGTCGGAGGACAACAGATTGATTGAAGCCTTCTTCAGGGGCACGAAACTTGGGTGACCGATTCCATTTCCCTCTCGTTGCACCAAGCACGCGTTTTCACTTTATAAAACAAGGAGTAAGTAAATTGTGACGAGAGGAACCCAGTTGAGAGTCGCTGTATATTGATAGTTATTTACTAAGTTTTGCCGAGTCTGGAACAAGGTTACAAGCATGTGGTACCCAGTAAGTATATAGACTTCATTACAATCGCGAAGGGTTTAACAAGACGAGATTTATTAACACCAGTGCTTCAGGAGATGTCTAGAGTTTATCGAAGCATTTTAATTCCGTTTTTTGACGCAAAAATCTTAGCAGAGATAATGATCAATTATTTCAAAAATCATTTATAAGTGATACCGAAAAACATTCCAAGTAGTCTAGTCTTCAACAGATTCATAGCACACATGCATCCAGTGAATATCAACATTATGCCGATCGTGACAGTCTGCGAAAACAAGATGCTGACAATTATTCAACGACAAATTCTTTATAGACAATTCTACTGAAAAGAAAGAGAATCCTTATTGAGTAGTGGCTACGGTGTTGAACTTTGACATCGTAGTAAGCGATATCGAACTCTATCACGTTCACTTTTGGACCAATACTCTCGGGAAAAGTATGAACTGCCTTATCCCACCAGCTATGATTTAAATGGTACCACTATTGTTCTTTGTAAAAATGGTTTTGGCATAAAACAATCCACGAAGGTTGATATGCCATCAAATAAAGAAATGAAATGAAACCTAAAAGTATCACTTGTATTAACTCCAATAAGCAAACTATAGATTACTCGTACACGTTTTCACTTCATCAATAACGTTTGAATTATATATTACTTTATAACGTTTTTGATCTCACTAAGACATAAACGGATTGTACCATATCCTCATTAAATGGCAAGCCGCTAATTTGTAAACCAGTTCATATAACTCGGTAGCAATATCTCATCTATTGAAAGCGATGTCAACATGCGCATTGGTAAAGCATGGACTGCTATCATTCTAACGACCGTAAGAAAATCTGGTCTTTATGATGAAATAAAGCAGGAATTCTTCTTAGCTGTAGCTGTTTCAGTATTACTATCTGGTTGCACCACGTGGACTTTAACGAAACCCTTGAACAAAAGACCTGATGGGAAATACATATGGATGCTGCGTGCTGTTTTGAACGAATTCTGGAAGCTGCAACCAAGAAAACATCAGTTGTACGGCCACTTATTTTCCTACACACAAACCATTCAAATAAGACGAGAAAAGACACAGATGGAGAAGTAAGGACAACCTCATAAGCAAAATTCTTCTTCGGACACCAACACATAGAAACACCAGGGCTGACCAACCAAAACTGATGACCTTACCACCATTTTGAATAGCCTTGAAAGAAATATTTTGGGGAAATTAAAATCAATTCTAAACATTGCATAGTTTACACTTATGGAAAAATATCCTGAAAAAATTATTTTTGTTCTTTTTTCCAAAATGCCTTCATTTGTTGAATGAGCCTCACATATAGCAAGTAAACACACATATACACAGACATAAATAAATACACACACACACACACACACACACACACACATATATATATATATATGTATATTAACTATATTAACATGTACACTTTTATTAACAACTTTTGTGTGTTGTGGTCTGATATAATTTTTATTGGTTTTATTACCGTTTTAAATTTGACCTCACCGTGAATAGCTTAATTATTATCATCATGTTCAAATTACATTGACAGCACAGAATTCGCCATCCATCCCAATCATTAATCACTCTTGTATCCAAAATCCACACAGTCGATTTATATAAATCTTTGGCGGGTTCATGTGCCTAAGTCTCTTAGAGATCGTCACTTATCAGTTTGTCCTTTCTTCTCCAGCAATATCCAGCATCTCTTCTTCGTCTGGAATGGTTTGTGAGATCGGAGGTAAGTAGCCGTACAACTGTTGTTTCGGGGAGGGCTGATTCGAGATTTTTTTCAAGAAAAAGCTGCTAGCCAAAAAGAAAGATTTCAGAAGTGAAAAGAATACTTTAAGAATATGCTGGGAAACCCGCCTGAAATCATTAAAAAACACACCCCACAAAGTTAATGGCTAACAAGACGTCAAACTAGGACAGATTACGGAAGAAGAATATTGGAAAAAAAAATTAAAAGCAGGAAAACTGCAAGCTTCAACGAAATACCTCCTAAAAAATGGAAGACGACATACTTCTTCGATTGTATAACGTTGCGTATAAACAAAACACAATATAGATGGACAAAAGGCTGTATCCTCCTTTTCCACTAGAAAGACAATCTTGGAATCTCAAAGAACTACTGTGATAGCTGCTAAACTTATAATGCCCTGCTTCTCAATCGAATCCAACCTGAAATCAAGAAAATTCTTTCAGAAAATCAAAACGGTTTTCTTTGGAAACGATCCACAATCTCACAGATTCTGATAATCCACTGAATCATTGAAGGAATACATGGTGCAAAAATTACAAGGCTTATATATATATATATATATATATATATATATATATATATATATATATATATATATATATATATATTAGTTCGTGTTTGAGTGCATGCATTAATTTGCTATTTCACTATATTGATAATTATATCTGATAATCTTTATTATACGTAAATATGTAGACGCACTTATCAAATTGAGACAGATACATAAATGGATAGATAGATAAATATTTATGAAACTTATCTTTGCTACAAGTATGGAGCATAGTCAATATCAAACTTCTAACGTTGTAGCAATTGATGTTGAAAACTAGTTCACATCATTTACCCCTTTAGTCTTCCATATTGTCATTTAATAATCTTAGTTTAGCCTCGCACAAAAATACTATTGCGGGACACCAGCTGGAAAACAAATACTATATATAATAGTTATGGTCTGCTAGCCTTATGTTGTTGTTGTTTTTTTTTTTTTTGTTTTATCTCTAGCCATACACCGAAGCATCCAACACAGTTTCCAAGTGATCTGGGGGGAAAAAAGAAAGAAAAACGAAAGAAAGAAAAAAGCCTAAAACAATGATGATTGAAATCTTCATATCCAATCAGCATCATCGACGCGACTGGCGCTTTTATACCGATTATCTTGTAATCTTTCGAAATTCAACCTTGCAGATAGGATCGCTTCCAAGACCTAGCACTCCGTTTCTATGGTAACTACTGGCGCTCTTTTCCCTCGGGATTTTTCCGTACCCTGTATGCCAAAAGAAATTGCAGGGATCACACATTTATTCTCACGCACTCATAGTTTTTCTGGTTTAGTCGGACAGGAAGCCGCAAGGCTAAGGATTCATGAGGACAGAAAAACTCTAAGCAAATGGGCCTAGATTGTTGCTAGAGAATTGTTGTTTGAAAATTTGGATTTTAGAATCTTTGTTGTGAAATTATTGCTCTGGGATTATTATTTTAGAAATTATTCAAGAATAATGTGAAATTATTGCTCTGGGATTATTATTTTAGAAATTATTCAAGAATTATTGAACTAGAATCATTGTTCTCGAATCTTTATTCTATGATTATTGTTCTAGAATTGTTCTTCCAGAATGTTTTATCGAAATATTGTTCTAGAATTTTTATTCTGGATTGTTTTTCTCCGTCTTGATCTTGTAAGCTTCCATCAAGGTCAATTTCGGATATTCCCATCTTTGGAGTGAAATTTCAGAGACAGTGCTGTATTATTCACTTACTTGCTGTTTCTTCTTCAAATGTAAATTCATGGTTTTCTTTGTTCATCTCAACATCTTCTAAGTGAATACATTGCAGCCGCCAACCAAGCAAACAAGAGATCTCTGAGCAGCAAGATTACTCAAAGGTACAACGTATACCATTTATTTACGCACTTCTGTCCTGCTCTCTTTTGGATTAGTTTTGAAAGGTGTAAAGCTAAGGGGAGACTACGCTGAACAAACCGTAGTGTCTCTACACGAACACAGACTCCGACTAGTGAATGGAGTCAGACAAGATGCTGAAACCCGCACAATGGTTGGTCGTTTGGAACTGGCCTTGCTTCTGATGTTGAGGTATGCGAATCAATAGATCGATTTCAACAGTATGACAATTCATATAGGGTTATTTAATACCTTAAGATTAGGGAATTGCGTTCATTGTACATTTACATTTACAATTTTCGTAGAGTTAATTATTAAGTTTTTATACATACTTATATATCAAGAATTCCCATCTAATTCAAATGATTTA
>OY757935.1:50129894-50317394 GCA_963585895.1 Sepioteuthis lessoniana | reverse complement strand
ATACTCCTCTTAAAGATTAATCTTGCATTATATCTTGCCCATAGTAGTGGGTGGAGTAAATATGCTCTTCGGAAAGTATGAATCCATTTGTTAAGAGTCTACGCAATTATCTTGCTAATGAGTGGATCTTTATGACGAGGCTTTCCATTATGATGTTATTGGATGCTCCCATACGTTTAATCTTGTACCGGACAAAGCGTTGTATCTGTTGCCTCATGGGAGAAATTCCTACGTATTTCCTACTGGAGTCCGAAACCAGGTAAAGATGAATTTCGAATGCTCTTTCCAAAGGTAGATTGTTCCATTCCACTTAAAATATTGGAGCAACACAATCTTCATAACCTATTGTTTGAATACCTACTGTCCTGTTCTAAGCTAACGACAGGAAATATTAACTGCCAATTATTTACACAAAATTTTGCGCCAGAAAAACTTGTTATTTCATCACTTAAACTCCTCATAGTTCAGAACAAGTAATCCATTTCAACTGAAGTCCATCATTTAATACTCAAAACGGAAATACAGTAAATCATCTTAAGTCAATTTAAGATCCAGATTAAAGGCAAATGTTCTTTAGGGAAAGTTTTTTTTAATTCTCTCCCTCCCCCCCTCTCTCTCTCTGAAATGACAGGAGCTTGGAAGATAGATCAATATGAAGAGACTCTAAGTCTCTTCATATTGATCTATTTTCCAAGCTCCTGTCATTTCATAAACCTTTCTGCATTTCGGGTTTGTTAACGAGATAAAGGTCATTTATTATTAATTCTTTCATCTTGTGTTTTTTCTACTTAATTTTCAGACACATGGTCACTTTTTAAGCCAAGTAAAACTGATTTAAATTCTAAGTTTTCCTTCTTCTAGTGAAGATTTCTAACCAAGATTAAAGAACCAAGTTTGCCCTAATAAACATTGAATAAAAGAACTGATAGGTTCATGCCTTTTTTAAGGGCAGTAGCTGAAGAGAAACGCAAGTAGCTTCGTCCTGCATTTGAACTCGGGTCACTGATTCTATTTCGTACGACTACAACCGTTACGCAAAGCTCGCCCTCCTTTTTTTACGTAATTCACTCGACGCACCATTCTACGACAAAGAACAACAACCAGTTTAATATATGCTCTCGACGAGTTTCAAACTCACGTCCCGTGGAAGCAACGTGAAATGCATTAACTGTTCTAATAAGTAAGTAAAGTTGGTGACAGTAGTCGATGGCAACCCGAAGGCTCCCTTTTCAATAGCGAGGGGAGGGTGCTACTCTTTTCCTTGGATTGCTTCACTTTACCCTTGATACGTACCTTTCGATGTTAAGCGTTAAGCAAAGAGGTATCAAGTACCATTTTTGAGTCTTTGGTATGACTGAAACTGGGATTGAAATAAGTGAGTCATGAAAAGACATTGGTTAGTGCTACCAAAATTAAACCTTTTAAACGCAGCCTTGACTCAACTATCAATCTTTCTCAGCAGCACAATTGTTGTTATTTTTTTTTTTTTTACACGGGTTGTATTTTGAAATTTATTTTGTAATAAAACCTTGTCAATTATTGATTTTAAATCTTAATTACTTGGGTTTTAATTCTTAGTTGTTTAAAAAAATATAACTCATTGATGTCATCAACGAAGTGTGTGGACCGGAAATGGATAAGCTCTTTGCCTAAACAACGAGATGAACTTAAATTGTTCACAAAACCTGCTAATCTAAGCGGTCACCAGTCTAACTACTAAATAGTGTTATTTTTTCTTAACTTCAAGCGTACAAATAATAGTTGTTACTTACTGAACTTTACTTTGTTTCACGAAAAGCATTTTAGACTACTCTGAGTATCTGAAGTTACAAAGTTGTCACTCATCAAAGTATTAACCAGGTACATTACTGCTTAACTTCGGTGTCCTGGCAGGAACCAATGCTTTCAACGAGATTTGCTTAGCTTAATTTGACACAAAGCCAGAACTATGAGGAACCCAGTGAGAATCGAATTAGCAATAGTCTGGCAGCTTAGCTTGCTAACGAAGTGTGGCACGCTTAAAAATTAAATATCACTTAGATTTAGCTCAAAGCCCCGAGTACGAAGCATTTAGTAAGGAACGCACCCATTACTCTGTAATAATCAGACTGCGAAAGGAGCTTGTTAACCATTACATAACAATAAGGTTTGTTGTTTAACATTTTTTCTGCTCATAGCTGATAAATGAAAGTTTGAGTCTTGTGGATTTGATTGATTGATTTAATGATTTTAACAGTATGTTAAATCGTTATTTCATGAATAGAGGGTTAAGGAATCGCCTTCATTGCACATCTATATTTACATTGTGTCATTGTTTCCGAAGAGTTTTGCGTATATTTATATCTTATCAAATATTCTTATCTAATACAAATAATTTGTTCACAATTGTATGGTTTCAGGTATTCCTATCTAATACAAATAATTATGCGGTTTGCAGATATTATCTCTGTATAGTCATTTGTTAGTTCTCATTCATATGGTTTCACGTAACTAATAATGATCCTGAGTAAGCAATTATTGCCGCAAGAAATTATTCTTAAAACAATTAATTTACACAAAGTTCTATGATTTTAAGTATTCTAATGCAATATCAATTAATTTCTAAACTAATCTATTCGACTTTAACGGGTACTGCTACTTCGGGTCGGTGTAGACCTTGAAGGACTGGTAATGAATGGAGTACTTCACACTTTCCATAATTGAAGTCTCACTATCAGATGCAATCTATGCCACGTTTATTTTTTGGGGTGGAGGGTCTTAACCCTGCACAGAGAATACAATTAGCCCCGACGAGTGAGCTATAAACTTATAGTGGTTTGTAGAATGTCTAATGATTTTTGAAGATTATACGCTTGTCTTCTTTAGTTGTAAGATTCCTGATTTGTCAAAAGTATTTAACCAAAACTCAAAAGTGCCGAAACTTCTCCTTTCAATCAAATGAGGAACAGTCAACCACCATTGATCAATTCCACCTAAAACGTACTGAATAAACCGAAACATTTATTGTCATTACTTAATAAGAAGATTAGTATAAAACTATTTGAGAACAGAACCTTCTTCGATTCTGACTGGTTGATTTTTTAGTGACGTCATTTAAATTCTTTGCGTTTCGTTTGACTGACTCACAATTGTCGTTTAATAGAATTTCCTTTCGAAATATTTATTTTCATTAATGTCAAATTAAACCAAATCATTTAGAATTTTTTTTACCTGATCTCATAATTAGCATCGGATTTAAACCTAAAGAAATAATTCACTAAATTATTGTTTTAATGATAAAAGTTAACATTCTAACAGCATGTGTATTTTATATTGTATTAAAACACTTTTAAGAAATTAGCTTGCAGTACATGAAGGTTTCACTTCAGCATTTCTGAAAGCTTGTAAACCCTTAAAAAATAGAGCATAAACCCGAAAATAAATGACAAAGAAACGTTCTATTAACAAATGAAAATCTTGGAAAAAAGTAGTATCTTTTCAGTGCCATTACTCCCTGGTCCACTCTGCTTGTACCTGTTATCTATGTGTCAAATAGACCAGTTAAAGAATTAAATGTATTCAATTGGTCTGTGTATAAAAATAAACCTCTAATGAAACAACTGCACAAAAATATAAACAAAAATTGTACAATAAACACGATTCCCTAACCTCTCGACATAAAATAACCCAAAATAGGCTGACATTCCATTAAAATCAATCAATCAACTCTTGACTCATGATGTCTCATGTTTGCTTAATTTTTAAAAAGTAAATAAAAAATAAAAATTAAAAAAATTTCTGAATAATAAAAATGAATAAAAAAAAAGGTCATACCTTGTTTTGGTTGAGTTGAGAACTTTTCATCACAGCCTTATAATGGTTTACTTAGCTTAGTTTAATTATATCCAAGGTCATGTGTGTTTTGACATTCTAGCTCAGCTCTTGTTGGAGATTAGTTAGAAGTAAATGTACATGTAGATTTCCGTAGATTATTTTTAAAATGAAACTTACTTAAGCCTTAAAATAATGGCCCTGCCTTCTAATGTAACACAGAAACTAGAAAAGAAATTAAAAAGAAAAGATTCATTAATTAATGAAAATCTGGAAAAAATGAAGAAGATCAAACGAAAAAGTAGAAATACATTATTTCTTGAAAATAACGTTGTGTCTTCTTCTCAGCATGAGATAAATACCATTATGTGGCTTAGTCACCCAATGAGTTTAACGTAGTTTGGCACAGGGCTAGAAGTGTGGAGTACTCAATGAGAATCGACATCACTGACAATAGTCTGCTAACCTAGCTTACCTAACCAGTTTACCTCATGAGGTACCCGCAACTAGGACACTGATTGTCATTTACTAAACTTTGCTTAATTTAGTACAAGGCCAGAAATGATGGTCACCCAATGAGAATCGATATGAGTAACTATGGTCTGCTTGCCTAGCTTGCTAACCTGTTCAACTTATGAGGTACCCGAATCTAGAACACTGGTTGTCATTTTCTGAGCTTTGCTTAATTTAATACAAGGCCAGAAGTGCATTGCACCCAGTGAGAAATAAACTCGGTAGCAATGTTTGCGGCAAACTCATATATAAGGTGAAGGTAATTTTTGTCTGTAGTTTTTGGTTTCTCCTAAATAGTACATTTCAGATAAAAATCTACCCGTTATAACGGCAAATTCATTATAACAGCAAATTCAGTATAACAGCATTGTTACATTCCCGAATATAATACGCTAAAGAGTATCCTATTGTAACATTATTCCTTTTTATGAATTGGTTGGGCCTTTTTTGACACATCGATAGCTAGTTAATGGTCTTGTCATGATTAACGGAATTTTTGGTTTATATTCTCGTAATCTTTGTAACAATAATATTCATAATAATCTTTGTAATATGCTTGTAAGACGGTGATTAGTTTTTAGAAGAATAGGGCATTTCACAAATTTTGAAATAAAATGATTGGGCATAAATCAAGGGCAACAAAGGATAAAATTATGATAATTGAATTTATTGAAATGTGAAAAGATAACATTTGATGATTTGCAAAAATCTAGTCTCAAACATGAGCCAAAATTGTCCAGAGAAAGCCTAAAGTACATGCTTCACATATCTGCCTTTCCATTGAAGGCTCTGTTGAATGCTCCGTGTAGAGTTATTGATAACACGTGCCCTTTCCTCTCGGATGTTCGGATTGTTATCAGACGCACAGATGGTGAGGAACACCGACGACTTTTACAAGTACGATGAGCATCAAAGTTCTTGACCAACTTGAAAATCTGACTCCTGTTTAGAAATAAGTTGAAATTGAACTTCCTTCTTTCTTGCTTGAACAATCTTGAAAGTCTTAGTTTCGTCATTTGTTTTCACACAAAAGATCATCTGTTCCACCACCTGAGGCATGATTTCGCCATCTTTGAACATAAGAAAATGTTAACTATTTTTCAATCTCCAAAGAGAAAGAGAACAGGGAAGATCTGACTGGCCACTGCTTTGTTTAAACAACAGTGAAATACCCTGTATAACATTTAGATTTCTGTATATTATTTTGAAAATGAAAGTTATTAAACCCTCAAAAAAATACCCATCTGATGTAATAGGTTTGATTTAATTTATTTAGTTAACGGCATATGAACACCTTATTGGTTTTTTTAATGCCGAAACTTGATTCACTTGCAAATTCTCGGTTATAATCATGTATATTTTCAATTTTCTATTTATTTTTAAAATTGCAATTTGAAAAAATCTATTACATTTTGTTAACAAACAGTTATATGATGTCAGGTATTCCAATCTAATAGAAATCATGTGATATAATGGCTTGCAAGCAAGATCAGCGGACCATTATAAGGAGTTAGATTCCATGTTCGTGTCCTATATTTCTGGCCTAGTGCCACAATTACGTTAATCTTGGTAAATAACGATCTAACACGAATAGTTTTCAAACAAACCTATTTGACCTATGGGTGTGACCCTAAGAGATTCTTCCACTGACCATTAATCCACAGAGACTTGCCCCACAAAATAGTTTCAAGTATTGCTATTTAAAACTAATAATTCTAAATAATTCTCCCCTTTTCTTTTAAAGTGAATAGTACTCTCCGCCCCAAACCACAAATTTTTATTACTGTGATTGATGTCGTTGTTTTTCCATCATGACTTTAGGTCAAAAGGAAGTGAAATGAAACAACCTCAACCCCCCGGCCCCACAAAAGAATGAAAAAACAAAATAAGGGAGGAGTAATAAGAGACAAGAGTAGTGAATGAATAGAGGAAGAGAGAAGGTTAGGGAGAGTCAATGTAATAGAAGGAGAAGATAGAATGAAAGCGACAGGGGAGACGGAAAATTGAGAGATAATAGTGAAGGAGAAGAGAGAGAGAGAGAGAGAGAGAGAGAGAGAGAGAGAGAGAGAGAGAGCGAGAGAGAGAGAGAGAGAGGGGGGGAGAGAGGTGGGGAAGTGTGTAAAAGAGATAAGAATTGACAGATGAAGATAGAGAGTTGTATAGAAAAAGAAGATGGAGTGAGATTATGGCATGATAATATAGAGAGGGTGAAGAGGCGAAATGAGAGAAGAATATAGAAAGACGAGATGAGAGAGAGAGAGAGAGAGAGAGAGAGAGAGAGAGATAGGAACGTTTAGCAATGATTAGGATCATGTGGTCATATGATCCAGTGATAATTCTCCTTTGTCCTACTCCTCCCACCAAAAAAGAAAAAAACAGATCTTGAAAGATTTGAAACCGGGACGAGAGGAAGACAGATGGCGTTTTAAATAATGACGACACGATCTCAGAGAATGACGAAGCAGTCCCACTTGTTTACAATCCAAAATAAACGACAACATTGGTGACAGAACTGCGGAATTTTCTCCCCGATATTCACCGCCCGACTCCCCTGTCCGGCATTCCACAACCCATCCGAACCATTCCTACCAATTAACTCTTTTCTCCTTTCCCTCGGGTTTTAAGATCTGCGCCAATCAAATTAGATGGTCGATCAGTCGACTGGGACGTGTTCAAAAGTAATAGCTCTAAATCATTTTTGCTTTTGACTTTTCAACCATATTTACATATTGCCTTGCTTCTCCGTCGGTGCTCTTCCCAACCCCACTCACACAGACGCTCCCAACCTCATTTATCCCTTTAAAAACAAAGTCTTCATTGTTTATCTTCTTTGTTTTAAGGACGCTTATCGTAGTGTAGCAATTTAAAGTCATCCATCATAGACTTGTATCGTAAGTTCAGGCACCATTGACAGTGTTACGGCAGAGAAATGGTTAATAAGTTAGTCGTGTAAACTATCTCACTTGGTATTGACTAATTTGGTATAAGAGTGTATAATACAATTCTTCATCGCAGAAATTCAAACAGTAATTCGGTTTTAACATTTTGTCATGGTTATTAAGAACTGCATTTGTAGAGAGCTCGATCCTCATCGGGTACCCAAATAATGTGCATTATATATATGAGGATTCAGCTGAAAAGTTCATAGATTGACCGAGATACTCTTATGAAATGTCACTAAATGAAGTTTATTTTTCGATATAATCCTCCTTGATGTCTACACACTTCTTCCATCGTTGCAGTACTTGGATCCCATTTGTAAACAAAGTCATCGACAACAGATACGGCAATCTCATCTGAATTTTTTATCTTTCCCTCGTATATATATATATATATATATATATGTGCGTGGTGAATTCAATAAGTTTCCAGACTTTTTTGTACAGGCATTTAAAATTGTCGTAGACTCTTGAAAATTCACTATGTTATTGCTACACATCTTATGAGATGACAGACCAATTTTTATGATTTCAGGTTCAAATGAACAACTAGAGTAGGAATTGGAATACACCCTACTAAAGCCTGATTGTCACTGCTGGTGAATTTCAAAAATGCAATCTAGACGTGAGGACACTTTAGAAGAACGATATGCAATAAAATTCTGTTTTAAACTTGGAAAAAATGATGCCACAGAAACGTATGGAATGCCTCAGACTGCTTTTCGACCATCTTCCATAAATCGAGCATCAGTTTTTGAGTGGCATAAGAGATTCAAGGACGGCAGGGAGTCTGTGAGGGATGTGTGGAGTAAGGAAGTCAATACACCAGAGTTGATTGGCCAAATGGTTAGGGTTAGGGTTACTATGTTTAGGTTTTAAGGGAGTTCAGGAAGAGATTCCGTCGGAAGAGGCCAGCACTCTTCAAATCGGGTCAGTGGCATTTCCACCAGTCCACAACTCCATCCTTGTTACAGACTATTTGACCAAGATGGGCATCAAGACATTTCCGCAGCCTCTCTATAGTCCAGGCCTTGCTCCCTGTGACTTTTGCTTATCCCATAAGCTCAGAGACTGTCGTTATGAGAGAATTGAGTAGATGAAAGAGGCTGTGCCGAAGGTCATTAACACGCTCACACTAGAGGACTTCCATAGGGCCTTCCAGAAGTTGTTGGAACGGTACAAGAAGTGCATTACAGCCGGAGGAGATTACTTTGAAGGGGACAAGAGTTTCATGTGTGTACTATCTGTAAAAGCGCCCGTACGAAATTAAACGATAAATAGTGTAAGTTTTTTGGCATATGTTTGGATCCCATTTTGGGCAGTTGGCTAAAATGCATGTTACGATAGTATTATTTTTCTTCATTAAGTATTGGCGTAGTGAGGGTCCAGAGTGGGCCAGTTGTATATCTAGCCCTCCCTTGTAAATAGCTCTACGTATTTCTTTGGTAATAATTTCACTGAAATGTGGTAATATCAGGTAACAGGTGTTAGAGAGTGTATGTAGTTTTTGGGATTTCTTATCATTCAAATTTCATGTGATTGATGTTGGATAATCATTGTTTCTGAGGGTTTTTATAAAGTGTGCAGTGTGTGTAATTTTGTCTTTTTCCTCGCTGCATCTATTTTGAATTCGTTTAAATTAATTTCTAATGTAATTAGCCAACTGCCCAATAAGAGATCCAAATATATGCCATAAAACTTCCACTATTTATCGTTTAATTTGCTTAAAATCCTATAATTTTTACATAGGAAGTACAATCAGACCCCTCCACATCAGAATTAAAGATCACCCCAACACACGTGCATCCTCATTCCATAAACATTTAATTGAATGCAAAAATAATGATAATAATTTTCCCATTAAGATAGAAGCAATAGTACGTAATGTATATAATCTCAGAATTAAGGAGGTTTTATTTATACCGGCTCATTGGCCTAGAGTGTTCTCGAATGGTCCGGGAGACCTGGGTTCAATCATAGGTCACGTCATACCAAAGACTTAAAAAATGGTACTTGATACCTCCTGGCTTAACACCCAACAATATAAGGTAAAGTGGAGCAATCCAGGGAAAGGAGTAGCTCCCTCCCCTACACCTCGGTGTAGAAGATATTGTAGAAGTGGAACAATATAAAGGTAAAGTGGAGCAATCAAGGGAAAGGAGTAGCTCCCTCCCCTTCACCTCGGTGTAGAAGCTATTGAAAAGGGAGCCTTCTGGTCGCCCTCAACTACGGTCGGCAACTTTACTTACTTTACTTATTAATAGACGCAAATAATTATTATTTCGCATTGCAATAGCCCTCTAAATTAATTCAATACAATAAAATAAAAAAAAAAATTGTGCAAAGCTTCAAGCAAATTACTATATATATATATATATATATTAGTCCGCTAATGAATTTAAATGCGGTATTTTAGGGTTTATAATTTATAATTTGTGTTAATAACATAATAAATAAATGAATGAATGAATGAATTAATGTGTGGTTTCGAAGAAAGTCGGGTAAGCAAAATGTCTGTAATTTAAAAAACACTGATTTTTCGTTACTCGTAAAATCTTTGGTGAAGAGTTGTACTTTAAATGAAAACTTTTTAATCACCAAAATTATTTTCAGCTAAACTATTTCGAAATCATGAAATAGATTTGTTTAAATTTACCGTGCTAAATTCTATATGGCTCATGTGTGACTTTTCTCAGTCGATGAAAATAACGTACCTGGTGTAGTCTGAAAGAGTTGAGTAAGAACAATTACCGTCCTCAATCCAACCGGAAAGACATCAGTAGCCTAATCTTTATTAAAATATAACCAGCCTTAGTGGAAATAAAGTCTCAAAATAGGGCAGTAAATATAAAACCATAAAGCTCATACAGGAACACGTGAAGCTAGTTCAGGTACTCAGTTCGAGAAATAAGATATAAAAATAGCAAGATAACGGACTTTAACTAAGTTCAAACTTAAGATTTTATCCATTTAATTTTTTTGTGACCAGATGTTCATGAACAGTCACCGTGACTGTTCTCGGTCACATTTGTTTTAGGCGCACAGATAATAAACAACACCTGGGTCTGGTATCGCCACAATATACCACCCATTATAAAAATGTCGAATCAAAATATGACACAACCAGTGTTAAGCAAGCCGGCATCAAGTTCCATTTTTGAGTCTTTGGTATGACTGGACCTGAGATTGAACTCCGGTCACCCGGACCATTGACGAACCCTCTACTCATTAGGCCAATGGCCCAGTAAAATAATTATAAAACCCTAAAATACTATACTGAAATTCATTTCAGACCTATTTATTTAAGAATATTTATTATTCTGGAATTGGACTAAAAATATTATATATATATATATATAAGGGTTAACTGGTGTATATAACTCACAAATTTACTCTGAAATTAGAGCGTTCTTAGGGCAAATTTGGAAATGAATTCAATGTTAAGAAATCATATTATCCATACATCTGAAGTGTTATCTAAATGGGAATTTTGTAATAAGAACAAGCTTCATAATTTTCTCAGAACTAAGCATGCAAAAAAGTAACGGGAAAACTGTTTGCATGGTTTCTACCGTATTTGTACCCAATGATATATATGATTATACTTTTAGTGTAGTGGGAATTAATTTTGTATTGTTACTGACACATTCATATTCCATCCAATCATTAAAATTTTTTGAAATGGTTACCAGCACGCGTGTACACACACACACACACAGAGAGAGAGAGAGAGAGAGAGAGAGAGAGAGAGAGAGAGAGAGAGAGAGAGAGAGAGAGAGATGCACCCCCAAAACCTGTACATATATGGATAGGTAATAATATATATGAGAGTAAATATATGTGAAATGGAATTAGATAAAACAATTGGAATTTGATGATTGACACATGGTTTTTTTAATCTGTGTAATGCTTAGAAAATGCAAGATATGATATTCTTTGCCTGGTAGATTAGTAAAAATGATAATAAACAAATAGA
This sequence comes from Sepioteuthis lessoniana, assembly GCA_963585895.1. Taxonomy (NCBI): domain Eukaryota; kingdom Metazoa; phylum Mollusca; class Cephalopoda; order Myopsida; family Loliginidae; genus Sepioteuthis; species Sepioteuthis lessoniana. The sequence continues at coordinate 50,306,156 of OY757935.1, read as the reverse complement.
ATATAATGGAACAAATGACACATTGAATATTAATTTGGACTTATTGCCAAGAATGAGATTGTAGAAAGATACGTGTTGTTGTATAATGTTTAGTTACCTCCCTTAAGAATCTCCACGGCAGGTTGCAATCGTTTTTTTTAATGTTATTCTTGTAATATTCAAAATATTCTATATGCTCACGAGTCACAGTATTCTTAAAATAGAAATTTATTGCACACACACACACACACACACACACACACACACACACACACACACACACACACACACACACACACACACACACACAATATATATATATGTGTGTGTGTGTGTGTGTGTGTTTATTTACGCTTCTGCCAGGAAGGTGCCCTGCAGTGGTCGTGAAGTTGGTGATTTGTCGTTTGTTTTCTCCACTTGATAAACTTACCGCAGCTGGTTTGGATCCGGATTGTCATTCTCCGAGACTGGTTGCCATAACCGAACCAGGGAGGCAAATTTCTCTCCTAATTGGATTCAGCTGGTGAAGAACTGATGGATTAATTAATTCCTAAGAGTATATATATATATATATATATATATATATTAATTCCTAAGAGTATATATATATATATATATATACACACACACGAGTGTCTTTTTAAAAGTTCTTAGCCTCAAACGGATTTTTAGAAGTAACGAAAACTTCTCACACAGACGAGCCTCACCTGTAAAGAAATTGAAACAGAAATCTTAATCAATTTTTCTAGTGTTATAAGAAGAGGCAGTATATTAAAATATAATAAATAAAACTAATTTTTGTTTGGGATATTTTATCTACTTTGATCTAATTTAACCAAAAAAGGAGATGAATTAAAAGAATCTAGTCTTTATTTAATTGTATTAGAATTAGAAATTATGCTATAATTCTACGCTCTTTCTGTGTTGAATGTTATGCATTTTAAGTACCATTTTGAAATGTTTAAAATTAAAACTACAATTGGTTCTAAATTATGTTTTACTAAAGCATTAAATGACCCACCAAACTTGAAATTTCTTTAATGTTCATAGATATGTTTAATAATGGTCCCAGTCGTTTCACCTACGTGAACTCTCTTACAATTATTACAAGGGAAAGTAAAGATAAAAGTTTCTGTTCTTTTGTTAATGCCATTTTAAAAATTATTTTCCTATTTGTTTTAGAAGAGTTTTTTTTTTTTTTTTTCGTAGAGTTCAATTTTTTCGAAAATGTGTGATTGGATTAATTGGTAAAATAATTTATCTTTGTAATAGGTTTTCATTCAAAAGTTTGATTTTATTTTGGATAGTTTTGTCATCGGTTTTTGTATGTGAAATTAAAAAGATTTTATTTCAGCACGTTGCATAAAAGACATTGGATAATGTAGATGAGCAAAGGAATTTTGATTGGGTTTTCTGGCATATCAACCTTTGTATGTTATTTAAATCCTAATCTATTTTTAAACAAATAATCAGTTCTATTTCAAACAATTCAGTTTAGCATGAGTACACAGTTTAGTTGTCAAAAACATTTCGATTTCAAGCTTATCAGTTTAGTCAAACAGTTCTAATTCAGCTTATTCAGTTTAAAATAAGAATAGACTTTCTTTACACAGTTAAATGTCAAAACAGTTCTATATTAAACAATTCAGTTTATCGAAAGTACAGTTTCAATGTCAAAAACAGTTCCATATCAAACAATTCAGTTTAGCATAAGTACGCATAAGTACGCAGTTTAGTTGTAAAAACATATCTTTTTCAAGCTATTCAGCTTAGTCCAGCAGTTCTAACTCAAACAATTCAGTTTAGCATAAGTACACACTTTAGTTTTATTTAACCCATAGATAGGGCCCTATCCAGTGCAACCATTTCGGGCCAGAGTAGACCTGGGAGCAATGGCAATGAAGGGGTACTCCGCATTCCCCAAAGCCCCAACATCAGATATATATCATCATATTCAGGACACTCGTTGGGGTGGGGTTCTTACCCTTCTGCAGAGATGCAGTTGGTGTATTCTACAGCCCCAGTCGACTGGGCAATCAATGTAATTGAGTTAATCCTGAGGAAAAATCATCTTTAATTGCTCCATTTTTTTATTTTTGCTTTGTGGATAAGTTCGTGGAAAAATGGATAAGTTTTTCTTTTATTTTCTTTATAAACCATCAGAATTATGATCCAAACTCTTTACACACACACACACACACACACACACACACACACACACACACACACACACACACACACACACACACACACATATATATATATATATAGATATAGATATATAAATTAATGTGCGTTTGTTTGCGTGTGTGTGTGTATATATGTGTGGGTGTGACTGCATGTGCATATTATATATAAATGATTCCCATATGTTGAAATTATACCAGAGGCATTGATTATATTTTTAAAAAACGGTGATCATATGTTCTTTTTAGCACTTTTATTAAATTAATTGTTCTTGTTTCTTAAGAAGATTTGATTTTTTTATAAAAATTGTTTGAAGTTTTCTCCCCACAAATTTTCTTACAACCCGTTTTTCCTCATCATTGGTCATTTTTGAAATATATATATATATATATATATATATATATATATATATATATATATATATATATATATATATTGAGAGAGAGAGAGAGAGAGAGAGAGAGAGATTTTGGACAGTTTTACAGAGACTTTTGACAGTTTTTAAATTTAGTATTTAGTAAAAATATGGTAAAAATATGTAATAAAAAAGAAAAAAGAAAGAAAGAATTCAAAAATAAAAGAGAAAAGAAAAACAAAAGAAAAATGCTAAAAGAATGCAAAATAATTCTTTTTTTCTTCGGATCCTTTTTCTTTTTCGCTTTTTTTTTTTTACTATTCTATTTCTTCTCTATTTCTTCTCTATTTCTTCTCTATTTCTTCTCTATTTCTTCTCTATTTCTTCTCTATTTCTTCTCTATTTCTTCTCTATTTCTTCTCTATTTCTTCTCTATTTCTTCTCTATTTCTTCTCCATTTTTACAAGATTTTCTTTTCTTTGTTTTTATTTTTCATTTATTTCCTTTCAATCATTTTTCTATTTTCTATTTTTCTTTAAGTTCTTCCGTTTTTTCTTAAAATATTGGGCGTCAAACTTGGTGTGATTATTTGAAAACAAGGAGGCTAATAGTCCATCACTAGAGACTCCGATTTTTACTGGATGCCTTACATTTCTTGCATTATTCCAAACTAAACTAAACTTATTAATTTCTGAATTACATTTTGTGTTTAGCTTTTTATTTGTAGGCAAAGAAGATGGTGCAATTGTGATTGTAGGCAGTTTTAAAACTGTTCAATGTCTCTGTTAACATAATCTGAGTACGGGTACTTTCTTTGGTCGATGTTGAAGATCAGGAAATTCCTCTGTTCGGAAGGTGGTCGAAAGTGCCCATAATAGAAGTAGCAAGAGTTTTTGAACAGTTTTTAAACTGCCTCCAACCACAATTGTGCCATCTCATTCGCCAACAAGAAAATATGAAAAAAAAAAGCTAAAATCTAATTCCTTGTCTGTTAATTTAAATAAAATATGAGTGCAAGAGAATCTGCACTCGAAATGCACATTATATAAATATATAACGCGACACTTCAACAAGACTTTTTCTTTGAGATCATATCAATACCAGGATATCGTTCAACACTGCTAAAAGATGCCTAAATGTTGGTAGCTTGGATTCACTAAGCCCGCTCCATACTCAAGGATTCGATAATGTCTATCGTGATGCAACGACAAAATTTGTTGGAACATTCACTTTTATCAACGAGAGTCGGTTTCTATTGGTTGTGAATAATAACAGATTTCAAATATGGTGTACTAGAACATTTGAATGGTAAAAAATTATGTTTACCACAAATGCAGACCTCACAAAATCAATCCGCATTTTCAAAGTGGAATGAAAATTGCTTTATCCTCAAAGTGTATTGCTCTAATAAAAACCATGGTGTACAATTTATTATGAGTTTTTTCTATACACATGATATATATTACACACACATATACACATGCAAACGATGAGAATTTTACTAATATTTACCACACACACACACACACACACACACACAATCAGAATCTTAGTAATATATGAATTAGTAAAATAAGTAAAGTTGGGTCACTGTAGTCGAGGGTGACCCGGTGGTACACTTTTCAATAGCTACTACACCTAGGTCTTGGAGAGGGCGCTACTAAGTGTTAAGCAAGGAAGAATCAAGAACCATTTTTTGAGTCTTTGGTATGACTCGACCTGAGATTGAGCCCTGGTCTCCCGGGCCATTGGCGAATACTCTAATCACTACCGGAATGCATCTGGTTTCACTGGACATTTCAAAATCTGGTCGCCAGATTCCTGGAAATTTAGAAAAATTGTGAATAGGAAAACTTTACATCCAACTACACAACAGTATTCAAACCCAACAAAAACTAATATTGTAGAAAAATTCAATTCTGATGTCGCATAACTTCAATCAAGCATCGTAGCATCTAATTTACTTCACTTTAGCCCTAAATCTCTGAAATTTAATTCACCCACGAAAAAATGTAATCTGTCAAAGTTTAACTAAAAGTATTTTTCCAGACGTGATATATTTCTAAGAATATTTTCAAATTATCACTTATCTTTACGATACATGTAAATCTAATACATCTAAAATTATTTGATGTTCTGGCATTCCAATTCTGTTGTTTTATCAAAAATTGAATTTAATTACTATTTTAAAAAATCTGTTATTTAAAAACATCACCTGCAGTGAGTTGTCGGCTTTAATCCGATTACTAAAATATTTTCCAATAAAAAAGATTCCTTAATTCAACCTCCAGGAAGAGGTTCTCTTTGGTGGTAGCTCAGTTATGAAACGGGTGTAGCAGCACATATGGCTTCAAGCTTGATCTTGTGATATTACAAGGCAACCTCAATTACCAAAAACATCAGAGCATGTGCTTGCAAGTTTCGTCATACCTCATTTTGATGATCACCTACTGGTATGATGCGTCCCATTTCCATGTTTGACAATGTTCCACCCCACAGAGCATGTGCCCTTAAGCAACATCCACTGCGTAACGCTCTCATCGTGGCTCCGATGTTATTTTGAGCTGTAAAGTGCATACTATTGTCCCCATTCTATTTAAACACTCGTGTAAAACTTGCACAGCGCTCTATGAAGAAATATGTAATGTTTTCCAATTACAAATCAAAGGATAAATGAGCAAAATGATTGGGCATTCCAAAAGTGTCGTTTCTTAAACTGATGCCTATACTAAATATTGACGTCTTCTTGAAAAACAAACACCAGAACGTGCGAGTATTTCTTTATAAATATAATTCTATGCAGCTTACCGATAAGTTAACAGAACGATACTTGCTTCTTAGAAAATTGCGCAATGAATGACGCAACTTTCCTAAAAAACAATTCTCTTTAAAATGCATATTTGCCAAATATTATCTTATTTCTTTTAATTACTCTACCTTCGAAATAGTATAAAATATAAAGATTTTGTCTTTTAAAATTCAGAATCTAGTATAAAATACTGGTCGGGTTTAACTTTTGAGAGAACCCCAGCCACACACACACATACACACACACACATATATATATATATGTGTGTGTGTGTGTGTGTGTGTGTGTGTGGCTGGGGTTCGCTCAAAAGTTAAACTCGACCAGTATTCATATATATATATATATATATGTGTGTGTGTGTGTGTGTGTGTGTGTGTTGATGTCTAATGTTAGTACCTATTTGAATTTTAAATACGAAACGAGATCCTCTCTTTTCTAACATTCAAAATTATCTCCCTGTAATTTGTCTTTCTCATTATGCTGTTTTTACATTAGAATTCTAGCACACATTTTAACATGTTTGTCAGTTATTGAATCTGGTAATGCCTGTAAATGAGTCTGTATATTGGTCGTTAATTATATTTCATACAACAATTCCTGCATTGGAAGATATTTAATTTAATGTATTTATTATAATGATGGTTTCAACTATATATCTATCTATATATATATATATATTAAAAAAAGGTTGTGGATTGTTTTTTCCATGCTCGCAATCACTTAACTGTGTGGAAACAAATTACTAACATTAGATAGAAATAGTGGTTTTAGCGAAAATAGCTCCAAGTATTACTGTGTGTCAACAAGTGAACTCTGGTTTGTCTAAAAATGTTAAACTACAAATTATGCACTTACAATTCATAAGAAGAATTGGTATGAAATAACCCATAAGATGTTGATAAACCAACCAACCAACCAACCAACCAACCAACAAACCAAAAAAGGTTATAAAGGTTTACAATGCCACTTCAGCAGAACAGTTTTAAGACATAGAATATAAAATTATACTCAAAGTTTCATGTGTGGACAAAATCATCCGACGATAATTATGACATTCACGGGAACCATGAATCTATCTATGTATCTATCTATCTATCTATCTCAGACTGTTGATATCTCTTTCTCTTTCTCTCTCTTTATATATATATATATATATATATATATATATATATATATATATATATATATTGCAAAAGGAACTCTTTAAATTGCGAGATTAGAACCGATTCGGTAAGGAACAAATTTAATGAACGAGCATTACTATAGAAAACTTATTCTTCAACGATGTTGGTCTTAAAAAAAGATCCATTGTTTAAATACGCCATAATCATTCCTGCAATGACTTTTCACGGCTAATATCGAATAATTTCGTATAATTTGGCTCTGACAGACACAATTTCTCCACCAACCGTTTTATTTTGATTATAACCAGCTGTGAGCCATTTTTCATCTCTTACCTGCCGTACACGTTTACTTTAGCATGTAAAAATATATTTGTGTTTAAATCGGTTGCTTTTCGGAGGTAAAGTGCTGTCATAACGATAAACGGCGGCTACAGACAATAATTTACTCTTAAGAAAAACAAGGAAAATAAGGATTTATATCATTTGTGATACAACAGATATACACGGTTGTAATTGGACACAAGGAAACTTAGAGATATTTCAGTTCCTTTCTGCTTATTTTTTAAACAATGTCGAATAGTTACGAATAATGATTACTGCAGTAACTGATTAATCTTCTTAATAGAAAAGTTGTTATATTTGTGTTATATTCAATTATATTTTCATATTATCGCTCTGTTTGGAGATATTCGAAGTGTAATGATTAGTGGTGTAGGAAATGGACATGGTAACCCGAGTTCAAATCCTGGACGAGACTGTTTGCATTTCAAATAGTAGTAATATCTTTGGAAAAGGATATTACTCAATTCTCGCATCAGCTATGGGTAAATATATATTTACTTAATTCTCCCAATATGGGTAAATACAATATGGGCAAATATAATTACACAATTCTCACTGCAGCTATAGGTAAATAGAAGGACAGACTGTGCTCTTTAACATTGATATGGCTATCAGTCTAGGAAAGGAAAAACTATGAATTCAAACCTACTAAATCTCTCTTAAAAATTGACCTTGTGTCACATGCTGTTTCTGCGGTGAGGTTGTTTACTTTTTTTTTCCCGTGTCATCTGTTCTAATATTTCTAAGAAATTATTTAACATTTATTTATTTTATTGTCCTAATTAGTAATCTTTAATTAAGCATGAGTAATTATTTCATAAGGACAATTAATTGGCTCATTTATTCCTTAGAAAATCTCCACAATCTCATTCAAAACTGCATCAAAATGACTTTATTCCGAGTATTGTAAGTTGGCGACCATAGTCGAGGGTAACCCGAAGGCTCCCTTTTCGATAGCTACTACACCAATGTGTAGGGGAGGGCGCTACTCCTTTCCTGGATTGCTCTACTTTACCCTTGATCCGTACCTTATGATGCTGAGTGCTAAGCAAGGAAGCATCAAGTACCATTTTTTGAGTCTTTGGTATGACTCGACCTGGGATTGAACCCAGGTCTCCCGGGCCATTGAATTCTTCATTTTAAATTAGGAACATGTATGCATATGAGATCTGATATTATCACGTGATGATTTGTGAATAATTTTCAATTCTGTAGTTAATCTTTTATCTTTTAGGAATTTTAAATCATTCAAATCTATTAACATTACATCAGTTAATGTATAACGTTTCAACTTAAAATATGCTCTTACAAATTCGATTCACACACACACACACACACACACACACACACACACACATGTAGACTATTGTTATAACTCTATCCTGAAATATTTTTGCAAAAGTTTCTCTCCCCAAGAATAAGCATAAACTCGACAAAATCAAAACGTTTTAATGAGTTAATATCAGACAAAAATGCTCAGTTTTGTTTGTTTTTACACGTGTTTGAAAGTAAAACAACCGTCTATGGAGTCTTATGAAATTCACATACAAAAGCGGAGTCCAATTGATCAGCCATCATTACAAAAAAAAATTAATTAATTAATTAATAAAAAGATCGAGAAATTTTGTTTCAAAAGATAATATAAGCATTAAAGCTTATATATTAAAGCGAATATATATATATATATATATATATATATATATATATATATATATATATATACTTGTTTAAAAAAGGAGAAATTTATAAATAGTATTCCAATTCCATATAAATTTATTTTGCTTATTCAAGCTCGTCAGATCTGACGAGCTTGAATAAGCGAAATAATTTTATCATGGAAATGGAAATACTATTTAGAAATTTATAAATATGATATTATTCATAAATTTCTTGTTTTTCAAACAAAAATATATATTTTGCTCAGCAGGTATATTTTGTATTAAATAGCTGTGCAATGAGCACTCATTCTTGGATATTCACAGTCCTTATTTACTGATATATATATATATATATATATATATATATATATATATATATATATATATATATATATATGTATGTGTGTGTGTGTGTGTGTGTGTGTGATACAACTGCTGGTACGTGTCATAACTCTCTTTTCGAATCATACATTTCGAAAGTCAAAATCATTGGTTACTGAGTATCTAACGTAGTCTGATGTTTAAACTCGCTAATGTAATTGGTTCAATAATTATAATCAATAGGTGACACTATAATTATGGCCCTTGTGTTAGAAAAAGCTCAGCTTTATCCCACCCCTCTACCACGAGCAGAATGTGTCAAAAGGTCAATTTTTGACTTGAGTGTGGTTAGTGTGATTTCAGAGTTTTTCTTCTCTTAGACTGGTTGCATAACCAAGTCTAAAGAATATTGGGTGTCCAACTATTTCTCCATAGATGGGAGGAGTTCTGATGGAGAACAGATAAGCTTGGGTCACCGATTCAATTGCTTGCTTAGATAACTATTATACTAAGCGCGCCTCTAAACGTTTGCATGATGTTCGTCCTGGTAGAAGATTTCGAACCTCACTGGGGGTTTCATTGTATAAACTATTTATTTCACTTTATTTGTGTTAATTGAGAGACAATAGACCGGATAGAGACTCCGATTTTCAGAATCGACTAAATAACTCTGAAAGGAAAAAGGACAATAGCGATGCTGTTCTTCTTCAAGAATTGCATTGTCATTTAATAACCGACGAAGTTTGATATGCCATTAAAAAAACAAACCAAAATGACCAAAAATGTTTAATAGCAGCAGCAGCAGCAGCAGCAGCAACAACAACAACAACAACAACAACAATAATAATAATAAAACAAAAACCACGACCACAATAAAAGGAAGAGGCTGAAGTGTTAAGATAATAAAAAGAATGTAAGGAGAAAAGAAAGAAAAAAGAAATGAAAGAAGAATCGAAAGAAAAAATAATTGATTCAAAAAAAGAAGAAAGAAAAAAAAAGAAAAACTAATTGATGGAAAGAAGAAGAAGAAGAAGAAGAAGAAGAAGAAGAAGAAGAAGAAGAAGAAGAAGAAGAAAACGTTTATCTGAAAGAAAAAATAATTTAAAAGAAAAAATAACGAGGCTAATGTAAAATAAATAAAGAAAAAGAAACGAGTGTAATAAAAAAATAAAAAGGGCCATGAATAAATAAAAAAATAAAAGAGAAATATGAAAAAAAAATGGAAGAAAAAACAATTAAAAAAACAAAACAAAAAGTCAAACAAAAGAAGCGAATCACAAAAGAAAAAATTTGAAATAACTGAACGCGTCATTTTTAAAGGTTATCTTGTAAAATACGGGTAAATCTGAGGAGAGGATGGACGGCCATTTTGATTTTGTGTATGACTCATCTCTTTCTCATCACTGAGATATTTTGGCGCGCTTATTTATATGCAGCCGAGAAAAGAAAAATAGAAAAAGAAATTCTAACAGAAAAGCCATTTCAAAATCTGTCGATCGTCATTTTAGGTGTTAAGAGAATTTTTCATTATCAAATCTCAAAACTAATATGCTTTTTTTTCTCTTAAAGTTATCTGCAATAAAAGCAAAATTTCAAGGGATCATTTGCAATGAAAGTGTTTTTTTTTATTCAATCTCAGAGAGTAGATAACAGGATGGATAAATTGATTATTGGGTAATAAGACAATGATTGAGGGAGATTGGCTCTAACATATAACTAGTGATATATGCAGGTGGGAAGCTAGATACTTGATAGATAAATACTGAGAAACAGAGAAATGTAGACATATTAACAGGGATATATATATATATATATATATATATATATATATATATATATATATATATATATATATATATATATATATATATATATATATATTGGAACAAATTGTGGTTGACAGGGAATTGGTTGGATTGATAGAGTAATATGAACTGAAATATATTTTTAAGTAATGGACAGCATTTGAAATAATGAAGTTTTTATTTATTTTATTTTTAACTTTAATATTTCAGGTTTAAGATCTTTAATACTTTCAAAAAGTATTGAGCATATTTTTAGAAAATTTCTCCTCTATGTGTGTGAGTATGTGTGTGTGTGGTTGTGCAGCAGTCTTTCATTTAAGCATGTTTGATTAAATAATAAAGACACATTTTGTCTATATAATTTTATTAAGATCCTTTCAAGTTTCCTGATAAGTGACTTGGTTTCAGGTTGGAATTGGTTGATGAATTTACCTTATATAGGCCATCATCAGGGGTTCCTTGCATGTATAAAAGAATATTTTTTAAAGAGTTTTTTTTTAAAGAGTTTTGTTTAGGTTTTTTATAAAATTAAAAAATTATGTAAAAGCATAATTGGATAAAATTGAATTGCTGATGAATTTAAAAAATAGAAACTATTAATGGAAATAGACTATTATCAAGAAATATGGAATATTAAAAAACAACAAGAAAAATTAAAGGTATTTCAAAACACTGCCGCTATTTTCAAAATTAATTCTGTTGATTTTCTTTTTGTTTTTATATATAGGGTCTCTAGGATTTGTAGTCGTAGTTTATTAATTTCGTGTTCTATTATAGTTGTGTTTTCAACAAGAATTTTTCGAAATTTGGATTTGGTAATAGAATGGATTTTAACTGGTAAGGCTATGGAGCTAGAATCATTAAGGTGCATCGTAAGCATCGAAAGAGTTGTGGTGGTAAGACCAAAATACGTATTATTTTCTTTGGAGACACAGTCTCTCAAGGGACATTTGAACATAAATGCGATGTTTGTCCGATCAAGAAGTTCAGTGGAGGGAGAAGAGTTATTGGAAATAATTAGGTTGGAGGTTTTAAATTTGTTGTAGTAAATGATAAGTCTTACATTTTTGGTAGGATCGGTAGGGAGAACATTTTTGGATAAGGTTTTTTGATATATGTTCATCTATCTTATAATAACAATGAAATTGTTTTTTTGTTGTAAAGGTTCATTGATTGTTAATTTCTGTATCAATAATGTATATATATATATATATATATATATATATATATATATATATATATATGTACAGAGAGAGAGAGAGAGAGAGAGAGAGAGAGAGAGAGAGAGAGAGAGAGTGAATTCATGAAACCAAATTGATTAGATTTGATAACTTTTATATTTCAAGAAATCGCTCCAAAAAAAAAAAAAAGAGAAGGAAAAATATAGAAAATGAGTGAGACAGAAATATTAATGGACGCCTTTTGGGATAATAAATATATCAGCTTTGATCGATTGATATATACCCAAATTGTTAGATTGTAAAATTATATACGTTGAAACAGAATGATAGATTGATATAAAAGTGATAGATTTCAGTGAAGATATAGAAAGATTAGGATAGATAGATTTGGCGAGATTAATAAATCAATAGAAGGTTAAGGTCGTGTGGTATAATGTTTTTCAAGGTAAGTTAAGTAAAGTTAGCGACCGTAGTCGCGGGCGACCAGAAGGGTCCCCTTCCAATAGCTACTACACAAAGATGTAAGGGAGAGCGCTACTCCTTTCACTGGATTGCTCCACTTTACCCTTGATACGTACCTTATATTGCTGAGTGTTAAGCAAGGAGGTATTAAGTACCATTTTTAAAGTCTTTGGTATGACGCGACCGGGGATTGAACCCAAGTCTTCCGGACTATTGGCGAACAAAAGTAGACGAGTTCAATTCTCACTGAGTGCCACACGTTTCTGGTCTAGTGTTAAACTAAATTAAGTTTATTTAATAATAGCAGACAGGATAGATGAATAAATAGGTTAGCACTCTATTGTTAGTGAGTTCGATTCTTACTGAGTGACATGTGCTAAGCTGAGGTAAATAAATAACAAAAAGTTAGTATAAAAGGACAAATTGTTTATACATTCGATTCTCACTGGGTACTCGAAATTTCTGTCCTTGTGCTAAACTAAGCTAAGCTTACTGAATAACAGACGAGATTGACAGTGAAGAGAAACTGGTTACTATTGTGGTCGATACTGACTGGGTATCCATCCTTCTGACATTGTAACACAACTAATCTTAGTAAATAAGTATTTGATGTTCCCAAAATGTTCGTTTTTTTTTCTTCTTGAAAACGGATATCATATCAGCTGTATGTAGTATCGCCCATAAATAAGTACACTACATATAAAAAATAAAATTTCAAAACCTCTATAACTAAGATTAAATTTACATAAATATATACAAGATGTGTACTTATTTTTGGACTGTTACACATTGGTACTTTTGGTTACAGAGTTTCGTTTCGGTAGAATTTAGTAATAATAATACCTAATAGTATCCGTTTTAGTGCATAATATTTCACCAAAAATAATAAATTCCTGTTGTCTTTAGAGTAGCAAAAGAATTTATATTAAAAAAAAAACTTATAAAAAATTAGGCACAGAAAAATTAGTATCTATGAGAAATATAATACGTTTCTATCCACACACACACACACACACACACATTTCTAACAGAACTACACTGACTCGTAGGCAAATTCGATCCATAGTGATGCTGTAGAGTTGCACTCGAATATGTGTGTAAGGAAACATGCCGCTTTTTTACAATGCGTGTCCCCAAAACGTCAGACAACTTTGTTTTCTTTTATAAGACAATGATCAGGTTTTGTGATTAACTATTTCCGAATTTAGCAGCATTAATATTCCAGAATGAAAATTGCGTAAATATGTAAACTAGTCATTCGCACAAAACGAGAGACTAATAATTTCGATCTCAAAACCCAGAGTGTGCTTACATTAATTGATTGATTGTTTTTACGGCATGTCAACTTGGTTATTTTATACCGAGAGGTTAGGGAAGTGCGTTCATTCTACGTTGATATTTTCTTTGCGTAAGAATTGTGTATACAGTTATAAGGTATAAAGTATTCTTATCTAATACAAACAATTTGCAGACATTTTTATGGTTTCAAATATTTCTATCTAATACTAATAATTACATGGTTTCAGCTAATTATTTCTTTTTAGTAATAGTCATTTGTTTACTGACAGTGATATGGTTTTGAGTAACTAATAATAATCCTTAGTAAACAATAATAGTTCCAAGTAACTATTCTTAATATAAATGATTTATAGTTATATGGTTTCCTTTAAAGACCCTTTATTTTTTCATCTCTATACATTTTCATACAGTCAGATTTATTCTCAGTTTTCTCCACATACACACATACACACACACACACACACACATATATATATATATATATGTATATATATATATATATAGAGAGAGAGAGATAGAGAGAGAATACAGATGTTTAAACAGACAGGTAGAAAAGGAGAAAGAGAGTATACATCAAAAGATGACGGAAGATAAAATGAGAGAGAGAGAGAGAGAGAGAGAGAGAGATAACTTTTTGCAATGAAGAAATGAGTTAACATATAACTTTGATAAGAAAAGCCATGGCTCAACGAGTTATGAGAGAGAGAGAGAGAGAGAGAGAGAGAGAGAGAGAGAGAGAGAGAGTGCTACTTCAAGGTCTTGAAACTTTGGAACCGGTGCAGGAGAGTGGCATTAGTAGGATTCTTGCACAACCAAAATTATGTGACCTCTTCTAAACTATAGCTCCACCCGACGTGTTTTCAAGAACAGGTTGCAAACAATTTTCTTTGCGGTTGTCTATTTTTAAGATAGGAAGCAAAAATTCTTAGATATCAGTACATTTTTTCGATTATTTTTAGCTCGTTTCATGACTGTCACTGTGTTTTCACTAATCTGAAGTATAATACAGCATGCATTTATTGTAATAGTCTTTACGAGTTTTTCATACCAGCGTTACTTGATGGTCTTTCACTGGAGTGTGAGTGACAACAAGTCTCCACAGATCTTCAAGACTCTTCTCAGTATTCTTGTCGACTCAACAATAATGTAGTTTGGATGGTCACTATTCGTCCTCCAATTTCCATTTCTTCCAGCCCCCTTTCCAATCCTTTGGAGACCGTTCCAATTACAATTGGTATCACTATCATCTTCATGTTCTACAGTTTTCTTAGTTCTCTTGCAAGGTCCAAATCCTTTTCGCTTTTTTCAGTTTCTTTGATTTTTACTCTGTGGTCAGCTAAGACGACAAAGTTCATTTTACGGCAAGTTCTCTATTTTTTTTCTATTATCACTGGTCTGGTCTTCTGGCCGGGACTAGGTGATCTATTATTATTATTATCATTATTGATCTGCTTTTTTCCTTTAAAAATATTGTACAAGAGCCCGACAATATTTTTCGGACACTTTAGTATTCGTCTTTCCGAGTACCATAGAATTGCGAAATTCCTTCAATAGAATAGCATAAACATATAAAAACAATACCTGTAATAAAAATGGAAGAAAATTGATTAGGTTAAGGAAAAATATTTAATTTTCATCATTTTTTACAAAACACACGCGATATTATTTTTCGGACATTGTTGAAAAACTGTTAATAGTCTGTAATATCACCTTTCTTCTCAATAACTTTTATGAATCTCTCTTCATAATGATCAAACATATGCACAATAACATCTCTACGTGTTTCTATTAGTTGTTTTTTGGCTCCTAGTATTCGTTCCCATAGTTGAGCCTCTTTCGTTATTTCGGGTCCATCATAGACAAGTTGCGCAAGCATTTCCCAAACATTTTCTATTAAATTTAGATCTTGGTTTCTTGCTGGCCATTCCAAAGTAGTCATATTCACTTTAGCCATCCATTCTTTCATGAGTTTTGACACAAGGAGGCTGCAATTATCTTGCTGTAGAACGAAATTATTCCCCATCTCTCTTCTTAGGTAGGGCTTTCTCGTCCAGCAACTGTTTGTAGCTTTCGCTGTTCTGTCGTCCTTTCAGCCACTCCAACCATATATTTCCATTAGCAAAGATCATACCCCAAACCATAACTCCTCCTCCTCCCATCTGTCGTTTGTTCAGTACAACATGCTCACCCCTTCTCGACCAAGTACACCATCCATCGGGCCCATCAAACCTGAAACGCTTCTCATGAGTAAATATAACCTTCTTAAAGTCAACATGCTTTGTTAACCACCTTTTAGCACACTCCAGTCTTGCTCCTTTGTGTTTCTTTGTTAGTGTAATTTTTTTCTTTGTTAGTGTAATTTTTTTCTTAGCCTTTGCATACTTCAAACTATGCAGCGTTCTTTGTACTGTTCAGACGTTTACATCCAATTCACATTTCTCCTTCACTTTTCTTGCGGTAACTTTTTCTCCAGATCTCAAAAGCCGTGTCACAGTCCTCTTCATTCTCCTTTCAGTCCTCTTGCCAATTGATGTTTTCTGCCCTCTCTTCTTTTTCCGCTCGGAGTTTGTCTTCAGCATGTATTCGACCGTTGATTTCGACAGCTTCAAATCCATGGCGATCCTTCTGATGCTGAGGCCATCTTCCTGCTTCTTCCGTGCCAAACAAACGACTTCTTTTGAATGCATTTTACCTCATTAAACTTAATTGTTTTGCCAAGAAATGTCCGGACTATTTATGCTGTTATATTGTCCTATGTTAACATAGTAGTAGGGGTGCCAGTGCCTCAGAACAGTGTACAAGCAGAAAATTTGCATACAGCAACATATACATGAACATAGCTCTTAATAAAATAGGATTTTTTGTCATGTCCGAAAAATAGTGTCGCGCAAGTTTTCGCAAAAATCACAAAAAACTAAAATTATCAAAGCCAAACTAAAAAAAATGATTACACTAGTAGTGGATTTTCACTCCTCAACAACGTACTTACAATCTCAAAATCTTTTGGCACTAGTGACCACCTTGAAGTACATTTTTCAAAGTGTCCGAAAAATATTGTAGGGCCCCTGTAGTTGTCTCTTTGATTCTGGTGATAACATTCCCCTAAAAGTCTCCACCATATTTATGTCGGAGTTTAGACTCTCTCAGGCTTGCTCCGAATATACTACTTTTTCAATACAATTCCTAGAATCTTTGGGACTGTTCTATGTGGTCTCATAACCCTTCATATTCCACATCTTACGTTTACCAGTGAGGTCCTATTTATTTTCGACTACTTTCATATTTATCATTTTTGCCACCGGGGCTGAGAATAAGCGGAATGTATCCCTTGCAGAGGGATATGATTCCCCGCTAAAAAAAAAAAAGTGTGTTCTCAGTATGACACTAAACTGTACAGGATGTAGGGGGCCCAGTTCTTGAGATTTAGGGAGTATGGAGTTCACCTTCATTACCATTATTACCTGAGTCCACCCTGACTCCGAGTGGTAGCACCTGTTAGGGTCCCATCTATTGGTCAAATAGATCTGCTTGGGTCCCGTCTACGTGTCAAATTGATCTGTTTAAAAATTATTCGTATTCAATGGGACTGTCAGCAAAAAAAAAAAAAAAAACTATAAAAAGAACTAAACAAAAATGTAAATATGAATGTACAATGAACGACGTGATTCCCAAACTTCAATGCATAAAAAAAACCCTAGACAAGTCGACATGCCGTTAAAATCAATTAATTAACCAATCAATTAGTCACCCAGTGGCTTGCTAGCACATCCATACTTAATATCTTTCCAAGAGCTTTCTTTTACTTGTTTGTAGAAACCAGATTCAAACTTGGATTTGGTGATCGGTCTGGGTCTCAAAGGATCAGTGTATAATGATGTTTTCTGTGTATTCTGTCATATTAACGTATGCCATCCTATCAACTGTGTTCTGGACTTTTATTTGCGTTTAGGGATTAGAAATCTGCTTGAAAAAGTAACTGATTTATATGGTTAAGGGAACAAACTGAAAAAATTAGACAATGAATTAGAAAAATCCGAACAACTTAATTATCAAAATTATCCATAGTTTAGACTTTGTAGAGCGCAATGTATTTTTCCTTTGAAGAAGGTACAGAAGCATAAGAGGTTAGGAATACATTGGTAAAATAAACAGAAAAACAGTTTACAGCTCCAACTTTTTAAAGAAATCAATAGTGACAGATCGTTTTATGCTATACAACACAGTCAGTATGACTTTCTTTACTGGCCGCTGAACCTGAAACTTTTTCTTTATCGAAGAGTCAGTATTTGCTTTTTTTTAGATTATCTTTTCGACTCAGGCTCATTGTAGAATACACCGACTGCATCTCTGCAGTGGGTAAGACCCTCCCCAACAAGTGTCCTGGATATGACATTAAACAGTCTGATGGTGAGGCTCCGGTAACGCAGGAGTTTTGGGGAATGCGGAGTATCCCTTCATTGTCATCCCTTTCAGGTTCAATCCAACCCGAAGAGGTACTACCTGATAGGGTCTAATCTATGGGTCAAATAGAACTGTTTGGTATTTAAACTGAGTGCAAACAAATGACTTATACTAAATTGAATGGGTTGATGATTTAACTATGTGTAAACAAATGACTGACGTTTAACTGAATTGTTAGTGATACATAGAGATACTTGGAACTATTTAACTTTGTTGACTTATGTTTACAAATCATATATATCTAATACATATGAGTAAACTAGATTCGGCATTAAATAACCTGTAACGGTTGATATGCCATAAAACCAAACCAAACCAATCAGGCTCGTTGTGGTAAACCCATGTTTAGCTCATTTGTAAACATTTTTTGACGATGCTTCTTCTGTGCACTTCATATATTTCATATGGTTTGCTGATCTCAGCCCTCTAAAATTTTATAACAAACCACTGTTTAATTTTGAAGTACTCTTTTTGATTTGTCACCTTCCTGAATTGCCCAAAAGATATATTTTTCTCGATAAAGATAAAATTTGCTGTAAACTAATTTCAAATAATGCAGAGTTTATATCTATGGAAATAATTCTGAAAAAAAAATGCTTTTCAAAATTTTCCCCTTATTGAATGAACCTCGTATATATATTATAGTTTCCTTCTTAATAAAAAAAGTTCCCCTTATTTATTAAATGATCCTTGAATTGAGCAACATAATTTCTGCTTGGTTGGCTGGATTTACAGCATGCCAATCTTTTTTTCAAGCGATTATATGGTTTCAATGATTAATTGATTGATTTTAACGGCATGTCAATCCGTTTACGCTTATTTTATGCCTAGAGGTTTGGGAATTGCGTTCATTTTTCGTTTAGATTTAGATTTAGATTTATTGTATAGTTGCTTCTTGAGAGTTTTTGCAAACAATAATATAATATCAAGTATTCCCGTCTAATACTTAAAATTATGTTTTCAAGCAATTATTTCTATTTAATAATACTTATTTGCTTGCACACTGTTACATGGTTATTAGTAAATAATGTAAATCCTTAGTAAACAATTATGCAAATAGTTTACTGTTATATGGCATCAAGTATTCTTATCAAATACGAATAATTTTTTTTTATATATTCGCTGCACGGTTGTGTATATTTTCAAATCCGTTTGAGAACATTTACACAATGTCCTTGAAAATGCTGACTCTTCAAAAGATTTCCATTCTTGCTCATCTTAATATGCTGTATCATAGATGTTTATAAAATTCCCATTGTAAACTATGGTATTATGTTTTATGTTTTCTTTATGACAACTGAGTAAGTTCACAAATAATCTAAAGAAAAAAAGTTGGCGACCGTAGTCGTGGGTAACCAGAAGGCTCTCTTTTCAATAGTTACTGCACCGAGGTGTAGGGGAGGGCGCTACTCCACTTTACCCTTGATACGTACCTTATATTTCTGAGTGTTAAGCAAAGAGGTATCAAGTACCATTTTTAAAGACTTTGGTATGACGCTACCAGGGATTGAACCCAGGTCTCCCGGACAATTAGCGAGTGACATTTGCTGTTATCAGGGTTTTATTCATTTTTACTTTGAGAAACTTGTGTAATGAACGCATTTTTCTGATCAATTTTTCGCCTCAAACACAAGGTGTCATTCATTACCTCAGAAAAGATTTTGAATCATTGAAGCTTACCTCGTTTCTTAGTCGAACCGTGCAGTAAGTTCGATCCATAATCACCTCGCATATTTTATATTTAAACAAAGACTGTTTGTTTCGAAAAAAGGTTTTGTTTAACATCGTTTATCATTTATAACACCGATAATAACTGATATCATAGATAGTCAAATTACGTAAAACTACATATTCTTAAGTAAACGCTACATCAAGGTGCAGACTACATTATTTATCAACAATTGATTTTAATTGTATTACAGTAGTATTGAAAGTATAAATAAGTGCTTAGATGTTTTTTCTTTATAGCAGTGGATGTTGAAGAAATAGTTTTGTTGGCTTGGAGAGCCAAACATTAGACTTCGTTATTTACACTATATAATAAAAAAAAATTTTTGTGGCAAAAATTCGGGTTCGTTCATTACCCGAAGTCATTCGAGTATACATGTTAATTAATTCTGATATATTTGTTCCGTGCTTATTCTTTATTATTTAGATTTTTTTTTTAGATGAAGCCCAGTCAAACACGACTATTAACAATTCCAATTCTTTATTCTTGTTTTCGATCTGCACTAATTCTCACTGTCGTAGATTGACGAACCGTGTGAGCTGCAATAAAAAGCAGTCAAAATTGAGAAAATTAAGGATACTACTTGTCAAAATTGTTTATAGCTATCGGCAGAGATTCTTCTAGATATATGATGGTCGACTGAAAAGTTCATAAGTTGACCAAGATACTCACATGGAATGTGACCAAATAAGATTTATTTTATGACATAATCCTCTTTGTGGTCCTCACATATATTCGATTACATTGTAGCATTCCCATTAATAGAAAAAATCATCAACAGCGGATATGACGTCATCATATAAACCTTTCATATTTTGAACACTTCAGGCCATTCTCGTAAGTACAATCTTTCTTTTAGACATTTCCATAAAGATGTACAAAAGGAAGAATAGTTTGTTAGCTTCGGCCTTCTCACAATACAGATTTTAGGAAACAGTAATAAACAAGGATAAAGAGCTAGCTGAAGGCTATGTTAGCTCGAATTTCACTGGGTGTTTATTCTTTATTTTTGGTTTCAATGTGAGTTGTTTCTTGCAATCACGGTTTGACCAGCCGAGGGAGTTATGATAAAAAGCAACAAGAATTAGAAAAAACAATGTTAATAGTAGTAGGTGTTCCTCGTTGTAATTATATGAAAAACATTCTTATCGGTTGACGAGCACACCAACCGGAATACAGTGATCGAAATAACGAAGACGAGGATGTTTGTTTGGATAATTAACATTTCCCATTAAGACTTTATATAACACAAGGAAGACAAGAGAGTTACCAGCAAAATTTACTAATTGAAACAATAAAGATTGGGATACTAGCTCGTACAAATCCTCGTAAATGATGAATGTCTTCCATTATCCATTTAATCTTCCGAGTATCAAATCAAGTAATTCTCCTATATTGGATCTCTCAATTTGTGCACATTTCTTTCGGTATGTATTTACCTAACCTCACAGCTAAAGGTAGGATGAGACACAAAGTCATTTTAAGAGGAGTAAAGCTGGATTGATTTCCTTCTCTTTCACTGGTTGCCATACAAAAGCTAAAAACTCAGTCTACCCTAACATTTCTTCATAGCTTAGATAGAATTGGCGGATCACTGCTTTTTCCAAAGAGCATTAGCATGAAATTAAATAGTAACAGCCTCGTCCAGTATTTAAAATTGGGTCGTTGATTCTATTTCTTCTGACGATAAAGTTTACTCTAAACACGCTTCCATCACTTCAAAATGCGACAGGTTGTACTGATTTTAAGGAACGCTCCCTAACCTGATTTATAATCAAACATTAAACATAAATGGTTATTACAGGTCTCCCGGGCCACTGACCTAATGAGTAGAGTGTTCGCCAATGGTCCGGGAGACCAGGGTTCAATCCCAGGTCGAGTCATACTAAAGACTCCAAAAATTGTACTTGATGCCGCCTTGCTTATCACTTAACATTATAAGGTACGGATCAAGGATAAAGTGGAGCAATCCAGGGGATGGATTAGTGCCTTCTCCTACACCTCGGTGTTGTAGCTATTGAAAAGGGAGCCTTTGGGTCGCTCTTGACTGAAGTCGCTAACTTTTTTTTCAAGACTAAAAAGAAGAGGTTGATTCATGCCTTTCCCGTAATTTTGAGTTCTCTAAACCAATCGATTCCATTCTTAACGCTGTTATTCTTCGCTCATTTTATCGAATAAGGGCAACACTTCAAGCCAGAAATCAAAACAACACAAAGGTCGGTGAAGTTTAAACTTTTGTGATCGAAATAACAAAGATTAGGATAACTGTATGAATATTTTATAGAATAGCAACTATTCTCTTACGGTGAATTCACGTGGATCACTGACGTTGAGCAATAATGTTTCTGATTTGCAATTAGACGGGTAACCACTTCGTAACTGCATGTACTGTAATTTACTTAAGGCCTGTGTGCCAAACGAATAATAGCACATCGCTTTTTATTGAATAACTTTTAGATTTTAAAAAACAATTTTTTTTTATCATTGAATGAACTTGAGGTACCGAACACATCTAGAATGGATTTGTCCGGCATTGGGGGGAGGTTAACTTATTCATCTTTAGCAGTAGCCAATTGTTTCAATAAAAAAGTTTTGTTTTCCCCCCAATAGCTTATACTATTTACCAACCCTCCGCTCGGGCAGGATATGACACAAGGTCAATTTTTTAAGTGGAGTTTAACAGGTTTGAATTCAGAGTTTTCCTTCTCCTAGACTAGTTGCCAAACCAAGGCTGAAGAACCCAGTCTGTCCTACTATTTACCCATAGCTGGAGGGAGAATAATTGGATTCATACCTTTCCCAAGGGTATTAGTGCTATGTGAAATGCGATCAGTCTCGTCCAGGATTTGAACTCGTGTCGCCGTATCCATTTCCTACGACAATAACGACTACACCACGGGCACCTCCAATAGCTTATACACCTTACAAGGGATGAAGAATGGAATGCCGTGTTAAGAACATAAAGAATGCGAAGAAGGGGTTCACTTGTCCGAACAATTTATGGGAAGGACTTTTTTTTATTGGGCTATAAGAAAAAAAAAAAAAAGGTAAATATATTGTAACTCTGTGAAAGAAGATGATAAAATTCCTTCTGATACCGAAAAATGACTCAGAAAAAAAAGTTGTACTTATTCAGAACATCCCACTGAAAAAGTTTCTACAAAAGTGTAAAATGGCCAACTTTCAACGACTTTTAACATCAATTTATTCAGCGGGCTATTCTGGATAAATACCAAAATTTTTCTTTACTGTAACTATTGCTATATTTATGTTGTAAAACTATAATGAAACACATACATGTTTTATTGATCAGCATTCATGTTTGACGTGGGAAGAAGGGGAAAACTAGACTTAAGATATTATACATATACATTTCTTCTGCTTAAACAAGAAAATGTGATCAGTTTTCTAAGCTTAGATTAACACCAGGTCAGAAGTATGGTGCATCCAGCTCGCTAACCTTTGCACCAGCAAACGCGTAAATACTTGAGTCAAAAGTTTTGCAATATTTTGGCACATGCTACTTTGTGGCTTGTATATCACGTGTCCGAAGTTGTTCAAGCCGTAATGAAAGGTTGTAGTTGATAGTATCGTGGTTGTTTGTGCGCTGACACGTTGTGCATTGCTTTATTTTCTGTATGATTGGAAAACCGTATAGATGAACGTACAACGTAGTCTAATTTGGAAACTTATGCTTTACAGGTTCGAAATGAGCCATAGCAACTAAAAATATTTGTTGTGTAAAAGGTGAAGGCGTAGCTAATCACAGTATAGTAACCAGATTGAAGAAATTTCGTTCGGGTTGAAAGAACCTCGACGATTAGGCATGGTCCCGTAGGCCTAAAACCGTGAATACTGAGATCAAGCACTAAATACGGCTATTAGTATTCAGAGAGTATGAGGCGAGCTGTCTATTCTCTCAAAAATATCTGATAAAATTTGAAATATTTAAAGATTAAAATGATTTTTATTAGCGAACGTATTTTGAAAACTGAAGTCCAGTACAAAATTTTAATCACAAAATTACTTTTTAAAAAAGCCTTCCTTTTACGTAATGAACAACTTTAAAAACAAGACGGCAAATTAATTTTTATTTATAAGTTTCTCGATACCTTGTTTTGAAGCCACCCTCCACCCCACCAAAAATGAAAAAAGCAAAAAAAGAAACGCTCAGACTAAGAAGCTAAAATTTCTTTTTTTTCTATATCCTCAAAATGCAACACCTTTAAAAAATCCAAAGAAACTTAATTTTTGTCTAATTTTATTGTCATTTTTCTTTAGATTTTTTTATTGATTAATTTATTGATTGATTAATTTTAACGCCACGTCAACCCATCTATTTGGTTTGGTTTGATTTGTTTTGATGGCATATCAATAAATGTTGGCCATTTAATCCCAAATTCTATTTTTACTTAGATATTAAATATATAATTTGTAAACATATTTTGTAGCAACAAACAGTTAAATGATCAAACAGTTCTATTTTAAACAATTCAATTTAGCATAAGTCGTTTGTTTGTACTCAGTTTAAATGTCATACAGTCCTATTTGATCCTTTGATAGGACCTTATCTGGTGCCTCACCGTCAGATTGTTAAGTGTCATATCCAGTAAACTTGTCGGGGAGAGTCTTAATTTGTCTGTGAATTCTGCAGCTCCAGCCGACTGGGCTATCAACCCGTCTAGAATTATTTTATGCTTAGAAGTTAAGGAATCGCATTCATTGTACGTTCATAAATACTCTTTTTGTGCATTTGTTTCTTTAAAGTATTTTTGCACCCAGTTCTATCGGATATGAATAATTTCTAAACATATCTATTTGACCCATAGAATAGTTAAAGTCGACCTGGGAGTAATTGTGATGAAGTAGTACTCCATACTCCCCAGATCTCCAAAACTAGAGCCTCACCAATAGATGGAGTTCAGTGTCACACACAGATCACACTTTTATGGGGAAAGGGACTTACCCTTCTGGATGTGATATAGTCAACCTTGCTGACAGGGCGGTAAACCTTTGGATTAGAAAAGAATTTCATTGAAAAAAAATAATTTGACTCATTCAAATAATTACGTACCAACTAATTCTTTTAAGATTACGAGTCATTGCAATTAGAATATATTTTAGTTAACAGAATGATTAAGTTGCTAATCTCTCACACTATCCTTGCGGTCTCGAAACCCATAAGTTCTAAGTTGTAAATTTTATATAATTCTTTTTTTTTTCTACGTGAACAAACAAATTTATGCGATAACGATTTTTACATGTCTCGACGTATTACTAGTATTCCTTTCATCATAATTTCAGTTGTTTTGATGACAACATCAGTCGATGAATGTTTGAAAATAAATTGGTTTAAATGCTTATTAGATGAAGCATTTTCAACTATTACTTATTTTTGACGATTATCAGTTTCATTTTGATAATTATAACTGAAAAATGATTTTCGCTTTATTCGCTTGATTCATTTGGTCGCTAAAGCATGATTATGCAAAACCTACCCCAGTGATAACTCAGATTTAATTCACTATGGCAATATATATATATATATATATATATATGTGTGTGTGTGTGTGTGTGTGTATTATTCGGTCCAGTTAAACCAGTGTTGGGAGTAATTCCATCAGGACAAAAAAAAAAAAAAAAAAAAAAATTCAATAGAGAATATTTAAATTTTCCTGGTAAAGAGCTCAATGTAACTGACATTACAGAGCAATAATTTCTTTAAGAAAAAACAAAAACTGGTCACATTAGGATTATAAATTTATTTCCATCTTGTTATGGGTTTTTGATATAAATCAAAAACACCAAAAAAAGAATTAACAGGACTTCTTCAGATCTTTTGGGTAAAATAATTCTGAATAGACACAGGGAAAAAGGGTGGGAGGGGATTGAAGAGGGGTGAAGAGTTTTCTCCTCATTTAATTTAACATAAGTATTACTGCATCCTTACGTAAAGTTATTAAAGAAAGTTATATTTATCTAAATTAGTGTTAAATCTTGAGTTTTAAGTCGAAAAGTATTTAGAAATTTGTTAGAATTGAAAAAAAAAAAATTTACTATAATTCCAACCGGCTATGAAATAGAAAAAAACTTGAAGTGGGCTAAATGAGGAGAAAACTCTTATATATCCTCCCACCCTTTTTTCCTATTTTATCCATAAGATCTGAAGAAGTCCTGTTTTTTTTTTGGTGTTTTTGATTTATATCAAAAACCCATACCAAGATGGAAATGAATTTATAATCCTAATGTGACCGGTTTTTGGTTTTTCTTAAAGATATATATATATATATATATATATATATATATACGAGGATCATTAAATACGTTTTCAGACTTTTTTCGTTTGAGCCCTTTTATTGATAGTACACACATGACACTCCAGTCCACTTCGAAGATATCTCTTCCGGCTGCAATGCACTTGTTGTACCGTTCCAACAACTTCTGGAAGGCCTCATGCAAGTCCTCTTGTGTGGGCGTGTCAATGACTTTCGTCACAGCCTCTTTTATCTCCCCAATTGTCTCCTAACGACAGCCTCTGAGCTTAGGGAATAACCAAAAGACACAGGGAGCAAGGTCTGGACTATAAGGAGGGTGAGGAACTTGATGCCCATCTTGGTCAAATAGTCTGTGCGAAGGATGGAGTTGTGGACTTGTGCATTGTCCGGGTGGAAATGCCACTGACCCGATTTGAAAAGTGCCGGCCTCTTCCCTAGGAATCTCTTCCTGAACTCTCTTAAAACCTCTGCATAGTAACCCTAACTCTAAGCCTTTGGCCAATCAACTCTGGTGTATTGACTTCCTTACTCCTCCCACACCTCTCATCATCCCTTACAGACTCCCTGTCTTCCTTGAATCTCTTATGCCACTCAAAAACTGATGCTTGATTCATGTAAGATGCTGCAAAAGCAGTCTGAAGCATTCTATACGTTTCTGTGGCATTTTTTCCAATTTTAAAAGAGAATTTTATTTCATATAGTTCTTCTAAAATGTTCTCATGTCCAGATTGCATTTTTGAAATTCACCAGCTGTTACAATCAGGCTTTAATTGGGTGTATTCCAATTGCTGTTGTAGCTGTTCATTTGAACCTGAAATCATAAAAATTGGGCAGTCTGAGCCTTCCATACGTTTCTCATAAGATGTATAGCAATAACATACTGAATTTTCAAGAGTCTACAACAATTTTAAATGCCTGTACAAAAAAAGTATGGAAACTTATTGAATGCACCACGTATATAGTCAAAGAAAATTACTCTTTGGAGAAGATAAAGATAAGACCCGAGTAAGTCATAAAACAATCAAATGTTTTGAAAGTGCTCGATTTTTGCATAGAACTCGTTTGCAGAAACAGAAAAAAAAAAAAGAAAAAAGAACAAGCAAAAGTTTGTTAGCTTGGTTTCATTGATAAACTATAATCAAGAAAACTTATATATATATATATATATATATATATATATATATATATATATATATATACACTAAAATATAAAAATAATTCTATTATATAAAATAAAACCGCTTACTACTCAGAATTTCGCGAAAAATATTTTTCTATTAAAACACATCTGATTTTTTAAAAACATTCTTTTGAATACTTTTAAAAATAGAGTCCTCTTCGAGTCGTAAATGTTTTCTTTTTAATATCAGAAAATCATTTTGATATTCTATTATTGGAAGATTGTGATATTTGCACTGTAGTTTAGTGTGTAGAGCACTGTGATGATTTTTACCGTTTTCCGTAAAAGAAAAACAGTAAAATCATCACAGTTCTCGTTTGAGATCTTTTCTAACATTCTAGATTTTATCTTGCGGTGCAAAGCTTTTCTAACGAATTGAGCACTCTAGTATCCGATAGCGCAAAATGTAAACGAATGAAAGCTAATACATATGCGTTATAATTCCTAAGCTGACGTATGTCATCGAATTGGTTGAGCGGTTAGATACCATGTCTAGTGTAAAATTAGGCGGGTTTCGATCCCAGCTTAAAACGTCCTGCGTGTCTTGCTACAGTGAAGAGTTGTAATACAACGAAACAGTCTGTCTCTGGATGACTATATATAAATATGTATATATATATATATATATATAACAGATGAGAATAAACAATCGTTTAAAAAGCAGTTAAGAAATCAAAAGTTCTCTAAGCAGAGCAGTATAAAAACTTAATTTCAATCTCATTTCCTATGTCTGATTTCATTACAAATAGTTTCATAGGTTTTCTATAAAATGGAAAACACAGTTTGATTCTTTCGTCATTTACGATGTATGAATGCCGAATATTCTAATTATACTATTGTAAATTTATGCATTTGTATTTACTAAACCTCTCCGCAAATAAGCAGGATGTGACACAAGATCACTTTTAAAGCGGAGTAAAGCTAGTTTAATTCAGAATTTTCCTTCTCCTAAATAAGGCTAAATAAGCCAATCTGCCCAACTATTTATCCATAATTGGAAGGCGGGAATAATAGATAGATTCAGCCTTTTCCCAAGAGCATTAGCATGAAGTAAAACTCAAAAAGGTTTTGAAATCGGGCCACTGATTCCATTGACAACGACGATAACCGTTATGCTAAGCGCTGCTCATTCATATGAATTTATATGTTTATGTCTCGCCCGAGATTTTAATCGTTCAGCAAACCAGTCTGCAATTAATGTGATAATAAAACAGTAATACAATAAGTCTTCAGTTTTCTGGGTTAATCAGTGTGTGAATCTTTTTTAAACTTAATTATCCTTTGCTTTTATTTGTTTTTTGTTTAAAGTTATATAAACCTTCTTGGGTTATTCAATATCATCCTTATAGAAGATCATTAGAGGTACTATTTAACCCATAGCTGTGGGAATAAGCGAAGTGATACATTTCTCAAGGTTTTTTTGTCCGAAAGTGGACGTAATTGAACAACTGGAGTTCGATCTCTTACTCTAATGTCACAGTTCAGCTCATTAACCACTTGGCCAAAATAATTTTTTCAGACATTTATTACAATATCTATTTCAGACCAAGGTGTTTTATTTAAAAGAGGACAGGGAAATTAATGGATTTAAGGTTGCATATCATCTTACTCTTATAACACAAGATCTGCTGACGTTCCACACATCGTAGTGGAGGACTTTTAGTATTTTGTTGTCAATCTTTCTGATGACATGCTAAGCCAATCTGAGTTGAGAGACAAGACTCCAAACCTCCGATGCTACATTTAATAAACATTTTCGCCTATGATACTTTCGGTTTCTTTGTTTTATGGCATATCAACCTTTGTGTTATTTAATGCTAAAGTTTTCCATGTAAAAGAACAATAGGGATTCTATTAAACGAACAGGATATGGAGACTAGTGTATTAGTCTGAAAGTAAACGTAATAATGTAAGTGGAGTTCGAACTCGCTTTACTCCGATGTCGCAGCCTATGAAACGAAGATTGTGTTTTTTCATTAAATTGATTAATATAAATTTCCATAAGGAATCCATAATTCTGATCCGTAGACGATCCATAGATAAAAATGGGTTGCAAAATAGCTCGACAGATATCATTTTCAGTTTTTAGCGATATATCTCTTTAAGAGAGCGTGCTTAGCATTACGGTTATCACTGTAAGAAGTGTAATCGACAACCCGAGTTTAAGTTCTGGATTCGGCTGTTGTTTCACTTTGCGGTATTGTACTTGTTCAGCTCCCCTGCTCCGTGTAGATAGTCGGACAGGTCTGGTTATTTAGGCAACCAGTATAGAAGAAGGAAAAATCTGAATTCAGACAAAGTGTACATAACTTAAGAATTGACCTTATGTCACATCCTACACATAATAGAGGAGTTGGAGAGAGAGAGAGAGAGAGAGAGAGAGAGAGAGAGAGAGAGAGAGAGAGTTGTATAGCTATGAGAAATGGATTTCATTTTGTTGGATTCTCTGTTTAACGGCATATCAACTTTCGTGAGTTATTTAATACCAAGGCCATCCTTGCCGAAGGACATAGGTGATACAACTTAACCCATAGCTCGAGGGGTAAGGGGGTTTCATACCTTTGACCAATGGCATTAATTTGAAAATGAACCTAATAGCTCGGATAGGTCTCAAACTCGCTTACTTAATGTCCAGTAGTTTTGCTATTATGCCACGGGAACTTAACGGACCAAGCTCAAATCCACGATGAGACTGTTTGCATTTCACGTTCTAATGCTTGAGGGAAAAGCATGAATCCATACGTTCCCCTCCAGCTATAAGTAAATAGTTTGGCAGCCAGTCTAGGAGAAGGAAAACTCTGAATTCAATCCAGCTTTATCCCGCTTTAAAAATTGACTTTGTGTTATTTCTTGCACATGAGGGAGAGTTTGGGTAAATTCATAGCTCTTCTATTTCTGAGTTGATAATGAAGTTTTTCTAAAAGTATGGCTTACTTTCGAAAAAAAGCCTTATATATATATATATATATATATATATAGGGGGGGCTTCTTTGTCCGTGGTTTTGTGTTTCGCGGTCAAGCAGAGAAATAAACATTTTATTAGGTTTACAAGAGTAAAAAGATTGCTCCTGCTGGTAATCCACATCTAACACAGAGAAGCTATAGAGTGTTTCTTTTGAAGTGAAAAGGTGAACCTTCTCGACTTACAAAGGAAAGGAAAAATCATATGCTGAAGTTGTTAAGATCTACAGTAAAAACGAATAATCTAAACGTCACATAACTTTTATTCAATCATATTGTTACTTATTGTTACTTAAATCAAAGTTTACCTTAAGCATGGATATTTAAGAAATCAGATCTAGGGTGTTGGAACATATCCCCCGTGGATAAGATGGGACTACTGTTTATAAAAATAGTTTCAAGACTGAAGCTGACATGAAAATGAAAATAGTCCCCTTGACAGACATCTTTCGAGTTTTCCATTTTTTCATAGATGAAGCTGCGGCGTCAAATTTCTTTTAATGTCTTTCACGTCTTTAAATCTACATTTCAGGTTGGGAAAGATGAAAATATCCCGTGGAGCTAGAAGTGTGGTGAGTACAGAGGGTAACGAACTTGCACAGCCTTGTTGTTTACCTAAAATTGCTGATCAAAAAAGTATTATGACTGCCTACATATTTTTTTCAAATGGATACCGCCTCAGTTATCTAAATTTCTACGACGAAGCTTGATGATTTTTATCATTAAGGGTTTTCGGACTATTTTCTTCATCTTTATTGTTATTTCCACAACGTTTGGGTCGATATGTCCTCCGGCCTTCGTCAGGTGTTTGTCGAACTCGGTAACCTTCACGGAACTTCGAACTACGTCCTTTATTGAATTCATGGGGGTCGCCAGTTCTGATTACGTTAGCTATAACCGGGTGCAAGTGTTAAGTATTCCTTTTATTGCTACTCGCCAGCAGTCAGGATTGAACCTGCTGAACACATAGCGTAATGGTTATAGGCATTGGTTCCCTAAGCTTCAAAGGAGACAATCATCTGGAGGTTACAGGTTCAATCCTAACTGCAGGCGAGTAGCAAAACAGGATTAATAAAGATGAAGACAACAGTCCGAAAACCGTTAATGATAAAAAAAAGGATACCGACTCGTTTAGATATCATTTGATTATATAAACTCCTCGACTATACAAACATTTTCATTAAAATTTGGGATTAAAAAATGAATTTTTTAATTTTAAAAAATTAATTCTAAAATAAAAGATAATCTCAATATATCGCATGTGTATATGTGTGTGTGGGGAGGAGTGTGTGTTAAGATAGCGTAGAGCCGGCGGTGTTTGGTGACTATTTATGCGATCATCAGAGAACACTTGAATATTGATTCTGTATCTACGCTATCCTGAGTTAAAAGTATATCAGCGATACCAAGCACTTTAAAAAAAATAAATATAGTAAACTAAATATTCATATGGGTAAGGTCAGGAAAATATATACGAGGATCATTAAATAAGTTTCCAGACTTTTTTCGTTTGGGCACTTTTTTGATAGTACACACATGAAACTCTAGTCTACTTCAAGTAATCTCCTCCGGTTGCAATGCACTTGTTGTACCGTTCCAACAAATTCTGGAAAGCCCCATGCAAGTCCTCTTGTGTGAGCGTGTCAATGATCTTCGTCACAGCCTATTTCATCTCCTCAATCGTCTCATAACGACAACTTCTGAGCTTAGGGAATAAGCAAAAGTCACAAGGAGCAAGGTCTGGACTATAGGGATGGCGAGGAACTGTCTTGTTGCCTATCTTGGTCAAATAGTCTGTGACAAGGATGAGTTGTGGACTTGTGCATTGTCCTGGTGGAAATGCCACTGAGCAGATTTGAAAAGTGCTGGCCTCTTCCCTAGGAATCTCTTCCTGAATTCCCCTAAAACTTCTGCATAGTAACCCTAACCCTAACCCTTTGGCCAATCATCTCTGTAGTATTGACTTCCCTACTCCTCCCACACCTCTCATCATCTCTCACAGACTCCCTGCCTTCCTTGAATCTCTTATACCACTCAAAAACTGATGCTCGACTCATGCAAGATGGTCCAAAAGCAGTCTGAGCATTCCATATTTTTCTCATAAGATGTATAGCAATAACATACTGAATTCTCAAGAGTCTATGACAATTTTAAATGCCTGTACAAAAATGTCTGGAATCTTATTGAATGCTCCAAGTATATACTAGTAATGTTGTGAATAAATTTCAGAGATCTCTCTTTTGCGTTGTGACTAACGTGCAGGACTGAGACATCTTAGTAAGCGATTAACATTATTTTCGGACAAATACCTTTGAGAAAAGCCTTAACTCCCCTCAGCTATGAGTTAGATAATACCATAACTCTCTTTCTACAACGATGGTTTGACATTGAATAACCCACGAAAGTTGATATGGCATTAAACGAAGAAATTAAACCAAAACTTATTCATGAACAGGCTACATTGAGTGACAAGTTCTCTGGCACTGATAGCAGTTTTGGGAAGCAAAAATGACAGAAGGCTGAAAATGTAATGGATCATCGTAAAAACATTCTAACATAATTGGCACAAGATT
Organism: Sepioteuthis lessoniana; assembly: GCA_963585895.1. Classification (NCBI taxonomy): domain Eukaryota; kingdom Metazoa; phylum Mollusca; class Cephalopoda; order Myopsida; family Loliginidae; genus Sepioteuthis; species Sepioteuthis lessoniana. Next base: position 50,273,455 of record OY757935.1, on the reverse strand, counting down.
TCAGAAATTAGAAAAAAATCCTCTCTTCAGAAGAACGATTTCAAGGATTTTCTGGAAAGAGGACACAAAGAAATCATTATTGACTATGAAAAACGTAACAGATCGATTAAGATTTTCTCTTGTGGATCTAAAAAAGCCTAAGAATTTTTATCATTAAAGTTATGCCGTATGAACTGGTCGTTTTGGGAGGTTGCAAAACGCACGTGTCACCCAGTGGTTTGTAAGGCTTGAAGAGACTGTCTTTTTTGGTACCAAAAATTAAATTTTCACCGGAAATGGAATTGTGGGATATCTTATTTTATGTTTGTATTTTATTATTAGTTTTATTTTGATTACAATATTTATTAATTCATTTATCGCACAGAATGGTCGTAAGCGAAAGAAAAGCTCGAAAAATGTGGAACTGTAATATCAATTTACCCAACTTCTCCGCCTTGGGCAAGCTGCAACACAAAATCAACTTTTTAACGGAGTACTGCTGGTTTAAATTCAGTTTTCCTTCTTCTAGAGTGGTTATCATACAGAAGTTAAAAGGTCAATTCTACCTTACTATTTACCCATTGTCGTTAGTGGGTGGAAGAAAATATATATTCATACCATTCCATTGGCATTTGTGCGAATTAAAACACAAACAACTTCGTCCAGGATTTGAACTCGCATCATCGAGTTCATTTTTCGAAATGATCACCGTTACGTTGCACTCACCTCCTATAGCGAGGGTTTTATGAATCTGGCATAGACGAACAAGTACAATGCAAAAAAAAAGCGACAAGAAAAAGGGGGTCCTGCCGGGTGTGGCTGAGTTGAGTGGTGGAAATAAAAAGCGAGATATTATTTTTACAAGACAATGCTCCTGTACACCCTGCAAAAATGACAAAATCACCGTTTGAGCTGTTGTCTTTATCTGTGATGTTTTCGTCTAGACAGTCTCCAGATTCTAACCTCACAGAGAGGGGCATATATAAAGAACAAACTGGTTGGGATACTGACATCATTGACCACCTGTCAGAAATGAATGAAACAACATAGATGCATCAGACTGGAAACAGTTGAAGAACAGTTTGCCAGAATAGCTCAGGTTTCGGAAGAAAAATAACCGACTATCTTATAATAAAATCTTCTAAAACGTACTTCGTTCACAAACGCAGCACTGTCGTATCACACAGTCACATATTCCACCCATATTTTTTGCGCCCATAAAAATAGTCACTGGTGGTAATTATGAGGGAAAATGGCGTTTTATAGCATAAAACTTGCCCTATCCAACGGTGTTATTGGGTTCCTCAATCCGATGCAGTTTATATAGAGATAAATAAGGGATATTTCTTACACACACACACACACACACACACACACACACACACACACACATATATATATATATATATATGTGTGTGTGTGTGTGTGTGTGTGTAAATATATGTAAATATATATATATATATATATTGTTGAGTGGAGGATGATGGGAACGATAATCTAGTTTGTGGGGCATTCTAGTATGGGTGGTCTAGTTTATACTGGTTTTTGTTTGCTATAACTACTACTTCTAGTATCGAATTTTTCATTCCAGCGTTAACCGATCGTCTTTCACAGGAGTCTGAATGACAGACAGTCTTCTCATGTTTCCAGGATTCTTCTAAGTATTCTGGTCGATCTTCTCAATGCTGTAACCTGGATGATCTCGATTCTTTCTCTAATTTCCAAATCTTGGAACTGGTAAAATTGGTATCACTGTCCTTTAGCAATGTCCAAGTATTTGTTTCTCTGTTCACTTTCTTCTATTTTCATTCTGTGGTTTATTGGAACGGCAAAATATACTAGACGACAAGTTTTATTTTATTTTATTTATGTTAATTATCTCTAAGTTTAGTCTTCTGGCTATGATTAAGTGATTTCTTTGTATTGCAGAGAAGTTTAATTATCTAATTTTCTTGAGCAGATTCCGGTTTGTAGATATACCATTTGGTAGAATGATCAAAATTCAATTTTTTGCACAATTCCCAGTGGATGACATTTCCCATACAGTCGTGTCTAGTCTTATTCTCTTTTTGCACTAGTTTGCTGCATTCACCTATTATGTGATAAATCGTTTCATTTTTGTCACCACAAAGCCAAAATTTGTTAATCTGTTGCGTATTATATATTTTCGCTTTAATATAATTGGTCCTTATGACGTTATTTTGTGCAGAAGGATTTCAGTTCTCATCTCATTTCCTTTTCATAGACATGTCCTGGTCTTTTCGTGTGAGATTCCTCCAGCTGGTTGCTTGAAATATCCATACATTTGTTTTTCGTTCCATTTCTGTTTACCATTTTTTTTTTTTTGCCGTTATGTTTGTCCTTATATTTTCAGTGCCGCTGTAATGAGTCGTTCTTTACCCTTTCAAATGTAGTTCTAGAGTCCTTGTATTGATGCATCCACGTAACTTTCAAGTCCTCTTCCTCCTTCTTTTCTTGACTCACATAGACAGTATATGTCATATCTTGGATGTAAGGCCTGGTATGTTGTCATCAAATTTCTTGTCCACTGGCCTATATGTCTCAGTTCTTCCCGTGTCCATTTTATGAATTGTTCTGAGTATCTTACAAAAGGAACAGTCAGGGTATTTTTCAATTTGATGCGATTCTTTAGCAGAGCTTAATTTCAAGAAATTTCCTCCTTCATTTGAGGTTCTGTTTTGTTATTTTGACAGTTGTATTCCCACCGTTATTTATTTTTTTCCATTTTTCATATTAACATTTTTTATGCCAAATTCCATTCCTATATCCTGGCTGTATATGCTTATTATTTATATCAGAGCCTCTAATTATTTTTCAGTTTTTGTAAATAGCTTCATTCCATGTATATAATATGATCAATCTTTTCGTATGAATTTGTAAATTTGTAGCCTCCAGAGCACTTCCCTGGAATGTAATTGAGTGGTATCATCGATATTATAAATAGTAATGGTGAAAGCGCATCTCCTTGGAAACTGCCTCTCTGGATTTTCACCTCTGTTAAAGTTTTCCCACCTGTTGTTAATTCCACTTTCTAGTTTTTCATGGTTTCCCTGATGAAGTCTATGTTTTGTCGGATATTTTGTATATTTTCAGACAATCAAGTTTGTTCAAGTTTGCTGGACCATATCATACGCCTTTATTATTATTATTATTATTATTATTATTATTATTATTATTATTATTTAATTTTCAGCTTTACTTTCGATTTCTCATCATCCTTCAACTAGTCTTTACTCCAGAACTACAGTGAGAGAAGGTTGGGATAATGTGTATTCTATTTTTTGGTGTCTCTTTTGGGTGTCAATTTTTACAATCACATTAATAGAACTCTTCTATGGAGAGAGACAGTTCCATTGTATTTCCTATGGACTGGAATTACCAGGCATCTTGTAGATGTATTTGTCTCTTTCTTAATCATACCAATGGCTCCAAGTATTGTTGGTATGATGGTAGTTTTAAGGTGCCACATTTTTCAATTTCTATTTTCAGGTCTTTATATTTAATTATTTTATAATATTCTTTGACTGATATATACGTATATTTTATTTATCTTTTGGCACTGAAATATGGATCAGAAGGCATGTTTTTCTTTTATTGTTCCTAACTATCAAATCTGGTCCATTGAGCCAGTGGTGTAATGGTTATCTTCACCGGAAATGGACTCCACAACTCGATTTAAAAACCTGGACAAAGCTGTACATATGTTTATTTTTTAAGTGAGGAATTAATATTGTGAATTGAATTACCATGACCAGGAAATCCACCGAAAACCTACGCACGATATACGGGAACACTGGACAGCTGTTTCGACGTTATTAGGTCTCATCAGCAGTGTATACCGTAATCTCCACCAGAGGAGATCGAACCAGCGACCACAGATTGCAGTGCCGAAACTTTACAACTACAAAATGTGTCTTGTAAGTTACATCCGTACGGATGTAACTTACAAGACACATTTAGGTTATTTGGCCGCGCAATTACCATGACTAGTTGATTTGGCGTCACTTGTGTGCGATATGAATTGGTTGTAGAATTTCGGCAGTGCAATCTGTGGTCGCTGGTTCGATCTCCACTGGTGGAGATTACGGTATACACTGCTGATGAGACCTAATAAGGTCGTAACAGCTGTCCAGTGTTCCCGTATATCGTGCGTAGGTTTTCGGTGGATTTTCTGGTCATGGTAATTCAATTCACTGGACAAAGCTGTTTGCAATTCACATTGCGCTAATACACTTGGGAAAGGGTCCGACTAGTCTCCCTCCTGTTATGGGTAAATAGCAAGATTTGAGACAATTTAAATTTCTAAGTAGAGTGTAATACGTTTGAAATCAGAGTTTTCTTCTCTAAGACAGTTTGCTATATCAAAGTTAAAGAACTCAGTCTGCTCTACTATTTATTCATTGCTGGTGGGATAGTGGGATGCATAGCTTTGCCGAAGTTATTGGCACTGTATGAAATACAGTCTCGTCAATGATTTGAATTCGGGCTCCAGTGTTCATTTCCTACAACGATAACCATTGCACTTCCAGTGCCTCCTATATATATATATATATATATATAATATAGCTTCGTAAATGTATGAATAAAAAGTGCTAAATACGTAAATCTGAGCTTGAGACTTAGATTCAACTGTGCTTGGTGACTCTCAGTTTCCCTTCTATGTTATCATTAGGTGACAAAATTCTTGGTCCGGTGATCGAAGAGATGAGAAACTGAGAATCATCAAACCTCTGTGTCTACGCTACTCTTAGATCTTTCTCTCTCTCTCTCTCTCTCTCTCTCTCTCTCTCCATATATATATATATATATATAGAGAGAGAGAATCAGAGAGGAGGAAAAGAGAAGAAGAATGTGAAGCAGAGAGAGAGAGAGAGAGTAAAGAGTTTTAGATGTTAAATACCGGCTTATGTTGCATTTATTTAGGATTTTACGGAGTAAATCAATAAAGTAGCAATTATAGGAAATGACAACCACGTGACTTGAACAAAAAGACGTTCAATTTTTGCTTTCACCCTTAGTTCAAATTAAAAAAGAAACAATAAAAAAAGTTTGAAAACAAAACCAAACAAAACCTGAAACATTTATATGATCGGTTGTAGAATGGGTGACGCTGATTGTGAAGAAAAAAAAAAGCTTTTTTTTGTTTTTTGTTTTAATGCATTTTCTTTCTGTCTTTTGTTAATAAGGAACACAGAGATCACATTCGATGATCATCTTGGTAAACTTTTAACGCTCCTCCCAACGTGGGCGGGAATATCTTGTCCTACAGAAAGTCACGTGGTAAAATTTTCGTCATCGCTAAATATAACCAACCTCGGGGCGCATGCGCATGTTCATATTAGTCATCAGCGTTATGTGAGTAACGGCGGCTTTGTAAACACACACACACACACAGAGAAATTCACGTATATGCATGCGAAGAACTGTGTGCATTTTAATATATTAAACTGTGAATGCATTTTTACATGTGACTATTTATATAATCATGATGTTTTTTTTAGTTGATGTTTCCTTCTGTTTGTTTGCTTTCAGTTTTGATATATTATGCAAGTTTATCACTGTTTGATGGTTTGCTTTGGTTTCTTTGTTTAACGGCAGATCAACTTACGTGGATTATTTGATGACAAAGCCGTGTAAAAGAAAGTTGTACTATTTAACTCGCAACTGATAAAAGAATTCACACCTTTCCCAAGAGTTTAGTCTGAAAGTAAATGTTACAGCGCAACTGGAGTTCGAACTTGCTTATGACACTTTTACAGTCCTGCACGTTAACCACTACGCCACAAAGACTCTCTCGATTACTGCCTGAGATTATGTGCAATTTTGAATAAGTTTTAAAAATCTGCAATTAAATTCTTTTACAATGTTTATGGCCATCAATATACTCATTAATTACGAAATAATATATACATATATATATATATATATATATATACTACTCTGCATAAGGGCATTCGAGCACTCTGATTTTATTATCAATGCTTGTTTTTTCAAATTTCGTCATCTTTCTCAGCAGTTGAGATCAGACTTGGTCTGCTTATCACATTGGTGAGAATCTCATAGTTACCAAGGATTATTGACTCTGTGTCTACGCTGTCCTATCTATCTATCTATCTATCTATCTATCTTATAAAAAAAAGGTAGTATCACACAGTGTTCTGAACAGATGGTGGGGATAAGAACTCAGCTGAAGATTGAGTTTTTTAAACTTAAAGTCGTGATAGATTTTATCTTGTTTTATTGTGTAATTGAAATAATAATAATAATATTATTACTCTGCATTCTTGTGCATAGAGCACTATATTTTTGTGATTTAGACCGTCTTTTGCTGTAAATTTTAATCATATGCATAGAAGTGTGTGTATATATATATATATATATATATATATATATATATATATATGTGTGTGTGTGTGTGTTAATAAGGCTTTTACTTCTTCATACACACACATACAGACCCATAAACACACACACACACACACTTGCGCGTGCGCACACACGCATACACACACATACATATATATACATAATTAGGATTAAAATTTAACGTTAAAAGAATTTTTATGTATTTCAAATGTAAATAAGATATGAAGCAGGATTCTAAGCTTCACGCTTTCATTCCTCGCTGAGGTGGCATTGTATCTTATTTCTTTTCAAGGTTTATATGTGTATAATAATTAGGGTAAAATAAAATAGTCCGTATGTTTTGATCCAGGTCCAAGCACTTTTGACCATTCACTGGCCATTGTCGATACGAATGAAACAGGTATCATTAATACCTTAAGATAAAATTTAAAGGTTCGATTGTTTCAGCGTTGATTTTTTTTGGATTTTTAGATTTGAATGATGTCATCAAAACTAAGAAAACCTATTGGTGGAAGTGGGCATATAATACATTCTTCCGTTAAGATCTTTGTAATTGTTGAAATTGATTTAACTCGACTTTTATCAGAACAATACACTTGAAATGCTGTAAGTAATTAAAACAGTGTTCTGTCGAATTTGTAACAATCCATATCAGTACGAGACGTCATGTTTTAATCATCAAAATCCTCAATAAAACGGAAACAGCAAGGCAATGCTAATCTATTTGAATTCTCCATTTCTTTCTAAATAGAAACATCAATATCATCAGGTGTCACTGTTACAATGCACTTTCTTATATATATATATATATATATATATATATATATATATATATATATATATATATATATATATATATATATTTGTTCTGGTTTACCTAGCTATGGGTTAAATTGTATCACCATTGTTCTTCTACAAGGATAGCATTTGCATAAAATAACCAACAAAGAATATATATATATATATATATATATATATTGATTACAGAGTGATTGCAATTTTATTCCATTCTGTACTTATAGGGCCTATTTGATCCGTTGAATCAATAAACTCACTCAGCAGAACTTCCACAATGCAATATGTTCCAATGAAACTGACAAAAGATCTAAGGGGAAACGTCTAGAATTCTTATAGTCATATAGAAGAAAAGCTGTTTTGATGACGCATAGAGGACACAGATATTATCCTCTGTTGTGATCACTAATGATCTTCTTCGGGAATTAGAATGTGATACACTGCAAGTCTAGAAGTGTTAGTGTGGTCAAAGGACTAAAATTTCCTACTTTCACAACGTGAAAGTGAATGACCCTTTTTTGTACAATGTGAAGGTGCTGCATGTACCATAACTCTCAGAACCAAGCATACATAGTTTTTTGCTGTGTTCTGCCCGATGACAAGAAGAAAGTCCTTTGTCTCACCAAAAATGAGAACGCTTTCATTTGTACCCGAAAACTTTGGGAGGAAACTATGATTCTAAATTGAAGTGCTCGACAGTGAACTGATACTCTTTTGTAGAAGTGCCGATTCATGCATAAATAATTTTATAAATTTCTACAGGTACTATGCCATTAATAAGAACAGATTTGAAGAAAATATACTATCAGGAAAACAGATACCAGAGTAAATGTTGATTATATATAGAGAGATGAAATAGTCAATATACCAATACGACTAATCAACTTGTAAAAAATATAAAGATAAATATGAATGGGTACGATCCACTTTGCATTGTGCAAACTTTGGAGGTATGAAAGCATTGATTATTGTTTTAGCACAAACCGGAAGCTGTTTAGGAGAATAAAAACAGCCAAATTATTGAGGTCTATGAAATTCATCCAGAGTTAAGTGACTTCATATCGATTTAAACAATCAGATACAGAATGTAATTGTTCCAGCAGAACTGGGAGAAAATGAAGCATTAAGGTGACAGTTGTATCCATCATCATTGTAGAGCTTGGAACAGTGCTGGGGAGTGTTTCAAATAGGTTTAAAGATGAGGAAATCTAAGGAAGAAATAAAACATCCAAAATACAGAATTATTCAAACAAATAAGGAGTTATAAAGAGTACTAAAAAGACTTGTTGTCGCTTGATATCCATTGAATGTGATCAGATAATAATGGCACAAAGCCTCAACAATTAATAGAAAAAACATTGTGGGATGGTATTGGAATGTATTTCGCACTCATGCCTTCAAGAAAGGCATGAATACATCTATTCTCCTCCCTGTTTTTGGTTAATAGTAAAGCAAACTTGGTATTTTAACATTGGTTGGCAACCAATCTAGGAGAAGATAAATTCTGAATTGAAATCAACTTTACTCGCTTAACAATCTGACTTTGTGTCATATCCAAACTGTGGTGGAGGGTTTGGGTAAAAATGTACTTACTGTACTTATTAGAGAACACAACTGGATAATGGAGAAAACTCAGAAATATGGAACATAGAACAAAGAAATTCATGACGACAAACAACGCCTTATTGCGGAGAGATGACATAGACAGAAGAAAAAAAGAAAGAGGAATTGACAGCATCGAGTGGTGAGTGAATGCAACCATTCAAGGACTTAAAGAAAGCATAAACAAGATTACGTAACTGTTGATAACAGTATCCAGCAACATCAATAAAAAAATAAGCAGCAATAAAAAACAAAAAAAAAATCCAGGAAAACTTGTGGAACAGTTTCCATGAACATGGAAAAGAGTTTGAGGGAACTGGTGAACAAAGAATGAATGGAAACCATTCAAACTACAACACTAGTAAAATCAGATGAGAAACAGAAAAGTTCTGGAGATCTGAAGAAATTAGCTGCCTTTTAGACCCTCGTAAAAAAAACACCTGTTAAAGTTGATGTTAACAACTCGCAAGGAGTAAAATGATTATTTTCGTATCACTTGCATTGCCAAAAAAAAAAAAAAAAAAAGACTTCAAGAACAAGTAAATCAGATTTTTTTGCCGTATTGACCAACCCCTGCGCTACGGACAGGATGTGACACAAAATCAATTTGTTTAGCGGAGTACAGTTAGTTTTTATTTTCTTAGACTGGTTGCTTTAATAGAGCTCAAGAGCCCAGTCGGCCCCACTATTAAGGGAGAACAGCAGAATTCTTGCCTTTCCCATGAGCATTAGCAAGAGTTAAAATGTAGACAACTTCAAGGAATTGATCTTGGGTTGCAGATTCCTTCAACGATAACCGTTACACCACTCTAGACATGACTGTACCAGCAGACCAGAAGGTGAAGATGAAAAAAAACCGAAGAATTCGACAAATGAAAGAACCTTGCTTGAGAACAAACATAAACAGAACGAGAAATGTGTATTTTTGAGAAATGAATAAGGGTTCGAACCTCCGAGAAGTTAAAAAAAATACAACTGACACCTGATGACGTTTAGAGAGTATAATGGCTGCGATTGGCAAAATGAAGCTGTTTCATTTCTACTATATTTTTGCATTCATTGGATTCTTACGAAACACTCAAAGAAAAAGCTAGATTGAACTACGCAAGGATGCCTGGTATCTTTCTGAAGAAATTCTGATCAACCAGCAAAAACTTTATTTCATCAGATCTGTGCAGTCTCTGGGTGTCGTCTAGAGGACTTACCAAGAGTGATGGCCGATAAGGACAGAGAGAGAGAGAGAGAGAGAGAGAGAGAGAGAGAGAGAGAGAGAGAGAGTTGGTACACTTGATGATAATGATGATGTAACTGGAATGAAGTCAAGTTAGAGAAACTTGCACTATTAGTAATACATAAATGAAGGTCTGCGGCAATGGACAGAATCGCACTGCTTTAGATGAAAACAATCAGATAACTAATTCCGAAAGACTTTTATAAATACATAAAAGTATTCTGTTGCGATGAGAACAATTAAACAATAAATTAATTGAAATTAAATAATAAAAATATAGGTAAACGAATTAATTTTTGTGTATCTTTTTTAGTGAGGCACAATAGGCAACAAACGACGAATCAAGAAGTTTGTGATCGTACACAAGACTAAACATATTATTTTGTATGACTAAATATCGTATCATATTACGAGCTCGAGTCAAAAGTTTTGCAATATTTCAAACTATTTCGCATTTCTTATTTCAAGTATTTCAGAGTCAGTTCATTAGGCCGAGTTTATGGAGGTACTGATGGATAGTGCTTTGAGAAGGATCAACAATGTACGAGTGCTTGTGCAAACAGTTCATACAAGGCCTCATCTTCCACAACAGAAGGTTTGTTTTCGAGGTTGGTTTCACCTTCCTTAAGTTTTGTACCAGACGTTTATTGACTGCTCCTATGCCTTCCACATCATTTATTTCTTTTGTAGTTGTCCTTGAACTCAATCCTTTTTCAACAGGTAGCATAAAATGACTATGATTACAATTTTTTAACCACTCATTGTCAAAGGTGTAATAGGAAGTATAAATAATAAATATACATATATCATATATACATATGTAAAGAATAAACAATTCAGCAACAAATGAAGAACAAATCGTTTCAAATTAATGATATTGCATGAAGATACAAAAACTATCAGTGAAAATCAGAAGAATCTTTTCACTCAGCCTGGTGTCTTGAAATGTCGAAAAACTTTTGATTCACCTGAGTATTTTTATTCATGAACTTAAATGTTGGATTTATACAGGAAATTGTATTAGCAAAAAGAAAAAAAATGTCAGTTTGATTCCACCATATTATCATATTTGCCACAGATTAAGATTTGATGAACGTTGCACACATCAAAACGTCGATTTGGATTAAGTTTGAAATTTTTTAGAAATATAGCCAAAATGAATATTACATGTTTTATGATGCATAAAGGAGTTGAAAAAACTTGAAAGACTTGAAGATTACTTTGTAGGAATTTTTCCTTCTACCAATTTATCAAACATTTCACAATTTGTACGCATATATCTACATGCAGGTGGGGACAACAAATAAAACAAATAAAAAAATAAAAAGTAAAATTCGTCGTAAGAATTAAGTATCTGTTGAACTGCTGCCTGAGATAAAAGAAAGACAAAAGAAAGAAAACAGCAAAAAATCTTTAAGCAGTTTTGGAAATGCTTACACAGAGGACACCCGAAAAAAGTTGAGGACTTTCTTATCACAACCAGAATAAATGATCATTTACTGCAAAGCAATAACACAAAAATGCTTTGTGGAGAAAATAGTAAGAAAAGAAACAAAATTATAAGCGATAACCCAAAAGGAGTCCTCTTGGCGTAGGGGCTAACTTGCTCGACTGTGGCATCGTAGAAAGCGACTTTGAATTCCAGGCCTTACGTTCACTTTTTGAATAATACCCTTGGGAAAAGTATTGAACCCTCTAATCAACCCAGTTATAGACTAAATAATACCATTACTGTTCTTCTACAGGGATAGTTTTGGCATTAAATAACTCATGAAGGGTGATATGCCAGAAAACGAAGAAAACAAACCAAAATGAATATAAAAAAACAGCGGAGAATTGACCAAATAGGCTATAGTTCTATCATATCAACAAATGCTACCAAAAGAAAACAGAAGCAATATTAGAAAATAAAAAATAGAGCAAGATACTCAGGAACTTTGAGATCCAGACTTTCAACCCATTCTAAACAAGAAGATTAGAGTTGATAATCATATGAACCACCCGACAAAATGTGTGGGGAAGGTGATCCATTGGGAATTGTGTAAGAAATTGTAATTTGACCATATGAACAAATGGTATATACACAACCAAGAATCTGTCCCGAAAAATGAGACACACAAAGTCTTGAGGGATTTTGAGATAAAAACGGATCACCAAATCTCAGCCAGACGACCAGACCTCGTTGGGGTAAAAAAAACCAAAGAGAGGGAAACTGCTGAATTGTGAACTTTACTGTCCCGGCAGACCATAGTGAACTAAAAAAGAAAAGAAAGATAAGTACCTGGACCTTGCAAGGGAATTGAATAAACTGTGGAATATGAAAGTGACGGGGATACCAATTGTAATTGGTGGTCTTGCTTTAGACACCAAAGGATTGGTACAATGACTGGAGGACTTGGAAATAAAAGGACGAGTGCAGGCCATCCAAATTTCAGGATTACTGAGATCGACCAGAATACTGAGAAGAGTCCTGGATACTTAAGGATACTTGTTATCTTTCAAATTCCTGTGATAAGCCATCAGCTAACACTGGTGTGAAAAACTCTCAAAAGAGTAATAATAGTAATAATAATAGTTATCAAATCAAGAGAATCGGAACGACCAAATCAGGAAAATATCATAACTCTTGGAGAAAGAACAAGAAAAAAATCATCGAAAATCTGTAGCAGATATCCCATCAAATGAATAAACGCCTGTGCAGTCTCCCTTATAAAACACTCTTGATCATTTTTAAAGTAGATAAGAGGGGAACTCTGGAAGATAAGATGAAGAACGAAGAAATTGAAGATGCATGAAGCCTGACAGCGGAGAGATTATGTTAACAGACTTTACGTCTCGGAAAAATATAGGAAGAGGACTCGCCAGCTTTGAGACTTGTGTATAAGCAACAATTCAGAGACTCGAAGAATGTATAAAAAATGAGCCCATAAAGATTGATTTCTGCTGCGAAAAGAGCAATATGAATAGAAATAACTTCAAAACAAACAAGAAAGCAACAATATAAAATCTTGAAAATAAAAATGTGAGGAAGGAAAGAACTGTACGGATATTTCAAGCGACAAACTAAGAAAATCGTATACTAGGTGACCTGGACATAGCTAAGAAAGGAAAACCTGAAGAGAGAACTCCAATCTCTTTTAGATGCAGCACAAAATGATGTCATAATAACCAATTACATCAAAGCAAAAATTGATAATACGCTGAAGAATAGAAATTGTTGATAATGTGGTGACAGAGATGAAACCATTAATCCCATGATAAGCGAATGCAGCAAACTGGCGCAAAAGAAATACAAGACAAGGCATGATTATGTAGGAAAGATGATTCACTAAGAATTGGGCAAGAGATTAAAACTTGACCATCCTGACAAATGGTATACGCAAAAACCCGAGTTCGTCCAAGAAAATGAGATGCCTAAAATTCGCTCGGACTTTGAGATACAAACGGATCATCCAATCCTGGCCAGACGACCAGTCGTTGTGTTAATTAACAAGAATAAAACAACTTGTGAATTTTGCCGTTCCGGTGGACAACAGAGCGAAAATAAAAGAAAGCAAAAAGTTGGAGAACATGAGTATGATGTGATACCAATTGACAATAATGAGCTTGAAACCACCAACAACAGTTTAGAAAGGAGACTGGTAAGATTGGAGATGAGGAGAAGAATCGAAGCTGTCGAGACTACAGTACTGGTAAGATCAGGTAGAATTCTGAGAAGAGTCCAGGAAACCTGAGGAGAATTGTTGTAACCAAGACTTCAGTGATGAGCCATCAGTTAAAACTGGTGTGAAACGCTCGCAAAGAGAGAAATAATAAACTTGATATCACAAACTAGAATCTGTTCTAGAAAATGAGTCTCTTTAAAATCTCTGAGACTTTTAGATGCAAACGGAACACCCAATCCAGGCCATAACACCGGACTTAAATGCTAAAGAAAAAGAAGAAAAAAGTTGCATTTGGTAGATTTTGCTATCCCAGCAGATCACTGTGAAAATGAAAGAAGGTGAATAGATGATCTGATATCTGGACCTTGACAGAAAACTGAAGAATTTGTGAAACAGGACGATCATATCACTCATAGTTGTAGCTATATTGAACGGACTGCAACAACTAGGAAAAGAAAATGGGATAACTGAAGTTGAGAGGAAGAACTGAATACACCCTGATCTAATCACAACAAAAATCGGCTGAGGGAACTGGCTGTCACTCAGACATCCATGAAAATTCATCAATTAGAGCTTGTATAAAAAGCTCACAAGGAGTAAAATAATACAAATAAACATGTCACGATCGGAACGAACTCCCATGATACTCAACATGGATACATCAGGTCTTCAACCTGAGAATTTTGGCTATTCTAATTTCAGCTACATTGACAAAGACTACGAAACAATGAACAGAAAAAGAGTGAAAAAGATATACTGTAGAAATTCAATCAACATGTAATCTAGTGCTACTTTAAAAGCAACACATCACAAAGAAGTAATAGAAAACGAATGACTGAAGTTTGGGAGGAATCTGCTAAGTTGAATATAACAAGCGGAAGATTTACCGACTAAGTTAGAATGATTTTAAGGAAAGGATGTTTTTCTGAACTTGAAATGCTAGAAGCATACGGACAAATAAACCGTGAAGAAAATACTCAACAAAGGAGCTGAAGCGTAAAATCGTGAAAATCACAACATAACAGAACCCAGCACTACGACATCAATTTTAACATTGGAGGAAAACAAACTTTGAAGAGATGATAAAGAAAACCGTGACTGAAGAAAAGGAATTATTGCTATCAGTACGGAATCAAGACAGGAAAAAAGTCAGATTAAAAATAGAAGAGGCTGATAAACTATCAAACATCACAAGACTAAACAATCTAATCTATGCGGGTGTAAAGGTAGTCGGTGTCAAATTTGGTATCTCTTAAAGGAACCCAAATAGAAAAAGAGTGATAAAAGTTTGGTAGGAAATTAGACTTAAATGATAAATGAAAAAGAGAAAGAATGGAGACTATCTAATCCTGGAAACCTAAGGAGATTTGCTTTCACTTATTCTTCATTAGAAAACCATCATTCAATACAAGGAGTATAATAATAATAATAATTATAATAATTGGAAACCCTAATATAGGCAGTGAGGATATACAGTGAGGATATCGGGAAGGAATGGAAAAATGTACCATGCTGATAATGAGAAACAGAAAACGACAAATGACGGAAGGAATAGAACTACCAAATCAAGAAAAAAATCAGAAACTTACAAATTCTTGAGAATATTGGAAGCGGACAACGTCAAACAAGCGGAGATGAAATGAAAATTTTTAAAAAGTATGAAAGGAGAACGAGAAAACTACACGAAACTAAACTATATGGTAGAAATCTCATCAAAGGGATAAACACCTAGACTGTTCTCCTTATAAGACATTCGGGATCATTGTTGAAATGGACGAGGAAAGAACTTCAACAAATGAACCAAAGACCGAGCAAAATAACGATGCATAACAAAGTAAATAACAATAAGGCTTTACATCCCAGAGATGACATAGACAGGTTATATGACGTCAAGAAAAAGAGGAAGAGAACTCGCCATTATTAAAGATAGCGTCGATCCATTGATACGAGGACTCGAAGACTACATAAAAGAAGAATATAGAAAAACTAATTATAGCGACGAGGAACAGTACAAACTCAAGAATCAACAGAATAACAATAACTAGAAAACAAAAATGGAAAGAAAAACAATTGCATGAATATTTCAAGCGATAAACAAGTAAAATTTCCCACAAGAAGACTTGGAAATGTCTTAGAAAGGGAAACCTTAAGAGAGAAACTGAATCTTTTCTAATTGCAGTACAAAACAACACCGTAAAGGAAAAACAACGTTAAAGCAAAAAAAGAAAAGACGCAACAAAATTGCAAATGTAGGTTATGTGGTGATAGAAACAAAACAAACAATAAAAAAAAGCGAATGCAGTAAATTAGTGCAAAAGGAGTATAAAACTAGACACGACTGGGTGGGGAAGGTGATCAACTGGGAATAGTGCAAGAAAGTGAAATTTGACCAAACGAACAAGTGTTGTATGGACAACACGAAATCTGTTCTAGAAAATGAGAAGTAAAAACTTTTGTGGGACTTCGAAATACAAACAGATCACCTAATCTCGATCAGACGACCAGACCTAGTCAACAAAAAAAAAAAAAATGAAAACCTGCCGATTTGTCAACTTTGCAGTCCTGGTAGATCACATAGTAAAATTAAAAGAAAGGGAAAAGAGAGATAAACATCTAGACCTTGCTAGAGAACTAAAAACAAACAAACTAAGGAACATGAAGGTGATGCCAATTGTGATTGGTGGAACAACCCCTAAGGGATTGATAAAGGAACAAGAAGACTTAGAAATTAGAGGACAAGTAGAGACTATCCAGACTACAGAATAATACCGAGAATACTGAGAAGAGTCCTTGAGACTGGACGAAACTTGCTGTTCCCAAACTCCAGTGAGAAACCACCAGTTAACACTGATATGAAAAACTGTCGGAAGCAAAAATAATAATAATAATAATAATAATAATAATAATTATGGGTCGGCAAGTTGGTCCACTGAGAAATGTGCAGGAAATTTCAATTCGACCATGAAAACAAATGGTATATGCACAACCCAGCACCTGTCAGAGAAAATGACTTGCATAAACTCCTATGGGACTTTAACATACAAACGGATCACCTAATCCCGGTCAGAAGACCAGACCTCATAATAATCAACAAAAAAAAAAAAAAAAAAAAAAAAAGAAGAAAAAAAAGAGAATTGGTAAAATTGCCGACTTTGCTGTCCTGGTGGACCAAGAATAAATCTGAAGGAAAGTGAAAAGAAAGATAAGTACCTCGACTTTGCTAGAGAATTGAAAAAGCTGTGGAACATGAAAGTAACGATTGTGCCAATTGTGATTGGTGCGTTAGGCAAATAACTAAAGGATTATTAAAAGGCCTGGAGGACTCGGAAGTTGGTGGACGGGTAGAGACTATCCAAACGACAGCATTGCTAAGAACGGCCAGAATCCTGAGACGAGTCCTGGAGAGTTGAGGAGACTTGCTGTCACTCAAACTCCAGTGAAAAATCATCAGCTGACACTGATGTCAAAAACTCTAAGGGAGTAAATAATAATAATGATAATAATAATAATTATTATTATTAGGATTTCTGTTGTGGTTGCAAATACTTCAAATAATCTTGAAGGGTCTTATTTAACGCTTCTGTAGCTCAGCTGTGGATCGACAACGTGAAACTCTGAGTCTCGTGTTTTTATGCAAGAAAACTTATGTTATATGGCTTCGATTTTTGTGTATAGAATACTGACCAGACGTCAGGGAATAAAAACGTTGTTAGCCTTAAATTTTAATTAGGTGTTACATTTTCAGTAAAACTATTCAAGTGAAATAATTCATCTTCAATACATCGAATAATACACTGAACTCAAAACAACCATCTGAATACTTATACGGAACATAAAACGGCTTTCACTGAGTATAATAATAATAATAATAATTATAAAAACAACGCCATAAGGGCCAATTATATCCAAGTAAGAATAGATAAGACGCAACAAAACAGTAGATGTTGGTTATGTGGTGATAGAGATGGAACGATCAATTACATAGTAAGCAAACGCAGCAATGTTCGGGAAAAAAATTGGAAAACTGTGGAACTGATGAATGAATTAGTCAAATTATCAATGAGGGTGTTGAAGCAACGAGAAGACTTGCTGTCACTGGATCTCTAGTTGCAGCCAACAGTTATACTGGCGTGAATAATAATAATAATAATAATAATAATAATAATAATAATAATAAACTATAGTGGTGGAGTTAGTAGATTTACTCCTCCTTTCCCTCCTGAATTACACACAATATGTACTGTGATTTTTGCATCTAATGATGATAATAAGTAAAACATGATTAATTTGGCACTACTGTGTTTTGCAAGAACGCTTAAATATAGCCACTTACATCACTGTTTAAAGAAAGACGAGCAAAAATGATTTGCCTGTCGCTTGTCTGAGAGCCTTTTATGGAGACTGTGTGAGTTTGGCTCGGCTTCTTGAGTCAGAATTGTCTGACGAGAAATACAGATCGGCGCCTGACAAAATCGTCAGTAGAGACTCAAAATAAAACAAAACAAAAACAAAAGAAAGATGCAATTACATGATATAAACAAGTCAGGAATTGAATCTTAATTGACAGATAACAAAACATCATCAAATTAGAAAATAAAAGATTATGTTGGTCTTAACTACCTGAACATGTTTTTATTTGCAATAATTAATGTAAATGAATGAAACCTCATTCAGATGAATGTTCCAAATGATATCACATTTGATTTTATGTAATGAACAATTTGTAAATATCTTTTGGGAATCTGATAATAATCGTGAAAATTTAATATTTGAAATCTATCATATATATATATATAGTTAAATTCAGTAATGTATATATATATATATATATATATATATATATATATATTACTGAATTTAACGATATATATATATATATATATATATCCACAAATTCAGTACTATATATATATATGCACACACACACACACACACACACACACATATATATATATATATATATATATTCTTCATATGTAACATTCTTAAAGTACAGAATTGGATAAAAACCGGATAAAACTCATGACCTACAAATTCACCCGGTCATATGTAACGCGTCATTAGTTCAGCTGTGGATCAACAACGTGAATCTCTGAGTTTTAAGTTTTTGCTGCCTTTGGAAAGGTCCCCAAAAATCTATGAAAGAGACTGCGAGAACTAAAAATTATCAGAAGAATCGAGGCCATCCAGACCAAAGTACGGTTAAGATCAGCAAGAATACTTAGAAGAGTCCTGGAGACCTGAGAAAACTTGCTGCCTTTTAGACTTCAATGAAAAACAATCAGATAAAACTGGTATGAAAAACTTGCATATAATAATAATGATAATAATAATACCAACAATCCTCAGATATTTTATGGATTTTGATGTTTCTGCGGATCGTAGAGTGAAAATGAAAGAAAGCGAAAAAATTTAACAAATACCGAGATCTTGCTAGAGAGCTGAAAAAGTTGTGGAACATGAAAGTGTCTGAGATACAAATCGTAGTTAGTGCCTTTTTAACGGTTTTCAAAGGCCTGGAAAAGAGACTGGGGAAATAGAAGATCATTAAAAGAATAAAGATCGTAGCGTTCTTAAAATTAGCTTGAATGTTTAGAAGAATCCTAGAGACCTGAGGAGATTTGCTTTAAATTGCCACGTGAAAACTGTTGTAAAAAAACCGTTTATACTGATTGCCCAGTCGATTGTTATCGCTCGCAGATCCACTCTGGCCCGGAGTGGTAGCACCTAATAGAGCCCTATCTATGGGTTAAATAGAAGTAAACTGCGAACTTATGCGAAACAGAATTGTTTGAAATAGAACTGTTTTGACATTTAAACAGCGTACTTATGCTGAATAAAATTGTTTGAAACAGAGCTGTTTTGACATTGAAA
The DNA here is from genome assembly GCA_963585895.1 of Sepioteuthis lessoniana. Classification (NCBI taxonomy): domain Eukaryota; kingdom Metazoa; phylum Mollusca; class Cephalopoda; order Myopsida; family Loliginidae; genus Sepioteuthis; species Sepioteuthis lessoniana. Next base: position 50,253,922 of record OY757935.1, on the reverse strand, counting down.
CTGTGCACTTACGCTAAATTGAAATGTTTGAAAAAGAACTGTTTTTCGACATTGAAACTGTGTACTTATGCTAAATTGAATTGTTTGAAAAATAACTGTTTTGACATTTGACTGTGTGTAAACAAAAATTACACATATATTTCTTTTATCTGAATTTATTTTATCAAAATGACTTAATTTGTCGTTAAATAACCCGAAACGGCTTGATACGCCGTAAAACCAAGCAATCAAGCAACCAACTGTATATAATAATGTCTCTAGATTTAAAATAATCAACATTCTAAATAAAATAACAAAACAAAAGAACAGAAAAAGAACTATATATATATATATATATATATATATATATATATATATATAAGACATGAATATTGCTGTGGACAGAGAATAAATGGTGATATATATATATATATATATATATATATATATATATATATATATATATATATATATATCACCATTTATTCTCTGTCCACAGCAATATTCAAGTCTTCCACAATGTCGGTAACAGAGTAGTGAGACGTTTTATTAGTGTAAAAGGTTTTGCTTTGATACGTTTGTGCATTCTTTTGGCAATTATCCAGGATTATAGTTGATGGTAGTAAATCTCAAATATTTGAATAATATGCATTATTTGATTTCTGACATGTGCTTTCTAGGGCATAAACACGAAATGCCAAATATATTGATCGAAATCTTGGGAGATATTTCACTGGTAGGTTGAAGATAAGAAATGTATCTGAGGAGATGCTAAATCGTTGAACTATTATAAGTGCGAATTCGTTGGTGGTTGAATTACCCAAATGACAGACTTACGTTTTTTACTATACGATCAGCGTTTCCTTAAAGCATCTATGTTCAAAAGTAAACACTTCGCTATTATATATATTTGTAAATATAAACATTTTTTGTGGTAAATCAATTATATATTCCACCCTGTTTGCGAGGCTTATAATACGCTGACTATATCCATTGTAAAGGAGTACCCCACCACACTATGATGTGCTCTTGGTATATCACTGAACTCTCTCTGATGTTGAGGCTCCAGTTCTGGAGATCAGCAGAGAGTTGAGTACTCCTTCATTGTTACTACTCTTAGGTTCATTTTGACCCGGAGTTGTAGTACCTTTTAGGGTCCAATCTATAGGTCAAATAGATCTGATTGATAGGAATACTTTATATCACATAGCCAAGAGCAAAAAATAAGAAAAGACGCTTAAGAAACGACTGCCCACAAATGAAAATATGAAAGTACAATGAATGTGATTCCCGAACCTCTTGGTATAAAATTGCACTTGACGGGCTGACATGCTATTAAAATCAATCAGTCAATCAAATTTATATTCTATTTCTGACTAATATATTCAATATTTTCCATATATATATATATATATATATATATATATATATATATATATATATATAAGTATTCTTAGAGAAGTTGGTAGTTTTGAGGCATTTTGCGCATCAATATATGATTCAATTTTGTTATCCTGAACATCAATCGTCCTATTGAATGTATCACCATAAACAGTTGAAGTCTTTGGCTTGTTGAACCCGGTGTTCAAGTCAGTCATAATCAGAATTAAGTTAATCCATTCCTCCACTTTAAAATTATCCTTAGATTGATTGATATTAACGTCATGTCAACCAGTTAAGGGTTAATTTATGAATAGAGGTTAGGGAATTGCGTATATTCTTCATATATATTTCCATTTTTTACATATGGCTATGTAGCATCAACTATTTCTAATACAACTAATATTTATACATAGATCTATTTGATCTATAGATTGGACCCTAACCGGCACTACCACTCCAGGGCAGAATGGGACTGGGAATAATCGCAAAAAAGTGATACTCCATACTCTTCACATCTCCCGAACAAAAGCCTCACAATCAGATGCTGCTTAGTGCTAAACCCGGGCTATCACTTTATATTACTTCTTTTGGGGGGGGGAATAATCAATATATTCCAAGTACCATCGATAGGGCTACTTATCACAAGAATCCAAAATGGTTTGTGATGCAGTCTAAGCATTCACGTTTATACCGAGTTGTCATCGGTGAATAATCCCAAAGTATTTGGTTGTTTAGAAAATAATATCTGATTTAGGAATAAAATTTTATTCCAGAATTAATTAATCTAAATAATGTTTTAATCAGTCAAAATATGATCCCCAAAGATTTCTACACTCGATTAACAATGTTATGAATGCCTTTATGATAAAACGCTAAAGGTTTTGAGACCAAGTAATATTTGAATGCAATTTCTATTTCTCTTTTGGAACGGAATATTTTTTGGCGTAAGAAAATGTCCACATACTTGAAAAAATCATATTCAGTGGGTGAGCGATCAGGAGAATATGGTGGATGTGTCAAAGTCTCAAATCCTAAGTCAGTGAGTTTCTTCATAGTCACCTTGGCAACATGTGGCCGAGCATTGTTATAAACCAAAATTAGACCTGAACGGTTAACCAGTGCCGGTCACAATTTGCTTGACTGAATATTTCATCCAGTTGCTAGTAGTAAACTTCCACAGTGATGCTCCGGTTAAACGCCAAAAATCTGTAAGGGTTAATGCCAATGACAGACCACTAGACGGTCACCATAATCTTCTATTCATGTAATTTCGGTTTTAGAAAATGTTGGAGTGCTTTGTGAGGATCAAGCTATTGAGCTGATCGTTTACAATTTTCATAAAAAATCCATTTTTGTTACAAGTCACTATTTGATCAAAAAGTAGATCCTTCGAGTTCCATAGAAACAACATTGAACTCATTTTAAAACTTCGAGCTCTTTGACGTTCACTGAATTCCTGTAGAACACGTTTATCGAATTTTTTCACCAAGCCAAATTTTTGATGATCTGACTGACATCAATTGACTGACATTTTTCTCTTTCACTTTGTTGTAGGTTTTGTTCGACTCGTGTTGGTTAGATGTTGGTCGTCAGTGGTGGAACGACGACTTCAAATCACCTGATCAAGATCTGTATCCCCACTACGCAACTCCTGAAACCAGCGTCGTACTGTCCGATTTGAAGTAGATCCTTCATCCTATTATCTATTTATATTGCCAATTGTTACAAAAACATTATGACAAAGCTTGAGTTAATACCAAAATAAGTAAATACATCAATTCTTTTTTCATATTCATGATATGGACGATATAAACATTAAAGTCAAAATTTGAAAGAAGTGATAGAAAATTAACACATTATTCATTAGGAATGTGAATTTTCCGTATTGCCAAATTAATATGTAAGAAATAAATTTAAACAGTTTATATTAAAATCAGACAGTATTTTCCGAACAACCTAATGTATCACCGGTTCTGAGGTATCCCTCTCCTTATATGGAATCAATTATGTTTCTTGACCTGATTTAAATTCGTATATCTCCCAACGGACAGTTGATATTAGCTGAACTATTTGTAAGCAAATGCACGTGTTTAGCAAGCCGTATAAGGGCAGTCCGTTGTAAAAGGTTAAAAGAATATGAAATTGACTTTTATTTGTTGTTTAACATATCAATTGCTGATGGGTTAGTTAATGCCGGAATTTGATTAATTTGCAATCATAACTATATTTTCTAACGTTAGATTGTATTGTTTTCATCGCACTTTTGTCGATAATCATTTGTTTACCCAGTTGTATATGGTATCAAGTATTCCTATCTAATATGAATAATTTCTAAGCATCTATTTTACCCAGAGATGGGTTTGATTTGGTTATTTAGTTGATAGCATAATGGCATATCAATCTTCGTGTGTTATTGTTGTATACTCAATCAAGCATGACTTACGAAATTCAATGAACGAACGAAACACTTTTTTATAAAAGTATATCTCATTTTATTCTCAAAAGGGGCCCACTGTTTGTTGTTAGTTTGAGAGGTAGATGGAGAGACATATACTCAGAGAGGGGACTTCTTCTTGACACATTCTTTCTTCCGGGAGCCAGGGAGTGCCAACGCTTGCACCCCCTCCCTTGCACCGTATCGTCAGAAACGACCTAACGCCTCTGATCGGCTGCGTGTCTTTCGCTCGACTCCGATTCTCTGCACTCTATCTAAATCTGCCTGCGTGGTTCTCATCACGTGGTCTCCTTCCGGTTATACACCTGTTGGACTCGACTGCCCTGAGACGCTGTCCTGTTTACTAATCACCACGCGACAGCTTGTCGAAGCACACAGGGTCACTAGGAACGAACCGAAAATCCATGTCATATATTATATAACATTATTTTATGCCAAAGCTATCATTCTAGAAGAATTGTAGAGGTACTATTCAACAGATAAAGGTGAGTAATACCTTTCCAAAGGGCATAAGTCTAAAAGAGAACGTAATAACCCTACAAGACTGGTGCCAGGACTTTCCTCTTGGATGAGATCCTAACAGGTACTATTAAAGTGGATCTGGGAGTAATGAAAATGAAGCGGTATTCCAGATTCACCAGAGTTCAAGAGTGGAACCTAACCATCAGTGTAGGAAAATGAAATAATGAGAAACAGAAGGAAAGTTTTAAAATTATTTTTTCCTTGGAAAACAACCGTTTTGAAGACCTGCTGCATTGGCCACTACTGGTCTTCAACGGTGGAGTATATTGAGAGATGAGCAAATAGAAACGGAGGTTGAAAATACAAGTGACAAGAGTCTTTGAAGACCTGCTGCATTGGCAACTGCTGGTCCTCAACGGATGAGAAAGTTGAGAGATGAGCAAATAGAAACGGAGGTTGAAAATACAAGGGACAAGTGTCTTTGAAGACCTGCTGCATTGGCAACTGCTGGTCCTCAACGGTGGAGTATATTGAGAGATGAGCAAATAGAAACGGAGGTTGAAAATACAAGGGACAAGTGTCTTTGAAGACCTGCTGCATTGGCAACTGCTGGTCCTCAACGGTGGAGTATATTGAGAGATGAGCAAATAGAAACGGAGGTTGAAAATACAAGGGACAAGTGTCTTTGAAGACCTGCTGCATTGGCAACTGCTGGTCCTCAACGGTGGAGTATATTGAGAGATGAGCAAATAGAAACGGAGGTTGAAAATACAAGGGACAAGTGTCTTTGAAGACCTGCTGCATTGGCAACTGCTGGTCCTCAACGGTGGAGTATATTGAGAGATGAGCAAATAGAAACGGAGGTTGAAAATACAAGGGACAAGTGTCTTTGAAGACCTGCTGCATTGGCAACTGCTGGTCCTCAACGGTGGAGTATATTGAGAGATGAGCAAATAGAAACGGAGGTTGAAAATACAAGGGACAAGTGTCTTTGAAGACCTGCTGCATTGGCAACTGCTGGTCCTCAACGGTGGAGTATATTGAGAGATGAGCAAATAGAAACGGAGGTTGAAAATACAAGGGACAAGTGTCTTTGAAGACCTGCTGCATTGGCAACTGCTGGTCCTCAACGGTGGAGTATATTGAGAGATGAGCAAATAGAAACGGAGGTTGAAAATACAAGGGACAAGTGTCTTTGAAGACCTGCTGCATTGGCAACTGCTGGTCCTCAACGGATGAGAAAGTTGAGAGATGAGCTAATAGAAACGGAGGTTGAAAATACAAGTAATTACCAATTTCACCTGGCAAACAATCCATTCGAAAATGATAGTGAAAAAATTCACACGTAAAAAATCGGTCCAGAAAGTATCAAGTTATTCAATATTAATGAAACAATAGCTTGCCTTGGGTAATGGCGCGTTTATGCTCTTTAAATTACTTCGCTTGGAATTTTATATATATACTAGATGAAGTATGTGTAGACGTCTGGTCTGAATGGTTTAACTGGTAAGAGTTATTTCCGTCAGAGTCAAGTTATTCAAAACTGCTTAATATCCTCAAAACTATGAGAGCTTCTATTGATTTTTTTCTTCGTAGACACCTTGATAATGACTTCAAACATATTTTTGTTCGTAGACACCTTGATAATGACTTCAAACAATCAATTTTCGATCCATTTTAGCGGATTGCCCAAGACTTTACAATGACTTTTATGAATCGACAGGATTATTTTTAAGATTGGCTTGGCACAAGGACAGAAGTATGGGGTACTCACTGAGGATCGAACACGCTAACCACAGTCTCGTAAACCTCTACTCGAGGATTATAGTGATACTAAGCTTATAGTGATACCAAGCTGTGTCGACAGCACGGATTTCCTTAACTCTCTCTCTCACCATCCATCTCTAGCAGCCATTGCTCTTAGCGAGTTCTCTAAACGACATTTAGTGTCTGCACAGAGCTGGTATACGTAGGTCTGTGCTAGTCGGCCAACAGTGGTTTGTCTGTGCAGGAGAATGTTGCTTATGATTTCGCCCTTAATTTTCGAACAATACCTAGCGGGTCTTGCTTATCCGATCAGGATGGTTTGTAAGATAAGTGGCTATAAAACTTCTATTTTGAAATATGTTGCTTCCAGTTTTTATTTAAAATAATGCAGGGCATCCTTGTGTAGCTTTATCTTTTAGCGTTTGATTAAAGTTCACGAGGTGCAACCATACAGTAGTATTAACACAGCAACAACTTGGAAGGATCCCCATTTTATTTTATCAGAGATCAGATTTCCATCAAATTTACTTATGCATATGTTGATATCATTTGATGGTTGGTTGGTTGGTGTTTTATGGTATAACACTTGCAGGCCATTTAATCCCAAATTGTGCGTTATTTAATGCCAATACATATATATATTCATGATTTCTAAGCAACTTTATCGGTAAGTTTATTTTTGAACGAGTTGTTAGAGCTCATTTGTTTGCACACAGTTAAAAGGTTTCAAGTATTCTTGTCTGACACTAATTATTCAATTGCTTATAAATCATTTGTTTGCACACAGTTAAATGGTTTCAAGTATTCTTATCTAACACTAATAATTCTATTGCTTATTAGTCATTTGTTTGTACACAGTGAAATGGCTCCAAGTTAACATTAGTAATTCTGTTTATCAAGTATTCTTATGTAATATAATTACTTTGCTCACACAGTATGGTTTCAAGTAACTAATAATTATAATTCCTTGTAAATGATTGAACAGGTCTATCAGACTCATCGATAGGACCCTAACAGGTACCACCAATCCGAGTTAGAGTGGACCTGGGAGTAATGACAATGAGGGGGTCCTCAAATTCCCAAAGCTCCAGGACTGGAACTTCACCATCAGATGCAGTTTAGTAGCATACCAAGGACATTCGTTGGGGGGCAGGGGGATCTTACTTCTTTGCAGAGGAACAGTTAACATATTCTACAACCTCAACCAACAAAGAGGGGTTGATATCGCTTTCATTTGATGAGATATTGCTACCAAGGTATACAAACACATCTACTAATTTCAGAGGCTTGCCATTTAATGAGTAGATTGCATTGTCTTGATTAAATTTTATAAGCTCAGTTTTATTTTAGTTCACCTAGAGACCAATATCTCTTGCTGCTAACATATTCGGCTTGAGCAGGTGTATTTACAAGAAACGTTTTATTAGCTGCGTTGTTTGCATCTTGAATTGTTGCTGCGAGATGAATTATGCGTATAAATAAGAAATAAAATAGTTCAAAATATTCAAAATTTATTCCCACTTTTTCTTTCTAATATCCCAATATTTCATGATATGATTTGTCATTTCAGAAATTCTATTTATCTGAAAGTGTTCATTTTGCAATCTTTATATTTTAATCAAGATGATACCATCTCCTCATTAAAGGGTAAGCATCTGATATTAGTAGAACAGTTCACATACTTTGGGAGCAGTATCTCATCTACTGAAAGTGATGTGAACATTTACATTGGTGAAGTATGCATAGGTATTGACAGGTGAACGACCATATAGAAATCTGACCTCTTTGATAAAATAAAACGGAAATTTTTTCCAAGTTGTAACCGTGTCAGTACTACGGTATGTTTGCACCTCTTGAACTCTAACGAAACACCTGGGAAAAAAAACTAGATGGGGAGTATACAAAAATATGGAGTGTTGTTTTGAACAAATCCTGGAAGCAACATCCTACAGCTGTACAGCCACTTAACTCACAACTCACTAACTATCCAAATAAGACGAACAAGACATGCTGGGGAAATAATGACAAACTCATAAGCGAGAATCTCCGACGTTCACATGGACAACCTTGGGTTAGTCGACAGCAGAAACTGACAGTCATCATTTCTTTGCGGACATTAGGTGTCGTGTGCTTAAGCATGATTATCTTATAATTACTTTCTAAGCTTTGTTTAATCTGAAACGCACGCCTCAGGAAGCTTACAATACTTGCTGTAACTAAATGGTCATCTATGTAATTACTGAACAGGCCCATTGCTTCTAAACTTTTCTTTGACTTGACGGTAAGTCTACAAATAGGAATTATCATTATAAATGATGAATCAATATTCAGGACGCTGTGGCTAACGTGCTAACTGCGGTTTCGAGGTAAGTGAGTTGGAACTCCAGTCACGCTATAACTTTCACTCTCGGATTATAATAACCTTAGGGAAGGGTCTAAACTCACTTATCTTTTAGCTGTGGGTTAAATAGTTTCTTTGCTGTTCTTCTACAAGGAGAGCTTTGCTATTAGATAACCCACAAAGTTTGATATGCCATTAAACAAAGAAACCGAAACTTAAATCTACATTCGTAAAATTCTGTTGAGAAATATGGTAAAGGGAATAAATCTTGAGCGTTATATCGACTAAAATATTTTTGTTTTTTGTCCAAAATGTTAGCCCTAACGAAAAATAATGCTATTTATTTTTGGAAATGCTGTTGAAATTAATTAACAATGTTTGATTAAATATGAATAATTATTTTAGTAAGAAAAATAATTGCTAATTTTTTCTTTTAAACGTAGAAAATATAAATTCTGGACGATATATTACGTCTTGCACCAATATGGAGTCTCACTAGTTATGACTTAGAGTCACTATTTTCGCACGAGGAGTAAATCTTCATTGATAACATCTTAATGGGTTCATAAAGTATGCGGACCAAATTTGCTAGCTATACATTTTCCATCTGACCTTCTACAGAGAACAAACTCTTCCATACCTGTTTCGTTCTATCAGATATCTTCAGTGTGGCTAGACAGGCTAGATTACCGAAGCTGGGATCGAAACCTGGCTGACTATCAATTCCTATATATATATATATATATATATAGGAATTGATAATATATTAATTGAATTGCCATGACTAGAAAATTCGGCAAACACCAACATGAGACATACGGAACACTGAACAGCAGTTTCGACCTTACTGGGTCCCATCATTAGTGCATACCGTGATCTCCACCACTAGAGATCGAACCAGCAACACCAGAATGCAGAAACCGAAATTCTACAACTGGGTCACCAGTCCATGCAACACATCATCATCATCATGTCGTGCCGCCAGCACGGATATCCCTGACCCTCTCTCGCCACTTCTCCCTATCATTCATCGCCTCCGGCAGGTCTTTAGGGTTACATCCTGTGTTGCTGTATGTAAGTTCGAGCTGGTCGTCCTGCTTTTGCACGGCCATATGTGGGGGTCCATTGGAGTACATCACTTATGAGCTCGTCCTTGCTTCTCCAGCAGTGTCCCGCGTGTCTGGTTCGTCTAACTTGTATAGTTTTCGCAATGGGGGGGCAAGTGTCCGTATAGTTGGTGTCTCGTGGGGTGTTGTCGCCAGGACTTGTTCAATACTGCTCTCAACATTCTTGTGTAATTTCCGTCTAGTTTCTTCTCCAGCCGTTTAGTTAGCGTCCATGTAGTGCATCCATATAGCAGTATCGACACAACCGCTGCCTGGAAGAAACTGCGTTTCATTTTATCGGCTAGGTCTGATTTCCATATGATCGAGTGCCTATCGATAGTCGTCCATGTCTTCGTCAGTCGTGTGTCGATGTCTTTTTCGGTTGATGAGACGCTACTTCCTAGGTAGGTGAATTTGTCTACTAGTTTCAGAGAGGCTCCGTCTAGTGTGGCAATGTTGCCCGTTTGGTTGTTACACATATATTCAGTTTTGTGTGCATTGATATGGAGGCCAATGCCAGCTGCGGCTCGTTCCAGACTATGCAGTAGTGTCTCTGCTTGATTTGGCGTATCGCCAGTAACGCCAAGTCATCAGCGTAGTCGGCGTCCGTGATTGTTTTTGCGGGGTATCTTTTGCTTCTTCTCTTTGTCAGCTCGAAGCCATTTTCTCTGATTTTGTCGATCGAAGTTCTAAGCACGTAGATGATAAAGAGGTACGGGGCTAGCGTGTCTCCTTGTAGTACTCCTGCAACAATGTCGAAGTATTCCGTGTCTCCATCGGGTGAACGTACTTTCACTTTGGTGTTTCTGTAGAGAATCATTATCGCTGCTACGGTTTCTTTTGGTAGGCTGTATGCTAGTAGGATTTGCTCCATCTTCCCTCTGTGTATGGAATCGAAGGCCTTGGTAAAGTCGACAAATAGTAATGTCGCCGGAAGGTTTTTTGCCTGAACGCCTTCAAGGATTGCCACACATAAACGATGCTAAATCAACCAGTCATGGTAAGAATGCGTGACCACATGATCTAATGTCTTGAAAGTACGTTTTTACCTTACAGAGGACACGACCACCTCTAGGGCTACATCTTCCTATGAAAGCGTTATGAATCCGCATAGACTGTAACCTCATGGGCTGGAATTAGATTATATATAAATAGAGGAATTGAAAATATATCAATTAAATTACCATGACTGGAAAATTCGGCCAACACCAACATGCGACATACGGAACACTGAACAGCTGTTCAGTGTTCCGTATGTCGCATGTAGATGTTTGCCGAATTTTCCAGTCATGGTAATTTAATTAATATATATATATATATATATGTGTGTGTGTGTGTGTGTGTGTGTGTGCACTCGCGCGTGAGAGTGTATGTGTGTGTTAACTGATACCATGAACAATCCTTTGATATGTTGCATGCAATGATATAGGTAGAAAACTTACGTTTATTTAACAATTAAGATGAGGTTATATATATATATATATATATATATATATATATAAGTTGGCGACCGTAGTCGAGGGCGACCAGATGGCTCCTTTTTTAATAGCTACTACACCGAGGTGTAGGGGATGGCGCTACCCCTTTCCCTGGATTGCTCTACTTTACTCTTGATACGTACCTTATATTGCTGAGTGTTAAGTAAGGAAGTATCAAGTACCATTTTTAAAGTCTTTGGTATGACTCGACCTTGGATTGAACTCATGTCTCCTGGACCATCGGCGAACAATATATATATATATATATATATATATATATATATATATATATATATATATATATATATATATATATTACTCCCATCTTAAAACAGGAATTTGCACTACACTATAATTAAGATTCATTTGCCACTTTTCTCTTACTCGTTTACACTTCTATGATATATATATATATATATATATATATAGAGAGAGAGAGAGAGACGTGGCTGAAGTACGGCTTTTGACGTGTTGTATATGCTCCCATGAAAATCAGCGACATGAATGTCTGCGTCGTGAGTTTTTACTCAACTTTATTTTATAGCTAAAATATCGTGTATATATATATATACTCAAAGACACATACATATTTATGCACGCACACACACACACACACACACACATACACATATATATATATATAGACATATATACATATACGGTAGTGTGTGTGTGTGTGTGTGTGTGTGTGCGTAAATCTTACAATGCTTTTCTCATAGAATGCTCAGTATGAGAGATAGTCATTTGTTGACAGAAAAGTTTAAACCTTAATTAAAATGGGATTTAAAAAACGGGTTAAAACAAGCACTTTCGTTAATGCTAGCTTCCCGAACATGATTCGATCATCAGATGCCAATGAAAACATGAGTACATGCCTGCGTAAGAGTATGTGGGTATGCGTGCGTGTTCCTTTACATATAAAGTGTATTTAGGCATCAGATTCTCTTGAACAGATATTTGATTGAAAAGAACAAAGACTTGGTATTTTAGCTTTTTTGAGCTAATACTTAACGAGATGTTGCAATTGTGGTTGTTAGCGGTTAAAAAATGGCTAAAGTTTCTGTTAGTTTAGTGCAAGTACGGGTACTTGCAACAATCCTTAACAAAAGTACCCGGATTTCAATTATACAAGCAGATACTTTTTAAATACTGATACTGTTTTTTAAACAGTCAGCAACCACAGTTATGACATCTCGTTTACCTTGAAAAAAAAATCATTAAAAAGCTAATCTTTGTTTGTTATCTTAAACTGTATATATACGAGGATCATTAAATATATTTTCAGACTTTTTTCGTATGGGCACTTTTATTGATAGTACACACATGAAACTCTAGTCACCTTCGAAGTCATCTCCTCCGACTGCAATGCACTTGTACCGTTCCAACAACTTCTGGAAGGCCCCATGGAAGTCCTCTTGTGTGAGCGTGCCAATGACCTTCGTCACAGCCTCTTTCATCTCCCCAATTGTCTCATAACGACAGCATCTGACTGGTGCATTGTCCTGGTGGAAATGCCACTGCCCCGATTTGAAGAGTGCTGGCCTTTTCCCACGGAATCTCTTCTTGAACTCCCTTAAAACCTCAACATAGTAACCATAACCCTAACCGTTTGGCCAATCAACTCTGGTGTATTGACTTCCTTACTCCTCACACACCTCTCATCATCCCTCATAGACCCCCTGCCTTCCTTGAATGTCTTATGCCACTCAAAAACCGATCCTCGATTCATGCAAGATGGTCGAAAAGCAGTCTGAAGCATTCCATACATTTCTGTGACATTTTTTCCAAGTTTAAAACAGAATTTTATTGCATATCGTTCTTCTAAAGTGTCAGATTGCATTTTTGAAATTCACCAGCTGTGACAATCAGGGTTTAGTAGGGTGAATTCCAATTGCTACTGTAGCTGTTGATTTGATCCTGGAATCTTAAAAATTGGTCAGTCATCTCATAAGATGTATAGCAATAACATAGTGACTTTTCAAGAGTCTACGACAATTCTAAATGCCTGTACAAAAAAGTTTGGGAACTTATTGAATGCACCACGTATATATATATATATATATATATATATATATATATATATATATATATATATATATAATCGTTATCAAGATTATCATTATTATTATTATTATTATTATTACATCAATACATAAATATGCACACACACTCACACACACATGTATATATATACATAATCGTTATCAATATTATCATTTTTATTATTAATATTATTATTACACCAATACACACACACACACACACACACACACACACACACACACACACACACACATATATATATATAATTGTTATCAATATTATTATTATAATGATTATTATTATTATTATTATTATTATTATTATTATTATTATTATTATTCCATCAATACATAGATATGCACACACACTCACACACATATCATAATAATAATAATAATAATAATAATGATAATAATTATTATTATCATTACATCAGTGTGTAAATATGCACACAGACACACACATACATACATATATATATATATATATATATATATATATATATATATATATATATATGTCTCTTTGTATGGATACTGACTATCATTTCCTGTAAACAAAAGACAGGTAAATATTTTGAGTAATAAAGTGGATTGTGCATAATACACAATATCCTACCCCACCTCTTGGTCTCAATCTGCAGGGGTCATGACTAACACCCCTCTTTATCTCTAAGATAGCAGCTTATTTATGTGATAAGTAGGTAGACAGTTGGGTAGATGTGAGCATGAGCATTTTGTTTTGTTTAAATAACCCAGGTAGAGTGGTGTAAGCACCCGACGTATCAGGTGAAGACACCACACCCTCATTCTTTAATCGCTTCGTTCAGCGTTTCTGAATCTATGTGTGAATGGGGGAGTCGGGTTTGTGTAGACGAAGAGTAAATTGTAAAAACAAAAAAGAAAAAGAAAAAAATCACCCCCGCGTTCAACTCTCAAAAATGTATTACAAGTATGTTTCATAGGATTCCAAACCGGGTGGGTGAGGTAATTTTTTTTGTTTGGTCGTTATACCCGGCCATCTACCCGGTGTATGTAGTGGGGGTTTGAGAATAATTAACAGGCTTCATAACCATCGACTTACCTAATGCTAACTTCTAACCCACCCGTTACCTACTCAAATCTTCCAAATTTTTTCTTAAAATACTTTGGGAAAATAATACCCGTCGTTAACTTCTTCTCCACCCTAGTTTTCTCTAACCCCTTTTGTCAGCTGCAATTGCAGTAAAAAATTGTGCATTTTTTTTTCATGTTTCTTTGTAGTTCTTTTTTTTTTTTCAATGTTTTAAGTTTCTTCAAATATTCGGCTGATTTTTAAAAACTTTACAGGTTAAATGGAAGTATTGATTTCATGAAGAAGTCTAAAATGTCTGATTTATGACTCAGTTGCCAAAATCTCTTAGAAAGACGGCTACGTAAAGGATACTAGAAAAGAGAAACAAAATATCTCGTAACAGTAACCCATACTCATTTTATTATATAGATCAGTTTCGAAGTTACATTAGAAAAGATTTTAAAAAACCTTTTGGAAGTTAAGTAGTGACGACGCTCATCAGTCATTAAATTGATGACCAATTAGATAGAACAGGTATGGTAAGAAATTAGAAGCCTGATGAGACAAAAGTTATCGAATAACAAGATGCAAAAAGAAGAACAAGGATTGATTAATTAATTGATGAATTGATTGATTTTAACTCCATGTCAACACGTTTTGGGTTATTTTAAGTTTAGACCTTAGGAAATCGCTTTCATCGTAAGTTTATTTTTTATGAAGTTGTCTTTTTTAGATTTTTTTCGTTCACTGTTCTATTGAATTCAAATAATTTTGAAACATCTTGCTGACTAATGGATGGAACCCTAAAAGATACCACCATTCCCGGTCAGAGTGGTCTTGGGAGGAATTAAAATGAAGGGATACTCCACATTCCTCAGATTTGCAGAATTGAAGCCTCACCATCAGATATAATTTAGTTTCTCACCCAGGACACCCATTTTTTTGGGGTGAGGTCTTACTCATCTGGTTTGTTTTATCTTGATCAGCATCTGCTAAATCCTTCCAACATATTTGGAAGAATGAAGAGAAGTAGTATATGGGAGGGATCTTAAACTAAAAAAGGTCAGTATGTCCTGGTCAAGGGGTTGGGTGTGAGTTTTGCATTTTCCAGAAGTTATTGTTTTAAAATACAATTCAACTAACAGACTGCTGGGGAGATTTATCATTTAATAAAATTGATATGTCACAGTAAAGAGCACAAGTGTGAGAATACGATTTTCGGCAATGAGAAATAATGTTTGATTTCACATAACATAAATAAACTCTACCCCAGCGAAGCGTTAAATAGTAACACCACTGTTCTTCTACAAGGGTGGATTTTGAATTTAATTACCCACGAAGGTTAATATACCATTAAAACAATGAAACCAACCCAAATAACATAAATTAGACTCAACACAGATGATAAATGTTTATCTTATTTATTTTCATAGTTCTGCACATCCTTTATTTCCCACAAAAACAAAACAAAATCAAACTATTATACATGGAAGGTAGAATTTGCAAATATAAAACAAAGCAGTTTAGAAATCTGTCAAGTAGAAGGCTGAGAATCCCCATAGCGTAATGGCTAAAGTGTTGGATTGGGGCCCCGAAGTAAGCGAGTTCGAATTGCAGTCACGCTATTACGTTCACTTTCGCACAAATAGCCTTGGGAAAGGAATAAACTCCCTTGCTACCTAACTATGGGTTGATTAGCATCACTTACAACAAAGTTGGCTTTGGCATTAAATAAACCAAGAAAGTTGATCGGCTATTAAAGAAAGAAACCATACAAACCAGTAAAGTGGAAAGATCACAGATCTTCGGGGCACTTGCTTACAAATCACTGCAACTACATTATGAAAAAAAAAAAAAAAAAAACTCACCAAGTTGATCCCCGGCGACAATAACCATATCATCAGGGATATTTATGAGAGGATTTGAGGAGACTTGCTGTTACTCGATTCCAAGGAGAATAAACATAACGATTATATCAAAGCATGAATTTACAGTACGTAGAAGAATAGCAAATATACGTAATATGATGACCGGGGGTTAATCATATAATAAATGACAGCAACAAATTTGAACAGAATGAATACAAAAGTACACATGATTGGGTAAGAAAGGAACCAGGAACTGTGCAAGTGGTTAAAGTTTCAACGTAATAGTTAAAGGTATATGTACAAACCTGATCATGTCCGAGAAAATGAGACGCATAAAATTTTCTGAGATTTTAGGATAAAAACAGATTACCTAATTCTAGCGAGAAAAACAGTGGACCATTGAGCGAAAATAGAAGAAAATGAAAAAATAAAATAGCTGAAAAAACTGTGGAATATAAAAGTCCTGGTGACACCAGTTGTAGTTAGTGCATTTGGAACGATTCCCAGAAGCCTGGTAAAGAGTCTGAGTAACCTGAAGATCATAGAAAGAATAGAAACCATCGAGACCACGGCACTGTTAAGATAGGTACGAATAAATAAAAGAGATCCAGAGACCCGAGGAGACTTTCTATTACTCAGACTTGAGTGAAAAATCAACTGTTGAAACTGAGTTGAAAACTTCCAGGATATGAACAAAGGCAAATTTCTGTGTAAAGGGATGATGATTTTATTTGAGGTCAAAAATCCCAGGAATATTCATGTTAATACTTATATAATGATAATATTTAAAAGGAATAATATTGATATTACTCAGAAGAATAGATAGATAGATAGATAGATAGATAGATAGTGTGTGTATGTGTGTGACAGAGATAGAGGTGTGCATGTGAGTGAGTATGTGTGTGTGTGTGTGAAAGAGAAGTGTATGTATCAGTGAGAAAGGGAGAGAGGGAGAGGTATGTGTAAGAGAGAGAAGGGGTGAATGGGAGAAGGAGAGAGTCTATGAAACATGTATATACGAGGATCATTAAATAGGTTTCCAGATTTTTTTCGTGTTGGCACTTTTATTGAGAGTACACACATGAAACTCTAGTCCCATTCGAAGTAATCTCCTCCGGCTGCAATGCACTTATTGTACCGTTCCAACAGCTTCTGGAAGGCCCCTTGGAAGTCCTTTTGTGTGAGCGTATCAATGACCTTCGTCACAGGCTCTTTCATCTCCTCAATTGTCTCATAACGACAGCCTCTGAGCTTAAGGAATAACCAGAAGCAATGTCTGGACTATAGGGAGGGTGAAGAACTGACTTGATGCCCATTTTGGTCAAATAGTCTGTGACAAGGATGGAGTTGTAGACTGGTGCATTGTCCTGGTGGAAATGCTACTAACCCGATTTAAAGAGTGTTGGCCTCTTCCGACGGAATCTCTTCCTCAACTCCCTTAAAACCTCAACATAGTAACCCTAACCCTAACCGTTTGGCCAATCAATTCTGGTGCATTGACTTCATCACTCCTCTCATCATCCCTCACAGACTCACTGGCTTCCTTGCATCTCTTATGCCACTCAAAAACTGATGCTCTATTCATGCAAGATGGCCGAAAAGCAGTCTGAAGCATTCCATACATTTCTGTGACATTTTTTCCAAGTTTAAAACAGAATTTTATTGCATATCGTTCTTCTAAAGTGTCCTCACGTCCAGATTGTATTTTTGAAATTCACCAGCTGTGTCATTCAGGCTTTAGTATGGTTTATTCCAATTGCTGCTTTAGCTGTTCATTTTAACCTGAAATCATAAGGATTGATCAGTCATCTCATAAGATGTAATGCAATAACATAGTGAATTTTCAAGAGTCTACGACAATTCTAAATGCCTGTACAAAAAAGTTTGGGAACTTATTGATTGCACCATGTATATATGTGTGGAAGAGAGAGAGAGAGAGAGAGAGAGAGAGAGAGAGAGAGAGAGAGAGAGAGAGAGAGAGCGAGAGAGAGAATTGTGGATGTGAGTGAGAGAGGAAGAGGGTGTGTGAGCGTGTGTATGTGAGAGAGAGAGGTGCTTGTGTGAAAGAGATAGAAGTTTTTTTTTATGTTTGAGATAGAGAGAGAGAGAGAGAGAGAGAGATGTATGAGTACGCAAAAATAAAAGAGAAAGGGAGAGAGAAAGAGCGAGGAGTGTGAGTGAGAGAGAGAGAGAGAGAGAGAGAGAGAAAGTGAGAGAGAGAGAAAGAGAAAGGGAGAGAGAGAGAGAAAGAGAAAGTGAGAGAGAGAGAAAGAGATAAGTGTGTGTGTGTGTGTGTGATAGAGCGAGTGAGAGAGAGAGAGAGAGGGAGAGAAATAAGTAAATCATAATAAGTTAATACAGCAAACTAGTACAAAAAGAGTATTAGAACATGCAGGTAGGAATGGATGGGGAGGGTGAGCCGTTGGGAATTGTGCGAGCGACATAGTTTTGACTATACATCAAGTGGTATATATACAGACCCGAATCTGCGCTGGAAAATAAGATTCACAAATTCTCTACGATTTATGATCTGGTTTTTGTTTACAAAAAATAAAAAATAAGATAAAAATAAATAAATAAATAAATATATAAAGATAATAATAATAATAATAGTTTGACCATACGAACAAGTGCTATTTCCACAACCCAACATCTGTCCTTGTGAATGAGAAACACAAACTCCTATGGGATTTTGATATACAAACGGATCACCAAATCTCGGCCAAACGACCTGACGAAATAATAATCAACAAAAAAATAATCAATAAATAAATAAATAAGTAAATAAATAATAATAATGAGCAGAATACAAAAATGGGAAGAAAAATAATTCTATGGATGTTTTAAGTGATGTTTTAAGCAATATCTCACACGAGAAAACATGTACGTGTCTAAAAAAAGTAAATCTTACAAGAGAAACTGAATCACAAAACATCGCTATAACAATCAATCATATCAAATCAAGTATAGACAAGACACAACAAAACAGCAGATATAAATTATGTAGTGATAGAGACGAAACAACCGATCACATAATAAGCGAATGCAGCAAGTTAGCACAGAAAGATATAAGACTAGACACAACAGGGTGGGCAAGGTGATCCACTGGGAATAGTGCATGAAATTGAAATTTTACCATACGAATAAATGGTATTTGCACAACCCAGCACCTGTCCCAGAGAATGAGACACACAAATTCCTTTGGGATTTTGACATACAAAGGGATCACCTAATCTCAGCTAGACGACCAGACCTTATTGTAATCAACAAAAAAGAGAACTTGCATAATAGCGGACTTTGCTTTCCCGGCTGACCACAAAGTAAAATCAAAAGAAAATGAAAAGAAGGATAAATACCTGGACCTTTTTGGGAATTGAAAAAACGGTGGAACATGAAAGTGACGTTCATACCAATTGTAATAGGGGCTCTTGGTACAGTCACCAAAGGATTAATAAAGGGACTGGAGGACTTAGAAGTTAGCGGACGTGTGGAGACCATCGAAACTATTGCGTTACTGAGAACGGCCTGGATACTGAGAAGAGTCCTGGAAACTTGAGGAGACTTGCTGTCACTCACACCCCATTGAAAGACCATCAGCGTTAGCTGATGTGAAAAACTCTCTAAGAGTAAATAATAATAATAATAATAATAATAACTAGTCGATTTAACCGTTCCAGTAGATTACAGAGGGAAAGATAAGGAAAGCGAAAAAGTGGATAAGTAAATAAATCTTGTCTGAGAGCATAAAATACATAGAACATGAAGATGACAGTGATACCATTCATAACTTGAATCCTTGGAACAATCCTGAAGAAATTGGAGAAGGAACTAGAGGAGGTGGAAATTCGAGGAAGAATTGAAACTGCCCAGTAACAGATCGGCCTGTATGAGGAGAAATATTCTGGGGAATTCAATGAATGCTACAATGACTGAGAAAAGAAAATGTGAAAAACTAGCTAAGAGAAAAATATATGTATGAATAAATAAATCAATAAATAAAAATAACGACCAAAAATAAACTAGATGAAATAATAAAAGCTTTGAAAGTACATACATACTATCTCATAGATACGAGGATCATTAAATGAGTTTCCAGATTTTTTTCGTATGGGCACTTTTATTGATAGTACACACATGAAACTCTCGTCCCATTCGAAGTAATCTCCTCCGGCTGCAATGCACTTGTTGTACCGTTCCAACAACTTCTGGAAGACCCCGTGGAAGTCCTCTTGTGTGAGCGTGTCAATCACCTTCGTCATAGCCTCTTTCATCTCCTCAATTGTCTCATAACGACAGCCTCTGAGCTTAGGGAATAACCAAAAGTCACAGGGAGCAAGGTCTGGACTATAGGGAGGCTGAGGAACTGTCTTGATTCCCATCTTGGTCAAATAGTCTGTGACAAGGATGGAGTTGTGGACTAGTGCATTGTCCTGGTGCCCCGATTTGAAGAGTGCTGGCCTCTTCCGACGGAATCTCTTGCTGAACTCCCTTAAAACCTCAACATAGTAACCATAACCCTAAGCCTTTGGCCAATCAACTCCTATCTATTGACTTACTTACTCCTCCCACACCTCTCATCATCCCTCACAGACTCACCGGCTTCCTTGAATCTCTTATGCCACTCGATTCATGCAAGATGGTCAAAAATCAGTGTGAAGCATTCCATACGTTTTTGTGGCATTTTTTCCAAGTTTAAAACAGAATTTTATTGCATATCGTTCTTCTAAAGTGTCCTCACGTCCAGATTGCATTTTTGAAATTCGCCAGCTATGACAAGTAATAACGTACTGAATTTTCAAGAGTCTACGACAATTTTAAATGCCTGTACAAAGAAAAGTCTGGAAACTTATTGATTACACCACGTATATTATAAAAACAAAACAACCCCGCCAAAATAATCTAATATACAGCCTAAGAAAATCCTAGAAAATTCATTTGAAATACAAAAGATTATGTTTATTACCACTGTTTACAAACTTCGATAAACTATCCCCATCTAATACATCCTTACTTCCTCAGAATTTTTATTTATTTATCTAAGGTCTCTGGCGAAAGCCCTGCTAAAGGATTGTATCATATAGCAAATAAAGTGTCTTTTAATAGGCCAACTTGAATACAGAATTTTTCAACGGACGTATGACCTCGGATGTCAACTCCTGCGGAAGGCTGAAAAGACAGTGCAAGTTGCGATTGACGAGGGATATCATGAAATGGTATTCCCGTATGTATTTACACAACTCCTCCACCATGGGCAAGATATGACACAAGTAGTACTTTATATTTATTTTTCCTTCTCGTAGACTGGTTGCTTAACCAAGGCAAAAGCACCCAATCTGTTTTTCCCTAAGGAGTTAAGACTTTGTGAAATATAAATAACATGGTCCAGAATTTGAACTCAGGTCACCGATTCCATTTTCAACAACAATTACCGTTATACTAAAGTGAGAATAAAAATGTCTTTGGTGCAAGCCTTAGCGCTGGTTGGCTGAAAGATATCGCATGATAGAATAAATGAAAGAGTTACCTTTAGAACCGTTTTTTCAGTTTGAGAGTTGGCACCGAGGTGACCGTTTTACAAAACCGAATTTATCTAAAGGTATGGATTCTATGCCCTGAAATTTCCTCTCCCCGACAAAGCGACGTTTGAAAACAAACCTAATATTAGAATCAGTTCGAAAAGGAAACATCTTAATAAAGTGAGGATTTAAAAGTTATCTTTGTGACTTCTTTTCATGGCCCGACGATCGACGACTTTTGGTACTGTCAGAGAACAAGGGGCATGAAGACGTGACAGCGATGCTACACAAATAATAATAATAATAATAATAATAATAATAATAATAATAAACCTTGTCACTAAGATGTTCAACACAATCATCAGAAGTGGAAAGCATCTATTTTATCAGTCTCATGTTACCATCCCCCAACATTTGAGCCAGATTTTTGACAATATTTCATATTGTTGTTTGGGGGTTTAATCTTAATCCCAAGATTATGTTGCTTAGACTTTAAGATCTTTCGAAAGCCTTGTTTGTATTTCCTTTTTAGTCTTGTAAAGTATGTCTTTCTTGAGAGACAGTGCATATGTATTGTAAGCATTCTTAATAATCTGACATTATTACAATCCCATAAATCCACTGTGGAATGCAATTCAAATTCGAAACACAGCATACAAACTGGTCGAATTATATAAACACAAAAAGTCAATGAAAACGTTTTTCTTTGCACAATACACAAGAAAACCAAAAACGGAAATTAAATAGATGAAATATTGTAACATTGAATAGTGCATCAAAATATTTTCATTTTTACAGAATCTTACTCCGAAGCTTATGGGGGCGAGGTGTCGTTCCTGGGGTATAGTGGCTAATGTGTTGGACTGCGACATCGTCGTAAGTAAGTTAATTTTCAATTGTACTATTACGTTGGTTGGTTAGTTGCTTGGTTGGGTTTTTATGGTATATCAACCTTTGTAGGTTTTTTAATGCCACATCCATTTTTATACAAATAATCAGTTCTATTTCAAACAATTCAGTTTAGCACACAAAAACAGTTTCATTTCAAACAATTCAGTTTAGCATAAGTACACAGCTTACATGTAAATACAGTTTAATTATCAAAAACATTTCTATTTCAAGTTATTCAGTATGGTTAAGCAGCTCTAATTCAAACAATTCAGTTTAGCATAAGCACGCAGTTTAGTTCTATTTGACCCATAGATAGGACCCTATCAGGTGCTACTACTCCAGGACAGAGTGGACTTCGGAGCGATGGCAATGAAGGGGTATTCCACATTTCTCAAAGCTCCAGCATTACTGGAACCTCACCATCAGAATGTTTAGTGCCATACCAGGACACTCATTGGGGGGTTATTACCCCTCTGCAGAGGTGCAGTTGGTGTATTCTACAGCCCCAGCCGACTGGGCAAGAGCTATTACGTTCACTTTCAGAATAATACCCTTAAAAAAAGTATAAATTCCCTAATGCTCCAGGTTTTGGTTAAATAGTATCACTACTGTTATTCAGGGCTATTATTATAGGCTTTGGCATTAAATAACCCACGAAGGTTGATATGTCATTAAACAAACAACCCAAACTAATCCAAAGCTTATTTAAAGAAAGAAAGAAAACATATCCCTTTCTTTGTACAGCTTAGACAAAGATTCTAAAGATATTAGGCTGGGAGGGGGCTTTGCTTTTTATAAACATTCCTATCAAAGTTTATTTTATGTATACAACTAAAGAATCAACGATTCAAGTACTAATGCATTAGGAAGTGTTTTTGTTTTGTACAGAACTGTATTCAATATCATGATTATCAGGAATATTCATTTGTACTTTTTGTTTCGCATTTTTTAACTTCGGATACAATTATTGAACTTGTGATAATTTGAAGACTTTATTTTAGACCGGGTCTCAAAGCCGTTGCAACTGAATGCTGAATTCGAGAAGAAGAAAACAATATCTGATAAAACTCGCTTGAGTGTTTTAAGGATGGTGATATATCGTTTATAATAAAGCCCACAAATAGATGACCACCAGTGATCAATTATGATACTTTAAAACACAAGGAAGAAGTGAATCAGATCAGCAGTGATTAAAAAACATTCAGAAGGGTTAGGATCATTGAAAGAAAATACCATCTATGGAACATTGTATAAACGGTAAAAACATACTTCATTTCCAATGAACTCTTATTTTATGAAAAATAAATAAATAAACAAAACACGAAAATAGATTTGATACAGCTCAGTCCGTAATTTGTTAACTCATATTACTGATTTTATTTACTAGCATTAAAGGTGGATATGGCTGGTTCGTTATCGACTTAAAGGTCGACAAGTTCTCGTGCTGTGATTGAGAACATTCTCTGCCTCAAAGATCTCTCTCTCTCTCTCTCTGTCGATTAGATGTCTTAAACAGTGGTTAGCGTTATTATTGTTTTGATTCCAATCAACATTGGGAACCCCACATTCGTAGATAGATGTTGATATGCTTTTTTTATATTCAACTCTGTCATATCTATCTATCTATCTATCTTTGGGTGCCTTATTCATACGGCCTTGTGCCGCATCTAAGCAAAAGGCTTAGTAAATTACTATCTATCGATCTATCTTGTAAGCAAATTCAATCTTCATATCTTTGCATATGTCTGTTGATCTGTCTGTCTTTCTATCTATTGCTCATCAATGCATATCGTGCATAAACATTTTACTGGAAACATTGCTTCTTCAACCACATAAGATATACTTTTGTTAAAGTTCATTATGTTAAAGATTATCCAATCTTATTTTTTTAGAAATAAAAGAAAGTAGAAAAGCCTCAACTGTAGAAGGTTTTGACATGGAGGAAGAGATAAGAAAGAAAGAAAGAAAGAAAGAAAGAAAGAATACAAACAAACAAATAAACAAGCAAACATATAGAAGGTGAAGTGGGAGAAAGTTTCAGGAGCTTATGAGATGGTGGAAGGAGCAGACCGGAAGAAGGAAACTCATCTCTGCGCGGCAAATGTCGTACTGACTCACAGGAAGTGACTCACCTTTCGTCCATGTCTTCACCACGCCATTCCAGCGCGAAACAAACTTTTCTGCATAGAATTGTTGTTTTGGTAAAAACTTTCTTTCTCTCCTTTGTTTTTTTCTTTTTCTCTTTCTTTATTCTTTCTTTGTTTTCTCTTTTGCCCTTAGATGTCTTCTTTTTTATCTTTCCCTCTCTTTCATTTTTTCCCCTTTTTTTCCTTACCGTGTATAATTTCTTTCTTTTATGTGATTCCTTTTTTTTTATTTTACTTTGTTACAATTCTCTTCTGATTTTATTTCAACAATTTCTCCTTTCTTCATTTATCATTATTCGTTTCTTTCTTTCTTTCTTTCTGCTTTATTCAAATATTCTTACTTTCTTTCACTTTATTTCTTTCTATTTTCTTTGTCTCTATCCCTTTCTTTCTTTCTTTCTTTCTTTCTTCAAAGATAACGTTTAGAAACAACTTAGATAAAATTTTGCTCATTTTTCAGTTTTTGTAGAATTATGAAAACTACACAGTTTTTAGGTCGAATACAGAGATATTTACGCACTAAATTCATGTGGCTGGAATTAAATCCGCTTCAGGGTCAGGATCTTTTCTTTTATATGCATAAAATATCTTGATTAGAAATTCCGAATCTTTTCATCATATCTTTCTAAATCTTTCTTTTATATCTTAAATTATAAACTTTATAAACGGTCGCATTTTTTAAAAGTCTGATTATATTTTATTATAAAATGTTTCTTTTTTCTGCAATCTCTATAAAGATTAACCCCACTATTGAGACAAATGCAAATCACACATTAGAATCAGTACTCTGCTCTAGACCTTCAACATTCATCCCAGCTACACACCCTCTCTCTCCTCCCTCCCTCTCTCTCTCTCTCTCTATATATATATATATGTATAAACTAAAAACTCACAAAAGTTATCTTATTATTCATTGTTTCACGATTTTGATAAATAGAATAGAACGAGTAAATTTTCTCGCTTAAATGTGTTTTACTCTCCTCTTTAGAATTAAAACTGATTGTTACCTTAACTAGCCAGGCGATAAAATCTTCAGGAGGCAAATGGCTTCATATCTGCACTTTGGCATTAACTCTGATCACCTATTCAACAATTAGTTATATACTGAATCTTTTAATTCCCATATATACAATTTTTTGTGCAACATTTATCCTGGAACTGCCCAGTTGACTGGAGCTATAGAATACGCCGACGACTCTTTTGCAGAAGGATAAGAGGCCACCTTAATGTGTATCTTGGGTATTACGTTAAACTGCATCTGATGATGAGGCTCTAGTCCGAGAGCTTTTGGAATAGGAAGAACCTTTTCTTTATCATTTCTCCCAGGTCCATTCTGACTTGGATTGGTAGTACCTGTTAGGGTCCCATCGATGAATCAAACTGAACTGTTCAATCATTAACTTAGGATAATATTTAGTTATTCAAAACTATACAGCTATGTGCAATTTGATTATATTACATAGGAGTACTGGATAAATAGAATTATAAGTATTAGATACGAATACTTGAAGCCGTTTAACTGTGTGAAAACAAATGAGGTTTAAAGACTCATTTAAAAATTGTTAATGATATTTTAATCGCTTATAGATCATATATATATAAACAGAATTCGGCATTAAATAACCCAGAAGGGTTGATATGTCATAGAACAAAACTCAACCAACTTTTACCCTGGAAAGATGATTTAAGACAGTAATCACACACACGCGCTTGCAGATAGATAGATAAACGAAAGTCGTAATATAAATAAGTAAAGTTGACTCCTTTTTCAATAGTTATTACACCGAGGTATAGGGAGGTGCACAACTTCTTTCCCTGGATTGCACCACTTTACATTTGATCCTTATCTTATAATGTTGAGTGTTAAGCAAGGCGGCATCAAGTATCATTTTTTGAGTCTTTGGTATGAACCCCGGTATCCACCACCATTGGCGAACACTCTGCTCATTAGACCGATCGGAATATTTCATGGTAGTTAATTGTTTACCGTTATTTCTGGTCATAGGTCATCGTTTGGAGAAAAACTTTCGTGTAGCAAAGTTTTTAAAAGATGGTTTAGTTTTTTCGTTTAATGACATATCAACCTTTGTTGGTTATTTAATGCGAAAGACATTCCTGCAGAGAAGCAATGATAATATTAAACCTATTGCAATTAGTCAGAAAGTAAACGTCATAATGTGAATAGAATTCAAACACGATTACTTAGAGGCTGCAGTCCAGCTATGACGCCATGGGGACTTCTATTTTTAAAAGTGTTGATATGCTGTCAAAGAAACAACTAAAAATGAATTGTTAGCGTAGTTATGAGTGAGATATGGTCGGTTGTGTGATTTGGCTTTATGGCAAATCAACCCTTGTGAGTTATTTAATCCCAAATCCTATCTATTTATCTATCTATCTACAAGTATCTCAGTTATATCCGATGAGAGTACAGAGACTATGAGTTTGGAATATTTTTATATAGAATATATGAGAAATTTCCCCTACTTCAATCTATGAATCTTAGTATATTAGGATTATCTAAACTTAGTATATTAGGATATATTTAAAAGAAAACTCAAATACAGAGCGAATATATCTGTAATGCAACGGAAGAAAACTCAACGTAAAGTTATCGTGCCATTATAAATTAATTTCGACGACTCATCGAAACAAATCTATAATGGCTCAGTAACTGTGTTGAGTGTTCTTCCATTTGCGTTACATATATATATATATATATATATGTATCGACATAAAAGAATTTACTAAGTAATGGAAAAGATATTTGGATGATTACTTCATATTCTGGCGATGTCCAGGGGGGTACATCAACGAATTACACAACCTACTACAAAACCAACACTCCAAAATAAAATTTACTATGGAACATAGCTAAAAAGAATTAACATTTTTAGACATCCTTATAAAAAACGTAAATAGCCAAATCATCACAGATATCTGCCACAAACCAACAGACATCCAACAATACCTCCACTTCAAAAGCCATCACCCTGAAAACTGTATAAAATCCATTTATTATACTCTAGCACGTAGAATACACGCAATCATCACGGATAAAAACCTTTAAAAAATCACTTTAAAGAACTACACACAACCCTAGACCATAGAGGATACCCAACAACTCTAATAAATAAGGGATTCGAATTAGCAGAAAAAATAGCATAAAGAGAATTAAGGAACACGAAAAAACAACGAGAAACCCCAAGCATACGTCAAAATCTACAACAAAAACAACCCAGAACAATCTACGGAAATTATAAAAAATCTAGAAGAACTTAAAAACAATGACAAAATCAAAGTAATACTAGACACAATCTAAAATTTGTGATATAATTATAGAAGGAAAATCCTATGCCTTTAGAAACCGGGAAACAAAATTCAAAATAAATAAAGACTTAAGCTCAAAAAACGTAGTCTACATAATTGAATGTAGCGAATGTAAAGAAACATATATAGGGTCAATAAAGGCCCTTAATACAAGGACATCACTTTACAGAAGTAATATCAAAATAGAAGAAGACAGAAAATTAAATGTATCGAAACACCTATCCCAATGTAGTCGAAGTGAATTTAAAATAATGCCAATATATCAAACGAAAGGAAAAGAAATTTACAGATAAATTTAAACCAAAGTTGAATAACACACACACACACACACACACACACACACAAACGGAAATAAATATACGCATATATGTATATATATACATATACACACACACACACACACACACACACATACAAAAAGGAAAAAATTCTCAAGACACATATTCACGCATATACAGAGAAAAAAATGACTATAAGTGAAATCCGAAACCACTCCAACGTATCAAATATCAAAAGCAAATGAGGATGTAAAGTAAGCCTAGGGAAACACACCCAAAGAAAAAGACAGGGGAGACTTTCCTAAAAAAAACATAACCAACTGAAAACCATTCGAACTCCAAATACGAGTTCAAGTCTCATTGAATACCCCCTTAACAAGGTCTTGTGCCATACATGTTCTCTAACGAAAGCATCAAGCTGGAAACATACACGTATTTAAGAACAAAATAAATTAATAGATAAATCCTAAAAATACAAATCTCTTCGTGGACCTACTTATTTTAGAATATTTTTATTCTCTCTTTGGACCTACAACTCAAAAAAATTATAGTCGTTTGTGGGTAATATTTTGAACTAGCCAGAACTCATTCGTTTGCACATAGATGAATGTTTTCAATCATTGCTAATTATTCTATTTGATGTAAAACATTCGTTTGCTCACAGTTAGTTGGTTTCAAGTATTCATATTTTACCGGAATAATTCTCTTTAGAATTGATCATTTGTTTGCACAAAGTTAAATGTTTTCACGTATTGCTATCAATAGTTTTATTTGCCCACAATTAAATGGTTTCACGTATTTCTATTTAACACTATTACTTCAATCCAACATTATTCATTCGTTTGCACACAGTTAAATGGTTTCAAATACTGCCATGTGAAACTAACAAATCAATTAATAATCTGTCATTTTGTTTGAGCACATTTAAGTGGTTAAACTTCTATTTGATTCATAGATGGGACCTGAACTGGTTCTACCACTCCGGGTCAAAGTGGACCTGGAAGTAATGGCAATAAAGGAGTACTCCCCATTCCCAAAATCTCCAAGACTGAAGCCTCACAATCAGATGCAGTTTAGTGTTATATCTAAGACACACGTTGGTGGTGGATCGTACTCGTCTACATAGATGCAGTCAATGTTTTCCTTTGCCCAAACCGATTGGGCTGGTTGGGAGAAGATTTTTCTGTAAAAAATGAAGATAATGATTGAAACTCATTCTTATCTTGATAGTGAATGTATGAATTACATTTATATGAAATTTCTTTGTACATTAGCAGAGTTATTTCCTCGGAGTGATATTCTGGACAAAGTTTTGTTATGGTTTCTTTGTTTTATGGCATATCAACCTTCATGGGTTATTTAATGCCAAAGCCGTCCATGTAGAAAAAACAGTGGTCGTACTATACAACCCATAGTTGGGGGTATAAATGGGTTCATACCTTTCTTAAGGGTATTTGTCTGAAAGTGAACATAACAGCACAAGAGTTCAAACTCGCTTACTTCGAGGCGTTCATAATGTAATGGTTACCGTCGTAGACACAGTGACACGAGTTCAAATCCTGGACGAGACTCTCAGCTTTTCACACAGCGCTAATACCCTGGGATTATTCTCCCTCCATCTATGGGTAAATAGTAGGACAGACTGTGCTCTTTAACTTTGGTATGGCAACCCGACTAGGAAAAGGAAAACTCTGAATTCAAACCAGTTAAAATTAAAATTGACCTCGTGTCGTATCTTGCTTGCGCAAATGGGTTGCCATTACGCCATGTGGACTCCCCCATTCTGGCGAATTACCAAGAATTACTCAGTTATTCTTTAGCTTTTGTTTGGTAACCAATTTAAAAAGCAAAAACTCTGAATTTAAACGAGATTTATTCAGTTTTAAATTTGACTTAGTGTCATATTCTGACTGTAGTGGATTGTTTGGGTTAGTATACATTCAGTTTGGTCTACGTAAACGTTAGTAATCACGATGAATATTAATGGGAATAATTTTAGAGAAATTAAATGACACATATCTGCTTTCTTGTAAAACGCCATTATTCGAGTATGGCAGCTTTGATGTGTAACAAGGCAAAATATTTATTGGGTTATTAGCGGGAAAATTTTGTTTCTGTTTGGATATCACCCAACATTTACTTCTGATATTCTGTAGTCAACAAAACAAGAGAAATTGCTCAATGAGGGTCTTTCGTTAAGAGGCGTACATTCATGTAAGTTTGCACACACACACACACACACACACACGTACATATATATATATATATATATATATAGAGAGAGAGAGAGAGAGAGAGAAAAACTTCTCTGTTCCACATATGTCAAATTAGTATATTCCCAGCCCAGTGTCAAAAGGTCTCCACGGCTAAATCGTGTTTTGTAATCAAATTGTTATCCGTATCGATGGTTTTTCAACTATCCAGCATTTTACAACACGACATATCCATCAGATATGCTTATCTAAAAAATCTAGATTTGAAGAAGAAGAAGAAGAAGAAGAAGAAGAAGAAGAAGAAGAAGAAGAAGAAGAATCTTTTGGTTTGGATTGGTTTCTTTGTTTAATGGCATATCAACCTTCGCAGTTTTAAATAAACCAAAGCTATCCTTGTAGAAAAACAATTATGGGACTATTTAACCTACATTTGTTGGGGAGGAATAAGGGGTTTTATAGATTTCTTGAGGGTATTATTCTGAAAGTGAACGTAATAGCGAAAAATCGTTATTTACAGAAACAAATCAAATAGAAAATTTAAGCGTTACAAGAGGAGCATCATCTTACCGTAAAAAGTACTCATTCACCTCACACCACAAGTTTAATAACAATAAGCTGAATTGGATTTATTTTCCATATACAGAGATATTGAGTGTCTTATTTGGCAGAAACACTTTATTTTGTGGATTAACATAACCAGGATGATAAAACCAGGTTGTTATTCAGAAGATTTCTGCTCTCGATAATAACTGATTATGGCTTGAAGAGTAAACACTATGAGACAGACAAATGTCGAAAATCCTTTCTGCTTGTATCATTTTATAAAAACCGAACAAAAAAACTTGCTTTCCAATCTTTGTCCTCCATTAAAAATTTAAAGTAAACAGTTGCGAACGGTAATTATTAAAAAAAAAAAAATGAATCAAGGAATAAATGAATAAAAATATTATCTGCATAAATATCATTTATTCACACAGGACCTCATTTCTTTCGTAATTTTGTGTCTTCTCTTTCTAACGCTAATCCTCACAATCAAAACGGAATGGTCCATATTTCATCAGAGGGGATGACAAGGTGTAACATTCGAAAATATACAGTCATGTCTTATTTTATTAATATTATAGGTTAGATATACGAGAATTTTATTATCCCAGTTTGCCTCTTTATTTTAAACTTACCATACTGACTTAACAGTTAAGGTTTGAATTAAGAGTTTCCTTTTTCCTCAACTACTTGCCCTACCAAAGCAAATAAAGGATAAGTAAGGTATCCCAGACATCTGTTAAGCTTTATCTGATCCTGCCATCCTCTCTACGAGTAACACGCGATCATTTGTATTGTGTTACACTGTACCAGTAGCAAGGAAAGATTACTATTCCAGTCGGGGCTTGAACCCGGCTGCCCGTTAAATTCCCCACTCCCGTTATTCAATTCACATCTCCACAAATTGAGCTTAATTGATAGATAAATGTATATCATGCACAATTAGAGTATCGTAACATTATATGCTGCAAGTCACTTGCATTTTTTCCGTTTTTTGTTTGATCATATTACGATGAGTCAAATTATGGACTTAATCTTTTTGACTTCCACTGGGTTTTCTGCTTATTGGGACGATAAAATAATTATTTTTGATAAAAAACAAAACAAAAATTTCTTCCCTTTTTCTTCAGAAGTTTGGAAATGTAAATTCTGTATGATTAGTTACGTCTTGCAGCAACTTGGCTTTCTGTCGATTATTATTTATCATGAGAAATCATATATTTATAGAAAAGAAGATAGAATGCAAATAAGCAAAGTGCATAAAATGTTCTCGACGTTACTGTCAGAGTAGGTCTAAAACCTAAAATACCCAATTTTTTTTCTAAAATCCATTATATATATATATATATATATATGATGGTTAGAGTGTTCGCCAATGGCCCGGAAGACCTGGGTTCAATCCCAGGTCGAGTCATATCAAAGACTCAAAAAATGGTACTTGATGCCTCCTTGCTTAACACTGTATTATAAGGTACGGATCAAGGGTAAAGTGGAGCAATCCAGGGAAAGGAGTAGCGCCCTCCCCTATACCTTGGTGTAATAGCTATTGAAAAGGGAGCTTTCGGGTCACCTTCGACTACGGTCGCCAACTTTACTTACTTTTACATCTATCTATCTATATATATATATATATACATATATGCTAAGTGGTTATTTATGACCGGAACTAGTACTCCGTGTGTAATCTCACATGGAAGCCTCGACATGAATCCTACATTTTTAGTTGAGAAGATACTCTACACATAGAAGATTGGCGTAACACTATCTTCCTATCTATTTCCTAATATCTGTTAATCAAAAGGCGCTTTATCCAGTGAGAGAGGAGATTAACTGTTGACATTCGCTAAATTCAAATCACGATGAAGACAATTTATCGGGCGTCTTTCGTTGCCTTTAATTGCACACTTGAACAGTCAAGTCTGGCAAGAAAACAAGGTCTTCTCCCGAAAGTATTCTAACATACCGTTCATTCAACTTACCATTATTAGCTACGAAAAAAATATAATAAAACCAAGCTTACTAAAAAAATAAAAAAAATAAAATCAGCTGTAGATTCATGGACAATGAAATCAGAGAATCGAGTACTATCGTATTAGGGAAATGATAACGGTACATATTTACTCAACCCCTTCGCCAAAAGAAAGATACGACACAAGGTCAATATTTAAGTGAAGTAAAGCTAAGAAATTTTTATTACTTCGACGTACATTTTCATGAATAATAAATCAGATAGCGTGTGTTGAACAAGAATAGCCTCGGAGAGCCTATCTAACTCCAAATGTACAAATGGTTCGAAGTCAGTCTTCTTTCTCCTAGACTGGTTGCCCAATCAAATCTCTCCAACGATCCACCCATAGCTTGGGACAGAATAGTTGAATTCATACTTTTCCAGAGAGTATTAGCATTATGGGACATGAAAACAGTCTCGGCCCAGATTTAAACTAGAATCACGAAGTTTGTTTTTTACAACAATGACTGTTACGCCACAAGTGCCTCCATGAAATCATACCAGTAGCCTTCCTAGAATAAAAAAAAAATATCACATTGTTGTATCTAGGTACAAGAAGACAAAGGTGAAATGAAGAGATGAAAAAGTCAGACGCATGGTAGAAAAAAACGCCACATTACTTTGTTTCAACCTTCCTCCTCCTCCTCCTTAAAAGCAAAAAACAAAAAAACAAAAAACAAAACAGGCAACGTGAAGTGGTATTTTTTTGAGTTGATGAAGGAAACATTTTTATGAAAGACTATTTAATTTAGTTTAGAATATTTTGGGGAAAGATTTTTATCAAATATCAATTGATTTTATTTATAAAAGAAATCTGAGCTCCTGACCTGTTCTCAGTCCGTCACTTACTGACTGATTGACAAAACTTTTAAAAATTTCCCGACGCTCGCTTGACCGCTTCTGGCACTTACCGCTAGAGTTCTCAATGTTTAACCTGTTTTATCGGTCTACTATTTCACCGGGGATGGGAAGGTTGCCATTTCATTACAAAAGCCGCTTCCTTGCTGAACTTTACAGAGGAGTCTCTCCACTTTCTGAATAATGTCCTTTTATGCAGTTTGATTTATCTTCTTTTCCTTTTGTACATTCAATATAAAAGTGAAATATTTTTTGAAAATTATTATTTGGGCCTTTTAACTTTGTCAAAGCAATCTGTTTTGGGGGCGTTTAATTATAGATCAAGTAAAGGATCTTCCCTTAACACTGGTATCATGCAAACCAATACAATCTGCCGTATTTCTATTGGAAAGGAGATGGGCGCCTCTAAACCACCAATCATTAACCCGAAGTATAGTTTATACTATGACGTTGATTCTCGAATGAAGGAAAATATGTATGATTTCAAAGGCTGATTTTCTAGGCAGGCAGGCTTTTCTCTTTAACTTGGAAAATACTGACCGGACAACTTGCTGGGGTTTAAGCCGATGCACAAAAAGAAGAAATGACACACAAAAAGAACGAATTAATATTGATTGATAAAAAATCACGAAAAGAATAAAAAACAATACCCCTACCAACTTCCAATCAAACAAAGAAGAATCTTGCAATGGTACAAATAAATTAAATGAAACCTTATCACATCATCCTCTAAAACTTGGTTTGAGAATGAGTGACCACTTAAAAAAGCAGCTACCGTAAGCAACCAGAGGCTTCTGTGCCAGATTAAGCAAAATTTAATGACTAACAAGTTGAGCAATTACAAACCTGTTCAGTACTTAGATGGGTGATCACTAGGTTAAAGCGGGCACTGTGATTAAATTTAGACCTGTGTGTTCGACGAAGCAAGCCCAACTCAATAAAAAACGTAACATTCAATGAACTGAAAGAAATTTAGCAATGATAAATCTGCTTAATACTTAGATTGGAGACCACTAAGAAACAATTGGTATTGTAAGCAATCATAGGTTTCTGTGCCATACTAAGCAAATTTAAGAGGATAAAAAACACAATCCTCCATGAATTAACTGAACTTAAGCAGCGATGATCATGGTCAGTACTTAAATGAGTGACCATTTAGAAACAGTTGCAATATATTGATTAATATTGATTAATACATACCGAGCAAAACAAGTATCGAGTTAAGATTGTTGTTAAGTTTTATTAAGATTTTTACAATAAAACTAAAAAAGTCAAATTGTGATTACTTTTTCTTAAAAATATTTCAGGAGATTGTGTAGACAGATAGCAGACTATATTTCTTGAGTTCGGTTGCGTAAAGGTTACTTGAAATGAGAAACAGAATTCCTCATTATAATGGAATGGACACGGCGACACTAATTCAAATCCTGGACGAGATTGATTGCATTTCACATAGCACTAATACCCTTGGGAAAGGTATGAATCCAATTATTCTCCCTCCAGCTATGGGTAAATAGTAGGGCAGACTAGGTTCTTCAGCCTTGATGGGGCAACTAGTCTAGGAGAAGGAAAACTCCGCTTAAAAATTGACCTTGTGTCATATCCTGCCCGAGCGGAAGGGTTGGTAGATATGATAGTGGAATGGAACAATCTATTCAGTAAAGCCAGAAAAGTGAAGACACAAGAAAAAAAGTCACCTGTGTTGAAACTGAACTGAAACAATATCGTATAATAAACGAATCTTGCAAATTCATCTAGAGTTTCAAACACCCTAAAAAACGTTGGACAATAGGGTAGTGGTATTGAATGAGTTAATCCTGCAATATATCGGCTCATATCTTGACCTCATAGAAAATTTTAAAAAGAAAAAATTCCCGATAAATGAATTTCTTCAAACAAGATCATTAATTTCTTTTCCATGGCCGGTCCCAGGATATAATTAAATAAAAGAAAAAAAGAAAAAAGAAAAATAATAATATAACTTTTCGTTGTAATTTCCTTTTCAAAGTCGATGAAGTCAAATTTGTTTTGTGGTTGGGAAGGGGTTAGAGTTTTTGTAAATCGACTTTAGATGACTCACTGCTGATTGTAATAAAGACTTACTTATGATTCGCACCAACCTGAGTTTCCCACTTCCCTCAACCCCTACCATTGCTTCTGTTTCATTTGCCGCTTCAACTTCACAATAGCCTTCATACTTCCTCCGATTTTGCAACACTCCCCTTCTTCTTCTTCTTCTTCTTCTTCTTCTTCTTCTTCTTCTTCTTCTTCTTCTTCTTCTTCTTCTTCTTCCATTAATATCTCTGATTCTGACTAGAAAAGACACCTCTGCTTCCTCCTCCCCCAACTCCTCCTACCCTTCGTCTCCAGTTTATTTCTTTGTTCTTCCTAAGTTGAATCCATTTTCCCATGTCATTTCTTTTCTTCTGGCAAGGTTTTTCATAACTGGATTTTTTTTATAAAACTTTCCTTCGGGATATCTTAAACATTTTCCACTAATATTTCCTTCTTAACATCATCATAATTTTTCTTCATTCGTCATTTTTCTTTCTTGCTTCCATTCTTTCCTACTTTTTATTCCCTTTCTTTTATCCCTTCATTTTCTTTTTTTCTTTCTTTCTTTCTTTCTTTCTTTCTTTCTTTCTTTCTTCATAAACACCAAATTCTGACATCTACGAAAGCCGAATCGTCTTTGCGTCATTGGTCACCGTTTCCGTTGTTCAACTTTTACCGGGTAAACTTTTCCCAAGATCTCGAAACATTACTTAAAGGAGTTTGTAATTTTGCTAACAGCTACTGTCTTCCTTAATCATTGAACTCACTAGCGTAGGAAGATTTTATTACGCCAACCATTCCCAATAATCTTTAAAACGCTTACCTCATTTTAATAAATCAGTTTGGGATGTTAAATAGACAAGTGAAATTTACAAATCCAACGTTTGTTCCTATAAATAAAACATTGTGAATATATTACCAGCGCTACTATGCTACTTTTCGATGTCATAAATATTTTGAGATTAATGCATTTCATAGCTTCAGGCATGTTTTTTTTATTAATTGATTGAGTTTAACTGTATATTAACTCATCTAGGGTTATTTTCTCTCTATAAGGAATCATATTCGTTGTAAATTCATGTTTAGATTTTTGTGCAGTTGTTAGATAAGAGTTTCTGCACAAAGTTATGTGAAGTCAAGTATTTCTATCTAATACAAATATTTTTCACACAGTTGAATGGTTTCAAGTATTCCGATCTAATACTAATAATTATATAGTTTCAAGTATTAATCATTAATCAATTTACTAATTTTGATTATTTCTATTTGATAATAGTCATTCGTTTGCATAGTTATATGGTTTCAAGTTTCATAATCCTTAGTAATCTATGATTATATGACATCAAGTATTCCTATTTAATAAAAATGATTTGCACATTATATGACATCAAGTATTCCTGTCTAATATTGATAGTTTGCGCCCAGTTTTTTGGTTTCAAGTATTCCTTATTCTAGAAGTTTTAGCGAAGTAATCAGATGATAATCTGTTAACTCTTATTATAAGATAGCTGCAGCTTCAAATTCTTAAGAAGAGATTAAGCCTTGTCAATTCTAATCAACAGATCGATTTTGTTATTTTAGTTGAACTTAGAAGCAGTTTGATTTCTGTGATACTGCAGACACTGTTGACTGAGCCAGTTCCTCTGGAACCAGTCTGACCAGAAGTATTTCGACTAAGACCACTTCTTCCGATTTAAGATTAAACACAACATGGGGTTTGAAAAGGAGGTATTTGGTGGAAAGGTCTTTTCGTAAAAGTTACGATGGCATAAGACAATGGGTCCCAGCCAGAATTGTCCAAACAGTCGATTTTCCAGCTTTATCCATTCCAAGTTGTCTTACCCATTATTGTTC
This sequence comes from Sepioteuthis lessoniana, assembly GCA_963585895.1. NCBI lineage: Eukaryota > Metazoa > Mollusca > Cephalopoda > Myopsida > Loliginidae > Sepioteuthis > Sepioteuthis lessoniana. The sequence goes on along the minus strand of OY757935.1, from coordinate 50,216,294 downwards.
AACGGAGAAAAATATCGTCTAAATGTAAACACGTCATTAATTATTCTACGGTTGGTTATTTCCATATATTTACTCGCCTGAAGCAAAATTGATTGTAATGATGAAACGTGTCTTGCATCCGAATCCTAACTCAATTCGTGGGCTGTTCGAAAAGTAAGATATAGAGAATCATAAATCGGTTAGAATTTAAATATTTTGAAAGCTGTAAACACAAAGCCACAGGGGATATGCAATACTTCTTGTACAGACCAATAATATGCAATACTTCTTGTACAGACCAATAATATGCAATACTTCTTGTACAGACCAATAATATGGTTTCGAAAGAAAAAAACTGAAACATGGCCATAGTTCATCTATAAAAAAAAACAACCTCTGAATAAATATATTTTTTCATATCTTATATTTACATACAGTCGGATTTATTTCAGTCCTCCCCCTATCTCTCTCTCTCTCCCTCTCTCTCTCTCTCTTTATATATATATATATATATATATATATATATATATGTTGATATCATATCTTTGAATAAAGAGTGTTCAATATCAGTCATAGAGCAAACATATCAATGTCATGATAACATAAAACAGAATCAACGTTATTCGGGACTTTCGATTTCTTGCCTATGTGATCATCGAACCTAGTGGTTTCCAACGTGGTGCGTATCCCTTTATATACTCTAATAAATACTATATCCCTTTATATACTCTTACAAATGGATACCTACCACGTGGGGGCCACTCATTTTCTCTGCCTGCTGATTTTCAAGTCTATGCTAATTAAATCCAGTGGTCAAATTACCTCCATTCAGGAAGTTTCATATCATTCTATTGCAGAAAGAATTTATTGCAAGTTGAATGTTGAGTATTAAAGGTACAGACTTTCAAAAGAGAATATCTGTTTATAATGTTCAAGTGTTCATTTCAATAACAATTAATTTGCTGAGTCCCTTTAAAGTGTTCTATGATAAATAAATATTAAATTAATCTCAATAAAGATATTTTAATTATGTACCGAATAACTTTTATTGCGTTAGTAATCCATAACTGGGATCTTAGGTACACACACACACACACACACACACACACACACACACACACACACACACACAAATGTACATACATACATACATACATACATATATATATATGAAGGAAATTCAATAAATAAGGTGAATGTAGTCAGTGGAGTTTGCTGTTTACAGTTTCATATTTTTCAAGAAAATCTACAGTGATGGCTCCTTTCATATCACAAAAGACAGTTCACACGACATTCTTTACTGACCACTGAACTCAGAACTTTTGATTTATCGTATAGTCAATATGGTTTCACTCCATGGACTATATGTTCGACTCAGCCTCCTAGTGGCAAACTTATGTTGAGCTTAATTGTAAATATGCCTCTTCTCAAACACATTAAAAATTTGTCGGTAAGTTTCGAATGGTTTGCGCTTTTCAGCCACCAAAAATTTGATGACACAACTTCTGTTTGATTTACGATCGTTTGGAATAGCTTCGAAAAAATATTTTTGTAAGATCGAAATAATCTTAAGTAAAAACTAATTCCAAAAAGTGTTTGCATTTATTGAAAAAAATCTAAAAAAGAAATCCCGAATTTATTGGATCATCCTCATATATATATATATATATATATATATATATATATATATATATATATATAAAGTAAAGTTGGCGACCGTAGTCGAGGGTGACCCGAAGGCTCCCTTTTCGATAGCTACTACAACAAGGTGTAGGGGAGGGTGATACTCCTTTCCCTCGATTGCTCCACTTAATCTTGATCCATACCTTATAATGCTGAGTGTTAAGCAAGGAGGCATCAAGTACCATTTTTAAGTCTTTGGTATGTTTGTACCTGGGATTGAACCCTGTTCTCCCGGATGATTGGTGAACACTCCAACCATCATACCAATGTCCAGTTCAATGTGTGTGTGTGTGTGTGTGTGTGTGTGTGTGTGTGGTTTATTAACTCACCTGACGATCGAAGACAGGAAACTCGGAGTCGAAATCTATTACCCTGCTATATTTTAAAATTATTAATATATTGTGATATCGCCCTTCATTTAATGCATTGAGTTCTGTAAATATTTTGCGATTTGGGGGCGCATTTGGCATTGAATTCTTGGCTTATATACATATATGTATTGATGCATTTTTAAAAGTAGTTAGCCGAATCATTGTTTCTCCTGTATATGAATACATTGATAGTTTCGTCTCAGTCATGTCATGTACTTTTGTTAACACACACACACACACACACACACACACACACACACACACACACACACACACACACACACACACATATATATATGTATATATCTGTGTGAAAAATGTATAATGGATGTAACCGCCGCTTCGGACGTCGGACCTATCCATTCAGAACCTTTGATACTATTTCCAGCGTATTGTGAATATTCAAGCGGAGATATTCATGTGTTCAGTGTCTGACTTCCTTTGATTTGTGACCCCATGAACCCCTTCCTGCTGATTCAGACACCAGGGTGCCCCACCTTATTGCACCCAGTTCTTATTCTCCTTTCAGGAACAGTGGAGAGTCATAGAATCTTTTTACACAGTGAATCATTTGAAAAAAGGTTCCACACAAACACCACCCTCACTCGTGCGGAGAACAAACAGGGATCTAAACAGAGACCAATAAAAGAGCGGTGGGGAGCAATTGTAGCAAAAATTGCAATAACAGTATCTATCCATCTATCTATCTATCTATCTCAAATTACTTATTCCCTCTTTAATTTCGACCGTCACATTCGTAGAGATTCATTCAGACATGATAATAGAGATCTCGTACATGTGCAGCTAATAAACATGAGCACCAAAACACCATACTATACTCCGCGAAATTTCTTGTATATATATATATATATATATATAAGACAGTTCATATTGAAACTTTACAAAAGCAACAAGCAAAAACTACCACAAGATAAAGTTTACATTATAAAAGGAAAGTGGCATGAATCATAATAAAATAAATACTGGACACACACACACACACACACACACACACACACACACACACACACACACACACACACACACACACACACACATATATATATATATATATACCATGTTTTATTTTATCAAAGAGATGACATTTAAATATTTTTGATAACCTATCAATTGCAATCTACGCCTCTGTCTATGCGTATGTTGACATTGATTTTAATAGATGAGATATTGCTGCTGAGATATGTGAACTGGTCAACTAGTGTCAGAGTCTTGGTACAGAAAGTAGAGATGACATTTTTTTTTAAAAACACATTGACTCTTTTATTTGCGAAGATGTTAATGCCTACTGCTGCTTGCATCAGAAATTCGGCTTAGGCAGATGTATTTGTGAGAAGCGCTCGATCATATACATCTGTCATGGGTTTTGCGGGATATCATCTGCTTCTTGCCTTTTTAAATGTAAGATAATTTTAAAAAATTAGATCTATTGACGTACATAGTACGTAAGCTATGCAAATTATTAGCAAATATAATGCATATGTCTCCTTGCAAGACTTCAGCGATAATGTCTGAGATGTTTATGTCACCATCGGATGAGCGAACCATTGCTTTTGTGTTTTTTGTAAGCGATGTACCGCATGGAAAAAAGCTAGACACTAATTACTCCAAAATACTACGTGCTGTTTTGAACTAATCCTGAAAGCAGTGCGCTCCAAATCAGCAGCTGTTCGATTCTTTTTTTCTTTGTAAATTGTCCAAAAAAAAAAAAAAGAAGGAAAATGTACATCTATTTTTTTTTTTTTGTTCTTATTTGGATGGTTTTTGAGATTCCTATCTCTCAAACCGTCCAAGTAAGACGAAGAAAACATGCGGGACATTTAGAGACTCCTGCACAGGGACATGCCAGTGTTGGCTAACCAGGAAAAACTTACTTATATCAGTTCTGTGTGGACACACGATGCTGTCTACAGGACCTGGCAAGGGTGATGGTGAGATCCCCTTTATATCCCACTATATTAAACCCTATCGTATTCTATGGATGGCGGCAATCCTTTCATATGATTGTTTCTGATGTTCCACACTGTCGTCAAAAATGAAACATGTAAATATAATCGAATATATAAAATTATTTTCTAACTCCAAAAAGCAATTAATTGACAAACAACGAAAAATGAATTTCAATTTGGATCAGTATATTTCCAATCGTGACACCTACTCATGGACACCCCAGTGTTGACCGACCAACAGAAACTTTCATTCATCAGCTTTGTACGGACGCAGGATGCCGTCTAAAGGACTTACTTAGAGTGATGAAGAGAGTGTCAAAAGAATCCATGCAGTAGGCCCTAATGATGATGATGATAATGATGATACGGACCATCCGACGGTAGGTTAACGTCCCCCGAGAAATCTATAGCCTCAAACTAGTCAAAGAACTTATAATTATTCGCAGCACCTTCTCCATAAACTTCACATTTTTTCTCTCTTGAAATAGAATAAGAATAAACCGAAAATACCGCTTATATTTTTACCCCTTTAATGTCACAATCAGTAAAAAATCCATCTGTTTTGATGAAATTAAAAAAGGATATTGATATGAGATATGTCACAAGAGAATCAAAAGTGATCGTCTTGAATGAAGTAAGCTAAAAAATGAACCCTTTTAATGCCATCTATTAACAAATATAGAAGGAAATTTAGCTAACGTATCAGTTTCGTTCAACTCAAAGAAAAGTAATGGCTATCAGTCGTGAGAACATAGATGAATATTGAACTCATTTTACTTCCAATAATTACGTTTGATAACCGTTGCTCTGTAAGGTGTCTACAAGATATTTTTGTATATATCCAACTAAATCTCTTTGGATATTCCATGAAATAAATTTCAGGGAGTCCTGGTTGCTAGATGTCAAAAACGTTCAGAAGTTCTCAGATCATCGAAAGATACAATCTAGAGAATTTCGTAGACTTCAAAATCACACAAGAAATTTTGAAAGCTTCCTAAACTAAATTGCTTAGAAAGCGAAAATACTTTTGATACACTCAAACATTTACTTGTCTCTGTTTATCTGTTCCTCTCTCTGTCAATCTAATCAACTATCAATCAGTCTTTTTCGCTCTCTCTTTCTCTCTCTCTCTCTCTCTCTATATATATATATATATATATATATATAGTTGTCTGTTAACCTATCTATACGGCAAACTAACTTCTGTGCTCTCTCTCTCTCTCTCTCTCTCTCTCTCTCTCTCTCTCTCTCTACCCTATTTGTTTTTCTCTCACCCTCCCTTCTATCTATCTATCTATCTATCTATCTATCTATCTATCACCAATTTTGCTAATCATCCTCTCTGTTTGTCTTTTTTTTTTTCTTATCTCTTTTTGCTAATCTATATCTCCCTATCTCTAACATTGCTTCTTCTTTCTCTTTTTTGACTCTTTCTCCTACTTTTCCCTTTCTCCCAACGTCTTTCTATCTTCCTGTTCCTCTCCCTTTTCAAGCTCTCTCTGTCTGTCTGTCTCTCTGTTTGTCTCACTCTCTTCCTCTCTCTCTCTCTCTTTCTCTCTCTTTCTCTCTCTCTCTCTCAAGCCATCTTCCAATTAGCCTCATTCAACACGAAGTGTATTGCAAATTCTTTTCACCTGAATATAACGTACACACACACACACACACACACACACACACACACACACACACACACACACACACACACACACACATTCATGCACTCTCACATGCACACATACTTCAAATGCGCAAACAAACATGCATACACATGCAAACAGCTGCACATATAAACGTACGTATACTCCCACTTATACACATATGCACTCATTGCCCAGTCGGCTGGGGCTGCAGAATACACTGACTGCACCTCACAGTCTGATGGTGAGGTTCCAACAGTGCTGGAGCTTTGGGGAATGCGGAGTACCCCTTCATTGCCATCGCTCCCAGGTCCACTCTGGCCCGGAGTGGTAGCACCTGATAAGGGCCCTATCTATGGGTTAAATAGAACTAACAGCATACTTATGCTAAAATGAATTGAGTAAACTAAATATCTTGAAATAGAAAGGTTTTTGATAATTAAACCGTACATACATTTAAACTGCGTGCTTATGCTTAACTGAATTATTTGAAATAGAACTGTTTTTAGACATTAAAAGTGTATTTACACTTAACTGAATTATCACATATAACTGCTTGAATAGTTTGAAATGGAAATGTTTTTGACAATTAAACTGTGTACTTATGCTAAACTGATATGTTTTCAATAGAACAGATTACTTACATAAAAATGGATTTGGCGTTAAATAACCTACAAAGGTTGATATGCCATAAAACCAAACAAACCAAACCATATGCACTCACTCATACACTTGTATGGCGAATTTAGATTAATTGTAATTCTTACGTCTATTCAAATTAAAGTTAGTATTTTTGAGGACTGTACTTTTACTTTGCTGAATTATACTTTAGGTTTACTTATTGGATTCTCATTGTAGCAGTAATCCATGATGATAATGGGTCTTCTATTTGGGAAGGAGTGATCGATTCTAATTAGCATTTCATAGTTAACCTTCTTTTATCAAAATATCGAATAATTTAGAAATATCACAGCGTAGATGCCGCTGTTCAAGTGGGCCCCACGGAAAAAATTTAAAGAAAGTGAAAAACTAGATGAATATTAAGACCTTGTTGAAGAACTTAAATGACAATGAATAATATTGGTAACAATTGTACCCATTCTTAGGGACGTTCACTGAAAAACTGCAAAGATACTTTCGGGGAATTTGCCAAGAAGTAGAATATGACAAAATGGTTCAATGGTTCTTATACCACCATTATTTAGTCAAGCTACAATGAACATGAAAATGTTTACGCCCATGAACGATGACTCCATAAAATTATGTTCTTATTGTAAATGGAACTGAAAATTTCATTATTATCCAAGTTTGGGTATTGGGTGTATTTGAAGAACATTTAAGTTTAAAATCATGTTTGGTTTGGTTTCTTTGTTTAATAGCATATCAACTATCGTGGGTTATTTAGTGCCTAATTCATCCTTGTTGAAGAACAGTAGTGGTACTATTTAACCCATACTTAGAGAAGATAAATTGGTTCATCCATTTTCCAAGGGTATTAGTCCGAAAGTAAACGTAGTTTCGCTACTGGAGTTTGGACGCATTACAATACTGCAGTCTAATATGTTTGCCTCTATGTCATTGGAATACTCCCAGTTTGAGATGAAAGCTATGATTTTAAATACTAATAGTTAAAAGACAAGACATTTAGCTCAACGCTGACAAGAAATTCTTAACAACCTCCTCCCGAAGGAAAGTTAAGAGTAGCTAACCCTAACTTAATCTGATAGTGAAGATAGTGTGATGGCCATCAATGCTGGAAATGCAATCAGCACTCACAGTTCAAATTCTGTCAGAGGTTAATTGGTTATTTTAGAGTAGTGCCCTTGGTAAAGTTAGAAATCCATCTCGTCTCCTCCTTGTGATGAATGGAATTATAGGTTTGACTTGGTTTTCTAGCCCTGATGAGTATCTGTATAGGAGAATAAGGACTCAGAATTCAAACCCTATAGACCCTTAACTCGATTCCTTAAAGATAAATGTCCTTGAAACAGCAGCGCCATCTGCAGTTTGTAGTAGTAAGCTTAATCTGGCGCAGATTAAAAATGAAGGCTTTAAATAATATTCGATAAAATTTTATTATTATATTTGCTTTAATATGAAAACATCCGATGAGGAGGGTCGAAGGTTTGTTATTAGTTTTGTATTGCAATTTTTTTTCCCCCTGAATATAACACACACACACACACACACACACACACACACACACACACACACACACACACACACACACACACACACTAAAGAAAAATTTCAATTATTTTTTTAATGGCCTTTCCTAATATTCTACACCATTGCAATAAAATATTTTAAAATTCTATGAAGAGTACCTTTTAAGTTGACTGATTGATTGATTTTAATGGTATATTAAACCGTTCAGAGTTATTTTATGTCTAGAAGTTAGTTGATTGCGTACGTCGTATGTTCATATTCAACTTTTTGTGCGGTTATTTCTTAAGAGTTTTTAGCAGAATTATATAATATCAAGTCTTCCTCTCGAATATGAATAATGTGTCCACGTGTAAAGTTTCAAGTATTTCTATCTGATTCAAATGATAATACGGTTTCACATAACTATTTCTATTTGATAATAGTCATTTGTTAGTACATATTTATGTTTTTAAGTAGCTTATCAAAATATTCGTAAACAATAAATTTCAAATAGCTCTTCTTGATATGAATAATTTACAGTTATCAAATAATCCAGTGGATTTTCAAACAGATCTATTTGATCCATAACTGGGACCCTAAGAGTAACGACCACTACGAATCAGAGTTGACCTGGTTATGCTGAGTAATCCACATTCGTCATACGCGGTGCCTTCAATAAGTTTCCAGACTTTTTTGTACAGGCATCTAAAATTGTCGTAGACTCTTGAAAATTCACTATGTTATTGCTATATATCTTCTGAGATGACTGACCAATTTTTATGATTTCACGTTCAAATGAACAGTTACAGCACGAATTGGAACACACCCTATTAAAGCCTGATTGTCACAACTGGTGAATTTCAAAACTGCAATCTGGACGGGAGGACACTTTAGAAGAACGATATGCAATAAAATTCTGTTCTAAACTTGGAAAAAATGCCACAGAAATGTATGGAATGCTTCAGACTGCTTTTCGACCATCTTGCATAAATCGAGCATCAGTTTTTGAGTGGCATAAGAGATGCAAGGAAGGCAGGGAGTCTGTGAGGAATGATGAGAGGTGTGGGAGGAGTAAGCAAGTCAATAGACCAGAGTTGATTAGCCAAAGGGTTAGGGTTAGGATTCTGTCGGAAGAGGCCAGCACTCTTCAAATCGGGTCAGTGGTATTTCCAGCGAGCAATGCACCCGTCCACTACTCCATCCTTGTCACAGACTATTTGACCAAGATGGGCATCAAGACATTTCCTCAGCCTCCCTATAGTCGAGACCTTGCTTCCTGTGACTTTTGGTTGACACGCTCACACAAGAGGACTTCCATGGGGCCGTCGAGAAGTTGTTGGAACAGTACAACAAGTGCATTGCAGCCGGAGGAGGTTACTTCGAAGGGGACTAGAGTTTCAGGTGTGTACTATCAATAAAAGTGCCCATACGAAAAAAGTCTGGAAACCTATTTAATGATCTTCGTATCTCTAAAACTGAAGAGACTCCACCAGATACAGTTTAGTGTCATAACCATGGATACCTTGTATTTTTTTGACAAGTGTCTTACCCCTTCGGCAGTGGGCACAGTCAAAGTATTCTCAGCTCTGATGATCGGACGTGTTTTTTTAATTTCTTTTAAATATGAGTTGTTTTCAGTAATCGAAAAAAAAAAAAAACTCCTAAAAGACAGTATGAAATGGAATTGCTGTACAGATATGTTACTCTTCATTAAATTCTTCATCTCTTGGCTATCGTAGATTTTACAAGCGAATTTGATAATCTCTATCAAGCTGAGAGAAGATATTTGCACTTTTCATGATTTCATGTTATTTTGTTGTTGCTTTTGCTCATTTTTTGATCCGTGTGTGTGTGTGTATGGAGGGGGGCGTCGAGCTTATGAAAAGAGCAACGTGTAACGGAGTGTGAGCGAGACTTTTGAAGTATGCGAACGGATGACGCATAAGTTCATTTCCCGGGCCGCGAATAGGGATTATATAGAACGGGCATCAAATTCTGCCCGCCCGTCAGGTCTTTTGAACTGTTCAGTAAGACAGGAATGAGTAGTCAAAAAAGGATTGGTCAATGGCGGTAAAAGATGAATAGCTCTTTTTCTCAATGCATGACGCCTTATCAATTGCATTTTTGTTTATCAATCAATCAATCAATCAATCAATCTAGACTTCATTAGATCGATCAGAATCTTATCTATCTATCTATCTATCTAAATGTATTCTATTTCAACCTATCTAAACATCTCCTCGTATCTAACTACTTCAATCAGTTTATATGACTTCACGCAAAATTTCAGTGCATTACGATTTTAACAGATGCCAAATTCATTATAACTGAGAAGATTACCCACCTCCAAGATAAAAACCTACAACAACATTACAACTCTACTAGAAACCAATGACTTAACACCAAAAAGTATTTATCAACAAATCGAACCATTCAAAAAACTCTACATTTTTATTCACAAACACGTATATCTAAAAAAATTATAAGAAATTAATCGTCAAAATTTCCTTAATTTTTCTAGACTAATTTTTTAAAACTATATTTGAAAAAGAAAACAACACTTAAATTATTCTAAAATTTGAAAATATCTTTAAACAAAAACTAATTGAATGAAATGAGATTAAAAATGTATATTTGGACTCCAGCAAACGCCAATCCCCTAGCATTCTTAAGTTAATGAGTCTTGAGATGTGAAGTCGTGAAATTCCCCAAATCTGATGATGAACTAAAGCTGAATACATTTGGGATTAACAAATTCATATAATCTATTTATTAATGTTCATAAGTCAACTTTTAATGTTTATTTCATATATATGTATATATATATATATATGGAATGTTTCGAGTAGATTTTATTTTTCCAGAAAAAAAAATCTAATCTAATTCCGGTGAAGCTATTCTTATAGCGAAAATTTTCAATTTGATATTCCATATTATTTTCCCTCTGTTTCTCTCTCTCACACACACTAATATATATATATATATATATATATATATATATATATATATATATATATGTATATATATATATATATATATATATATATATATGTATATATATATGTGTGTGTGTGTGTGTGTGTGTGTGTGTGTGTGTGTTCATGTGAGTGTATAATCATTCATGGTGTAATGGCTACTGTCGTAGGAAATGAACTCGGTGACCTAAGTTCAAATTCTGGACGAGGCTCTTTGCATTTCACATAGCGTTAATACCCTTGGGAAAGGTATGAATCCAATTATTCATCCTCCAGTTAGACTTTGACCATTGTATAGTTACCGAACTAGGAGAAAGAAAACTCTACATTCAAACCTGTTCAACTCCGCTTAAAATTAACCATGTGTCGCATCCTGCTTATGTGGATGGCTTCATATATATATATATATATATATATATATATATATATATTTATATATTTATATGCACCATTACATCAGAGTTATTCTAAGGCTATGTCAATAACCTGTCTTTCCACAAATTGTGTAAAACATAATTAGTAATTAGCCATAACCTGTCATGTTAACATAACACTTTTGAATTGATAATTCTCATAGGCCTCGACTAAAATTTAGACACACTTAACCAATTCCATTTTCCTTTCTAATAAACACACACACACATACAGAGAGAGAGAGAGAGAGAGAGAGAGAGAGAGAGAGAGAGAGAGAGAGAGTGCTTGCGGGTGAAAGAATTTGATCTAGATTACATGGATTTATACATATACGTGTATAAATTGTAAATGTAACATCTTTCTTTCTTGCCCAATGAAGTTGTTAATGCGATGAAAGATTGTTCAGCACCAATGCTACAATTGGCAGGCTTTATCTGCACTATATCTGTCCTGTCGGCGGAGGTTAGAATACACTCATTGTCACCCTGGCAGATGAGTAAAACGCACCTAAAAAAGAGGTCTCCTGAGTATGACACTAAAACATCTGGGGGTGAGGCTCAAGTTCTAGACCTCTGAGTAGTGTGGAGTAACCCTTTATGGTCATTACTTCGAGGTCCAGTCAAACTCTGCGTGATAATACCTTTTACGGGCTCATCTTTGGGTCAGATACATCTTTGGGCAAATTAATTTCATTAGACAGGAATACTTGATATCACATAACTGTATGCAAAATAACTAAATAAAAAAACTAACGGGGGTGTCCTCCTGGTGTAATGGTTAAAGCGATGGACTGCGGAATCGTAGTACGCGAGTTCGTACTCCAGTCGCGCTATTACGTTCACTTTCGGGCAAATACTCTTGGGAAAGGTATGAACACCCTTATCCTCCCACCTATGGGTTAAATAGTACAACTACTCTTCTTCTAGGAGAATGGCTTTGGTATTAAATAACATTCAAAGGTTGATATGCCATTAAACAAAGAAACCAAACCAAAAAAACTTACGAACAAAAACTCTTTCGGAAGAATTACACAAAAAATATAAATATAAACGTACAATGTACGCGATTCCTAATCTGTAGGTATAAAATCGTCTGAGATCGGTTGACATGCTGTTAAACTCAATCAGAAGTGTAAAAAAATTTCTTGTGCCCTAAAAAGGAGATGTGTGAGTGTATGATTGTAAATTGCTTGTTTGTGTCTATTCGTTATGGATATATTTATTGTTACTTATCTTTGCCAGTGTCATCTAGTGCAGATAAAACATTAATTTAAATTTGAATCAGGAGAGAGGGTGTGTTCGACTTTTGATTGGTAACACACATTCACGTGAGTTTTGTTGTTAAAAATGGCATATTCTTTCGTCCCCATTATTGCCACCACCCGCTAAATGAAGTAAAATATTTTTGAAGTGACAAACTGAAAGAATATTGGGGAAAATTGGCGGGAATTTCTCATTTTACTAATATTCACTTTTGTGAAAGGAAGAAATGTGCAAGGTCAGATATTGGGTCGTTTAATGAATAACAATGAAGTAATGAAATCATTTCTTAGACAAGAAAGCAATAAAGAAGAAAGTTTCGGTGAAAGGGAAAAAAAGAAAGAGAGATAAAAAGAGAGAAAATAAAAGAGGAAAGAGAAAAAGAAATCTAGAAGAAAAAAAGGGAATGAGAAAAAAGAAAGTAAGTTAAGGAGAAAACAGAGAAGAAAGAAAAAGAAAGAATTAAATAACTTAAAAAGAAAGAAAGAAAGTTTAGGAGAAACGAAAGACAATAAGAGTATGAGTAACGAAGAAGAAAGAAAGAAAGAAAGAAATGAGTAACGAAGAAAGAAAGAAAGAAAGAAAGAAATGTAAACAGTTAATTAGCAACAAAAAAAATATAAGAAAAAGTTAATAAGAAAACGGAAATAATATAAAAGAAAAAGTGATACACAAAGAAAGAAAGAAAGAAAGAAAGATGAAGAATAAATAAACAACGGAGAAAGACAGTGAAAAAAGAAAGAAAGTTTTTGAGAAAAGAGAAAAAAGAAGATGAAAATAAAAACAACCAGTTGAATTAGAAATAAAGTAAAAAATCGAACGCCCAGTGGAAAGAGTGGAGTTTAGCCCAGTTGTTTGTGGGGTAAGACCCCAATCAACGATTGTCCTCGATATTAGATCAAACTTTCAGATGGTGAGACTCCAGTCCTGGAGCTTTGGAGATTGAGTATCTTTTCATTACCATTACTCTCAGGTCTACTCTGACCCGGAGTGTTAATACCTGTTAGGCTCACATTTAGGGGTCAAATAGAAATACTCAACCACTTACTATACTTGAAACCATATAACTGTGAACAAGTAAATTAACTCTGGGTCTTTTAAAAATTATATTACACAAAAATCACACACACATATATATATATATATATATACATTGATATGTGTGTGATTTTTAGGTAACATCATTTATATATATATATATATATATATATATATATATATATATATATATAAACAGGATTCGGCATTAGATAACCTGTACGGGTTGATAGGCCATAAAACACAGACAAATTACAGTTTAGAGTGGAATTCAAAACGGCGGGAAAATCCAGCAAAGAAACCATATTTACCAACCCCTCCGCAGGATATTACACAAGGTCAATTTTTAAACGGAGTTTAACAGGTTGGAATTCAGAGTATTCTTTCTCCTAGACTAGTTGCTTCTCCAAGGCTGAAGAACCCAGTCTGCCCTACTTTTTACCCATATCTGGAGGGAGAATAATTGAATTCATATCTTTCTTAAAGGTATTAGTGCTATGTGAAATGCCATCAGTCTCGTCCAGGATTTGAACTCGAGTCGCCGTGTTCATTTCCTACGACGATAACCATTACACCACGGGCACCTCCGAAAAACAGGCAAAGAAACAAACAATAATACTTTGCTTTGGTGACATGATAAAGGAAATCAAACATACCATTCTCGAGGTTAGACCAAGCAAAGTCATGCAAATAGAATCAATGACTAAAAGTAAGCAAGTGGTGGATTATTCAATTCTTTAGACAAGTTTTATGAAAAATGATTTAACTTTGACCCAGGATATAATTGCTCAAAATCTGATTCGTTTTTTTTTTTGTATGACTTAACTTAGAGTTGAGGGATAAAGTAATTCCGACCATTCCCCCGAACATTCATTTGGAAGTGAACGTAATAATACGACTGGAAGTCGAACTCGCTTACGATACTATTACCGTCAACCATGTTAACCACTACGCTACGGGCACTCATTGTATTATATGGTTTGAAGTAATTAATGGTAATCATTTGTAAACAAATATAGCTTTAATTATGAAAACAATCTATTAAGAAATAAACTATTCTTGATAGAAATAACATCTTAGTTTAATGGATTATCAACCTTCATGGGTAATTTAATGCCAAAGCCATCCTTTTTAGAAAAGTAGCGCTAATATTTTACCTATAGCTGGGGAATAGGGAGTTCATACAAAATTTTCATATTTTCATTTTACCCATAGCTGGGGAATAGGGAGTTCATACAAAAGCTGGGGAATAGGGAGTTCATACAAAAGCTGGGGAATAGGGAGTTCATACAAAATTTTCATACAAAAAATTCTTCGAATGAATCTGTCTAACACCTACACAACATACATTGATTTTGTTGCTTTACTTTCATTCGATTATATATATATATATATATATATATATATATCACTAGGACAGTCCGAATAAAAAATATAAATATAGAATTAGTCAGGTGGTAAATGATTTGGATATCCATTCGTTTCTTCTGTTCAGCACTTTGTTTTGAGCATTATTTTTCCAGACACAATATACAGCTATTGTTACCGTCTCTATAAGCTTGCGCTATTTTCACAATATCCTATTTTATTATGAGGAAATTACCCGTTTCGTCTTTTATTTGTCATAATGTTTGGACAGCGTTGTACTGTTGGTATATTTTCTGTTGTTGAAGCTGAGTTTATGGTTATATTATTTGTTTTTTCAACTGACTTCATAGGCACTGATGTATAACTTTTCAACATTATTGTTAACTGTAATATAATTAAGGATAGTTATTGATTATATTAGTTAATTATCTTATTTTTATTGATGAATTATAATTTAGCTAAAACATTTGAATGGAAGTGTAAGTCGCATTCAAGAAAGGTCAGGCAGGTGCACCCAAGGTCCATGGGACAACAGTCAACCTGTCATAACAAAGGTTCTGTTTTGAAATTCGTGAAGGGAAAAGATGTTTAAAAATATACATTTTGAATGCAAAGTCGGCTGTCAAGTTAAGACGATCTGTCTAAAAGTTAATGACACATGTTCTTATCATCATTCGGTAATTGAGATATATAAACAGGGTTATTTAGCAGTCGAGTGAGTTCAGAGAGTCTGGTCGGACTGAGAGAGTCCAATTTGCGTCGGGGAGATTCGGGTCCAGATACGACAGCCCCTTGGACTCGGTTGGGGGAGAAAAGCAAAGTCAGTGTTTTGATCGTTCGTCTCTCACGATTAAGACTTTTAACGTTTCTATGCAACAACTAATATCTTTCAATCTTTCTTTTTCGTTTCGGTGGCGACTGCTATGAAATGTTACAGTCAGCTAATAAACTTTCGTATTTGAAACAACTTTGTCCATCTTGTACTTGCGAAATGTAACATTTATTGATATTGAAGATGGTGCCGTGTCGGAGAGGTAACGTTACATATCTTCTACCAAATATATCATATTGTTAATAAAACAATAATCGTCTTAATAGGCATCTAGCTCTATCCAGTCAGTTGCATCTGTCATTTTAGTTATTTTTCTTTTCAGTTAATATTTTATAATTATATCTAATAATATTTTTGATATTGTTCATACAATAAAAAATCCTTTTTAAATAGTTTTGTTTAACAGTTTGCTGAGTGTAGTTGATTTTTCCAAGAGTTTTCTTATTAAATGGAAAAATGTTCACATCACGTGTGTTTTAACAGTTTTACTATTGAAGGGAGGCAGGTTGAATCATATCGTATTTCTATTACTCGAGTATTTCTGCTTCGCATTGCTGTTGTTTTGCGTACAATTAATAGTTGTCTACTTCTCAGGATTGTTTCATATTTCATTTTAGCGTCTTTAAAAACCTTAATACCACTGGAATTCTAGCCAGTGTGCGATTGACTTGCACATATGTTTGTATATATATATATATATATATATATGTGTGTGTGTGTGTACGCATGTGTGTGTATGTGTACGTGTGTGTATGTTTTAATAAAATACGTATCACTGAAGAAAACCAATATATACATGCATAGAGAGAAGATTTTTTTTTTACCTAATCAACTAATCTTATCTTTTTCCCACCAAAAATGTTGAGAGAAGTGAAGCATTCAATTTCCATTGGAATTTAACTCCATTTTCAATTTTTCTTTTTTCTGTGACACATTCGAGTATTGCGTTCTTCTTTTCTTTGCTTACTTTTTTTCATCATTTTATAATTGGTCGTAAAGAAAGCTTTAAAAAAGCACAAGTTCCCTAAAACAAGACACTCTTTCTTGTTATTAAGTATACAGACATATGTTCGTGTTAATATGTGTACATTGTGATTAGTTCATTACTTATACAGATGAGTGTGTATGAATTTATGTTGGCTTTTTAGGAACGCACGCACACACACACACACACATATATATATATATATATATATATATATATATATATATATATATATAAGTCAAGTTGGCGACCGTAGTCGAGGCGACCAGAAGGCTTCCTTTTCAATAGCTACTACAATGAGGTGTAGGGGAAGGCGCAACTTCTTTCCCTGGATTGCTCCACTTTACCTTTGATACGTACCTTATATTGCTGAGTGTTAAGCAAGGTGGTATCAAGTACCATTTTTAAAGTCTTTGGTATGACGCGACCTGGGGTTGAAACCAGGTCTAGCGTTCATAAGCGATCATCCAAGATAAATATGTCCATAAAAGTGATATCAATCTATTTTTGAAGGATTTTAGTTTAAACTAAATTTGCCTTAAATAATTAAACAGGATATCCATGTTAGTATCACTTTTTTGTTTTCTTAAACGAGACAATTTTTACTTTTATCTAGTAGTATGTGTTGATTGTGTGCATATCATCATATGTACATGGGAGTGGTTTATTAATAGCACACACACACACACACACACACACACACACACACACACACACACACACACACACACACACACACACACACACACACAGAGTGAGTGTTTTTGTTTCGTTTTACTTCAATGAATTGAAAAACAAACAAATATACAGAAATTCTTTTCTTTATTCAATCAATTTGTTTAGTTTTCTTTTTCCCATTTCAAAAATATTTGGTTACTTTTTTAGAAATTTCTTCTTTCGTTTTCGTTTTATTTATATAATTTTCTTTCTACCTTCACAACGTCACCATTTTCTTCCAAATAATCTTTTATTATTACATTATGAAGAAGTTTTTATTATGTATACGTGTTGGTAAGCGCAGATTGTGAGTATATTTTATGTAAACAAATGACTTTGGGTGCATTCAGAAATGATGATTTACTTAGAACACACACACACACACACACACACACACACTAGACTTGCAAATCTACACGAATGAGTAAGAGTCTCACTGGGTACTCCATTCCAACGTGCCACATCTAAGCAAAAAGCAGTGTAAATTGCTAAATACATTAGCTTTCAAAAAGAATCATTCAATATGAATACGTTCATAAAAGCGATATCAATCTATTTTTAATCCTTTTAGTTCAAAATAAATTTTCCTTTAAAAATTTAAAAAGCATGTAGTTAGTATCGCCTTAATCATTTGGCGGGAAAACGATGGAATTTCTAATGGAATTTCCAATGACAACTGATGATGTCATTTTGAAGAAATACACTTTTAGTTTCTTATTCGTGTAATTCTTTGTGGGGAAACCTACTTTACAAATAGAAACAAATTCTTTTCTTTTAACATTTTTACATGACTATTTCATTCATTTAATTTACATCATTTATATTTCATTCATCGTTTGTTATTTATGGTATTTTATAAAAGGAATAAAAAACGTAGACGAATTAAAATTTACTCTTTATTTAATTTCTTAATATATTTATAAATGTTTTATTCTGAATACAATAATTCTAATTACTGTTATTATCATTAATATTATTATAATCCTCGTTAATTATTGATGATTTTATGTTAAACAATTAAAAGCAACTATTATTAAAATTTTTACTAATTGATTATATTTATGATCATTATTGAAATCCATATAATATTGATACCATTAATTTTATCTTACTATTGTTATGACTATCCATTTTTCAATGATTAACCTTTTTCGTATGAGTTTAAATCTATTTTTATGGCGGCATTAAAAAAAATTTAATAAAGACTAAATTTTATGACAATGACATTATATCTGTTTTTCACGCTAATTTCCAGCCCATGTCTTTTTATTCATTCCTTGTTTTAAACGAGTTAGAGTCCATAGAAAAATATTTTTTTTCTGTTTGAAGGAGCTGGTTTAAATTTATCATAGCCAAATGACGGTTTGTTGATTTTTTTTCAATTACATGGAAATTTGCATTGTAAGAAATGTATATATTAATCATTATACATTGAGCACTCCTGGAGATTTATTACAATCCTCTTATTTATTCGCTAATAGAATCATTCCCAACTCAATTTCTTCGTATATATATATATATATATATATATATATATATATAGCAAAAAGAAAGTGGTATGTCACATTTAGCAGATCATTTTTAAGTTCTATGTTCCTTGAGCGTTACATACACCTGACCTTGTGTCAAATCAAGCTTAATAGATGATAACCTTAGATTTATGCTTTGTGTTTCTATTAATCCATATAATTTCTATACTCTCTCTCTCTTTCTCTTTCTCTCTCTCTCTCTCTCTCAGTCACTCCAATTTGTCCAAGTGAAACCCCAACCCTAGATTGTTTGTGATATGACACTAAACTGCATCTGTTGGTGAGGCTCGAGTTCTGGACCTTTTCGGGAGTGTGGAGTAACTTTTCATTGTCATTACTCCCAGGTCCACTCTGACTTGATATGGTTGTACCTGTCAGGGTTTGATCCTTGGTCAAACAGATATATTTGAAAACTATTACTAAATAAATATTCCTTGCAGCTATAAATCAAATTTTCTTGAATGAAGCCAAAGTTTTCGCATTGTCCTGCAACTTATGCTTCTTGTTAAAATTTTTTTCCCGAGGTTTGTAGGTAAGGTATGAACGTACATCCAATATTTTTATGCAAATAAGATCGTTCGTTGATTCATTTTAACGGCATATTAACCCGTCTAGCTTTATACTTAGAGATTAGGGAATTGCGTTTATTCAACATTTATATTTACATATTTTGTGGAGATGTTTTTAAACATTTTTAAACGGCCATTTGATATCAAGTCTTCCTACGTAATACAAATAATTTGCACATAATCTTTAGGTTTCAAGCATTCCTATGTTATGCTAATGATTATATTGGTATAAGTTGTTATTTCTCTTTAATAATAGACATTTGCTTGCAAAAAGTTTCATGATTTCAAGTGACTAAAAATAACCCTTCGTTAACAATTATAACTTTAAGTAACAATTCTGAGCAGAAATCATTCATTGTTAAATGCTATCAAGTATTCTTATTTAGCACAAATAATTTTTAAACGGGTCTATTTGACTCATAGTTGGGATCCTAACAAGCACTACCACTGAAAATTGAGGGAAATGGCAATGGAAGGGTACTCCACACTTAAGGAATATTTCAAGTCATAAAATTGTGTGCAAACAAATCATTTTCCATTCCTTGTGAGTTTTTCATTCCAGTTTTAACTGGTGATTTTCCTCTGAAGTCTGAGTGAGGGTAAATCTGAGTGAGGGTAAGTCTGAGTGAGGGTAAGTCTCCTAAGATGTCTACGACTGTTTTAAGTATTCAAGTATTGCTATGGCCAAGATGATTTTAATTCTTACGTTTTTTTTCCAGTTTTCCCCAGACTATCTCTATTATTTCACTCGTTGTGAGTTTTTTTTTTTTACACCAGCGTTATTTCGAGTGATAGTATATCTGTCTTGGTCTCCAGGACTCTCCTCAGTATTCTTACCGATCTTAACAATGCTCGTCTTCTGATTTCTTACTCTTCCAGCTCCTTCATCAAGCCTTTTGGGCTCATTCCGAGCGCAACAGTTACAATGTGTATCAGCGTCACTTTCATGTTTCCATAGCTTTTTTAGTTCTCTTGCAAGGTCTAAGCTCTAAGTAATCTTTCTTTACGTTTTTTTTTTAATTTTCACTCAGTGGTCCGCAGAGACAACGGATTTCTTTTTAGTCTCATATTCAGGACACTATTACTAAAGCTGGCCTTATGGATGGGATTAGGTGATCTGTTCATATCTGAAAATGAAAGAATTTTATGCACCTCATTCTCCCGGACGAATTCTGGTCTGTTCATATGCCATTTGGTAGTATGGTCAAATTTCAGTTTCTTGAACAATTCTTAGTGAATTACTTTCCCTTTCCAGTTATGTCTCGTCTTGTACACTTTTTGCGCTTGTTTACTGCATTCGCTTATATGATTAATCATTTCGTCTCTATCATTACATAACCTACACTTGTTATTCTGTTACATCTTATCTATTTTTGCTTTAACGTAGTTGGCGTTGTTTTGTGTTACAATCAAAAGAGATTCTCTCCCCCTCCCTCTCTCTCTCTCTTTCATAGCCATATCCAGGTGAGATTTCGTCAGTTTGTCGCTTGAAATAATCATACAGTTGTTTTTCTTCTCATTTCTGTTTCCTAGTTATGGCAGTCATGTTGATCTTTATGTTATCTGTGCTGATGCAGGTCATCGTAATTAGTTTTCCTTTGCTTTTCTTTATGTTGTCTTCCAGTCCTCATGGTGATGCATCAACACTGTTTTCTATGCTGGCGACTCGTCATGTTCCCTCTTTTCTCGACACATATAGTCCATCTGGGTCATCTCTGGGATGTATAGCCTTATATATCGTTATTAACTTTCTTGTCCTCTGGTTCATTTGTTGGAGGTCTTCTCTCTTCTATTCCAAGAATGGCCCCACCTATCTTACAAGGAGGAAGGCGCGAGTGTTTATCCCTTTAATGAGATTCCTGCTGCAGAGGTTAGTTTTGAGAAGTTTTCTCGTTCGTCCGGGATACTTTTTTTGCTTTTTTCTTAATCAGGCAGATTATTATTATTATTATTATTATTATTATTATTATTATTATTATTATTATTATTATTATTATTATTATTATTATTCCTTTAGAGTTTTTCACATCAGTGTTAGCTGATGGTTTTTCAGTGGAGTTTGAGTGTCAGCAAGTCTCCTCAAGTCTCCAGGACACTTCTCAGTATTCTGGCCGTCTTCAATAATGCTGTTGTTTGGATGGTCTCCACTCGGCTGCCAACTTCCAAGTCCTCTAGGCCCATTAATAATCCTTTAGTTACTGTGCCAAAAGCACCAATCACAATTGGTACAATCGTCACTTTCATGTTCCTCAGCTTTTTCAATTCTCTAGCAAGGTCGATGTACTTATCCTTCTTTTCACATTCTTTCTGTTTTATTCTTTGGTCAGCCGGGACAGCAAAGTCGATAAATTTGCAAATTCTCTTTTTTGTTGTTGATTATTTTAAGGTCTGGTCTTCTAGCCGAGATTCGGTGATCCGTGTGTATGTCAAAGTCCCATAGGAATTTATGTGTGTCATTTTCTAGGAGAGGTGCTGGGTTGTGCATATACCATTTGTTCGTATGGTTAAATTTAACTTTCTGGCATATTTACCAGTGGATCACCTTGCCGACCCAGTCGTGTCTAGTCTTGTACTCTTTCTGTGCTAATTTGCTGCATTCGATAATTATGTGATTGATCGTTTCGTCTCTGTCACTACATAGTCTACATTTGCTATTTTGTTGCGTCTTATCTATCCTCGTTTTGATATGATTGGTTCGAATGGCGTTGTTTTGTGCGGCTATAAGGAGAGATTCTGTTTCTCTCTTAAAGTTTCCTTTTCTTAGCCAGATCCAGGTTTTGTCGTGTGAGATGTTTATTAGTCGTTTAAAATGTCCATAGAGTTGTTTTTCTGCCCATTTTGTTTCCTAGTTATTGTCATTCTCATCCTTAATAATAATAATAATAATAATAATATCATTATTTAATTTTCAGTTTTACTTTCGCTATCACTTCTGTTCTACAAAGATTACTTTGGCATTAAATAAGCCTCGAAGGACAAACAAAGTAACGAAATATACACTCGCCAGATATTTAGAATCGGAAGCTCATCATCAGAAGCAGTTTAGTGTCATACCCAGGACACCCATTGGGGGAGCAGGTGAGAGGAGAGGCTTACCCTTCTGCTGAGAATACAGTTAGTATATTTCAACCACCATGACTGGGATTTTTTTTACCAATTGCAAATAATCTTTACTCAGTAGTCTTTGCTGATAAAATACGAACAACTATAAATGGCCACGGCCCAGTCGGCTGAGGCTATGAAATATACCGACTGCTTCTCTGCAGAGGGGTCAGACCCCTCCCCCTAACGAGTGTCCTGGATATGACACTAAACAATCTAATGCTTAAGCTTTGGAGAATGCGGAGTTCCCTTTTATTACCCTCGCTCACAGGTCAACTCTGGCCCGGAGTGATAGTGCCTGATAGTGTCTTATCTATGAGTCAAATATAACTAAACTGTGTACTTATCATCATCATCATCATCATCATGTCGTGCCGCCAGCACGGATATCCCTGACCCTCTCTCGCCACCTCTCCCTATCTCTCATCGCCTCCGGGTTACATCCCGTGTCCTCACATAGTTGCTGTATGTAAGTTCGAGTTGGTTGTCCTGCTTTTGCACGGCCATATGTGGGGGTCCACAGGAGTACATCACTTATGAGCTCGTCCCTGCTTCTCCAGCAGTGTCCCGCGTGTCTGGTTCGTCTAACTTGTATAGTTTTCGTGATGGGGGGCAAGTGTCCGTATAGTTGGTGTCTCGTGGGGTGTTGTCGCCAGGACTTGTTCAATACTGCTCTCAACGAAAATGGATTTGACCTTGAATAATTTACAATGGTTGATATGCCATAAAACCAAACAAAACCAATAAATGGCCACCTTTTTGCTCCTAATTATACCCATTTATAGTACCCTGTTTTTATAAATTACAATATTTTTCAGCTAAAATTATTGGAAAACATCTCTTGTTTTGTTTCTCAGTTTTAAATGGTGTTTTTATTGACAGTCAGGTGTTTTGGAGGGGGTGGCCTTTCTTTATTTATAATGATTGAATCAATGATTTTGGTTGGGTGTGTCATTCTGTTCGGCTTTTTAACATGATTTCACAATTCTTTTTTGTCGTTAAAACAAACAATGACAATGTGGGATTTTCCTTGTTTCTCTTTAGTTGCTTTTCAACAGTTTGACCTGCTTTGTAGAATAATTTCTGATTTTTGTTTGTTTGATTTGCTTATAAATTTGTTTTAGACTCGACATTTTATTTCTGTCTAAGAAACTTTAATTGGATTATCATAAGACAAAACAATATAACGACACTTGTAAGTATGATGAAGGGTCTTACCATTAAATGAAAGTATCTGTTTACCTAACCACTCCGAGAATTTTTAAACAGAATTAGCTGGTTTAAATTCAGAATTTTCCTTCTCTTAGATTGGTTGCCTAACCAAGGCTAAAGAACCTAGTCTGTCCTACTATTTATTTACAGCGGTAGCGAGTAGGGTGTGGAGAACTGAAGGGTTCCTATCTTTCTTAGATGCATTAGCACAAAGTGAAATGTAAACATCCTCGTTTAGGATTTGAACCCAGCTCAGCAATTCTGTTTCATATGACGATAACCGTTACGTTAAACACAACTTATGCAGCAGTTTAACTCAATACCATTATATTTGGCTACTAATGCGTATAGAAATGACCATATTAGTCCTGACTATGTGAATCTGCATCAAATGACCATTTTGAGTGGTCAATTAGCCATCTATTCCTATCTAATATACTTAATTAGCACTCGGTTATATGGCTTCAAGTATTCCTAAAACAAATAATTTTAACATAGTTATAAGGTTTCAGATATTCATATCTAATACAATATCCACACAGTCGCATGGTTTCAACTATTCCTATAAAATACAAATAATTTGGATACTTTTATGTGATTTCAAGTATTCCCATGAAATACCAATAATTTGAGCAAAATTATATTTCTTCAAATACTTCAATTTAATAATAATAATTAAGTCGTAGAAAAAGAGTTTTTAATCATCAGTTTATTAAATCATTACTTTTTAATTTCATTTTTTATTGGTTGATTTTAATGGCATTTCAACCTGTCTAGGTTATTTTATGCCATGTCAGGTTGATATTTACATTTCTTGTGTAGTTGTTTCTTAAGAGGTATTATTTTTTAAAACGCAGTCCTATCGAATAAATGGTGCACACCCTTTCAGTGTATATATTACGTACTGTGTTCTATTCAGAATTTATATTACATCATCCTAACTTACTGCTACACCGTTCATCCTGCAGCACCCATCTCCTTTCTTCGTTCTTCGGTCGTCTTGTCTGTTACCTTATGTCTCTTTTGTCTGTAACCTCATGTCTCTCTGTTGAATCGTGTCTCTCTTGTTTGTTGGCTCGTGTCTCTCTGTCGCCTCATGTCTCTCTTGTCTGTCTCTTCGTGTCTCTTTTGTTCGTCTCCTCGTGTCACTCTATTGCCATCTTTGTTATTGTTCGTTGCTGGACCCCAACTGCTTTCAGTTCGTCTGTGTTGGGATTGAGAACAACTCAGTGACATTTTTATGTGCACATATTATTTTTTGGCGACTTTCATTTCACATCATCCGTCCAACTAAACAGGGATTCAATGATCAGAGTAGAGATGAAATTTGATCTGCTCTCGTTGGTGAATTTTAACTAACTTGTTTTGAATTTCTAGAACCGTTTTGGTCACTTGATTGAAACCATCCAATCAGAAGTAAACTTTCATTTGGGTTCATCATACAACAATTATAGTAAATGACCCGATGGTTTTTTGATACCGTTTTAAACCATTCTACCCTACTATCCAAGCAATAAATTCCACCAATCTGTTATTTGGTTTGATTTAGTTTCTTTGATTGAATGGCATATCAACCTTCAGGGGTTATTTAATGCCAATGGTATCCTTGTAGAAAAATAGTTGTGATACTATTTAACCCATATCTCCGAGGGAGAAGAGGGTTCTTACCTTTCTCTAGGGTATTAGTTCGAAAGTGAACGTAATAGCGAGACTAGAGTTCGAACTTGCTAACTTATATTTTGCTGTACAGTACTTTAGTCATTACACCATATGGACCCCCTCAATCTATTATTCCATCATAGGAACACCTCTTTTTGGGGAGGGGAATCTTACCCTACTGCAAGGGTTTCAGACAGCGCATTCTAAGCCCCACTGACAGGGCGGCTAATGTGTCCAGATCTCTATTTTAAATTGTTGCTTTACTCCATGACATTCTCTCACTTTCTTGTTTTTTTAAAAAATAAAAACACTCGTTTTACTGGGAGACAATTTAAAATTAGCTCGTAAACAAGGCTAAATCAAAAAGAATTCTGCGCACTCTTACTTGAAATAGGCACAAATAAACGCGACGATGTCATTTTTTACTCTCACGGACAGCAATTAATTGCCCACGTTTAAAAGGTCGGAATTAATTCCAGTGCATCGTGTTTACCCTCTGTAGGGAAATAAGTCCTAAATTCTATCTCAAAATCGTCCCCTATCCCCACTGGGTAACACTAAATTCACAGAGTTGACATTTATCTGTATTTGCTTGAATCAAACATGTTTGATACAAGGTCATCATTTGGAGAATTTAGAAATAAAACAAAAAGATATTAAGATATAGATGCACTAATAACTGTAATCTATTGGTCACATGTATATGTAGCTAGCAAGGACACTGATTGTTGCCTTAGAAAAAAGACTTTAGATATATCAACAATGGAAAAATGAGTTCTTTAAAACATACGATGATGGCCTGAAAAGTTCATTTGATAACATCATATTTTTCCGTGGAATTTTTAACCAATGGGATCCAAACACAGCAACATCGTCGGAAGAAATGTTTGGACTGCAAGGAGGACTATGTTGAAGAAATAATCTTCATTTGGTCACATTCCGTTGGTCAAACGATAACTTTTTCATTCGACCCTTATAAATTGTTGCTCATCAAATAGATTATGATTGTTTTTATGGGACTAATTATTTGGACAAAACATCTTAAGATACATCATCTAAAGTTACTAGGTTAAGGGTAAGAATTATCGCATTCGCATATTCCATATTTTTCAGGGTATTTGACATTACAGGGAAAAAATTTAGAATTTGAAGCAGATCAGGTAAAAATATAGAAGGAATTTTAAATAATTTCATGTGTGTTTTTGTATCTGTATTTTTAATTCTTTTTTTTATTTGAATTTGTTGCAAAATAACTTTCCTTTGACATTTTTTAAAATAAAAATTAACATCATTAGATATAAATTTACTCGCCAACTATTAGATAAATGTAATGAACTAATTCTTAAATGGCGCCATAAAAACTCATATGAAAAAGGTTAATAACTCTCAAAGAAGTAAAATAATAATAATAATAATAATAATAATAATAATAATAATAATAATAATAAATTAGCTATAATTGTAATAATTTTGATATTAGTAATTGTAATATATATTTATCTTTAGTAATATAATTATTAATAATTGATAATTATTATAATGATATTAATGATTTTAACGGCAATTAAAATGTCAGAGCTCAGAATCAAAAAAATATATATAAATATTAAGAAATTAAATAAAGTCTAAATTCTAATCTTAAAGGGAAATCAAATTAAACCAATATTTTTTTAAAACTATGCAATATAAGTTTCATATTAGTAATAGCGTTTCTCGCCGCGGTTTCCTTGATGAATAAATGAATAAATAGATTTTTTTCTGAAAATAAAATAGTTTAGTTTATTGACAAAATCTTAGTCACTTAAGATTTTGTGGTGTGCCAAAATATTTTTTAGATACATCCGGATACATAACACCAAATGATGACATTACATCCGGTTTTGACACCAACTTCTAGGCTGTATTTTTGTCAACCCCTCTTTTTTAACGAGTTAGAATCCATTGAAAAAATATTTTTATAATTTTTAATAAAATCTTTTTTCTCTCCAATGTGTGATGGCTATCTGCAGAGGTTGGTTTATTTTATGGAATGGCCAGCTGAAATAAATTGATAATAGCCAAATGACGGTAAGTTGAGTTTTCCGATTATATATATATATATATATATAGAGAGAGAGAGAGAGAGAGTGAGAGAGATAAAGTGTGTGTGTGTATGTGTGTGATAGAGAGAAAGAGAGTGTTTAGAGAGAAAGAGAGAGATACAAGGACAGTGATAAAAACGATAGAAATCATCATCAAGACATTCTGAAAGCATGGATTCCATTTACTCTCTTTTACCACCGTCCCGATCAAATATCGCTCTTGGCAGGTCCTCTACACGGCATCAAGTGTCCACACAGAGCTGATGAAAGTAAGTTTTTGCTGGTCAGCCAACATTGCCGTGTCCATGTGTTTGAGTCTAAAGGAGAACGTCGTTAATGAGTTTGTCCCTGCTTCTATAGCAGTGCCCAGCATGTCTTGAATGGTTTGGAAGATGAGACGTTTTGTTGGGTGCTGCTTCCAGGATTTGATCAAAACAGCACGCAGTGTACTTGTGGAGTTCCTATCTTATTTTATCTATAAGCTTTTTGTCAGAGTGCAAGTGGTACAGCCATAGGGTAGTATTGATACGGTTGTAGCTTGGAGGAATTCCCGTTATATTCTGTATTTTAAACAGACTAAAATTGGTAGGTTTCTTTCTTTCTTTCTGGAAATTCAACGTACGTGGGTTATTTAATGGTAAAGCTATCCTTGTTGAAGAACAGTAATGGTACTATTTAACCCATAGCTAAGGTGGTGGTGGGTAAAAGCGTTCATACCTTTTCCAAGAGTATTATTCTGAAAGTGAACGTGTTAGATAGATAGATAGATAGATAGATAGATAGGTAGATGGGTTTGTTTGGTTGTCTTTTATGGGATATCCACCCTTGTGGGTTATTTAATGTCAAATCATGTTTATACATATATATATTTGTTAGCAAATAGTTTGTTGGTAATATTATCTTTAAACGAATCCGAGCTCATTTGTTTGCATACAGTTAAATGGGTTCAAGTACTGCTATTTAACACTAATACCAATAAGATTATAATCATTATCAATAATAATAATAATAATAATAATAATAATAATAATAAGAAGAAGAAGAAGAAGAAGAAGAAGAAGAAGAAATATCAAACAGTTGAACTTTAAATAAAAAAATTGAAAATATAAGTTCTTTTTAAGAAACCATGGTAAGCAGCACGGTGGATGTGAACTTTGATGGATGAATCCATCGATGTGCCAACACCGTACTTCACCGGGTGCTGGGCGAATGAACCCCACCGATGAACGGCCTGGATCAAACCGTTTAGTTAGGAAACTATTGCTTACTCATCTACAAGTGTGGCAACTGCTGATGAGGTTTTTTCAGTCATCATGTTTGTTTTGTTTTTATGTGTGAGCCGCTTAAGTATTCTTAATCAAGAAAACTTGGTCACTTTGGTGTCAGCTACACAGATTTTAAACAACTACTGTGTCTGGTATAGCCACAATATAATATCCATGATAAAATTGTCGAATCTAAATATAATACAATATGGGACCCAGGCAACAGACCTGGATGTCATGATCGGCTGGTACTCACCTGATATCCAACATGGGGGACCCGATAGACATCCTGTGAATGTTGGCTGTTCCTTTTTAGGTGCACGAACATTGATCTAAGAAACCACATAAATCATAAACGCAAACACAAAACATGGACTAGTGAAGACAACCAAATTGCATTACACGACTATTTTAGAAGCAATCCCACACTAAGAGGATAAAAAACCCGCTGACCAAGTTAGGACAATAATAAAGAAAGGTTGGTTTTCTGACATTGAAATACTAGAAATACACCAGAAAACAAGGAAAAAGACAGTAAAACAATATCAGACACACGAAGTACTGACACACAGGAACAGTCTAACCGAAATGAATTACCAATTTCTGAAAATAGAAACACCACATCGCTGAATACAGAGTAAACACCAATATAAGGACAAAAAATGAATTTAGAAAATTTAAAGGGAATTATGAATGAACTAAAGACAACCTTGCCATCACTAAAAAATATAGAATGGAGAACCATCAAGATAGAAACGAAAAAGTAAATCAAGTACTAAAATATATACCAAGAAAAAGCATAATTGAATTAAATGAACTAACAGGAGCGAAATAAGTTTGTGAGAAAATCGGGATTCCTTTAAAGAGCACAAACAAAAAACCAAAACCTGGATGGGAAATTCGACTGGAAACACAGGTAAGAAATCTACGAAAACAGGCAAAAATGATGAAACAAAAGAAAAACGCTGGAACGCAAGAAAAAATAACGATACAACTTGAGGGAATAATCTAGAAAGTACTGGTGAAAGAAGGAAGACTAAAAGAATATCGACAAAGGGTAAAACTATACAGACGAAAGAGAACATTCCAATACAACGAAACAAAATTCCACCAACAAGTTGGAGGAGATGCCACGAAAACATACCAACAACCGAATGCAAGAGAAGTTGAACAATTTTGGAGTAAAATATAGCAACCAAGAGAACATAACAAAAGTATGCAACATGGATTTGCAACGTGGTGAAAGAGTTAGAAGGACCGAAAGGGGAATACACGTAAATTAACTAAGAATGACATTTAAAAAATATCAAATTGGAAAACGCCAGGCCATGATGTAAAGCATGGATTCTGCTTAAAGAAATTCACCACCATTCATGGCAGACTAGTACTCGAAATGAACAGATGTCTACAAGAAGCCCACGTATCCGAATGGATGACCAAAGGAAGGACAATATTGATCCAAAAAGACCTCTAAGAGGAACTGCCCCAAACAACTATAGACGCATAATGTGCCTACCTATGATGTGGAAAATACTAACAGCACAAATAAGGGAAGAGATTTATTTCTTGCTAACCTTATTTACCAACCCCTTCGCTCGGGCAGGTCAATTTTTAAGAGGAGTTTAACAGGTTTGAATTCAGAGTTTTCCTTCTCCTAGACTAGTTGCCTCACCAAGGCTGAAGAACCCAGTCTGCCCTACTATTTACCCATAGCTGGAGGGAGAATAATTGGATTCATACCTTTCCCAAGGGTATTAGTGCTATGTGAAATGCAATCAGTGTCGTCGAGGATTTGAACTCATGTCGCCGTGTCCATTTCCTACGACGATAACCATTGCACCACATTTACATTTATTTCTTGCTAACAAGCCGCGAATTGTTCCCGGATGCAGCAAAGAGTTACTTTACATTGATCAGAATATCCTCAACGAGAACAAGACGAGACGCAAAAATCTCGCTATGGCCTGGATTGACTACAAAAAGGCGTATGATATGGTCCCACAAAGCTGGATAAAAAACTGCCTCAAAATGTACAAAATCAGACGAAAACCATGAAAACCTGGAGAGTGGAATTGAAAGCCGGAGAGAAAAGCTTTGTTGAAGGAAAAATACAAAGACGTATATTCCAAGGAGATTCATTATCACCATTACTATTTATAACTGCCATGATGCCTCTTAACTACATAGTCAGGAAATGCACAGCCGGATACAAACTTATTAAATCGCAGGAAAAGATAAATCACCTAATATACATAGACGACATCAAACCGTTTGCAAAAAATGAAAAAGAACTGAAAACTCTAATCCATGTAAATTTTGAAACTGAAAATAGGAATGTCTCGATCTTTTGAATCTGAATATATGTAGGTTGCGTAAATCTTCGTCAACCAAAAAGGTTGCAGAGTCGATGTGGTGATATATAGGTTTATATTGATGTGGGTTTGCGGTATTTGTCTAAAGTTGTAGAGATGAATATATATTGCAATATTTATATTTTCATGAAGCTGTATAAAGTAGATTTCGAATCATTCCCAGTCAGACAATATTCCTATGCTTTTTTTTTGGTTGGTAATTAAAAAGTCCCGACTTAAAGAACGTGTCATCATCATCATTATCGTAACACTGACGGAACGGAGTTCCCTGACTCTCTCTCTCTCTGTCTCTGTCTCTCTCTCTCTCAACATCCATTCCTATCATTTATCGATCCTAGTAGGTCTTCTAGGCTGCATCCTATGTCCACACAGGGATGATTTAAGTAAGTCCTTGCTGGCACACGTCCATGTGTAGAAGTCCATAAGAGAATGTCGCAAATGAGTTCGTGCTAGCTTCTTCAGCAGTGTTCCGCATGTCTTGTTTTTCTTCGATAGCTTGTGAGATGTATGGTAGGTGTCCGTACAACTACTGTTTTTATGGTATTGCTTCCCGGATTTTTTCAAGACAGCATGTAGATAACTTAGGTAATTCCCATCTAGTTTTTTTTCTATGTGTTTCTTTTGTGTCCATGTGGCGCATCCAAAATGCCAAGCATGTGTAGTAACTTTGAATTTCAGTTATAAAATCATTGGTTGTCATGTCCGTTTATGGTTACTAGGTAATTCACAGTGCATCACACGGCTTTCACAAGGCTCTTCGGACGGTTTGGTATGGAAAAGGAAAAACTCAGTTATAAAAAGATTGATACTATAAGTTTGACTTTCCGAGGCTTGCTCGTTTAGTCTGCAGCGGTCAGATTTGAGCTGCAACCCATTATTCATCTTGTACCATACAGTACTTAGATCTTACATCTAGCATATTATTTTCTGCCAAATATAAATTAACTATTACATAATTACAAATTCTCAGCGTATATTGCCTTATACATATCAACTATTATAACCCTTACCTATTACCATTTACCTGGTATCAAGTATCTTTCACTGAGTATCGAATATCTTTTACACGTCACCCTTTACCTTTTTACTTTTTTATTTATTCATTCCCAGTTGATAATTTGAGCATAAAAAAAATACAAAAATTCCTCTGACAGAAGAAGACTCTCTCTCTCTCTCTCTATATATATATATATATATATATATATATATATATATAAAACAATCGGTCACATTAAGATAATAAATTTATGTCCATCCTGTTAAAAAGCACACACACACACACACACACACACACACACACACACACACACACACACAAATCCACACAACAAATTATTTTCTCTTAAAAAAAAACAACAATCGGTTACCTTAAGATGAATTCATTTCCATTCTGTTAAAAAGCATTGATATAAATCAATGCTCTAAAAAATTAACAGGACTTCTTCAAATCAAATAAGAAAATGGATATCCATTTTCTTGTTTGATCTGAAGAAGATCTGTTAACAGATGAATTGATATGCCGTAAAGAAAAAGAATAGAAATAAAATATGTTAAGTTTATTTTGCAAACCTTCGCAGTGTTAGATTACAACTAGAGATAAAAGTTTCATTTTGTTTTTATTCAATTCAATATTTGTGATTGGACCAACGAAAAAGGATTTAGGGTTTTTTTCTGTGGAAAAAAAGAAAAGCAAAATTTGTTTTTGGCTTGTGTACTTTAAACTTATGGGCAATAGTTAATCGATTTATTTTCGTGGCGACTGACGAAAAAGTTCAAGTATTTTAAATTGATTTAAAAGAATCAGCGCTTAAGTCCTCCCCAAAGAAAAACTCGGTAAAGTGATATAACTCATTTATCCAGCAATCTATTCTATTTTAATAAACAATTTACTAGCACGTTTTGTGCTCAGCGTTTGCTTTAAACCATTGATCTTCCTCCGGATTAAGTCAGGCTGAGAAGATACCAATTTACTTCGTTCTACACATGTTCCACGAAGCGAACCAAAAAAACATTTTTTTTAAAGCTACATATTATTGTAATGATATTACTGAGTTTGCAAACATCTTTTGTTATTTGAACAACAGAATGAAAACGCCGTTGTTGACTGGATTTGAACACTAAGCACGTTTCTGTATGACCGGTAAATTGTTGAGGCGGAACTAAACAAACCTTTTAGTGCGACTTACCAATTTTGATCTGAGAGAGAGAGAGAGAGAGAGAGAGAGAGAGAGAGAGTTTTGACTCAAAGGCAGGTAGTCGATTTGTTGTCATTCCTTCCTGCTTCCTTTATGGAAGTGATAGCGTAGCAAAACGCTAGTTATAGAACAATTATTGGGTGCTTATTGGGGCTAGTGGATGGATTTTCCCATTGCTGATAGACGAATTTACATTCACGCAAAAGGCCAAAAATGAATCATCTAAAACATTTCATACCTAAAAGTCTGTTTGTTTCTTTCAACAGGCATCTCATGTTGGTACAACGAATGGTTTCTTAGTTACTCCCTGTCGATCAGGCAGCTCCACGTCATTTGTATAAGTAGACCTCGCCCTCCGCAATAAGAAGTCTTTCGACTTAGTAATTGTACATAAATATCATGAACAACACAATAATAATAAAACGCGTCTCCATCAACAATACACGCATGTGGCCATGTCGGCGGGGCTTAGAACACACTGACTATATCCTGTAGAGGTGTAAGATCCCCCCCCAGAAGAGTATAAGTACATCTGATGGTGAGGATCCAGTTCTCGAGAATTGGGGAATTTGGGGTACACCTTTACTGCCATTACTCCCGAGTCCACTCTGACCCATCAGTGTGTCAAATAGATCTGGTTTGAATTATTCGTATTTGATAGGACAGAGGGGAAAAATTTACGACACAAATGCTCTACAAATGAAAATATGAAGGTACAATAAACGCGATTCCCGAACCTCTTGGCAGAAAATAACGCTAGATGGGTTGACATACAAAAAGATTCCTTCAACCAGTATGCACGGATGAATATAAGTATTAATGCAGTTGCTTATATACTTAACCCGAGCTTCCCAAGGTGACCCATAGAGATCCCTGGGGGTGAATAAAAGCATAGGGATCCACTAGGGGTAAATTTACTTGTTTACCTTTATAAATCCCTTTATAACAGGAGAACAAAATCCTTAGATCATGTAAACTAGTTGCCATATATCGTACAACTAGCAGAATACCTAATTGGGTGTGGTAACCACAAATAATCTGTCGTCTATATACTTTCAAAACCTACGGGTCATTTAAATAAAAGGACAAACTAATTCTGAGCGAAAAGGTACGGACCTTTTTGATACCGTAAAAGACGCATTTAATCATATGTTCACGAAAGAAAATACTTAAAAACAACTAAATTTTGAATCAATTATGTTAAAAAAATACTGACTTTTAAAACATCTCTTTTTATAATGTTTCTCGAAAAAAAAAGATGATTATTTAATGATATGAATCAAAATAAACGTTAAAAAAGAAACAACAATAAAGAATTAGAAAAATTTAAACTAAAGTATGAAATTTCAATCTTATCCATTGTAACAATGAAGAAAATCAAAATGAAATTATTATTAACGAAAAAAACCTGCTCTGACCAAAGAGATCCAGATCTTCTCTTATTAATTGCCCAGTTGGCTGGGGCTGTAGAATACACCGACTGCTTCTCTACAGAGGGGTAAGACCCCATCCCATCGAGAGTCCTGGATATGACACTAAACAATCTGATGGTGCGGCTCCAGTAATGCTGGAGCTTTGGGGAATGCGGAGTACCCCTTTATTGCCATCGCTCCCTGGTCCACTCTGGCACGGAGTGGTAGCACCTGATAAGGGTCCTATCTATGGGTTAAATAGAACTAAACCATGCTTCTTTCACTATACTGATTTTTGCATTTGAACTGCGTATTTATGCTAAACTGGGTTAAAGGGTACAAATTTACCGCCAGTTGTACTAGAAACTTGTGAGAACGGTGATTTTTAGTGTTTTTAGGTTTTACTCGTCGTTTTTAATCGTAGTTCTCTCTCTCTTTCTCTCTATTTGTGTCTGTCTGTCTGTCTATATATATATATATACATTGGGTGCCCCATTCATACGGCCTTGTGCTACATCGAAGCAAAGAGCTTCGTAAATTACTATATATATATATATATACAAGGGCAAATCAATAAATCAGGTGAATATTGTCCAAGGAGTTGGCAATGGGAAGCCCAATTTACAGTTGCGTCTTTTTCAAGGAAATCAATAGTAATTGTTTTTTATGTTCCAAAAGACTGTCAATATGACCTTTACTGACTGCTGCGCCCGGAAATTTGTCTTTATTTGAGAGTGAGAATCTTTCCACTCAGTTGTCGACCTTTTTACCTCGTAGTTTCGGCTCACAGTAGCAAACCCATATTTGGATCATTTATTAACATTATTTTAGTAAAAAATTCTTCTCCGAACATATAACACATTCTTTTGTAAATTCAAATTGCTCAGGGCTTCTTAGCCACCAAAAATTTGATTACAAACTTTGGTTCAAGTCTGGATCAATATAGCTGATCTGACACTATCTTGAATAACCCTTGTGTATGGGGGGAATGAGTTGGTGTGCATATGCTTAAATACATAAATACATACACATATATGTTTCAATACATACATACATACATATACATATATATATTTATATTTATATTTGTATTATTCAGTCCAGTTAAACCGGAGTCGTGAATAACTCCGACAGGACAAAAATCATTCAAATATGAACTTTTAAATTTTCCTGGTAAAGAGCTCAATGTAACTGACATTACAGAGCAATAATTTCTTTAAGAAAAACAAAAACCGGACACATTAGGATTATAAATTTATTTCCATCCTGTTATGGGTATTGATATGAATCAATAACACCAAAAATAACTGGACTTCTTCAGATCTAATGGATGAAATAATTATAGACAGAATAGACACAGGAGAAAAGGGTGGGAGGGGGCAGAAGAGGCGTGAAGAGTTTCCTCCCCATTTATCTACTTCCGGTTTTTTAAAACATTTTTTATTACCGGTTGGAATCACAGTAAATTAAATTTTTAATTTCTAAATTCTAAATGCATTTAAACGTAAAACTCCAGACTTAATAATGATTTTGGGAAGTACAACATTCCTTGATAACCTTACGTAAGGATTACAGTAATACTTATCTTAAATTAAATTCAAAATTTAGAATTGAAATTTTTAATTCAAAATTTATATTCGTGCCTATTAACTCAGTTACCCTTCCATTGAAAACTACGTACACATCACAAGGTATCTTCACTTTTTTTTTTTCATTTCACCTCAAATCTCAAATTAATCCTATGTTTTGGCTAATTAAACATTTTCTATGATATCTGTTTTTCTTAAAGAAATATATATATATATATATATATATATATATATATATATATGTGTGTGTGTGTGTGTGTGTGTGTGTGTGTGTGTGTGTTTGTTTGCGTATACGCCCCACACAGCATTAATTATATATATATATATATATACACACACAAGAATACAGATAATTTTAGTAATACGCGGGTGTGTGTGTGACTTTTCATAAATAGCAGTTTCGGCTGCTTTCTTAAATGGCATATCAACCTGCGTATGTTATTTAGTGCCAAAGCCATCTTTGTAGAAGAACAGTAGTGGATCTATATAACCGATAGCTGGGGAGATGGGAATATTCATATCATTCCCAAGGCTATTAGTCCGAAAGTGAACCTAATAGCACCTCTGGAGTTCGAACTTGCTTATTATGATGTCGCAATCCAGAACGTTAGCCACTACACTATATATAGCGAGAAGATAATTGGTTTTACATCCAGTGTGAGGCTATCAAAAGAGGCTTAGTGATAGATTTAAATGATTGATTGATCGAATGATTTTAATGGTATCTTAACCTCTCTTGGTTTATCTTATGCCTAGACATTAAGGATCGCTTTTATTTCTGTTCTTATAGAATGATTTTTAAACCGATCTATTCGACACACAGATCCAAACAGGCTCTATCACTGTGAGTCAAAGTGAACCTGCGATTATTTTCAGTGAAGGGGAATACCACTCTTCATAGAACTGATGCAATTTAGTGTCATACTCTGGACATCCTGTTTTATGTGTATGAGGAGTCAGCATATTTTAAGACCCAGGCTAATCGTAAAGACTAAATGGTCTGGGGAATTTCTATAAGTTTGTCGCACTCTTTTGCTGATATTCCAATTCCATAGAAAAGTTGTGAAAGAAAAACAAAGAGAGGAATATCGTCCAAAGGTGATTGAAACAATCATCTAAATCAAGTATGGATAACCTTTAAGGTGAAGTGGACTGCATGAGACATGGCTCCTCATTAGATGGAGCGGGACAACTAAAAATAAAAGTCAAAGCAATTTTTCGTTGAAGGATCCTTAAACGTTTTCTCTACAGAAGACTATATGCGTTAGAATCTGCTTCATACAGCGGGAAAAGTTGATTTTTTCTTCAATAAAAAGATCTTTTGGATAAAAAATGAAAGTCTGGAAATATCAGTGCAATTAATACACGTTGTTGCCGTGATGAATTTCGGAATAATTAATAGAAAGAAATGAATATTTGAAAAATGAATGTATTCAATAAGAATATGACCCGTGTAACAAAGAAAAAGCTGAATATTTCGAGAGAGAGAGAGAGAGAGAGAGAGAGAGAGTGTGTGTGTGCGAGTGAACGAGTGAAAACGGACGAGACAAACAAAATTTTGATAAACGTCATTTTCTTCGTGAAATTAAGTGGGCCATTCGGAAATTACCTCAATCCGCATGTGATCCGCCGGCCGCTGTTTGCCCATCATTGTTCAAGATGGTTGACATTTTAAGATGCACAAAAGTAGACGCTAATGATGTTTGACTAAATTTGGTGTGACAAAAAAGACGAAAGTGAGGACAGCATGCTGCAGAGAATTCAGGGGTGGAGTCGAGCGAAAGACTGTGGGTGAGAAAGAGAAGATGATATTTCAATTATCAGTGGGTAGGTGGCAGGCATGAGCACCACATTACAAGCGGTGAGTTAACTGAAGGATTCTTTTCAAGTCAGACGGGAACGAATATTAGACGAAAACTATGAATATTAGCAAAAATAATCTCGACTAAAATCAAAAACTATTTTGTCTTCTCTCCGTTAATAAGAAGTAAGAAAAAATGCTAATATGAACAATTTGAAAATATTATGAAAAATTTAAAATAATGAAGAATTACGGATAGTGATACATAAAAATACTTTATATTCAGAGATTTTGACAGATAGAGAGACAGAGACGATAAGAGAATGAGATAGATAGATAGATAGATAGAGAGATAGAAAATATAATTTTTGCACCCAAGAACAAGATTTGTTTTAAAAATTCTTTACACAATATAAAACATTGTAATAATCTGAATGCGAAATCTTTTGATAAAATCCCCAGAAGTTAAAAGCTTTAAAAAATCCTGCTTTCGGCATTAAATAACCCCAACAGTGTTGACATCTCTAGAAACCAACCAACCAACCAACTATGGGAGAATAATAAGCATATTTCAGCTTGATTTTAAAAAATTTAAAACCTCAGTATTTCTTGGCGAGTTTTTTTTTTTTTGTCTAAATTATTATTTCGTTACACTTTTTAAAGAGTAAATAACTCTTCAAAAACCAATATATCCGGTTCTGACAGATTTTAACGGCATATCAATCCGTATATGACTATTCTATACCAAGAGGTTAGGAAATCGCGTTCATTGTAAGCTTCTATTTACATTTTTTGTATAGTTGTTTCTCAGGAGCTTTTTTGCACACAGTCCAACTGAATACAAATAATTCTGAAACAGATCTATTTGACCCATAGAGGGGGTCCTAATAAGTACTACCACTCCAGGTCTGGGTGGATCTGAGAGCAATGTCAATGAAAGGGTGCTCTACTCTCCACAAATGTCCAGAATTAGATTCTAACCATCAGATGCAGATTTGTGTCATACCCCAGACATTCGTTCTGAGGTGAGCGTGGGGTCTTTTCTCTCTGCAGGGGATTTCGTCAGCGCGTTATTAAGCCTCGATGACAGGGCGGTTTCCGGTTCTATGAAAAAGAAAAATAATTTTCATATCAGAATTGACTCAGATCTTTTTTTTTTAACTCGTGGAACAAAGATTAGAATGTTAAAAATTAACTTATTTTGGTGGGATTTTCCATCAAGTGTCTAGATGACTAAACACGAATATGGCGATGATTTTATCATTATATTACTAAAGCGTCTCATCAGATCAAAAGTTTTAACACCAACCCGGGGAATTCTCGTAGTGATTAACGCGTACTGGACTGCGATAAGGTAATAAGTGAGTTCAAACTCCAGTCGGGTTAGTACTTTCACTTTCAGTCGAATACTCTTAGGAAAGGTATGAATCCCCTTACCCCTGCCCAGCAATGGGTTGAATAGTACCACTGCTGTCTATCTACAAAGATGACACAAGCATTAAATAACAGACGAAGGTTGATTAAAAAAAGAATTCAACCAACGCTTAATTGGTGATTAAGATATGGAGAAACTGAAAGTTGATTGTTGCAGGATTTTTTTCGTTTTTCTTTTTAATGATATTATTGTCACATTGGGTCTACAATATATATATATATATATATATATATATATATATATATATATATATATATATAATACATAAAAGGGAATTTTCTTCCCCAAATGTACTGCTTGGCCTGCAGCCTAATGGGTTTGATGGCCTTTCAAATAGTTATTTTCATTGTTGAGGCACATTTTTACGTCTTTCTTTCTTTTAATAGTATCAAATGGGAAATAATAGGCGCTTAAGGATCTCTCTGTGATACGGTTCTGCTTTTTGATCAAATGTCAGCTGACGTGGCAGACGTTTTGCCACAAAGACAATGCATCGATGATTTAAAAATGAAAATCACTCGGCACAAAATTTTTAACTTTCTAGTCAATGAAGCGATGATATTTACGGATCACTACTCTTACTTGATCTATGTCATCTGCTGACGAAAAAGGTTTTTCAGATTTGGAATCGTCTTCAATGGATGTTTTTTCTTGTTTTAAAAAGGCTCTTATCACCCGTGAAATGGCATAGTGCTGATCAGCTCTTTCCATGAACTTGTTGCAACATCGGAACAGTCTCCAGAAAAGGTTTTCATAATCTGAAACAGATTAAAAAATATAATAAACATTTTGTACAGAATTTGGCTTTTCAAAATAAGTTAGATGATTTTGAATTTACATAATTAAAATTTTATAAAAGCAGTTTCTTAGGGACTAGACAGCATAGGGATTTATTATACACATGTAAATAATGTTAATATTTTTGACGGGTAATAATCTACTATCAGAGAGTATATCGTGAATGTGTGCGCATAGATAGATTGATAGATTGATATCAGCAGATTGATAGACATACAGACAAATTGTTTGATAGATACCAGGAGTCAGATAGATAGATAGATAGATAGATAGATAGATAGATAGGAAGAATGTAAGAGATACAAATATTGATACATAGATACGTAAATAGATATGGGAAAACTGAATAAAAAAGATCGATAGATAGATAGATAAATAGACATTAAGTGATACGTTGATAGATATGGACAAATTGACATAGATAGATAGATAGATAGATATCGGCGGACTGATACAGACATATAGATAAATAGATTGACAGATACAAGGAGTTTTATAGATAGATAGATAGATAGATAGATAGATAGATAGATAGATAGATAGATTTTGTGCATGCCAACAGTACACGTGGGTAAAGGCATATTAGCAGACGGCTGGTACTCATATGACTGTATAAATCTCTATACCCCTCTGACTCGTCCCTTTCTCCTCTCCCACGTCGGCTCCCAGCCGTGCCTTCTCACGGGTATATGATGGCAGTCTGAACACTCATCCCCATCCTAATGTCGGCCATGTAAAGAAATAAAAGAAGAAAGAAGTAACATATAAATAAAAAGCGAAGATTAAAAAGATGTCATATTTGTATGTATGACTTGAATGTTATGCAAGTGGGTAACTTAATACATTTATGTAATTAGCAAAGAGTCTTGTACTGTTTCTGTCACTTCAAATACAACGGATCTTAAAAGACTATATTCGCTTTAACCCCCCCAAACTCTACATCGAAGACCATACTTGCTCAGGTAACAAATTCACATGTGTGAACACACATTCATATCAAATGTTAGTGAACAATTCGGAAATTTCATAGTAAAGCTGATATATATATATATATATATATATATATATATATATATATATATATATATATATATATATAAGCAGTAATGTTTAAAATCAAACACTAAAAACGTTTTTAATGGGTAAAATCTTTACCCGTAAAAGCCGAGCACAGTATCATAATAGATTTCACTTAAAAAAAGATATAAAGCAAGTTAAAAATTCCTGACTTGATCCTCAGTTTGTATTCAACTGGTCTGTCTGAAAAAAAAAATGAAATCTTTGAGGTGCTCAATGTTGGAAAATACAGAATAATCTCACAATATATTTCAAGTACAAAATAAAATAATAAACAGAATAAATGTGAAGACTCAGAGTTTCATTGCATCGCTCATCAGGTGAGCAAGTATTCAACATATTTAACTTTATCTTAAAAATGAAATGCATAGTAGGCAAGGGTCGTTCAAAAAGTTTTAAGTCTCATCCAGATTTTAGATTTGTCGCATCTCTCTCTCTCTCTCTCTCTCTCTCTCTCTCTCTCTCTCTCTCATACACACACACACACACACACAGTGGCATACACATATGTATGTATGTATGTATGTATGTATGTATGTATGTATGTATGTATGTATGATACATTTAGGAAAGGTAAGAACCTACTTATCTCCAAGCAATGGGATTAATAGTATCACAACTACTAGGATGGTTTCGGCATTAAATAACCCACAAAGATTAATATGTCTTTAAACGAAGAAACCAAATCTATCTATCTATCTATCTATCTATCTATCTATCTATCTATCTATCTAAATCTTTACATGTTAATCCAAATATTTCGCATTTATATCTTTGCATCTATTTAAATGACGAATCAATTAACACTTATTTTACTCCGAATTAGCACTTATTGACACTTCGGCTGGTATAATGGTAACCGACCTCCAATAGCAGACAATTGATGGAACGTTCGATTCTCAGTGGGTTCCCCATACTTTTTGCCTTAAGACAAACAATTATAAGCTCAGTAAATGCCAACTTAAGGTTATTTATTGACAATAACTTCATCCGTTAAAAACACAAGAGAAATAAAATACATAATTACGTTAAAAAAAGTCTCGTACTCTAGGAAGAAGAACATTATGGTATTTACAAAGAGTACATATTATTTTAACAATTCTAAGTTGGATTAATCCAATATTGTGATAATACTACTTGTCATTAAACTAACGGAAGAAAAATATCAAAATGTCTTTTTGTTTATCGTCTACGTTTTTCATCATTAAAAAAGTTAAACACTTTAAAGAATGATGAATTTTTATTCGAAACGTTAGACTGTCCTCTGGATACGAGTTACCGTTTTAGGAACAATCAATTGACACAGGGTTTCCCTCCCTGTGACCTGTCCCTTAATTTCAGGGAGCGTTAAAGCAACCATCATATTCAGTCTGCTCTGACCTTCTCATTTAACCCATTTGATGTCTCGGCCGACGTAATTAGCGCCTTCAATGCTTTGATTTCGTAAAACGATTTGCCAGGGAGAAAGAGCGAAGTAGAAGGAGAAAGAAATTGAAAGAGAGGGAGAGAGAAATGGTGAGAAGGAGAAGACATTGGGAGAGGGTAAAGTCTCTTAATTAGCCAATTAGGGTTCAATGTTTGGTGTTTTCGCAATGGAACAACGTGCACGATTTGAATAAGAACCGAGATGGAAAGACGTCTGAGGTGAGAAGAATGAAAAAAACTAGCGAAAGAAACGAAGAAAAAGAAAAAGAAAAAGAAAATTAATACAGAAAATGAATGAATGACATCAGGAAAGAGTATGCTAAAATAGAAGAGAAAGAAATAAATAAACGAGAACCAATAAAAGCGCAATGAATAAAAAACCGAGTAAAATAATAGTGAATGAATGGAATGAAAAAAGGTTAAGAGAAAAAGAAGGGAAAAAAAGGAACGAAACATAAATATAAAAACGAAGAAATAACTGAAAGACAAGAAAAATATAAAAACATTGAAGTAGTGATTGACTGAAAAAAAATCCTTCATTTAAAAAAAGGACTAAAATGAATAGAAATGAAAAGGAAAACATTAAAAGAAAAGTGGAATGACATACAAAAGAGAGAGAGGGGAAAAAAGGAAAGTAGTAAAAGCAAAGAAGAAAGAGAAAAAAAAAGGAAAAAGAGAAAAGAAAGAAAGAAAGCGAATGAAATAAAAATAGAGAAGGAAAGAAAAAGAGAAGAAAGAAAAGATATATCTAAACAAGAAAGAAGAAAAGATAGAAAGAAAAAGGAAATAAAAGTAGTCGGAAAACAAGTAAATGAAAAAAATAAGTAAGTTAAAAATAAAAGGAGCAACGACAGAATACCTTCCTTACAAAAATTCTATCATTTATGAAACCCATTATAAAAATATCTAATTCTTTGAACTTCAGACAATAATAGGAAATTTAGAGTGTTCCCCCCCCAATCTTACGATTAAAAACAATAAAGATGGAGATATTTGTCAGAATATTTCATGAAATTATATTTTTAAATAGACCTATTGATGACATTAAAAATTTTTTTTCTTATTTGAACTCGGATTAAATCTCTAAGGTATGTAAAATAATTGATTGAGAAATTTAATAATTTTTTTTAGGAAACGAAATGTGGGTATTTTTTGTCTGTGTTTACTAAATTTTACTACGGCATAAAGACAAGTGTGTTGAAGATAATGAAATCTTAGCCGTTTTTACCCGGTTTTGAACATTGACTTGTGGAACTGGTAGGAAATACATGATTATTTTCTTGAAGAGGTCAGGA
Source organism: Sepioteuthis lessoniana (assembly GCA_963585895.1). Taxonomy (NCBI): domain Eukaryota; kingdom Metazoa; phylum Mollusca; class Cephalopoda; order Myopsida; family Loliginidae; genus Sepioteuthis; species Sepioteuthis lessoniana. The sequence continues at coordinate 50,172,105 of OY757935.1, read as the reverse complement.
TGTTCTTTACGACAATCAAGATACTTCCTCAATCTTTCCTTGTGACCTAACAGATATTTGGAAATCTCTAAGTGAAACACACAAACTCTACTGGCCTATTTTTAGGTCATTTATTGATTTTCGCCGGTGATCAATAAATGAATGAACAGAGATGTGAATAGCAGGAAGAACGTTTTAACTGTTCCGTCCAAGAAGGAATTTTCAGCAGAATTCCTTAAGGAAGAACAAGAAGATGGTTTATGCCGCCCCAAAACAATTGCTTCCTCTTTCTTCCACACTTTTATCTTTTTTTTCCTGTCTGTTTTCTTCATATCTCAAAATTGATTTTTTTCTTCTCTTTTCTTCTCATTTTTTAATCATTATTGCTGTCATTTTTCGTTTCTCTTTTTTTTTCAAACTTTTATCCACTAATTTTTCTTTCTTCAATCATATCATTCTTCTTCCTTTTTCCATTATTTTCCTTTTAATTTATTGCTTTTTCACTTTCCGAACATTTCTTTCTTTCTTTCTTTCTTTCTTTCTTTATTTCCCAACATTTTTTTCTTTCTCTCCCTCCCAACACTTTGTTTGTTCTGTTTTTTCTTTCTTAACAAATCTTTGTTTGTTTATTTGTTATTGCTTTGTTTGTTTTGCTTTTGTTACCCTCTTTCTTAGTCGTGTTATTGTTTATTTGTTTCTTTGTTTCTTTCTTTCTTTCTACAGTCTCAAAAACTTTTCTTTTCACTATCCTTATATTTTTCTCTCTCACTCACACATTCACCTTGTCTCTATCTCTCTGTCTTTTTCCCTCTCTTTCTCCAAACACGGAAAATATATCACTTCGTTCAAACTCTTAAGTGGAAAATGTGACAGTTTGACGTCATTAAACGTCATAGATTAGCGAATTCATGCAAAATCGACATTATCTGATTCTAAAACCACACACACACACACACACACACACACACACACACACACACACACACACACACACACATATATATATATATATATACATAGTCTGTAACAAGGATGGAGTTGTGGACTGGTGCATTGTCCTGGTGGAAATGCCACTGACCCGATTTGAAGAGTGCTAACCTCTTCCGACAGAATCTCTTCCTGAACTCTCTTAAAACCTCAATATAGTAACCCTAACCCTAACCCTTTGGCCAATCAACTCTGGTGTATTGACTTTCTTACTCCTCCCACACCTCCCATCATCCCTCACAGACTCCCTGCCTTCCTTGAATCTCTTATGCCACTCAAAAACTGATACTCGATTTATGCAAGACAGTCCAAAAGCAGTCTGAAGCATTCCATACGTTTCTGTGGCATTTTTCCCAAGTTTAAAACAGAATTTTATTGCTTATCGTTCTTCTAAAATGTTAGATTGCATTTTTGAAATTCACCAGCTGTGACAATCGGGCTTTAGTAGGGTGTATTTCAATTCCTGCTGTAGCTGTTCATTTGAACCTGAAATAATAAAAATTGGTCTGTCATCTCATAAGATGTATAGCAATAACATACGGAATTTTCAAGATTCTACGGCAATTTTAAATACCCATACGAATAAAGTCTGCTAACTTATCGTATGCACCTCGTATATATATACACACACAACAGGTAATGAGATTCGTAAGTAGCGGAAGGGACATTTAATAAATCTCAGTTTTATCATACTCTTCTTTCTAGTACAATTCTGTTTTCATTGCCTGGAACTTTTAAACTCTTTACATCGGGTGAGCCTATCTTTGCTACCAACAGGCATGTTTTTCAATCAATATGGGCACCAAGTTAGTGACTATAGTTTTTGTTTTACATATCTATTATGTTAATAGTATTCTTTATATGTTAGGATTGATTTTAGCATCTACAAAACATAGACTTCGTTGCTACGTTGGTAGAACAGCTGTTGCATTTAATTAATCTTCCTCATTACAAATGGAACATAAGCTTATGTCACACCGTGAGATTATTCTTTATTATGTATATTTACTCCACCCTATTTCTGTTGTGGAAATAACGGCCTGAATGAATGTAACACTGTAAACAAGTAACAAAGTGAAGTGGTCACGGGGTGCAAATAGGTAAGTTAAAAAAGCCAGTACATAAAAAAGAGACGAGTTAACAAAGTGAAGTGGTCACGGGGTGATAATAGGTAGATAAAAAAACAACATCCACAAAAGACGAGTTAACAAAGTGAAGTGGTCACGAGGTACAAATAGGTAAGTTATAAAAAAAGCCAGCACCTACAAGAGAGACGAGTGAACAATGTTTAAATCTTGTATAGTTGGTGAAATGCAATGAGATATGGTTATCTTTAATTCTAGCATAAAAAAAACGGTAATTAACGATAGTCGCCAAAATCATAAGACTCCTTAGCCATCTAAGTGGTCACGAGAGCTAGTGAAGCATACAGCTCAAATATGTAGGAGTTGTGTTGGTTGTTTTTTTTTACTTATGTCTCTTTTGTCATTGGGAGACAGAGAGAAGCAGGAGCGTTGACTGGAAATGAAAGAACTAGCAAAAGAAGCGAGAAGTGCTGGTTCCTACTTGTACAAATTTCCCCGAATTTACCCCGAATATTCTATCCGTCATCCGTTTCTTCGTATTTTCACAACCTCGGTAATTAAACAAAGAAAATAGCCAACAGAAGTGAGTTGGGATTTTGTATTTCCCCTTGTCCTCTAAGATGATCTGTTAATCCTCATCAGCAACAAAGCAGTTATCGATGACAATGTTACTTAGTTTACGATAAAAAGCAGCAATAAAATCTCTAGGGACAGTGTATCAACAATGGAGAGAGAAGTGGGTGTATTTTAAACGAGACAAATCTCATGATTTTCTTTTGAGGCTCACCTCACTTATGTAATTATGTGGGTGTGGACTTGGTACAAGGAATCAATATTAGTTAGTTTAAGGTACATGAGATGAATTTGCTAAGTAGCGCTCCGTCTTAGGTATTTTAATCCTATCATATACACAACAGCGAAAAACATTGAGATTGTTACTTATTTCCCTTGTAATTGAATGTTCTGTAGCACAAGCCGGCAAACTAACGAACTACATCAGGCACCCAGAATTGATGTTTATCCTGTTAGTCTGGCCTAAGTTCACAATAATTGAGGATCTATTATTCCAAAGTGTCAATGTAGATACATTTGGATTATCTTTACTTTCAACTTGTAATATTCTGTCTTGTTATATTGTAATATAATATATTGTTATATAAATATATTGTTAAACAATTGACTCACCCTTGTAGTACTAGGATGAGTCAAATGTTTTACAATATATTAGTAATTCGACAGCTCCGATTACTTTTTGGTCCAGTCAGATGGGGCTACTGAATACATCGATTGTATCTCTGCAGACTTCCCTAACAATATGACACTAAGCAATTTGATGATGAGGCTCCAGTAATGCAGGAGTTTTGGGGAATGCAGAGTTCCTCTTCGTTGACATAGCTCGTTGGTCCACTCGGACCCGGAGTGGTAGTACCTGTCTATGGGTCAAATAGAACATTTGACATTTAAACTGAGTGTAAACAAATGACTTATACTAAACTGAATTGTTAGAAATAAAACTGTTTAACCAGTTAACTGTGTGTAAATGACCGATGTTTTATTGAATTGTTAGTGATGCATAGCAATACTTGAAAATATTAAACTGCATGAAAATAAATGATTAGAATTATTAGATAGAAATAAGTGAAACCATTCAAATGTATGAAAAAAAAAATGTGCTCAGGTTCGTCTAAAAATCTTATCGACAAAATGTGTTTAGATATTTGATATATATGTATAAAAGCATTTGGTATTAAATAACCTACAATGGTTGATATGCCATCAAATCAAACCAAACAATGTTTTTGCTGTCAAGAATGTGACCAACTACACTGGATTGTGAAATAGCAATCTCTCCTGATACTCTCAAAGTGATACTCACCGAATTTGTGTCTATTGCTTGGAAAACGATTTTAGGCCAACTTGACCATGCTTAATTTTCGTAATTTACAAAGCGTTTTTACTTAGATGTGGCACAAGGCCGTATGAATGGGATACTCAATGAGACCATGCTTAATTGTCGAAGTTTTTGCAAACCAATCCATTCTTCCGCTGATTTCCAAATCCACTTATTCTCTTTCCAAGTCTTTTGGGAACTGTTTCAAACGCATCAACTACAATTGGTATCGCAGACACGTTCTGACAAGGTTCATGTATTTGTTTTTTTTTTTTTTTTTTTTTTTTTCATTTTCACTCTGTGATCTGCTGAAACAGCAAAACCCACCAGATGCCAACTTATTTTTTTCGTCTTGTTGAAATAAGTAATTAGTTTTGAACTGTACTGCAAGCCTCGGAAAGATACTTCCAATTTTCACTGGGTTGTAACAAGGGAAGTTTTGGCAACTCTTCTTCTAGCTCCTTGCATTGTTGGTATTCCGAGACCAAAGCTAAAAATAATTTTTAGGTTACTGGAATATGGAACACGACATATTGAAATATGGAACACGACATATTGAAGGCGATTTAAAAGAAAATTGGTTGTGTTTTATGGCATATCAACCATGGAATGTTATTTAATGCCAAATCTTGTTTGCACACAAATAATTTGTGACCTTATTTTAGAACGAGACAGAACTCATTTGTTTGCATACCTTCAAACTGGGCACCCAGTGAGAATCGAACTTCAAAACAAGGGCTTTTTAACCTGGTATGCTAACTATTACATCAGATCAAGTGACCTGAATGAATTTATAAACAAATATTTGAATTTGGCTCACCGAGTCCTTCCCCTACGGCAATTACAATTTCAACCAGTGCCCCTCTAACATGACGAGAAGTACTACTACTTCATCAGTTCAGTCTCTGTCCATTCACTTCCTAATTTGAATACGTGGAGTTGTATGATTACAGTTAACGATGATAAGGCGATGTTCATATGGCAATAAGAAGGGATTATCGATTACGATAATTTTATTTTTCGTCTTCTTTTTTACCATAGCCGTTGTTATTTTTAGTTGCTACTACGAAGTAAAACTTTTAATTATCATGAATGAAATATTTATATTTAGAAAGATTTAATCAATGGCATTTCTCCGTTAAAGATATTTTAAAACAATCTGCGGAATACAAAGAAATGAATAAACAAAACCAAATTTCTTCCACTTCTCTTTTTTTTCTTGTAATTATTATTTTTTCTTTTAATTCTTTTTTTCGCAAAAACTTTCAGATTGATAACGATGTGAGAGAGCAAGGAAGAATTTTCTACTCCCGACATTCTGAAATTTCTTGGGGCGAAATTTTTTCCTGCTGATTTGTCAATTTTCAAAATATGCCAGGAAATGTTTGGTCTGGGGATTGTAAATTGGAATAATTAATTATCTTTGTCAGAAGCTGAAATTATCTATTCCGGGCTCACCAGAAGTGTGGGAGTAGCGAAGGATATTGAGATGAAGAGAGAGAGAGAGAGAGAGAGAGAGAGAGAGAGAGAGAGAGAAGGAGAAGAAAGGAAAAAAAGAAAGAAAGAGAAGTCCATGTGTGGAGAGACTGAGATAAAGATTTTAAGATAGTGGAAAAAATATGAGATAAGCCGACAAACAATAATGACAATAGTAGTATCGCTACCAGCGGTTGGTGTTCGATCCCATGTTAAAGCCAATGTTAATACTGGTGATTTTCAAGTCAGGAAGTTAAGACTTATACTCAATGATTGCACAGTTTTTTTCATCATGTCTCTCTCTCTCTCTCTCTCTATATATATATATATATATATATATATATATATGTATATAGTTTGGGAGATCGGGGTTCAATCCATGGTCGAGTCAAACCAAAGATTCAAAAAATGGTTCTTGATGCCTGATTGCATTGTAAGGTACGGGTCAAGGGTTAGTAGAGCAATACAGGGAAATGAGTAATGCCCTCCCCTACACCTTGGTTTAGTAGCTATTGAAAAGCCCGCTTTTGCGTCACCCTCGACTAAGGTCGGCTAACTTACTGATATATATATATATATATATATATATATATATATATATATATATTTAGTTTGTTTATAATCTGTATTTAGGTAAACGGTTCGATGTCATCAACAGAAAAATGAACGTCGTGCTGATGGCAAACTCTCTCGTCATCTATCCCTGTCGTTCATAGCTCTTGGCTGGTTCCCATAAAGCTGTTTCTTCATGTGTTTCACTAGAGTCCAGGTGGTGTATTCATTGAGTAATACCGACATGGCTACATCTCAGAAGAGATCCCGTTTTGTTTTATCAGTAAGATCATATGATCACAACCTCTATATAACAGTCCATACCTTTTACATGCATGTGTTGACATCAGTTTCAGTGCATGAGATATTGTTGCTGAGGTACGTGAACCGATCTCCTAATTCCAGAGGCTTGCCACTAAATGAGGAGATATCTCCTTTTTGTTTAAAATATATGCGCTCTTGACATGAAACCTTTGGACATTGGACCCAGGAGATGATTATTGCTTAACAAAAATTGTTTCTCATTTGAAAAGGAGGACTCTCATCGATATGATCAACAATCAATGGGAAATCAGTTAATTCAAGACGTTCAGAATTGGACAGAATTTATATTACCAAAGTTTTTAAAATTACGATTTACATTTTTTAATAATCTGGTTAATTAAACATTAATAATTATATCTATATTCAATTCTTCAGGCTGAAGATGGAAAATGCTACTTAATTTGGACTAAAAGAAAAAGGATTTAGTTCACACACACACACACACACACACACACACACACACACACACACACACACACACACACACACACACACATATATATATATATATCATTTGATAAAAAATATTTACTGACTGCAGAAGTAAAACTAGGAATATTCTAGTATAACAATATCATATACACAATTATGAAACATGATAAATTTAAATAAAAAAAAAATGAACAACAAAATAAGAAGATATACACAAAACAGTAAATTTACTCAATATGGCCGCCATTTTTTCAATTATTGTATCCACACGCATTTGAAATGATTCGCATGCCTTCAAACTAAATTCTTCGGACATTTTATTCTATTCTTTCTCAATAGCTGTTTTTAAGTGAACCAATATTTGGACAGGAAATTGCATTTGTTTTGTTTTCTAAAACGCCTCATATAGCCTAATCAAGCGGGGGGGGGTTAAGATGTTGGCTTGATGGAAGCCATAAAGAAGCTCCAATTATTTCGGAAATTTTTTGGCCTGGCTTCGGCGTTAAGCAAATCATAGATTCTTTGTAGCTTCTTTTCTTGTTCACTCATATTGGACTAGGTTTTAATGAAAAAATACTTGAATAATAGACTTAATGATGAAAATTTAGATTTATCGCGTTTTTTTTTTCAAAAATGGGACTAATCAGACTAAAAAAAAAACGTTTTAAAAATTATTCCTTATTTTGCTCCCGCATTCTATATCGACAAAACTCAATATTCTAAGGAATAATATAAACTTCTAAAGATAATATATGGGACCCTAACAAGTACAACAACTCCGAGCCAGAGTGGAACTAAGAGTAGTGACAATGAAGGGTAGTCCACTTCCCTAGATCACTTGAGCAAGAGCCTCACCATCAGTTACAGTTTAGAGACATATCCAACAGGATGTCTTTTTTTGTTATGTGCCTTTATCGTTTATGATAACAATTAATAGTGAATAATTTGACGTTCTCAAAAGCAACAAATCATCATTTGTATTCAGATCAACATATCAACACTTTATTATACAGGATGTTTGAAACAATTTCAAAATGTACAGAGAGTTTCAGAATAACTGATCGCCAATTCTCGGTCAAATGAGCTCAAATTTCAACTGCAAAACTTAAATTTCTATGTTTGATGTTTTTTTTTTTTACTTTTTAAATAGAGAAATAAAAATTCACTGGAAAAGAAAAGGTGTTTAAACACTAATCAGAGAGTTTCGAGTTATTTCTCTACTTGCGGTTAAATCTTGATATCATTTGAACGAGAATTGGACAAATGATGAAATTACAAAATAATATCGATTTTTCTGAAACACCTATTTAATTTGCTCAAATGTGTACACGTTTTTTTTTTTATGAATTTTAGATTTTTAAATGTAAAAAATTAAAGCTTCAATTTCGATTCTTTTTCATTACACCATTTATTCATTGTCAATAGGTGCACCACACTAGTTACCTTGTACCACACTAAAAGGGGAGAGAATTTACAGGATTGTGAACTAATAAAAGCCAGGTAATTTTAGAGGGCTGTCAGTCTGTCAATATGTAAATACACAACCTTCAGTCCTGAGCGGTGATAAACTTGCAACACCGGAAAATTTGTATAAATTTTTACAAGATTAAACGTGGGCACCTCTAGTGCTGTCATGATTAATAAAATCATCTAGCATATCATTGCTAGCGAGTTCCATTCTCTTTGGACGCTAAATAATTCTGTACCTATGCCAAACTATACAAAACCAAGGAAATCTGATTTTTGAGAAAAAAAATATTCATGTTTGAAAATTCAGACCAATACAATCTTTGTACTTCAACTCTTACTCGTTTGGCTTTGAGTTTGACAAAGGTGAGAATATATATATATAAAGTAAGTAATGTTGGCGACCATAGTCGAGGGTAACCCGAAGGCTCCCTTTTCGATAGCTACTACACCAAGGTGTAGGGGAGGGTGCTACTCCTTCCCTGGATTGCTCTACTTTACCCTTGATCCGTACCTTATAATGCTGAGTGTTAAGCAAGGAGGCATCAAGTACCATTTTTTGAGTCTTTGGTATGACTCGACCTGGGATTGAACCCAGGTCTCTCGGGCCATTGGCGAACACTCTAATATATATATAATCATGATTAAAATTTATCGAAAAGAGTTTTTTATCCGTAAAATTGTGAGTGCTCGATGCACAAAAATACACACGCAATATCACACTATTATTTAAACATAAAATAGAATAATAGTAAAGCTGAAGGAAATTTTCAACTCATAATTTAATGTTGTCGATCTTCAGGTGAGCTAATTCTCATCTCGTAAGTCGTATGTAATTTGTATTATGCGATTATTTATGCTCTTTATTTTATTAATAATCGTTCTTTAAGGTTTTCAGTGCTGAATTTCGGTCTCTGAAACAAATGAAGCTACATGATCTTCGTCTCTTGTGAATTTTTTTCTTTTAATGAGAATATTTTGTTTTGGTTAAATTAAAATATGGCAATTTAGAAAAAGAAAATGCTTCAGATGAAACACGAAATCATATACTTCACTTCCACTGCATGTTATTAATTGGCAACATTTTAGTTAATTTCTTTGTAGAAATTGATCTTCCTGTCAACTCACGCTGAAAACATTTTGTTTCTGCTAGATCTCCGAACATATTCATTGCTTAGATAGGTGACCACTTGGTATCCTATGAAATCTGAAGTTTGTACGTCATGCAAAGCTTAGTCACTTATTAAACCAGGAAAGCTGCTCTGGCTTATCATGTACCTCGTTATATTGTCAACAATACTGCTTGGAATAAAGTCGATAAAGATAAAAGACGAAAAACCTTTCAGAAGATTCGTTATGCTCATTGATTAATGCTTGGCCTATGAATGACGGTTTTTTTTTAAATTCTGCTGATCTTTTTAATTTCGAAATTTTAGAATGTAATTTATTGTTTAAAAAAAGACAAGGTGAAAAAAAAAAACCCAAATAAAACTGTGGTTTGGTTTCTTAATTTAATGTTATGTCAACCTCCTTGCCAAAGCTATCCCTGTAGTAGATAAGCAGTCATGCTATGTAACCCATAGCTGGAGGGATAAGGAGTTTCATGCCTTTCCCACGGGTATCAGTCCAAAAGTGAATGCAGTAGCGTGACTGCAGTTCGAACTCGATTACTTTGAAGCTCTATTCCGGCATGTTTGCAACTACGCCACGAGGAGTAAAATTGTAACTAAAGTTTATAATATAAAGTGTGTGCCAAAGTTTTTGTAGCAGATTTTTTTTAAATTAGAGTCTGAATAGACAGTTGATTACCAGATTTTCTTGGGAAATATTTACACACCTAATAAAATAGAGAAATAATTGTTATAACCCCCCCACACACACAACAAAAAACGAAAACAAAAAAAAAAAAATGAATGAAAAACACATTTTCAATTCTTAACGAGATGTGAAGAGTAGCAAGAAAGTATCGTAGATCAATCACTACTGACTGGGTGCTTCATAATTCTGGCCTTGAGCCAAACTAAGTTAGGCTTAGTAAATGACAACTTAAGCTCTATTGTTAGGGATGGGGTGGGAGTAAGTGACATGTTCTTGTAATCAATGTGAATTATCGTGAACTGAGGTTAAAATGACGAGATCTTAATTGTCCCTCTTGTTCCGAATTGACAAGACAGGTTTCATGTCTCCGACCCCCGCAGGGAGAAAAGGAAGCAAATGTCAAATTTGCAATTCGAATTTAACTGAATGTGAAGTGTTTTAAAATTACGGGTTTGCCTTCTGACTTTTTAATTCGTGAATAAAAAACGCAGTAAACTTTTTCAAGAAAATATAATAAACAACAGGACAAATGTCCTTGAAAAATTAAATTGCTTTGACTAGAGCACAAAACTTTTCATATTAATAATTGAGGATACAATACTTTGGGAGGCGCGTTTAGTGCAATGGTTATCGTCTTTGGAAATGGAATCGGTAATCCGAGTTCAAATCCTGGACAAAGGTGTTTGCATTTCATTTCGTGCTAACGCCCTCGGGAAAGGCATGGATCCATCTGTTCTCTTCCAAACAATGGGCAAATAGTCGGACAGATCGGGCTCTTTAGCCCTGATAAGGAAACTACTCAAGGGGAAGGAAAACTAAATTCCAACCAGCTTTACTCCGCTTAAAAATTGACAGTTTATCACATCTTGTCCATGGTGGAGAGGTTGGGTAAATACATACAATATTTTGGAAAAAGAGAAATGTTCATCTCTATGTCCATTAAGATTCACACCTGGTACAAAGGGAACACAACTATAATGTGGATCCTAGAACAAGGAGCACGCCTTAAGTGGTCAGCTCTCTAGATGTATCTTATTGCCAACTGAAATACCTGCCCCATTTAACACTTTGAAGATTAACCGCTTCGGCCAAACCCTGGATTTTACAAAAAAAATTTTAAAATTGTCTTTTAACCTACAACCCGACAAGGGCCGATGTTTTCAGTTTAATTCTTTGCAATTTTACTATAAAGAAATATTTTAATTTTTATTTTATCATCCATCTTTTAAAGCCTGACCTTTTAATTTGTTTCGCTACCACTTAGTATGATTATGTTCATTCCATCCACACACATGTACATGTATATTCATACATATACGCTAAGTCTATTCATATATATATTGATACAGATACGCTCTCATCTATCTATATATGAATTTTTGTACTCCTATATATTCGTTTAGGGACAGAAGAGCTGATAGTGTCAGATTAAGATAAGTCTTTCATTAAACAATTTGTTGAAATTATCACTCTAGTCAGTTCTTGTTAGAACTAGTGATAAGTGAAATGTCGGTTCAGAGTTATCTGCCCCAAATCCCACATTTGAATAAAGATCAGATTATCGGCCCTGAGTTTTTGTTACACTCTTTGTAAATTAAAAGAACACTGCGGGTGTTTCAAAAAATCATCCTCGTGTTTTGCCTTGTTGATTGAGTTAAAACATTTATGCCAGAAATATATAAAGATGAATACCTAAAATATATATCGGAATTTTATGTGGAATTCATTAATTCCCAACATAATTAAACTTTTTTATTCTCCCCTTGTTCATTTCTCCGTAACTTATGCTTAAATGAAAGTATCTGTGCGCGTTTCCTAAAATCAAAGTATCACATTCCACGATACTTTACCAGAATTAGAGTATAGTAAGTATATCCGTGGTAATGTAATTAAAGGCATTCCGGTCGGGAGATTCCCTTGTAGCAGAAAGAATTTCGAATTTTTGTTTGGTGCGTAAATTAATTTGGCCGTGGTGGTCTCGTCGCATATTTTCACCCAATAGAGATGACTTATCCCATTCTGCCCGGATGACCTTCCCGTGTATCGAGGCTGTAAAAGGAATTAAGGACGGAAGGAAAAGGACTATGATACCTTTAGAGTCAAACTTTATTTTGGCGGATCACGATTATTCTGTGGTGTGGAATATTTTCCTGAACCGGTAGAAATAGTCGCGCTTCCCCATACTAGGCGTTTGAAGTATATTATGGAATGATCTTTGGCAATTACAACTTTGAGGGTCCGTCGTGTGTCTCGCAGCCACTGGGAGGTGACGCAGCGGTGGTAGGTCCTGGGACTAAGCCAGCAAGTGCGTTTCCTACTAGTTGCAGAGACAAAAAGGTCCGTCCCTCTCAGCTGAGGTGATAAAAGCTTATGAGGAAGAGCTTCTCTTTGGCACCAGGAAACCTCTCTTTTTAGGCATGTGCCGATTTCGCTTCCTGTCAGAAGCCTCCTGGAAAATGTTACTTTTGCATTTATTCATTTATTTTAAACTTTTTATGTTATTGTCTTTTTATTTTTTTCTTTAATCTTCTCACATTGTTATCAAAAAACACTATTCTTAAAATTGTTCAAAACTATGAAAATACCTTTATTTAAATCCAAAAAATCAAATTCCACCCTTTTAGAAAATGGCTGGATACAAAGTTAAAAACTTTCGAAGAAACTCGGAATTTTTCTGACGATTTCTTCATTTGGTTTAGAGTTACGTTTCTGTGTTTGTATCCTGGGAAAACTGTTCTTTTTAGTTCATACATTCTTCCTTTTCCGCTATTTCAGCAACTCACACACACACTCACGCATATTTTGTAATTTTCATTAAAAAAGTTACATACCTCCATACATCTGGGTGGTTATTCATTTGAATATGTTATTCTGGAATTCGTGTGTTGGTGAATGGGATATACTTGTTGCCAGCTCTGCCTTTCCCCCTGTTTTGCTTACCTACTGCCCAGATGTTCTTATGTAGCCAATATTTCCTGCTGTCGCTATACTCCTTACACACTCAGATTTTGATTTTTATATTTTCTTTCTTTTCTTTTCTCTTTTTTGATTTTCTGTCTCTCCTTCTTTTTGTCCCTCCATTTTTTAAATCTATTTCCTCCAATGCCTACCGCTACGAAATCAACAACATTCTGATTAAGTCTTTGGGTAAATAAAGACGAAATATTAATTGAATCCATTTTTTGTTTCGGTTTATCCTCTTTTCCACTTATTTTTCGCATTTTGTCTGATTCTTCCAATCTATTATTTCACTCTCTCTTTCTGTCTCTGTCTGTCTGTCTGTCTCTCTCTCTCTCTATATATATATATATAGAATCACTAATAAAAAAAGTGCACGTGTAGTATAACTATTAAACCTATAACTGGTGGTGGGAGTAATAAAGGGTTTCAGACCGATGTTAAAGATATTAGTCCGAAAGTGAATGTAATAGCACGACTGGAGTTTGAACTTGCTTACCTCGAGGCCGCAGTCCAACACTTGAGCCTCTACGCCAAGGAAACTCTTCCCGAAAAGTTTTTTTCAAAAAAACTTAATTTTCTTCAAAACTACCGATTCCAGGCTATCATTATTTCGAATGGGACATTATATAATCAGAACGGATATGATTAAGTATGATTCACAACCAAACACTATAGCATTGAAATTCTGTAAAAATACGTATGATTAAGTAGTCAAAAAATAAAAAAAAAGAAAGCTGACCTTATATTATTTTTGGTTACAGAGGTTTTTGCAATCTTTTGCAATTTAAAAGATTCACTGCTGATGAGTTCAATGATAAATAATACCCAATGATATCCGTTTTGATTCTATAATGTCTCACCATATATAAAATTAAAAAGGAATTTTTTTCTAAAATATTGTTTGTGTGTACTTAATTATAGGCAATACTGTTGACAGATATATAGATGTGAACAGAATGTGATAGATAGATAGATAGATAGATAGATAGGAAATAAAACATAATTATACCAAAAACCTACATATAAAAGCAAATTAATGTCTTAATGAATTGATATTGTTTCGTTTGTTCATTTGTTTGTTTTTGTATGATGTCTGCGGATTAAGTGATATGTGTACGTGTATATTAGTATATACGGAATAATTTTTCACTGTCATAATGCGAACACACACACACACACACACACACACACACACACACACACACACACACACACAGAGATACACACACACACATGCTCACATCTTCTTATTTACCTCTCCTCCATTAAGTTTTTTTTTAAACTTATTTCTTTTTTTTTCTTTTTCCTTTTCTTCCATTCTTTTTTGCGTTCTTTTTTCATTTGAGTCCATCATGTGTGATCTTTTCATTCCCAATTCTCCCTATTCTATTCCCCCGCAACTCACGCATTAGTCTACCAAAATAAGCAAATTTTTTAACAAGAAAAGTGTTAAAATCTGGGCCACACTGACCGATTGACCAAATGAATCCCCCACCCTTTTCTCTCCCTCATACTTCATTATTTTCAATGTTTGTCCCCTTTCACGAACGCGACCACTTGACCTCGGACATATTTAGCTATATATATATATATATATATATACTCCTAGCAAAATTATGGACTCGCCACTTTTAGAAAATGTTTCGTGGATATCTTTAATTAATGAAAAATATACCGAAGACAAATCTGAAACAAATTTAGTTTAATTTAGTAGTCAAACTTTCTGGCTTTGTGGAAAATTAGAATAATTTATCTTAATTAATAATGAATATTTTTCAATTTAGAGAGGAGATACAAAATATGCAAGTATAATTCAATTTTCCAAAACCTGTTTTCACAATATAATAAACCACACCTGCACACACTCTGAGAGAGAGAGAGAGAGAGAGAGAGAGAGAGAGAGAGAGAGATTCTGTGTGTGTGTGTGTGTGTGTGTGTGTGTGTGTGTGTGTGTGTGTGTGTGTGAGTACAACGAAGAACTCTGCTAAGGGACAAAGAATTTTTTTTGTTTTAATTAAATGTATACAGTTGCATATATATTTCCACTTAAATACATAGATATGTATTTAAACATCTGCAATGAAATCCTTACACTAAGACAAGCTGGACCTTTTAGCCTTGGTACAGTAACCAATATGAGAAAAGGAAAACTGAATTCAAACCAACTGCAAGTTTTTAAAAAAACAAAAAAGCAAATTAAATACCCCCCCCCAGAAAACTTTAAAATTGATCTCGTGCTGCATCCTATCCATGATGGAGGGGTTGGGCAAATATTGAGATTTTTTTGAATAAAAGTGAACAGTACAGGGTCATCAAAAGAAGGCCAGTGACTTTGTTTAACACTCTTCTGTAACTTGAGACCCTGGATCTAGTACTTCGAGACAAGATTCCAAAGTAGTGATGATGAACGGAATATGTCAATCACCTCAGGTGGAAATGTGGGTGGGTATGACCTGGGTTCAATTCCTGGTCGCGTCATACTAAAGACTTAAAAAATGGTACTTGATACCTCCTTGCTTAACACTCAGCAATATAAGGTGCGTATCAAGGGTAAAGTGGAGCAATTCAGGGAAAGGAGTAGCGCCCTCGGCGTACTAGCTCTTGAAAAGGGAGCCTTCTGGTCGCCCTCGAAACGGTCACCAACTTTACTTTATACATGTAAAAGATACACCTTTAAAAATGACTCATACTTTTTGTAATAGTATTTATTTCAGCAGACCATATATTTAAAAAAAATGTTATATATATATATATATATATATATATATATATATATATATATATATATTACATTATCAATGTAAATAAAATCCACAGAGCAAATAAATTTTTCACTCCCACCCCAGTTTTGTGAAGTTGTTAATATAAACATAGGAAAATATCTTTTTAGATTATTAGATAAACACTTTAACCAGTATAATATATTACATAAAATATTCAATAGGACAACTTTAAAAATTAGTTATTCTTGTACGAACAATTTTAAAAGATAATTAAAGCTCATAATACGGAAGTAATTAGGAAATATTTTGACCAATTTGATGTGAATAATAATAATAATAATTGTAATATAAAACTAAAATCAATTGTCTTATGAATAATCTAAATAACGTAGTTTATCAAGCTATTATTTTCCCAAAGGAAAATATTAAAGATAAAAAAAACTCATATTGGAATTTTACACACACACAAACACCCCCACACACACAAATGGGCGCAGACATACATAGATATAGATATATGCACACACAAAAATTATTACGAAAAATAATTACCAGTAAATTTCAAACCACACTACCACACACACACACACACACACATATATATATACACCCGAAAATATATATTTATACTCAATTCGCTCAATTATATATATGTGTGTAAGTGTGCACGGTATAATAATGAGATTTATATGGAGCAATTAAACTAGAAAAATTAGTGCACTGAAATTGAAAAGTTGAACACTCATCATGATGTCTTTGGTTGCTTGTTTGTTTCTTTGTTCAATGGCATATCAACCTTCCTGTTTTACGTAAAGAGCTGACAATAGGAAGCACCGTTTACAGTTTCACCTCTTTCAATGAAATCAATCGTGATGAGTCCTTTCATATCCAAGTAGACGGTCAACATAACCTTTTTTACAGACCACTGCACCTGGGACTTCTTCCTTATCGTAGAGTCAGAGCTTTTCCACACCAATGACTTCCTTTTCTTCTGAGGTTCGTAGTGGCAATCTCATGTTAAGCCCATTTTTTAAAACTAAAACATAATTCTCTATACACATCGCTCATTCTTCAGTAAATTTCACATAGTTTACATTTTTCGGTCATCAATAATTTGATCACAGATCTCTATTCAAGCTTATAGCACTGTTTGATTTAACCCCGTTTTGAATAGCCTCAACAGAAACATTTTTTCGAGATTAAAATAATTTTTGCTAAAAACCAATTCCAAACAATGCATCATTTTGCTTAAAAAACCTTATTTATTGAATGACCTTTGAATATATATATATATATATATATATATATATATATATATATATATGTGTGTGTGTGTGTGTGTGTGTGTGAGGTGGGTGAAAACCACGAGAGAGAAAGAGAGAGAGAGAGAGAGAGAGAGAGAGAGAGAGAGAGAGAGAAGACCCTCTCCATCCTATAAAACAAGTGCATTATTAATGCCTTTAGAGGTAATTAAGTCAAATTTAGGGTTGTTACGTTAACGATTTAATTTTTTCATAGTCTAATTTCAAAGTTTAATGACGGATCTGATGGTATACAACGTTTCTGACTGGGAAACCTTAATGATTTGCTGAGCCACAATTGGACTGAAGTAAATTCATATGATAAGAGGAAATGTGTATTTACGAAAAATTCATCATGTAAAACAAGACTGTCGGTGTCCAAGCTAAAGTAAGACAGAATTTTGAATAGAGCGTTTTAAATTAGTCAGCCCTTCCGTCCCTGGTGCTATACAAACTAAAGAACACTTATTTATATGAATGTTTTTTATCGTAATATTGTACTTATAAAACTCGATTGAATAAAAAGTTTTGCAATATTTTAGTAACATGAGGCACAATTCAGTAGCTCATTTGAGACGCTTTTTCTGAGTTCGTGCAGGTGACGAACTACACAGCACTATAAGATACTGTGTTTTCCTGATACTCTTCAGGGGTAAGGGGTGTCCTCGGGGTGTAATGGTTAAAACGATGGACCGTGGAAGCGTAGTAAACGAGTTCGAACTCCAGTCGCGCTAATACATTAACTTTTGAACAAATGCCCTTGGGAAAGTTATAAACACCCTTATCCTTCCAGCTGTGGGTTAAATAGTACAACTACTGTTCTTGTAGAAGGATGAATTTAGCATTATATAACCTACAAAGGTTGATATG
Source organism: Sepioteuthis lessoniana (assembly GCA_963585895.1). Lineage (NCBI taxonomy): Eukaryota > Metazoa > Mollusca > Cephalopoda > Myopsida > Loliginidae > Sepioteuthis > Sepioteuthis lessoniana. The sequence continues at coordinate 50,154,239 of OY757935.1, read as the reverse complement.
CCATTAAAAACAAAGAATCCCGGGGCAACTCGCCGGATTTGCTTTTATGGTTTGGAGCACGGACTCGAAATCTGCAATTTTACACCTATTGTACCTTGTCTGGTCATCAAGGTTCTTGCGAAATATCTTAAATCATCTGATTACTGGGATCAGTTGCGCTTTCACCTTTTGCAAAACAAGTTTTTGGTTGCTTGTGTGGCAATATGGTTCAGTTTGAATTCGTAAAGCATTAGATCTCAAATTAAACTACATTGCATGTTGATCTGCGCGGTTACCAAATCACACACGAAGTGAATCAATGCACAACGTACCAGCGGAACAAGTAGCAGGATACTACCAATCACCAAGGGTACCTTACCCCTACATGAACTACTTCATTCCTATGATATACGCGCAAATTACCAAGTAAAATAATATTGCAAAACTTTTGACTTCCCTTTGCAGGCAGCTTATCAAGCTCAAAATAAATTTCTTCGATCTTTCGACACATAATCCATTAGAGTGGGTTAGCTATTGACTGTGCCACAAAAAAATATATATATAAATATATGAACCCATTTTTTTTTATAAACGAGATTCTTCTGAATGAAAAGAATTTCAGTTGGCGGGGGTGCATGGTAAATATCGGTTTTAGGAAGAAGAACTAAATTATACTCAGTGTAATGATTGCACGTTCACCCCTCGAGCGACTCGTGCAAGAGTTGTGTCTTCAATCGACAGAAACACTATTGAGTGGATACTCTGTTGCTAGGAATATAAAAACGTGTCGCCATTTTTCATTTGATATGCAAACCGTTTGCCCCGAAGATAATCAGAAAAGCAGTGGGGATCCACAAGCATACACCATCGAGAATATATATATATATATATATATATATATATATATATATATATATATATATATATATAAAGAGAAAGAAAGAGAAATTTGTTACTGTTTCTACATTGATGTATGCAAATGCTTCAAAACCTTTACAACATGTCTTCCTTGCTTGTCTGTCTGTCTGTCTGTCTCTCTCACACACACATACTCACATATATAGACTTCCATATATTATGCGTTTTTTATAAATTGTCAATTATTTACTTAACATACAAATACATATGAGCATGTAAAGATACATACATGAGTTAAAGGATATATACATATCAACAGCAATAAATAGATTGGTAGATAAGAATAGACTGGCATTAATTGATAATCATTAAGAGTGGGATATATTTAAATATAAATATATATATGCACACACACACACACACACACACATATATATATATATATATATATATATATATATATATATATATATCCGTGCTGATAGCGTGACATGATGATAATGATGATATATATATATATATATATATAGAGAGAGAGAGAGAGAATCAGAAATAAAATTGCATTGGGTATTTTATTTCGCGAACTTTTTGCTTTCCTTTATGAAAGCAGTTAATTAGCATAAACTCATTAATTCTTTAAAAGTTCTCGGTAAAACTAAGATCGGAATAACCTCGAGATATTTTCAACCGTGATTTTGATAATGTCTGTATATATCACTCTATGAAATATGTCCTTCCTTTCCCAATAGCTTTCCACTTCAAAAACTCTATCTTTTCCCAAGACCACAAAACACGGAAAATAATGAGTCTTACTTTTCCAATCTGACCTATGACATGTTGGTAAAGTTGCTCTTCTCCTAGCATGGTTGCCCTCTCAATTTATGTTTGTTAGTTTAATGGCATATCAACCTTCGAGGATTATTTAAAGCCAAAGCTATCCTTTTAAAAGAACAGCATGATAAAGAATTAGAGAGTTCATAACTTTCCAACGGGCTGTCCGAAAATGAACATAATAGCGTGATTGGAGTTCGAACTCGTTTACTACGTAAGCCACTATACCACTGAGACTCCCCGATGAAATTATGGTTTCATGCCTTTTTCAAAGGTATTAATGCTAAGCGATTGCAAGCAAATTCATTCGAAATTTAAACACAGCTAGCCGATATTTTATTCTCTGTCGGTAAGCGTTGCGCTATCCACACATTTATATGAAAGTTCAATGGATTTGTTTGTCAGTGTCTTTTTCATTCGTGACATGGCAATAATGAAAAAGATTTCACGGTTGTTCATCTAGAAATAACAAGGCAATTTTACCAATCCTTCTCTGTGGATGGATGAAATGCTAAAACAGTCAGCCGAGGACCTGACTGGACACTGTAAAATCAGATTTGCAGCTCATGTCCGGCCCAAACCCTTAGATTGTTCGTCGATGGAACCGTCAAAGGTTGGACATCGCGAGAATTGATATTGCCAATCGTCAAAGCGCAGTGATTCATAATTCAAGTTGTGGAGTTAGCTTAACACGAATCGGGTGATTAACGTTATCCACATATATATGTTGTATACAATACATATACATATGCAAATACAGGGGGACTCTTTCGTTTCAGATAAGAATGGGTTTATTAATTTCTGGCTTCGGTCCATGGCGACACGAGGAGAGAGACACAATTCTTAAAAGTCTTCGCTAACCATACTATGCTGACCCCACCTCCAACGTGCGGCGCATCTTGTGATGTTTAAGATCTCAATTCGTCTCTGCCGATCGAGATCCGAATAACTCAACCTCAGGCCTCAATGGTGGAAAACCCAACTTCACCTTCAACGGTCGAATACCCAACTGACATCTTTTCAAAATCCTCAAATTCTCAGGACCATCTCTTCTGAGCCTGACGTCGTTCACACTCCAGCCCCATTACCTGTTTAGGGGTTTATTATGACAAATGCTGCGTGCGAGCGTAAAACTGCACCAAATGACTCTGTACCTGGACTAAGAGATTCGAAAAGTTCAAAGCCTTAACAAACTGAATGATAAAATATAATTAACGAAAAATGATTAATATAAAAAAATCATTCCTTAATTATATAACATATAAATCGCAGATAATTGATGTTATAAACTAAAGGATTGGTAAAATTCTCCTTCTATTCTCCACGAACGAATGAAGTCCTACACCAAAAAGAACATAGGGGGTCATATAGCCGTATCATGGGAATGATTTTTAAAATATCAATTAGTTTCTTTGAATCAACTTTTTTCTTGTCTCATTGAAGACTTTCGAGAGATGTGCAAAATTATTCCGTGTTAAATATTCAGTCACGGGTGCAAAATTGCCTCTCCCCTGAAAAATGTTTTCCTCTCCTGCCTCCTCTAAGAAGCTTTTACCAGAAAGATGAGGAAAATCAAGGTTGGCCATAATTGTCTTGTTATACCAACAGTTATGCAAATCACTAATGCAATGCTCCCTACCGTTCAACAGCAAACTATGAAAGGGATAGACATTACCCCAAACGGTTAATCACTTTGTTTTTCTGGGAACACCACTTCCAGTTCGTATTCAGCTCCCTTCAACTTTTAGTTTTTCCAAAGTTAACATTGCTTTAGATTTTTCAGCAGACCCTCTAATAAGGTAATATTACTAAAGAGATATCTAAAAATATTCAACTTGAGGTCATTAGAGATTCAGCCAAGCATAATTCACTCTATTGAGCGGGGTGGGTTTACTGTTTATCGGTATGTTATTCCGTCATATCCCTTGTCACCAAATTCCAATAGTACATCCATTGATGCACTGACACTGAATAAACGGAAAAAAAGATAACAATAGCTCATAGGACATATAAAAACATATATGGAGAATTACAAAAATAGACAAACATTTTAAGAGATGAGTGTACATATTGTTCCATAAACAAACAAGAGATAAAAAGGGGTACCGAAATGGTGAAAAGACTTGTTTTTTTTATTGTGGTTATCATTTCCATTGTGAAGCGAACAACAACATCATTTATTGAGTAGTGAGAATAAGTCTTCTTTCTATTTAATGAACAGATAAAAAAAGGTCTACTTCGCGCAAAAAACCGGGAGGATGAGTTCCCGTGGCCTAGTGGCTTATGTGCTTGGCTGTCACATCGTAATAAGCGAGTTCTAACTCAGTAGTACCCCATCAATGGGTAAAATAATAATACTAATGTTCTTCTCGGTGGATGGCTTTGGCATAAAATAACCCACGAACGTTGATATACAATTAAAAAAAGAAGCCTAGGAAGAGACGAAGAGGCAACTTTATTGGTCCAAGTACAGAGACGAAAGAGACCGATTTTAATCATGGGATTTAGACGAGACCAAATACTCTAGATGTTCCTTTAGATTTTCTCTCAAATCCAAGGTAAGGCATTTATTTATTATCTCCAAACCAATCCTTTCTAGTCTTAAAAATATTAACAAGTAAATTTTACCAAACAATAGTCAATTGGATCCAGGAGATCACAATAAAGCAACTGATGTTTAACTTAAAGAGGATTTTGTAGACTGTTTTGAAAATTGGGAGCAATGCTGGGAAAAGTTGATAAAATCTTAAGTGAAATGCTTCGAAAAGAACTGAGGCACCTATGTTCTATATCAAATTATTCTTGGAAAGATGCAAAATCTATAGTTACTGCTATTTTGATCAATACAGAATACATGAAACATCAGTATTAAAAGACTTCAAGTTCGTTGGGAGAAATTTTTAATATGGCAATGAAAAATAAAACCTTTTGCTTGAGTCCAATATTCTTGTTTGAGGGTTTTTTTCTTGTAGATGTTGCCTTAGAGTTTTTTTCTGGGCCATTGTCATGTTGTCATAAGAATGTCTGCCATGTGGTCAGCGATGCTATTTGTTGGCTGGGGAAGAAAACACACAAAAAACACAAATCGATTTTAATGTTAACACGTTTCGTTGTTTTATTCTCATTCCCTGCTGTCCGCGAAGCTGAGAAAACAGAAAGAAATGGATAATGGAAACCGAGTAGTAGATTCTTCGTTTTTCTGGGAACAGGACTCTTCTAGTGTCTTTACTTTGTTCCTCAATGTATTCACACCCTAGTCACCAAAAGAGAAACCGAGACAAAATCCCAATATATATATATATATATATATATATATATATATCTGTTCACATTTATTGGAACTCATTTTCAATATATAATATAGAATATATCCTGAAAAGAAAAAGACGAATCTAGTGAGAGAGCATTGATCTATTAACGACTCATTGTTTATAAACCATGTTTATATAAATTTAGTTGTTTTACATTAATTTCTGAAGATATAAAAATAGTGGTCGCCAGAACTGTAAATATATAGTTGGATTTCAATAACGCCGTATCTCAATTTCCGCCTCGGGTGAGTGGCATCTTCCGGCTCATGTCACCATTAAGTGATCTGGTCATAGATGCTAGATCAAGCTTATGTTGAATTCTGTCAACTCGTCTTTCTTTTGGCTATTGGTTTTATTTTGCTTATAATGCTAATGTTAGAATGATGTATATTGTGTACCTCGGACAATTTTTTATCCACGTCTCTTTGGACAGTCATGTGCTTTAACGTTGTATTACGAACCGTGAAAGAAGTCTTTATGAAAGTTATGAAATGTAGTCTCCGAAAACATTGCGAACAGAGCTCAAGATGAATTTTGATAGAAAAGTAGCATCAAAATTAATAATATTCCTTCATTTTTCCAGGTAATCGAAACATCTTGTGTTATATCCCAAGCATATTTTTATAAAAAAATATTTATTATTACTTACTAAAAATGTAACAGTATTGAACTGAGGGGAAGGATGAAGAGAAACAGTAAATTTTAAACGGAAAAGCTTTTATCATTGTCTGATGATGGAAAAACTCACAGCATTGAAATGCTTGCGTATATATATTGAGAGAGAGAGAGAGAGAGAGAGAGAGAGAGAGAGAGAGAGAGGGGAGGTAGAGGAAGAGGGAGAGGGAGGAGTGTTTTCTGTAGGAATTGAAGAATAAATATTTAAAAAAAAGAATGACATAAAATGAATAAAATAAATGAATGCAAAAGTAACAATTTCCGAGGAGGTCTCTGACGGGAAGCGAAATCGGCACATGCCTAAAGAGAGGGGCTTCCTGGTGCCAAAGAGAAACTCTTTTTCAGAAGCTTTTATCTCGACTGAGACAGAAGGAACTTTTTCTTTCTGCTGCTAGTGGGGAACGCATGTACTTGGTGAGTCTCGAACTTAGCAGCACGTTTTTTCTCCGGCTTGTTGCAAGCCTCTGCCGAACATACTGAACACAGAGACACGTGATGAACTCTCAAAATTCTAATCGTCAGAGAAGATTCCATGATATTCTTCGAACGCCATGTCTGGGGGAGCACGACTATTTCTTTTGTTTAAGGAAAAGATTCCACTGCACAGAATAGTCATTAATCCCCAAAATAATAATTGAGTCTAAAGGTATCATTGTCTTTTTCCTTCTGTCCTAAATTCCCTTGCAGATTCGACGAACGAATAAGAAGATAACAATTGAATAGGATAAGAAGAAAAAGGACTCAGACACAAACCCCAGAATCTCCCAAAAATACCAATACAATTCATTAGCCAAATATTTCGTTTGCCCAGTTGGCTCGGACAGTAGAATACATTGACGGCAGCTCCGTAGAGAGGTAAGACTTCCCCGACGAGTGTCCTGGATATGGCTCTAAACTATCTGATGGTAAGGCTTCAGTAATGCTGGAGCTTTGGGGAATGCAGAGTAACACTTTGTTGCCATCACTCCCAGGTCCACTCTAGCCCGGAGTGGTAGCGCCTGATAGGGTCCAATCTATGGGTCAAATAGAATTTTGTACTCGTGTTAAACTGAATTGTTTGAAATAGAACTCTTTGACATTTAACGGTGTGAAAACAAAAAAAAACTATTCTTATACTAAACTGAATTGTTTTCAATTGAACTGTTTATCTGTATTAAAATGAATTTGGCAAAAATAAACTGCAATGGTTGATGTGCCATAAAACAAAAACAAACCAAAACATATTTAGTGATGTATTGACTAACATGCTGGACTGTCAAATCTAAGTAAGCAAGTTCGAACTCCAGTTGCCCGATTACGTTCAGTTTCGGACTAATATCCATGGGAAAGGTATGAACTCCCTTATACCCCTCCCACCAAATATGGGTTAAATTGTACATTTTCTGTTTTTCTACCAGAAAGACTTCGTCATTAAATAAACCTCGAAGATTGATATACTATTAAAAACAAAGCAATATATATATTGAGAGAGAGAGAGAGAGAGAGAGAGAGAGAGAGAGAGAGAGAGAGAGAGAGAGGGGGTGGGGTGGGGGGAGTAATGCTAATATCTCTGTAGTGAACCTTGGAAAAGTCACAATGATAATTGAAAAGTCTAAATGATATTTTCAGTTTATTTGTTAAGCGGGAAAATGCGATAAAGATGGAAGATTAAAAAAGATAAGTTCAAAAATTCTAATTTGTCGTGTCAGTTAAATGTGTTTTTCTTTTTTTTATTTCGTAAACGGCGGAATAATTGATGCATCTGCGTAAAAATTTGTGTTACGCAACAAAAATTTATTTATTTATTCATTTGTTAATGCCCTTAATTCAATGGTGAATATTCATTACATAGATATTACGTTATCCAATGCAATTTCCATATCAAATTTCAGTTTTATTCGGTCTGAAATTTTCGAAAATGAAATTAAAAACAACGAGTAATAATGTACTTATTGGAATACGTAGATAGATTGAATGATAAATTGTTAGTTAGAAACATAGAAAAATTTACAGAAAGAAAGAATTACAAAGATATGAATACAGTGGATAGATAGATAGATAGATAGATTGATAGATATCAATAGAATAAGATGAATAGATACGAATAAACTTACATAAGTAAGAAGAGAATGTAATGGATCGATAGACAGATACACAGATATTTACAAAAGTAAGTGGATAGAAACATTATATATATATATACATGTATACATGTGCGTGTTTGTGTGTGTGTGTGTGTGTGTGTGTGTGTGATATTTCAGAATTGTTTAAGTGATAGTGCTTAATATCCAGAATAGAGCCACCTAATACTGGGAAACGATTAAAAACGATTATTAAAAACTAAAAACCGTTTAAATAATAACCATTACAAGTGTCTAGTACTATAGTGAGTTTTACAACCCCAGCCGATTTTCATATATACAGAGAGAAACGTGAGATAGATAGATAGAAACAGAGAAAGAAATAGACTGTTTGAAATAAACACGCACACTAACATAGAGAGAGAGAGAGAGAGAGAGAGAGAGAGAGAGAGAGAGAGAGAGAGAAAGTAAGAAAGAAAGAAAAAAGAAACAAAGAAAGAAAGGGAGAGAGGAATACGGAAAGATTGATTGGTTGACTGGTATGATTAGTCTGAAATAGATGAGTATTTACTGAATGAAATAGATAAATGAAAACCCGCAGAAAAGAGCACATCTCGTAAGCCATTTTGTTCTTTTGTATCAACCCAGTTTCTGACAAGCATAACACCTCCACCCCTCTTTCTGGATGTCATTCTTTCACTTCCGAAACAAAACTGGCCTACATTTCATTGCTTTCTTTACCTGACTCTCCTTTGTCAATGTCACTTCTGACGTTGCTGTTGCTAAGCAACGACCTTGCAATACTGCCGAAAAATTCCAATTTTTACATATTCGCTGAGACTTTATTTTTAGCTCGACATTTTGTGAATTCAAGGTGGGGCATAGGTGGCGTTAGGGTTTTCAGTGGGGAAACACCGGTGGGCCAAATTCAAAATCCGGTCAAGGTTGTTCACGATCGTGTCTCACGTTAAATGCCTTCGAGGACACCAGGATCAATCTCTATTCACTTCAGTGGTATTAATATACGAAATATAACTTATTTTCGCGCAAGGCCAGAAATATGGGGCACCCTATGAGAATCGAACTCACTAACAATGACATGCTGGCCAAGCTTACTAATCCTAATATCAATCAATGTACCCCTTCTCCAATTTCATTAGTAATAGGTATGATCACAAAATGTGTTCATCATTTGGCGGGAATTTCAGCAATGATGCCAAAGGCACGAATTTAAAACTAAGGAACAATCATAAATTTACGAGTAAAAAAAAAGATAAAACCATAATTTCATTTATTATAACGTCAATTGGCTTGTAAATCGGTTGGTTTCTGTATTTTGTTTACATTACTTCGGCAATCTATTGACTATGACTCGCTATTAACTTTGAAAGTATATTGGTTATAAAGGCAAATAACTGTTCGTGTTTCTTGAGTCTTATAATAGAACTTTTTGGCTCCTAAACATTATATTTTCTAAAACTACAAAAGGAGAATTTCAAATCCAATAACTAAATTCAACGCCATCACAGTAAATAGAAGAATTTATTCTACGATTGTAAATTATAAAGATCTATTAAAAATAAAAGAACTTTAGCATGAATATGTTTCCTCTTTTACTGTCCATATCAATAAAGAAATGAAGTAAACAAGTTGCTTAGAAGAGCAATATAGCACTTTGAACCTTCCGTCATAAATAAAGGTAAATTAGATGTATTTCTCGATGGAATTATCTTTTAAAAAGTGTAAAAATCATTCATTCACATCTTCATTAAATTACGCACATTAGCTAAACTAATGAAGAGGAGTTGGTGGTACAAGACAATGAATAAATAAATTAATAAATCGATAAGTATATTTGAAAAAAAGTTAAAATCATCTAATCTTCAAATTTTCAAAGAACAATTCATTAAAAAAATCGTTTTATTTTAAATTCGTTTTTTATTACTTAGGTACCAAAATTTTTATCAGGGTCCAATTATTACCTGCGGATATTTCTTTAAAAATGGTAATCCGTTGGTTTATTCTGCTGAGATGTCGTTCTCAAAGTTGATACATTTAAAAAGGATTTAGTTACACCCTCCCATTTCACCCAACCTCTCTCTGTGGCGGTGTAGTTTAGGTGCTAGACTGCAACATCTGAGTAAGCGAGTTCGAACTCAATTCGCGGTTTTATATTCACTTTCAGACTTATACCCTAAGGAAAAATATAACCAGCTATGAATTAAATAGTGTCCTTCTATTGGCATTAAATAACCCACAAAGGTTGACATGCCTTATAGGAAAGAAACCAAAACCAAAAATTTAATAAATTATGTGTTTTTCAAGTATCATAAACTGCTTCAGCGACTCTCAGATTGATTTGCTATGCAAGTGTTTGTTTGCTATAGTGCTGAGTGTAAAGCAAGGAGGTATCAAGTATCATATATTGAATCTTTGGTATGACTTGAACTGAGATTGAACCGGGCCATTGGGGAATACTCTACCCACTACATATATACACTCTTAACAATTCTGGTTATAGAATGCTAATTTTCTTCTGAACCAATGATATAAAGATTCCATTATTTCCACGATATTATATTAACGAAACGAATATGATTCGGTATTATTTATTACAAAACTCTACAGCGTTGAAACTCTGTATATATCAATATGTAGCAGTTCAAAAACAAGTATTCACCTTTTATATATATATATATATATATATATATATATATATATATATATATATATATATATATATATACATATTGTATTAACATATTAAACATATTCAATAACTAACCATACCACATCACACCTCCTAACAGAATGAGCCCCTCCCTCCACAAAAAAAAAAACACAAACAAAAAACACTCCAAATAAATATAAAAACTCACAGCAACTCACAGCAACAAACAAATTAACCCAAGACCTGAGGAGAAACAGCGAAATGGTGGAAAGCGTTTGAGCAAGTATGGAGCACTTTCTTCGCTACCTCGACCCAGACATAAGAAAAATAACAAGAAGACTTGAACAACTAACCTTAAAGATCTTAAAGAGAAAACACCCGAACATGCCAAGATATGTGCGTTTTTTTTATCAGAAAAATTATCTTGGTAATATTAGTTTGGTTTTTATAATAAAGATATTCACACAGATGAATTAACATTTTTTAAATTCTGAGTTGAAGATTCCAAGTATGGGTTATATATATATAAGTAAAGGTGGCGACTGTAGTCAAGGGTAACCGAAGGCTTCCTTTTCAATAGCTACTACACCGGGGTGTATGGGAGGGCACTACTTCATTCCCTAGATAGTTTTATTTTACTCTTAATACATACCTTATAGCGTTGAGTGTTAAGCAAGGTGGCATCAAGTACCATTTTTTAGTCTTTGGTATGACTCGACCAGAGATTGAACGTTGGTGTGTGTATGTGTGTGTTTGTATGTGTGTGTGTGTGTGTGTGTGTGTGTGTGTTTGTATTAACTAGTCACATTTGTATATTTTGGCAGCAATATCTCATCTACTGAAAGCGATGTCAATATACGCATAGGTAAGACGCAGACTGCTATTGACAAATTATCGATCGTATGAAAATCAGATCTTTCTCTTAAAATAAAACGAAATTTCTTCTAAGCTGTGGCAGTGTCATTGCTACTGTATTGATGCATCCCCAAGACTCTGACGAAACGCATGGAGAAAAAGCCAAATGGAAACTACAAAAGAATACTACGAGCTGTTTTGAACAAATTCGGTTTGCAGCATTTCACAAAACAGTAGCCGTACGACCACTTACCTACCATCTCTAAAACCATCCAAGTAAGACAAACAAGACATGCTGGAAACTGATGGAAAATAAGGATGAACTCATAAGTGATGTTCTCTCTTGGACACGTGACTGTTGGGTGACCAGCAAAGATTTACATTCATCAGGTCTGTCTGGACACTCGGTATCGTCTAAAGGACCTGCTAAGAGAAAAGGCAGATAGGGACGGATGTAGAGAGAGAGAGAGAGAGAGAGAGTTTGGGAATTCTGTGGTCTCTGCACATCTTGATAATATATATACTGTATTGTATTTGCCGCTTGTTTACTGGATCGATATTGTCAGTTTGATTGTTTTGTGAGTTTACTTATTCATGCAGGTTTTCTTCTGATGTGTTTGATGGCTTTTCTACCCTCTGGCCGCTGTCATATTTCTCGCAATTTTGCCATCAGAATTCATCCAGGCCTTCTGATCACAAAGATACTCTTGTTCAGACGAACACCTTTAGCATTTCCATACGCCTCAATATGGAACGAACCAAAAAAACAAGATGGCAAACAAAAAACAAAAACGCACCTTCTCGATCCAAGTCTTTGAAAAATTTAAAAACAAAAAACAAAAAGAAGATAAGAAACGTGTTAGATTTATTTTCATCCTCACAGCGAGGAAAGCGATTATTTATACTGAATTCGAATGTGTTTTGTCTATTTATATTATTCCGTCACATATAAAAAAAAATGAAGCTGACGCCGAAAAATCTCATCTCATGCTATTGCTGTTATTTAACAAGCAATAACTAACAATTTGATCCTATCGTAGATAGACATTTTCTTTCTTTCTTTCTTTCTTTCTTTCTTTCTTTCTTTCTTTGTGTTTATATACTATTCATATTTCAGTGTTCGTAGGGTCTTGTTAAAATCTGATTTCCCTGATAAAATAAAGGAACCACTTCCCAGCTATAGTCGAGTCAGTACTATTGTATGGTTGCACCACATTAACTTTAATGAAATGCCTGGAGATAAAGCTCCATGAGAACTACACAAGCTTACTGCGTGATGTTTTAAACAAATCTTGGTAGCAGTACCTCATAAAACAGCAACTGTACAGCCACTCACGTCTCATCTTACAAACTACCCAAGACGAGCAAGACAAAAACTCATAAGCAAGGTTCTCCAGTGGACTCCTACACACGGACGAGCCAGCAAAGACTTACATACATCCGTACAGTGCGGACACTGGGTGCCATCTAGAGGACCTACCCAAAGCAATGGTTGATAGGGAGGAATGACGAGAGAGAGACAGAGACAGAGACAAAGGGATCTATGCTGTCAGAAAGCCTTGATGATGATGATGATGATGATGATGATGATGATCTTGTTATAATAAATATCAGACGTTAAGAAAAATTCTTTTGTCTTCTTCCCAAGCAACGCCGGGTACCCCTGCTAATCACTGAAGAATACTTTTCAAACTAAATCAATGCAAACAAATTCTATATTTCAGTCATCAGACATTCATTAATTTTCTCTTTAAACGCTAAAGTGATCAATACTGTTGCCAGTATAAAATCTCTAATGCCGTTCTATATCGAATTGGCCTCATTCTTAGTGGGAAATAGAAAGAAATTCAGAAATAAATCACTTCCACAGTAAATATACTTTTGTGTCATGACTTGTTGAAGAAATTATAGGAAAGTGGTTTCATCAAATTCTATTTTTCTTTTATATAATGACATATCAGTGACACTTCAATAAAATGAATTTTATTCTCTTCACTAAAAATAAACAAACTTAAAAAGTAAACCTGGAAGAGTATCAGTATCTTACAGTTCGATGTGGTTTTTGACCTTTATGACCTCCTCAAAAGCATTTTGAGCTACCGAATTAGGACTCACCTTATCAAAATATTGCAAATACCTTTGACTCACCCTAATATAATCATCCTCATTATCACGTCACTCTGTTAGTACGGATTTTCCTGACTCTTTCTCTCTTTCCATCCGTCACAATCATCGGCAGGTCTTCTAGCTCGTGTCCGCATAGAGCTGTTGTAAGTTCTTATTGTTCTGTCAACACTAGCACGTCCATTGAAGGGTTCCATTAGAGAACGTCACTTATGAGTTAATCCTTCCTTCTCCGTGTCCTGCATGTCTTGTTCGTCTTATTTGGATGGTTTTAGAGATGGGAAGCAAGTGACCGTACTGCTGTTGATTCATGGGGTGTTGCTTCTAGGATTTGTTCAGTATGGCTCGTAACATTCTTGTATACTTCCCGTCAAGCTTTTTCTATATACATATTGTCAGCGTCTATGTAGTGTATCTGTACAGTAGTATTGGCACAATCGCTGCTTGAAAGCAATACCATTATATTTTATCGGATGCATCAGATTTCCTTATGATCGATAGCCTATTGATAATAGTCAATGGTTTCGCTAAGCGCATATTGACATTACTTTCAGTTTATGTGACGCTGCTGCTGCTGAAGTAAGTGAATTTGTCTTCTAATTTTGAGAACCGCCATTTGAGTGGAGATGACTCCTTCTTGATTAAAATACACGTACTCTATTTTGTCCGCGTTCACGAGAACACCAATGCCACCTGCAGCCTCCTCCGGGCTACGCAGCAGGGATTCAGCCTGAGCCGGTGTATTTGCAAGAAGTGCTATATCATCTGTATAGTCTGCGTCCGTTATACTTTCCGCTGGATATCGTCTACTTTTTGTCTTTGTTCGTGTAAAATATTATAATAATCAAATTCAATGTAATAATGGGAATTTACAAACTGGCGTTAGAATAATAAAAAGAATATTTTATTTAAAAAAAATCAATAATTTTCCTGTTGTTTTCTACTTTAGTACCGGCTATTGACTTAATGAGTAGAGTGTTCGCCTATGGTCCGGGAGACCAAGGTTCAATCCCAGGTCGAGTTATACCAAAGACTCAAAAAATGGTACTGATGCCGCCTTGCTTAGCACTCAGTACTATAAGGTAAGGATCAAGGGTAAAATGGAATGGAGAAGTGCCCTCCCATACACCCCGGTGTAGCAGCTATTGAAAAGGGAGCATTCCATAGTGAATGGGTTAAGATTGGTATATTTTGGTCGAGAAAGGACGTCAAGACATGCCCACAAAAATGAAGTGAATTGACGACAGAAAAAAGACAATCTGTTTAGTTATTGACTGAAATTCCTTGAAGCCTTAAAATGTACTACCATTCTGAGTCAGAGAGGAACTGGGAGTGACGGAGATTAAGGAGTATTTCAAATTCTGCAGATTAATAGAACTGGAGCCTCACCATCAGATGCAGTTTAGTGTCGTAACCTCGACACCGTTTTTGTGGGGAGGCTCTAACCCCTCAGCAGGAGATACAGTCAGCGTTTTCTAAGCCCGCCTAACAGAGGAAGGAAACTCTAGAGACAAGTAAACTGAATCGAGAAATAAAAAAGTCCCATACGATAAAAATAAGAATCGAAAAAGAATATTTGAGTTTTTAAAATTTTGAAATCTAAACTTTAAATGAAGATTTTTTGCATAGCTGAGCAACTTATAAAACGAAATAATGACGTCTATACGTCAAGACTGTCTTGGTAAGTCAATGCCAATTTGAAAAAAAGATATTTTTGGCAAAACACAGGATTGTGCAAGTGTAACAGGCTTATCGTTCTTTTTTTTTTCGGGTGAAAATTCATCTCCAATATAAGATTCAAGGAAGTGGAAAATATTATATGAAATACGATGGTACAGCTTCATATTATATCAAGAGTTTCAGAATTACTTCGACCTAAAATGAATGTTTCCTTCATTGTTCAATTCTGTCTTGGTAAATACAGCATCAGTCTTTATACTTTTTTTTAAAATAGGGTTCGTATATAGAGTTACTGATCCATTTGCTACAAATATTAGTCAGCCCTGTCGAAGAGGCAGTTCTTGCAGGGTCTTATTAATGGGTAAAATAAATCTGTTTGAAAATGTTTACTATTAAATAGTTATACTTGAAGGCATATAACTGAGTGCAAAAATGATTCTCATTGAATAGAAACAGTTACTTGGAACTATATAATCATCAGTATTAGATAGGAATACTTGAAACCATATAACTGTGTGCAAATTATTTGCCTTAGATTGGAATATTTGATGTCCTATAACTGTGTACAGGAAACTACACGAAAATGTTCATATAAACATACAATGAATGTGCTTCGGTAACCTCTAGGTATAGAATAACCCTAGATGATTTAATATGCCATTAAAATCAATCAAACCCAAACAAGACTTTGTTTCTAGTTTTAACTTATGTATTAGATTCTTTTTTTAGATTTACAGCATAAATCTGAGAGAGAGAGAGAGAGAGAGAGAGAGAGAGAGAGAGAGAGAGAGAGTCTTTTTTCAGGTGTAAATTATTTTAAAACAAAGCTAAGGAAAACTAAGCAATCAAAGTGCCAAGAAATGTAAGCCATGCCACAGAGAATTTCTAATAAGCAATTTTGATGAAATCTGTCAGTCTATTTTCTTCAAATATTTGTCAGATTGCATTAGCCACATAACCACGAAACATCGCCTCAAATAATTCAGCATGAAGTGTCATCACCATAATTTTTCTTTTACAATACAGAAGGCCACTTATAATCCTTTTATTGCTGATATTCTAATGAATAAAAGAAAGAGGCAATTTAAAAATAGAGAATTTTTTCAAACCCACCTGTGACCGTGGAAATTTGACGAGATACATGCATAATAAAGGCACAAATTCAAACTATGAATATCGTCGTGATATAAATCCTTTTTGATATCTATTTTTATCTTAAAAATTTGTAAATTAATAACGAATCATTTATTTGGTTTGGTTGTGTTTTTAATGGCATATCAATCCATAATGATCAATGCTAAACCCCGTTTACACACACATACACACACATATCAACCCATAATGGTCAATGCAAAATCCTATTCACACACACACACACACACATACACACACACACACACACGCGCACGCACGCACGCATAAACACATGCATATACATATGTATATGATTTGTAAAAGAAAAGTTTGAAGGTGACATTACTTTTCAACAAACCAGAGCTCAGTTGCTCGCACACTGCCAAATGGATTGCTATCTAACACTAATAATTTTATTTAATATTAATCATTTGTTTGCTCATAGTTGAATGGTTTCAAGTCTAGTAAATGATTAAACAGTTCTATTTTATCCATAGATGGAACACCTATAGTTACTACTACGCAGAGTCAGTGTGAACTTGGGAGTAATGATAATGAAGGGGTACTCTACACTGCCCAAAGCTACAGAACTTGAGCTTCATCATCAGATCCCGAACACTCGTTGGTATTCAATTTTGTGAAGTAGTTATTTCTTTAATTTTGCTTAGTTGCGATTTAAGGTCGAATGTCTGGAGCACCTACTGAGATTCGAACTCATGGTTTGTGAATCTATCTTGTTAACCATTACACCACGCTATATGCTTAGATTTGTGAAATAAGTAGCTTTCATTTGTTGATAAAAATATTCAACTTCCTTTTCAGAAAAATTCAAAGAAACTTTTAATTAGTTATATAGATTTGAAATAACCATGAGGAAGTCAGGCCAAAAACAATACACTCACAACCAAGAATAATTGTAAAAACTTTTAACGAGTCAATTAAAGAAAATGAAATTGAACAATGAAATATTAATTTTCAATTTAACTTTTCTGATAACCTATATTGATTCACACACACATGTATATATATATATATATATATAAAGAGAGAGAGAGAGAGAGAGAGAGAGAAACCTTAATAGCAGCTACTTCGTGTCCAATGACGGGCAAATATCTTTCCTAATTCTCTTCATAACGGCTGTGTAAAAACCTGCCATATTTTACCGGCAAATCACTCAATGTCACCTTCCCAGTATCAGTCTGATTTTTCTTACCATTCAACTAATCTCATTCATTATTTGTTATTCTCCATTTTTGTTTAGTGTCCCCTAATCCCTTCAAATGTATCTTAATCCGCTCTCTGATTCCTATCTCAGAGTTAATCTTAACATTGCACTTTTCATTGCTTTTTGTGGAATTCTGACTTTCTTTGTAACAGCGTTCATTAATTTTAACATTATGAATTTATCATATCAACATACATTTATTAATTCAACCAGTCTGCTCGAACGGGACATTGCTGGAGAAGCAACGACGAACTCATAAGTGAAATTCTTCAATAGACCCCTATAATTAGACGTGTCAGTGTTGGCCGACCGGCAAGGACTTATTTACGTCAGAGAGAGAGAGTGATAGTCACGAAAATCCGAGCAAACAGAGGGACCTGCTGCTGCTACTGATGATATATATATATATATATATATATATATATATATATATATATATATATATATATTGATAGAGTAGATATCGAGTCATAAAGCTTAGTAACTGTCAGTTTCTGGCCTTGGTCCAGCGATCACATTGACTGTTATCAAGCCCTGTTGACTCTATATTTACGCTCCATCACTGATACTGAACCTTCTTTATCTATAAATATAAATATTCATCCAACCCCTCCGATGGAGCAGGATGCGACACAGGGTCAATTTTTAAATGGAGTTTAACATTTTTGAGTTCATAGTTTTCCATCACCTCGACCATGGTTAAAGAATCCACTCTGCCCTACTGTCTGGTGGGAGAACACTTGAATTCATACATTTCCTAAGGGTATTAGCACTATGTGAACTATCCACAGCTTCCTCCAGGATTTGAAAATGGGTCATCGTGTCCATTTCTTATGACGGTAACAATTATATTACGAGTGCCTCTTTATCTATAAATATCGCAAACTACATCATCAATATATATATATATATATATATATATATATATAATTCATTTCAATATCTACTTTAAAAATAAACACACACACATATTCAAATATATATATATGTATATAAATATATATATATATTCATGTATGTATTTCCATCTAAATTAATTCATAATGGTATCAATAAAAATGTTCTTGTCGAATGGATTCCCTGTTTCATTTATTATGAACATAATCAACATTATGAACACCATCAACATAATATATGCAAAAGTTAAGAGATTGTCAGTGCACTGCGTGATCTCTGTCAATTGCTCCCCGCCGGTCAGACAAATGGTAGATGAAAATGTCGTGTGCTGTCGGAAAAACGCCCAGACATGGCAGAGTGCAGTTGATCCCAAGTCAGAAAATCAGAAATATAAATGAAGATTTTAAAAAATTGCAAGAACCGAAACAAGTAAAATACTTGCGCGTTCATGTATTGGTCCCATCACACACACACACACACACACACACACACACACACACGCGTGCGCGCGCACGCGCAGAAACTACCAAAAGAGGCAGTTTAATCTATCTATGTATGTATCTATCTATCATTTTGTTAATACGTCTATATCCTTTTATCCTTTTACCTATCACTGGATACGCCCAAAGGACCTACCAAGACCAATGGATGATAGGGATTGATTGCGAGAGAAAGTTAGGAAAGTCCGTGCTGTCAGCAAGACGATGATGATGATGATGATATGTGTACCCCCCACACAGACACACACAAATACACACATGTGTGTGTCTTATGTAAATGATAAAACATTTATAAAAATATTCCAATATATAATTAATATATGACAAACTATATATATATATATATATGTGTGTATGTGTGTATGAGTGTTTTCATATCTATTTATCAATCTCATTTTCCTCCGGATATGTTTACACATACAAACATATATATGTTAACACAGAAACACATAGAGAGAAAGATATTTCATACATATGTATATGGACGCGCCCAACCCAAAATAATATATTTGCACACCATTCAAGCAATTATAGATACGTATGTGAGTGTATGTGTGTGCGCGCGTTTTTATATAAATGTACCAATTGCGACAAAGGCAAATTAAATGCAGTCATTTCGCCAGAAGTAGATGTGAGAGTAAGCACGAAAGGCTGACTTGGATTTTCCCTGCTTCGACCCAAACCACAGCCAACAAACTGAGTGCAGACGCTCTTGGGAATGTAGCCAAGACACACAGACAGAACTGTAACCAGTGCACACCTGCTTAGCTTTTGAAATGACAATACTGAAACCAAAACACTTGGCTACAAGGAAAGAGATTGAAATACCCGATCAAACGCACTTCTCTTTCTTTCTTTCTTTCTTTCTTTCTTTCTTTCTTTCTCTCTCTCTCTATCATAATCATCGTCTCTCTCTCTCTCTCTTTCTCTCTCTCTCTCTCTCTATCTATCTATCTATTTCTCTCACTATATATATATATATATAATATGTTAAATTATGTGTTTCATCTTGTTGTTACTGTTGACATATATATATATATATATATAGAGAGAGAGAGAGAGAGAGATAGAGATAGAGAGAATAAGGAAATAATTATGATAGACAAATAGATTGATAAAGTGATAATAATCGACTAATTGGTTTTGTTTGGTTGGGTATTATGGCATAACAACCATTGTAGGTTATTTAATGCCAAATCTATTTTATATCTATAAACATTTCTATTTCAAGCAATTCCGTTTGGCATACAAAAGCAGTTATATGTCAAACAATTTAGTTTTGTATAAGTACACAGTTTAGTTCCATTTGACCCCTAGACAGGACCCTATCGGTGCTATCACTCCGGGCCGGACTGGACCTGGGAGGGATGGCATAGCAGGGATACTCTGCATTCTCCTAAGCTCCAGCATTACGGCAACCACACCATCAGATTGTTTCGTGTCATATCCAGAACACTCATGGAGGGGGGTCTTATTCCTCTGCAGAGAAGCAGTCGATATATTCTACGGCCCCAGCCGACAGGGCAAAAGAATAGACTGAAAGATATATATATATATACATATATATATACATATACATATATATATATATATATATATATATATATATATATATATATATATATATAGATAGATAGATAGATAGATAGATAGATAGATTACCGTTCCTGTTTCTGTCACTTAATGATATTCATACTCGTCCGTGGATAAGCAAGCGAGTTCATCCGTATACATACATAGATTACATGCACAAAAACATGTGTAAATGAAAAGAGGATATATACATATTTGCACTCACAGAGATACACACTCAAAAACACACTTAAATCTCTCTCTCTCTCTTCCTATATATATATATATATATATATATATATATATATATATGTATATATATATACGTATGTGTATTACATTAGTTAATATCTATATTGCATGAAAAAACTGTTGATTTTTCGAAGGATATGAATAAATATCTAAATTTGTGCATGGATATATATATATATATATATATATATTTATATCCACAAATTTATATATATATATATATATATATATATATATATATATATATATATATATATATATATCGAGTAAGCGAGGTCCACCAACACACTCATTGGCACTCACATTATTTATAACCTATGAGAAGGAAGATACAATCACAATATGTGGTCAGTACATTGGCAATTTTTCATTCATTCTTTATTTCTATATTCATTAAGTTCAGTCTGGTCTATTTGTTTTGAGAGACAATATTACCACACACTGACACACAGACGTATATATATATATATATATATATATATATATATATATATATATATATATATATATTGAACCCAACATGTCTTGGTTTTTGGTCTGAAAGATACCAATTAAGAGGATTCTGTCTCAAAGAGCCATCCTTGCAGGCAGTACTTATCTTTTCATTTTAAAAGGGACAAAAGTTTGATCTATTTCTCAAACCCCCTATGCGCTCTTGCAAGGTGGATAATTTTTACGATCGGCTTGTACCTTGCTGAATCCTTTCAGTAAACCTTTCTATCGTTACATTCCACCAGGTTATATATATATATATATATATATATATATATATATATATATATATATATATATATATATATATATATGTATATATATTAGTTGTTTTCTTTGTTTAAAGGCATATTAATAACCATGGATTACTTAATGCAAAAGACGCGATGTTATTATAAAGTTTGACATGTTATCTAAGACCTATTTTATATATATATATATATATATATATATATATATATATATATATATATATATATATATATATAGATAGATAGATAGATAGATAGATAGATAGATAGAAAAAATATATGCAATAAATATTTCCTAAATTAAATGTATTTTTCATCATTAAGGTAGCAACATATATATGTGCACACGCACCACACATACACACCATACATACGCTCTCATACACGTATAAATGCCAAGAGAAATATATACTTATATTTATTTCTTTTCCAAATTAATCCCATTTGAATTTTGAATTACGATGGAATTTCAGACCCTTTTCTGTACGTACTGTTCCATGTCATAGGCACACAGTGAGAGACGCAATGAAATTATTCGAAAAATTTGCGAGCTTGACACAGGTAGAAAATTATCAAAGTACCTATACAGACTCGCGTGTACTTATATAGAGTGATTCACACACACACACACACACACACACTGAAGGGATACACCCGCTCTTATTTTTCTCCAAAGACTTCAATAGAAGAAATCTGGTGCTTAATGTGCTTGCGCAGAGAGGCTTAAGGACATTCGCACTGAACTAGGTGGAGAAGAGAGAAGACAAGACTTATCAGCCGAGCAGTGTTCGTTTTTGATGTCATTATTCCGATGATTATTCAATATTCACATTTAGTCAGTTGCACTACTCCCTAGAACTTTTATTCTTTTTCACTTGAAAACGAAAAGAAAATATGGACTGAATAATTTGATAATTTGTAGCGGGAATAAATTAAGATGGCAATAACTAAATGCGTGTATTCGTGCATCTGTCTTCTTGTCTACATGTGTGTTTCTGTGTGTTTGTGTCTGTATGAATGTTAGTTTGTGTGTGTGTGTGTGTGTGTGTGTGCGCACGCGCGTGCTTTTATGTTTTATGCGGGGATATATATACCGAGAGATATACATCTGCCCATGTATCTGTGTAGGTGTGTGTATGTCTCTCTCGTGCATGTTGAGTATTTCCCTCTATCTGTTTTCCCCCTTATGTCTGTTTGTCTGTCTGTCCCTATATATATATATATATATATACATATATATATATATATATATATACAGAGATAAAACGAAAAAACATAAGTGGTGATGCTGAGATAAATATTAACAAATCGACAACTATATGGACGTATTTATGAAGAAACTTATATTTCCTTAGGTTACTTTCGTTTATTGGCAAATCAACCTTTGTGGGTTATCTAAGAACAGCAGTAGTACTATTTAACCCATTGATAGGGTGTGGATAAGGACGTATATACCTTTCTTAATGCCGAAGTAGAACGTAATATATATATATATATATATGTGTGTGTGTATATATATATATATATATATATATAGATATGAATAAACTGAGATTGATAGATCTGAACAGACAGTGATATATATATATATATATATATATATATATAGATAGATAGATAGAATGAGCAGACTGAGAGAGAGAAAACAGCGCACCCAAGTCCCTGAAACACTTGTGTAAGTGCGTGTGTGTTTGTGTATTCACTGTCGAAGGAAATAAGATGTATCGCACACACGGTCACAGAGACTGTTTTAAACTAGTAGGAAATGAACGGTAACCTCGTTCTGGTTTCAACGGAACCGAGGTATAATGACTCGACATACCCACAAGGACACACAGACATCGTGATTTGAGTAGAGGCTTCAGTGTTCCAGACACAACATTCCCATAGCAGTCGGCACGGCACAAGCTGAAAGCATTAAATTGCATGCAAATTTCGGTCGGGTTTCAAGGCGAACGGAAACGGCAACATGGTCGCCGACACTATGGATTGGGTGGCGGGGTAGGGGTATGCGTATGGACGTCTGTGAGGCTTGTTTGTTTGTCTTTAGTGTTGTGGACAGCTGGAGAAAAATTTTTTTTGAGGGATTGGTCAATATATATTCACAAATGTTGTCTTTTTCATGATGGTTTTTAAATGCACAATTTTTAGCGGGTGAAATATGAGAAATGTCAACAAGATGTTGCATCCAATTTCCTTTGAAATGTAAGGGACGTTACACAGGTATTTGTTGGGCTATAGAAGACTAAAAGTATACGCAAACACACTCACATACACATAGTTGTTGACTAAGGTTAGCCAAGCCATGAACACAATGAGATTATATATATATATATATATATATATATATATGTATTCCCAATGCCTCCGCAATAGCAGGATGTGACACAAAATTAAGTAATATATATATAGTAAGTAATATATATATATATATATAGAGAGAGAGAGAGAGAGAGAGAGAAAAGAGAGAGAATGCAAGCATGAGTCTTCAATGACTATATAAGTCAACACTCGGCATAAATCAATGGACAGGTTCGCTAATTATTAGCCTACATTAAGAAGCCACCCTCACTATATATATATTATATATATATATATATATATATACTCAATTCCTCCGCAATAGCAGGATGTGACGCAAAATCAAGTGATATATATATATATTATATATATATATAGTGTGTGTGTGTGTGTGTGTGTGTGGTGAGAGAGAGAGAGAGAGAGAGAGAGAGAGAGAGAGAGACCGAGAGAGAGAGAATGCAAGCATGAGTCTTCAATGACGATCTAAGTCAATACTCAGCATTAATCAATAGACAGGTTCACTAATTATTGCCCCACAGTAAGAAGTCACCCTCACTCTCTTTCTTTCTCTCTCTCTCTCTATATATATATATAGAGAGAGAAGAGAGTGAGGAAGAGTGTGGGTGGCTTCTTATATATATATATATATACATGATTTCTATAAAGTACATTTTTAA
>OY757935.1:49919894-50124894 GCA_963585895.1 Sepioteuthis lessoniana | reverse complement strand
TAACAGAAACATATATTTAACCTAGTAATTGTCTTAGATTAAAACCTGTGTGCAGATAGGATGAATTTGAGTGCTAGTGATAGAACAACGATTATTGCGAACAATTTTAAATCGTGCGCCTTTGATACATTGATGGTTAACAAGTTTATCTGGCAGAACATTGTTAGTGAGTTTCAAAGTGATGTTTCTGTCTTCGTGCTAAAATAGATTTAGTAAATAAACATAACAAGCACCTTATGAGGTATAATAGTCGATTGATTGATTTTAATGGCATGTTATACCATCCAGGGTTATTTCATATCTAGGGGTTAAGGAATTGTGTTTATGGTACGTTTATATTCACATTTTTCGTGTTATTGTTACTAAAGAAATGTGGCATTTAGTTAATTGATATCAAATATTAAATATCAAATATTCTTATCTAATACAAATATTTTGCAAACAATCGTATCAAATTTTCAGATCAAATAACGATATGGTTTCCAATATTTCTATTTCATGGTCATTTGTTTGCACAGTTATATGATTTCAATTAACTAATAAAAAAACTTTCAAAGGTTTAATTTTTATAAAAAAAAAAAAAAAAAAAAAATTCTTTCACGGAAAATAAAACAGCACTTTGAAAAAAAAAAGAAAGGAAATAAAAATACAAACCTGCCTCGTGCGTACAACTAAGAACTATTTATTACCAAGTAAATAAAAATAAATAAAAAGGAGTAACAAAGTTTTGAAGAAATAACACTAGTTGCTAAATTAATTGCTATTTTAGCGACCAGTCAAAAAAACTGAAACAAGTAACAAAGATACAAATTGTTTCGAAAAAACACTGGGTCACTCATGAATTACAAGGAACTCATATATCTTCAACAAACAAAAGGTGCTGATACTTACAACTTAAAAAAGGGGTGTTGTATGAATGGCAAAAAAGACTTGGAAGAGTCTCTTAGGTGAAAAATTATCTCCTGGGAAAACCCTGTTCATTTTTCCGTCAAGAATATAGCGAATAATGCAGACATGTGAGGGTTTATTCAGCTATTCTTTCAAGACTTGTATAGGACAGCAAAACTCAATTGTACACCTCATAGTTTGAGTCAAGACAGCACAAATTCTCTGATATAGGCAACAGCATATTTCGCTTGAAGAGGTCTCTGAGGGATGTACAAAATTCTCTGAGGGACTTACTCCCTATTCACTATTTTCCCTTAACTGTAGAGAACAGCAAGGTTTAAAAACCAGCAGATATTGCGAAAATTCACAGGACTACAAAAATGACGTCTTCTCTGCTCCATGGCTTTAGCCAAAAAATGTTATACTCTCAGCAGTCGGTGTCTGTTCCAAAAAATCCCGTCATTTCCTTCCGGTGGTGACAAAAATAAAAGTCTGTTCCAAGAAGATGTTCCCATTTCAATGAGATAATCCCAACACCTTACAAAACAATTCTTATAACTAATAGTTTATTGTTACTTGGCCTCAAGTATTCCGATCTAATACGAATAATTTTTAACCAGCTATTTGCCTCATCAATGGGACGCAAACTGATACAACTACTCCGGGTGATAGTGAACCTGGCTGTAATGGTAATGAAGTGGTACTTTAGACTCCTTTAAGCTCTAGAACTAAGGCCTCACCATCAGATGCAATTTTGTGTAATATCCAGAATTCTTATTTTTTCGTGGGAGGGATGTGTTTTGCTCCTCTGCAGGGAATACAATCAGGGTATTCTAAGCCCCTTAGACCGGACGGTGGGGCATAATAGTTATCCAACTGGGCTTATAGACAATAGTTAGTGAGTTTGATATTCGCCGAGGGCTTATATTATATCACTTGTTGACAGATGAAGAAAAGCTTTATAAAGTTAAAGCAACTACTACTAAGCCAACAATTGGTTACTTAGGTAGTTACATCGATCCTCATTGGAAATGGCAGTATTTATTGAAAAGCTAAAGATCCATACATATATGAGTGCAAGTTCATATATATATATATATATAATTAGGATCTTTATATTGATTTCATGACGAAAAGTTTGAAGTATTAAAGTTACAATCATCAAATAAAACTGTTAATGGACATGTTTTCGTTTTGGCTTCTTTGTTTTATGGTATAGCAACCTTCGTGGGTTATCTAAAGCCAAAGCCAGTCTTGTTAAAGAACAATAGTCGTATTATTTAACTCAGATTTTTCAGGAGTTGATAAGAGTATTCATACATTTCCCAAGAGTATTAATCCAAAAATGAACGGAATAGCTTAACTGGAGTTAACTAGTATTTCATAGTTCAGTATATTGGCTTTTACACCACATGGACAACCATATGGACATATTTTACCCTGGCTTGTTGGGCAGCATTTGATCAACTTTTCGGATAAAAAATGTTTTAAAACGATTTGTACCCCCCTCTCTCTCTATATATATATATATATATATATATATATATATATATATATCACCCCAACATCGCCATAAAAAAGCAGGCAAAACAAACATTTTTGTAGTACTCAATAAAACAGACTACCATTCAAAGCTACAAAACATTCTCGTTGACCATACCAAATTCAAAAAATTAAATAAGAATCCTACCAGCCATCTAAAATGAAAAATTAATAAACTAATCACTACTAATAAACTTAATAGCACAAAACTACTCAAAATAATCGGTGATTATAAATCCGGCTATCTTTACGGAACCGTAAAAATACATAAACCTAATCATCCTCTGCGCCCAATTATATCACAAATACCTACACCGATTTATGAACAAACAAAAACAATAAAACAACTTATTTCACCATACTTATCTAGTTAATATAACTTAAAATCTACACATGAATTAATTAAAGTTTTCTTGCAATTAAACCCAAGAATGGTATATTAGCCTCACTTGATGTAGAAAATCTATACACTAATGTACCTGTCAATGAAACAATTGTTATCATCATAAATAATATTTGCAACAACCTCTCTGTCCCTCCTCTTAAAATCAACCCTAATATACTTCGGAAAATATTCCTAACATGTACTACTGAAGGTTCATTTCATGACCATTTTGGTAATATTTATGTTCAAACAGATGGGTTATCTATGGGATCTGTCCTGGGCCCGATCTTCAATAATTTCTACTTATTTAATTTCTATTTATTTAATTTCTACTTATTCTTACTAATGATATTAACGAAATCAACATACAAGAAGACACCTTCCAAAAGAATTCAGTTCTTAACTTTATGAATGAACGAAACTAAAACAATAAAATTTCATTTTTAGATGTTCTCATTGATACTAAAAACAACAATAATAATAACAATAATAATAATTACTTCACTACTTCTACTTACAAAAACCCCTCAAATAATAATTCCGGTATCCTCAACTTTACAAGTGAATGCCCCTTCTGATATAAAAAAGCGATTACTAATAACCTAATATCCCGTGCCAAATTAATCTTCACTAAAACAATATTTTATAAAGAAATAAAAAACGTAAAAAAAACTCTCATTAATAATGGGTTTCCTTACTATATTGTTGATGAACAAATTAAACGTACGATTAAAGATGTTAGCCAACAAAATAAACACAATACCACTCCGACCAGTCAACAAACATTTATCAGACTTTTTACCGCAGCCAAATGCACTACAATTATAAATTAGATGAAAATATATTAAAAACATTGATTTAAAGAAACATACTCCCCACTGATCCTTGTAAAAAAGTAAAACTTATCATATACTATAATAAATTGAAACTTCCAACTTCGTCATTGATCATAATTCTTCCACCTCTATTGGTGTTTTGCAAAAAACTAATGTTATATATCAATTTAAATGTCCTTAATATATACGCCGGTTTAACCTCAACTCCTCTATCGAGAAGATTTACAATGCACCTTTCTGATACTAGTTCCATTGCACAACATCTAAAAAACATTCATGCCCAACAACTAAATATCGAAAAATTCTTAGCGAAAACACTACAATATCAGAACAACAAAATAACAAGCAAAAACTACAGATTCTCGAGGCACAACATATAAAGAATATACAACCCAAACTTAATAGAATTAATTTTGAAACCAGTGCTAATGTACTAACTTAAATGTCTTTAGCTACTGACGCTATTTATAGAAACGCATTTGAAAAGTAAACGCCACACAATACACCAATATAAACGCCCATTCTTACAAAGTTGTAATGTTCATACACTTTTGTAATACATCCTCCCCTGATGATGGCCCAAGTTTGGGCTGAAAGTACTTGGGAAATTACAAATTATGGAAGGTTTATCAACCAGTTCTCGTCGAATATCATAAAATCGATGCGGCAATCCAAAAAGATTAACAAAAAAAAAAAAATATGTAGACAAAAAATGTCTATAATGTTCAAACAAATATATATATATATATATATATATATATATATATAGACGAACCAGACATGCAGGACACTGCTGGAGAAGCAGGGACGAGCTCATAAGTGATGTACTCCTATGGACCCCCCACATATGGCCGAGCAAAAGCAGGACGACCAGCTCGAACATACATACAGCAGCTATGTGAGGATACGGGATGTAGCCCTGAAGACCAGCCAGAGGCGATGAACGATAGGGAGAAGTGGCGAGAGAGAGTCAGGGATATCCGTGCTGGCAGCACGACATAATGATGATGATTATGATATATATGTGGATCACGTAGACATAAAGTGAATGGGGCTTAGATATATATGCTCTATCTCTGACATCGAGCACCCTTTTTTTAAAAAATATACCAGACTATATATATATATATCCTGTATTGATTTATTTTGAACTTTCTTATATAAGCTGATTCGTTTTATTTTTTGTTGTTAATCACCAATTCTATAAAGTAATAATTTGGTGAGGACAGGATAAGTTGTCGAAACCGGACCGTAAATCAGATTTCAGAGCACATTTTACGCATGTTTACCGTGAGAGGCAATATTCCTTTTTCCTTTCTTTTCTTTTCTTTTTTCGTCTCTGTTAAAGATGTAATAATTCGCTTATGGTCATATATGTCCCTGTGGTGTGCCTCAGCATTAAGTGAAGTGTGTATTTTTAAATCTCTTTTATTTTCTGCCTCAGATTTGAAAATGTTTTCACAATATACCTTTTCCCCATTGTTTACAGGCTATTTCTCTCATATTTTCCCTGAACTCTCCAAATTAATACTAAAGGAATCTTATATATGAAAAGACGTGAACAACAAACTATGAAACCAATTAGGATGTACATTAAAATAAATAAGCAAAATGAAGAGAAACCCCAATGAAAATGAATAAATAAATAGAATTTATGTATAAAAGAAAGTGACACGCTTCTCTCCTCTTGTCATGCGTATTTTGGCCAAAATAATTTCATACCTGATAAAGCTACATTCAAAATGAATCATGTCAATTTAATTTACCATATTGTCCTCCTTCTCTCTTTCTCTCTCTCTCTCTCTCTCTCACACACACACACACACACACACTTTCAGATGTTGCTGAACAGTAGCAGCAGACAAATCATCAACCTGGAGATGGATTCAGACAATGAATTTCATAATCAAATAAAAAAAAAATATAGCAAAACTAATAAAAAATGTGGAATGTAACAGTTAAAAAATAAAGCACACCCCTTTATACAGACATACATCCACATAAACACATCAATATATGTATATACACGAGGTGTGTCTGAAAAGTAACGGGACTGGTGTTACAAATAATTTATCACTGTTTCGAACAACACATTACAAAGTTTCCCCTTAAAAGTTATAGCCTTTAAGTATCATGCACTTTCTCATCCTTATCTGCCACGTTTCTATTCCATGTTGGAACGATTCTTCTGGGATGTCTCTCAGCTTCGTCGTTACGACTCTCTTAATGTCCTCTATGCTTTCAAAACAGGTTTCTTTGATAATCCTCTGAAGCTCGGGGAAAAGAAAAAAGTCATACGGAGTAAGATCAGGTGAATAGGGAAGTTTTTTTTTCCGTACGGCAATGTTTCTCTCCGCTTGAAACTGCCGGATGCTTATGGCGTTGTGAGCAGATGCATTGTCATAGTGAAGCAGCCTCAATTTCTCCTGCCACACCTCTTGCCTCTTCTGGCGGACTCAATGAAGCATTTGTCGTAGGATCTCCTTGTCTATTTGCTGATTGATCGTCAGACTCTATGGCAAGAACTTACGGTGAACAATGCTTCTCACATCGAAGAACGTGGTCTACATCCCTTTTATTTGGGGGTCTTGACTGTTTTGCTTTCTTCGGCCTTTGTGAAGTCAGAAACATCCACTGACTGCCCTGGCGCTTAGTTTTTCGGTCGGACTCAAAAATCCATGTCATATTACAATTGATGACTCTACAAAGCAATTCTGTTTCAGTTTGAAGACGTTCGATAATGTCCTAACAAATCTGTCGGCGGGTTTCCTTCTGTTCATCATTCAGCGGTCTTGGTAACATTTTGGCGTAAACTTTCCACGTACCAAAATCTTCCAAACATTTTCTTTTTCGTGTCCAGCTGACTTGTGATCATTCGAACTGTCAACCGACGATCGATACACACCACCTACATTACCTACTTGACACTGACCTCAGTCCTGTCTGTTGAAGGCCTCCCGCTCCAGCAGTCATCTTTCTCCTCCTTGCACTCCTCTTCGATCCTCTTGTGCCGCTAAAAAAGTATGTGTAAGACATAGTATTATCTACATGCACTTACTGAAGTTATTCAAGTGCATGCAACAGGGTTTTTCCAAATCAGATAAAAAAAATTCAGAGTCAATCGTTGATCGGTTTCCGTCGTTCATTCCTCTGTGCTCATTGCTGTACTATCTGAACAAGAGGGGTAAACAAAAGCAAAATGCAATGGTTGCAAAAATTTAAAATTACAGTTATATAGTTCCAAAATACCATGTTAGATATTTATAAAAGCCGCTTATCGGTCTTTCGCCTATCGCTCACACTGTACATCTTGTCTATTTACTTTTCAGTCTTCGGGCTGCGGATAAGTGTGTAAATGATTGAATAAAATTTTTATCTACAAATTTTGCAAATTTTATTACTTTAACTTGAGTGAAAAGTTTATTGAAAAAAAGAAGGTACAAAGTTTTTTCTTGTGAGAAAAGATACAATTTGTTATGGAAAATAAACTGATTTTCATACTAAAAAAAAGTGTCAATTTTTGTGCGAAAGTAGGCTCGAAAAGCTCTCATTTTTGTATTTGATTTTCTTTTTTATTTTGCATTTTTTCATTAATCGCTGCTTTACACGCTTTTTAAAAAAATTTCTTTAAAATTTCGCGGACGGCAATATTTGACCCGGCACGAAAAATTTGAAGGATCAAAACCCAAAATACATTAAAACTTTTTCCTTTCCTAGACAGTTAAAAATACACTTTTTAACCAATTAGAATTATAGATAAATCATCAACTTTTTTAAATCAAATTTTGAGAATAGTTGAATCTTATAAATAAACGAAGGAATAGATAAATCTTCAATAGATCAATAGATTCATTATGTAAATCTACTCAAAACTTTAGACCTTATTTCTTTTGAGTGAAAATCTAACATTTGTTCCTTCAAGGTGCATTTAATTTCAATATCAAATAATTATTTTAAATTGAACGAAAATATTTTGTTTATTTTAGATATGCTCATACTACCGTTACAATCTTCGCCTTTTTGACGCTTGAATTACCCACTGAGTCGATTTTCTTTCCATTATTTTTCCTTGACTTGCTGTTTTTCTGTTTATAATCAAATTAATCCTGGTGATATTTCTTTTACTGGCTTCTGCAATCAGTTTTCATTTACAGTTTTTTATATATTCTACGAGTCCTTGAATTATTTCACCAAGGAATTCCTAAATGTTGGTAAGTCTTCTTTCTTTTTATGCCCATGCTAAAGTTCTATCTCAATGACTACATACCAATAGAACCCCCCCCCAGCTTCCTTGCTAGAGTGGCATCTGATGAGTTACAGGTTTCAGGTTATGGCATTCAACCAGTGATAATTTGATCAGCCAATAGAACGTTTCCACCCAAGAATTCTTCGGATACAGGTCAAAGATATTCTCAGCGGGATATCAAGGCCTCTTCTTTATTAAGTGTCAAAATTATTTTAGTACTCAGTAGTGTCCCACATGTCTTAAGCAAGGATGAGCTCATAAGTGACGTTCTTCTATGGATCCTATACATGGACCTGCCAGTGTTAGCCGAGCTGCGAAGACTTATCTACATCAGCTCTCTGCTGACACTGGATGTAGCCTGGAAGACGTGCTGAAAGCGATGAACGATCGGCACAAATAGAGAGAGAGAGAGAAATTTCTACTACAGTGCGACTTGATGATGATGATGATGATGATGATGATGATGATGAACTTTGTCTTGATTGACCGATCAAAATTGATGTGGGAATTCGTTTGCCTTGTGTCATTGTTCGAAAAGTGAAACCATTTGACAGCTAGTAGGCTGCCGTAGAGGTGCGAGTTAGAGACGAAGGGAAATGGGCCTCATCAGCATTTTTAATTATAACGAATATTAAGGGAACTGACGACTACACAAAGCTAAGTAATAAGATATTATTCAGCATATTTTACTGTTGAACACAAAAAAAAAGAAGAAATAAAATGAACATGGTGCGACACAAGGTCAATTCTCAAGTGGAGTACCGTTAGATTCAAGTGAGAATATTCCTTCACTTAGACTTCTTGCCTAACCAATGCTAAAAAAACTAGCCTTCTCTACTATTTACACATTGCCGAGGGAGGGCGAAAACAGATGGAATGATAACTTTCCGAGAAGAATTAGAACAAAGTAAATCACAAACAGCTTCTTCCGTGGTTTGAACGCGAGTTGCCTTCCAACAAAGTAACCATTACGCTAACCCAGTGGTTTTCAAGATTTTTTTGCCACCACCCCCTTTACCGCCGGTCCAAAATGCCAGCACCCCACCTCTTCCAGCGAATGCCAGAACGACGGTAATGTTAAATGTCATAAGAATTGGTTGATTCTTCAATCACAAACAGTTTGAAGAGTATAAAAAACAATTTTAACAAATAAAATTGGTTAATATTTATTTTCAATCACAGACACCTTGAACTGAACATGAAATGAATTGTAAAACTGAACGAGTAATCATTAACAACTACCCTGCTTAATGAGATGGGTGGGCTTGGTGCATTGCAATCAAACAGTCATGAAGGTTTGTCAGGAGCAGTTTCAGATCACCATGCTCTGTTATGTTGAGTTTGTTTCTTTGTCTGGTGAGGAGCCTGGACACAACGCTGTATCCCCTCTCAACCAGGTAGGAAGTCGGAAAAGCAATGAAAAAGAACTTGATGTCTTTCAACAGGGTAGGGTAGCGTTTTGGGATCGCTGTTTGCATCCAAAAGGCTTGGTAAGAGGTTCTGAACTTTGGTTTCAGATCCTCGTCATTTTGCAAACTTACAAGTTCCTCTTCTCGATGGGTTGGCACCTCTGTGCTGGGTTCAGTAAACGGATCGATCACCAAACCAAGGATTTCAAGAGAAAATAGGTCGTTGAATCTGACTGACATATCCCTGTGGAGTTCCGCTAAATGAGCGCAGTACACGGCAATGTCATCGTCCTTCATTCCTGTTTTCTTCTCCAAGTCAGACAAACAAGGAAACTGACAGAATTCGCGGCATCCAAGGTTCCTGCTGTAGAGCTGTAATTTTGAGAGGAATGCCGCGAGGGCGGACTTGGCTTTGATTAATGAAGTCTCATCACCTTGCAGCTGCAAATTCACTTCATTGAATTTGGAAAACATTTCAGTGAGGTAAGCAATATCTTATTCGATTTCAGTTTGTCGTAAAGCTCAGGGTTGGATTCTTGAAAAAAATCCAGAACACTGTTAAACAGTGTATAAAACCTTTTTAAACAGTTACTTTTCGACAACCACCTAACTTCTGTATGGAGAAGCAGGCATTGAAAATCTTCGTCATTTTCAATACATAGCTGATGGAATAGTCGAGAATTGAGAGCATTCGCTTTGATTTTGTTGATTGCAGTAATAACAATCGATAAGGATTCATGTAGCTTCTCACTCAAATTCTTTGCTACTAAGTGTTGTCGATGGATCACAGTGAACTGTGAGGACTTTCGGAATAGCTTTTTCAAATAACTTAGAAATCCAATAAATCAAATAACTTAGAAATCCAATAAATCAAATAACTTAGAAATTCTCCTTTGGTATCTGTTTCCAGGAGACGTGCAAACAATAATTCTTGACACAGTGACCCACCCTTGATGAAGCGTACATATGCGAGAAGTAGCGATTCATTTCCCGGAAGAGTGGATTCGACCAATTGCAAACTGAACTCAGTTGTCATCAACATCTTATTGAGGGTCTCTTCGACGTTTTCAGTCATTTTGTCTACTCTTCGTTGAACTGAGTTGTCACTGAGAGGAATCGATTTTATGACTTGTTCAGGAGATTTGTGCAAGACTGTTTTAATAACCTCTTTAACTGCAGGCAGAATCAGAATCACAGAGTATTGCCAACACCTCTTTTTCGATGCTCCTGGGGTTGCCATGTATGTATGCTGCCCTCGCCAAATATTAATAAACATCTTGCTTAGACAGCCAGAATAAACTCGGACTCACGCATAAAGGAACACTAACTAATTCCAAAATTATGAAAGAGAAATTTATTCCAACGTGAGACAGGCAAATTTCTGAAAGAAAAAATAAAGAAGTTTTCACGGTGACGAAAGGGAAGAAATAAGTAGAAATTTCAGGGAAGAAAGAGAAAGGCAAAGAAGAAAGAGAGGAAGGAAGGGAAAGTAAGGCGACAGTAACAAGTAGAATTTTAGTTTACTACTAAGTAATAAAGCGGGTAAAAGTGAGACAAGTAGCATGGCAAATAGGAATAATATTCCGATAATATTTAAATTGAAGGCAACAAGTAGGAAGTAAGGTAAGGCAAATGAAACATACCAGAGTCATGTTGAAGGGGTGACTGAAGCGAGAAGGAAAGAACGCGTGTTGTCGGGAAGAAAAATGTCTGGTGGAATGGTTGAAAGTCCCGCCGAGAAAAATAAGTCTCGTAGCTTTCGTGATGCCGAGAGTTTGGGATTAATTAATAAAGAGAGGATAAACTCCCAAGAGCAGAGCTTAAGGCAACCCGAAAGAGAAATTAAGAAGGGGAGAAGAAATGAGAAATAAAAATACCGGAGTTAAAAAGAGGCAGAAAGTTTAACGTCGCAGCGAGAAAACGGGAAGTAAACGAACGGGAAAGCGGTGACCAGGGAAAAAGTGTCCCTTACGAAGAGAGTTCTGGATACAGACGTGACACGTACGTCTAGCTGCAGTGACTGGGGGATGCTTAATTAAATCGCCCCGTTTTTCTGGCCTTTCTACCAACACCAACGTCACATTTTACTGTAATAACTCCAACGCCCCCTTCACAATTTCAACGCCCCCATTCGACTGTTTACTCGCCAGCGCCCCTCTGAAAGTTCCTATCGTCCCCCGGGGGGCGGTACTGCTCACTTTGAAAACCCCTACGCTAACCTCACGTCCAGATTAAACTAACATAAGTATGGTTGCGTGGAGGACAAGTGAAGGAAGAAACAGTTTCATATTAATAGCAATTCAGATCAAGTGTAATAGAACAAACGATACGGAAATAAATAAATAAATAAATAAAATAAAAAATGAAAATATAAAAAGAAGAAAAAATAAACGAAAAACGTGTTCTAATTGGGCCATAAAACTACGAAAGCAACCAAAAATATTCGTTGTGCGAAAGGTGAACGCACAGTTGTTCACAGTTGAGTAACCAGATAGTTGAAGCCATTTGCTCGGGTTTCAAGAGCCTTAGCGATCAAGCAAAATCAGATAGACTTAAAAATGTATATTCTAAAGCCGTGCACCAAGTAGCACTCGGTGAGTGTCAGGCGAGCTCGACATCTCACAGCCCTGTGTGATTCGTCACCTTTAACAACCTCGGAAAAAGCATATAGGGGTACTGGATTGTTCCGCACGTTATCAAAATAACTGTAAGTAAACAAAAACCATACTTATACTAAACTGAATTGTTTGAATTAGAACTGTTTAACTAAACTGAATAGCTTGAAATAGAAATGTTTTTAACAATTAAACTGTGTACTTATGCTAAACTGAATTGTTTGAAATAGAACAGTTTATTTGTATAAAAACGGATTTGGCATTAAATAACTTACAAAAGTTGATATGCCATAAAACCCAAACAAACAAACGAGCAAACAAAACTAAATTTGTTATTTTTATTTTTTGATTATTTCATTTTTTGTGCTCATGATCTTCCTCAGCAGATTAATTATGACAAGATTCGTCTCTGCTTCTACTCTTTATAGTTTTGAAAGGGATGTGATTCTTTTTAATTCCTAGATTTGTGTCTGTGAATGTAGTGTTGGAGTCAAAAAAATCTTCACTGTAAAGTTTAAAAGCAGAGACAACCCTAGTCACTATAAGACTGCCGAGGAACATAAAATCTGAAACAAGTGTAGAGCACAAATACATGAAATAATAAAACCTAAAATACCAAATTCAGATTCGGTTTGGTTTTAAGGCATATCAACCATAGTAGGTTATTTAATGCCAAATCTGTTTTTATACAAGTAAACAGTTCTATTTAGTACAATTCAGGTTACAAAAGTCACTTGATCCCTTCGTTTGAAAAAAAAAGCTTGACTGATTATACAGAGGAAAACCTGTTTTTCATCGGAAACTTTTGATCACACCTACACTATATATATATATATATAAGTGATGAAGTGGGACTTGGGAACCAGGGCATGCAGTCCGGGCCAGAGTGGACCTGGAAGCAATGACAATAAAGGGGTATTCAGCATTCCCCAAATTTTACAGCTTTACTGGAGCCACACCATCAGTTTGTTTGTCATAACAGGATACTCGTTGGGGGAGTCTTATCTCTCTGCATAGATGAATTCAGTGTATTCTGCAACTCCAGCCTACTTGGCCATAAGTCATTTTAAAATGTAAAAGTTCTATTTCAAGCAATTCAGTTTAACATAAAGTAGACAGTTTTTTTGTTTACATTGAGTTAAATCTAAAAACAGTCCTATTTGAAATAATTTAGTTGAGCATAAGTACACAGATTAGTTCTATTTGACCCATTGATAGAACTCTTATCAGGTGCTCCCACTACGAGTCAGAGTGAATCTAGGAGCAATGGCAACAAAGGGGTACTCCGCATTCCCCAAAGCTCCAGCATTACTGGAGCGTCAATATCAGATTAATGTCATAACCAAGACATTCATTGGGGGAGTCTTACACCTCTACAAAGATGCAGTTGGTGTATACTGCAGCCCCAGTCGACTGGGCCACAATTTCAGATTCATTTGCAGTTCTATTTATTTTAAGATATTTACTTTTCCTCACTGAACCAACAACAATATATATATATATATATATATATATATATATATATATATATATATATATATATATGTGTGTGTGTGTGTGTGTATCACGGTAATATTTTTGGGCATACTTGCTCAAATCAACTGTATGAAGTAGGCACGGATTGTCAAGGAAAATATGTTCAGACACGGTGTTTACCTAAAATTGGTTGTTAAACTTAACGGAAGAACAAAACATGATCTGCTATATTTAGCTTGACCTAGAAGGTGAACGACGGAAGACTTGATGTCAAACACTTTTGTAAACAGTGAAGTGACAAAATAGTAAATGACCTAGGCACGTCACCAAGTCAAAATAGACGTCAGTTTTCACATGTACACAAAAACAAAAAGAAATCATTCAGAGACGAGATCGTATCATCATCATCATCAAGATGAATTTCCTTGACTCTGTCTTTATAAGTCCTCTACATGGTGTCCATTGTCCGTACAGAGCTGGTTATGTTTTTGCAGGTCAGTAAACACTGGTATGTTCATATGTGGGATTCCATAGGAGATGGTTGCCGATGAATTCATTCATTATTTCGCCAGCAGTGCTTAACATGTCTTGCACGTCTTTCATGAATCTTTTATCATATGAGAAATGGCTGCGCAGCTGTTCTTTTATAGAATGCTACTTCCTGGCACGCATCATTCTTGTGTAGTTCCTATTTAGCTTTTTTCTCCAAACATTTCGTTTAAAAGATTCAATCAAACAATAGTACTAATGCGGAGGCGTTCGTGGTGTAATGGACACAGCGACGCGAGTTCAAAACCTGAACGAGACTGCTGGCATTTCCTATATGGGAAAGATATGAATCCGATTGTTCTCGCTCCATTTAAAGGTTATTAGTTGGGCAGATGGAGCTCTTCAATTCTAGTATGGCAACCAGTCTATGAGAAGGAAAATACTGAATTCCGACATGTTAAGCTCCGCTTAAAAATAATCTAGTGTCGCATACTACTCATGCGGAGGCGTTGAGTAAATACATAAAAAAACTACTGAGAAAGCTATAGCATGGAAGAATTCCAATGTTATTCTATTAGAAAGATCCGATATACACATGGTTGATAGCCTAACAATAGGGATCCATGCTTTGCCTATGAGTCTGCTGTCATCGCAGTCAGTTGATAAGACCGAAGTATATAAACTCTTCCACTAATTTCAGATTTTTGCCATTTAATACCGCTTTCTTGATTAAAACGCGTGAACTGTGTTTTATCTGAGTTTACGTAGAGACCAATATCTCGTACTGCCTGCTCCAGGCTATGCTGCAGAGATTCGGCTTGAGCAGGTACATTTGCAAGAAGCGGTAGATCATCCACGCCGTCTGCATCAGTAATAGTTTGGGCGGGATACCACTTGTTTCATTTGGTGGGAAGTCAAGATCAGCAAACAGATTGTTAATACTTTAGTAAGTTCTACTCTCACTGAGTACTCCAACTACTGTGATCTTGTACGAGGCTGTTTGTGTTTCATTTCATGCTTATGCTCTTGAGAAAGGCGTGAATACATTTGTTCTCCTCCAGCAATGGGTGAATAGTTTGGAAGACAAGGTTCTTTAACCTCGATTCGGTGACTAGTCAAGTTAAATGAAAACTTTTGAATTTAAACTAATTTTACTCCACTTAAAATGATCTCGTGTCATATCATGATTGTAGCAAAGGCGTTGGATTAATACATACCGTATATAATCGAGTGATAAATGTAATGGTCGACCCTTAATTTTTCGCCACAAAACAGGTGTTTTCATCATATGTTGGGTATAAGAAACGATCCCCTAACATTCGGCTATGCTAATCTACAAAAATACTTCTCCAACATTCACTGATATAAAGAGACATCATTCAAACTCTTACTTATACTTTCCAAACTACTTTAATACATTTAAAATCAACACGATACCGTGAATAAAGAATGTCGTCTAGACTTTGATGTAGCCTACTGTGTTTACTGGGATATTCTAAACATACTAAAATCCTGCCACTGGTACAGAATTGTATAAATAATATAATAATTGCGTGATTGATTAAGTGTGCTCGGGAGGCAATATTTTTTTTTTGATAACATCACACGATAGTTAAGATAATGAAGGTTTTTTGTAACTTTGTTTACGATTAATAATATTTCTACATATCATATGCACAGATTTTATAAATAGAAAGCAATATCAAGTAAGAACTTTATAATTTTAATAGTCTTTGTTTAGGTATAAACTTTGCGGGGACACTTTGGATTGAAGATATGGTCAGGTCAAGTGTAGAAAAAAGCTTCAACGTTTCAAAATATATATTTCGTGTAATGAACGCTCCCGTGTTTTGAAGTAATAAATGTCTTAAAAAGTCAATAATTATACGAGTATATATAACTCTTAAAATATTCAGATAAACGTGCGTATGATACAAAACGAAGAGCTTTCTAAATATTTTTTTCTTTTTTAGATAATTGCAAGAGATAGAGTACCCAGGTGTTTTCAAAGAAATTCAGACGAAAACACTGTTGTAAATGTTGTTTGTTGTGCTTGTAATTTAAGGTGTCAGCCAATTTAAGGAACACATGAAAAAAATCTCGAACCAACGGTGGGGTATATTGGGGTAGATGGGGAGAGACACGTGCAAATAGTAACTAAAAGATTTTTTTAAATTTTCATTGCATCGCAAATAATATATAGGTAGAAAAAAGTTAAGTTCTACATGAAGACAATATATACAGATCAAACCTATGTCTTGTAATGCAGATTTTCAAGGTTAACTTTTCCTCGTCATTTGGAAGATTGATACAACACAGCTCTACCCATTTAGCCACTTGTCTAGAGGAAATCCGGCTCAGTAAATAAGAAAAGATTTAAGTCATAAATCTATAGTTTTAACTATCCTACAATATTCTTAGAAAAAAAGATGCTTGATATTTTTTGCCAGTAATGATAATTCGATCTGAGGTGAAAACGAGTTTCTAAATTTTCCTAATTGTAAAAATCGCATAAAATCTAGTTCGCTTACATTTGGCACTGTGTCACGATGATTTATCATATATCAAGCGTTTACAAAAGTCACTTGACCCCTACGTTTGAAAAAAAAAGCTTGACTGAGTATATAGAGGAAAACCTGTTTTTCATCGGAAACTTTTGATCACACCTACACACACACACACACATATATATATATATATATATAAAGTAGTGAAGGGGGACTTTGGGAACCAGGGCATGCAGTCCATTATGCTGGCTAACTGCCGAGTTTGAGAGGGAAAAAGATAGCCTTACTCAGAGCTCTCAGAAAATTTTTGCTGCCCCCCCTCCATCAGTGAATATGATGTGAACTAATTTTGATATGAGAAAATCTACTTCTACTAACAGGCTCCTCTTCTGTCTTGATAATTCTCTTCATTGGACTTAATGTCCTCCGCGCCATTAGTAAAAGCCTGGTAACGATGATGACTGCCATTATTTGCGAGAGAAAATAATAAAATCTACAAACATTGAGTTACAAAAATTGATTTGTAAATCAATTCAACTCTTTTGGAAAATTAATCGATCACTTTTGTTGTCGAAATCTATCAGCACCATGCGCTACCATTTTTGTGATGTATATATCTCGCTGAGTAGATGTTAACTCGCTTATAGCATTAACTAGACGCCGGTTGATATTGGGTAATTGCTTTTATGTGTGCATGTAATTTAAATACGATACTATACCTCCTGGAGCCTGGGAGTTTGTTTGGCCTTGGTTGCTCTTTTGCTTCTTCTGATTATTATTGGGAACCTGCGTTGTTTTTCTTCGTGTCTTTCTAGTTTTCTTCTGATGAATGATCAAGGTCAAAGTTCATTTTCTTTGTCAGTCTCTTTTAGCGGTTCATTATCACTTTTTCCATTTTTTTCATTATCACTTTTTTGGTAAATAGGATTATCACTTTTTCCATACTCTGCTCTGTTTCACTGTCAAAATCATAGGCCTCCTCCAGTTCTTCATTCCTGAATTCTTCTTCCTTTTCAACATCTTCCGGTTTAATTCTGGATCTTAACTAATCCACATGGGCCATTACGTGTTGTCCATTTTCTCTAATATCATTGTCTTATGCCCTTTTTGTAATAGGAATTTTGCTTTTTCTCCATTTGATTCTTTATCTTTTCTTTACCAATTTTGTTGAAAATGACATGGTGATGGGATCCCAGATTTGATTTCCCATAAATGCAGAAAGACTTTGTTTTTTCCGGCATGATGAAAAATATACCGTTCAACTTTATTTTTTCTCTGGTCTTGGTGGGTGTATTAAGTGCAGATACTTCGGTATTTTCTGTTGGAGGGTCTGTACCTTCTACACTTTCAAGTCTTCTTTTATAATTGCATACCACCTGAAAATGATTTTTCTTTTTGCAGTTTGAACATCTTTTTCCAAGGGCTGGCCATTTATTTTTATTTCTCTCATGTTCCATTTGATTACGAATTTGATCGTGAGTTCGGTCCCAAGATAATCTTTTTATTGGTTGAACTCTTAAATCAATTCTAGTTGTAAAAATTGTGTGCGTGCTTCTGAATTCATGTAACCTTTCAAGTATTTTGTTGGTTGGTTGGTTGGTTGGTTGGATTTATGGCATATCAACCTTTGTAGGTTATTTAGTGCCAAATACACTTTTATATAAAAAATCAGTTCTATTTAAAATAAATCAACCCAACACATATATACAGTTTAATTGTTAAAAACATTTCTATTTCAAGCTTTTCAGTTTCGTCAGACAGTTCTAATTCAAACAATTCAGATTAGTATAAGTATAGATTTTATTTATACACAGTTAAATGTCAAAACTGTTCTATATTAAACAATTCAGTCCAGCTTAACCACAATTTCAATGTCAAAAACAGTTTGATTTCAACAATTCAGTTTAGCATAAGTACGAAGTTTAAATCTAAATAAATAGTTTAATTGCCAAAAATATTTATATTTCAAGCTATTCAGTTAAGTCAAACAGTTCTACTTCAAACAATTCAGTTTAGCATAAGTACGGAGATTAGTTCTATTTAGCCCATAAATAGGGCCCTATTAGGTGCTACCATTCCCGGGCAGAGTGAACATGGGAGCGATGGCAATGAAGTTGTGCTCCACATTCTTCAAACTCCAGTATCACTGGAACCTCACCATCAGATTGTTTTGTGTTATATCTAGGATATTCGTTGGGGAGTCTTACCCCTCAGTTGAGATGCAGTCTGTGAATTCTAAAGCCCCAGCCGACAAGGCAATCAAGTATTTTGGGTTTGTGCGATCTATCCTGCATGCCTTCTATTAATATGAGAAAGATTAATTCATCCTCGGTCTTTTATTCCTACTTTTTCAAATTCGCAATACTTAGATGCCTCTTTTAATCATGTGCACATATCGTTAAGGTACAGTCTAGTTTTTATGAATTTAGTTTTGTTAGTGACAAGTCTTTTTTGCTGTATGTTTTTAAAAATCTCTTCATAAGTTAATTCTTCTAATTGTCTTGAGTCAGTCATTGTCGATATTTTCTTCACAGTTTCAAGGCCTATCAAAACCATAAATAGGTATGTAATTTCACTTTCTCCTTTGCTTGCTTTTTCGTCTTCTAATTTCTCAAACCTTGCCATCACTGCGAAATAGCTGATCCATGTTTCTACATGTTCCAGTTCGTCCAGCGAGGTAAAGGCTTTGAGTGGTGACGTCATTGTTATGATGTGTATATCTCGCAGTTGATTGGCTAAAAGCATAAGTCAGACGCCGGTG
The DNA here is from genome assembly GCA_963585895.1 of Sepioteuthis lessoniana. Lineage (NCBI taxonomy): Eukaryota > Metazoa > Mollusca > Cephalopoda > Myopsida > Loliginidae > Sepioteuthis > Sepioteuthis lessoniana. Next base: position 50,105,740 of record OY757935.1, on the reverse strand, counting down.
ACTGTTTTTATGGATGAATTTAATTTATATACCATACTACAATCTTCATGAAAACGTCTTTATTTATGGGTTTGGTTTGGTTTGGTTTGTTGAGTTTTATGGCATATCAACCTTTGTAGGTTATTTAACGCCATTTTTATGTAAATAATTAGTTCTATTTAAAACAATTCAGCTTAGCATGAGTACACGATTTAATTGTCAAAAACATTTCTATTTCAAACTATTCAAGCAGTTATATATAACAATTCAGTTTAGTGTAAGTACAGTTTCAATGTCAAAAATAGTTCAATTTAAAACAATTTAGTTTAGTAAAAGCATGCAGTTTAAATGTCATCATCATCATCATCATGTCGTGCTGGTAGCACGGATATCCCTGACCCTCTCTCGCCACTTCTCCCTATCGTTCACCGCCTCTGGCAGGTCTTCTGGACTACATCCCGTATCCTCACATAGTTGCTGAATGTATGTTCGTGCTGGTCGTCCTGCTTTTGCTCGGCCATGTGTGGGGGTCCATAAGAGTACATCACTTATGAGTTCGTCCCTGCTTCTCCAACAGTGTCCTGCATGTCTGGTTCGTCTAACTTGAATAAAGTACAGTTTAATTGTAAAAAACATTTCTATTTCGAGCTATTCAGTTTAGTCAAGCAATTCTACTTCAGCTAATTCAGTTTAGTAAAAGTACAGATTTTGTTTACACACAGTTACATGTCAGAACAGTTCTATGTTAAACAATTTAGTTTAGTGTAGATACAGTTCCAATGTCAAAAAACAGTTCTATTTGAAATAATTCAGTTGAGCACAAGCGCGCAGTTCAAATGTAAGCACGGTTCAATTGCCAAAAACATTTCTATTTCAAGATATTCAGTTTAGCATAAGTATGCCGTTAGTTCTATTTAACCCATAGATAGGGCCCTATTAGGTACTACCACGCCGGGCCAGAGTTGACCTGGGAGCAATGGCAATGAAGGGGTACTCTGCATTCCCCAAAGCTCCAGCATTGCTGGAACCTCACCATCAGATTGTTTAGTGTCATATCAGGACACTCGTTGGGGGGGGGTCTTACCCCTCTGCAGAGGTGTAGTTAATGTATTCTTCAGTCCCAGCCGAATAGGCAAATTATTTATGTGAGTGAAATCCAAATTACTTAATCACTCTTCACTTTGGGAACACCTTTTAAAACAATTTACCCGCTTTTGTGAAGATGATCTCTCACTGTAAGCAGATGTGACAGGTATTTTCAAAATCAGACTTATAAATTTGATTATTTCTGCTAGATCTTGGTTTAATTCAAGTTACCCTAATATCTCTGCGATTTCTTGGATGTTTGACGCTTACTTTGCCAAAACTACAACATAAACTAATTTCAGCTCGCATTTCAATGCATTCAATTCCAGTATACTTTTATATACATTCAAAGTTGAAAACGGTTTCATCGAATTTTTTTCGTAAACCTGAAAATGCTTTGGATTTAACAATTCAACGAATCTGAACTCCCTCATTTATAACTTAGCTCAACATGAACAATGAACATGAACATGAACATGAACAATAACTTCATGTAAAATTTTGTTTTGAACCAAATAATACAAAATTTTCGTCGAAATCTGTCTGACTTTAAGACCTTTCAATAGGCAAGTCTTTCATTTCTGTCGCACCAGGTTACTTCAGTAGAGATTGTCTGTTGAAAAGCAAGCAAAATTCATCATCATCATGTCGTGCCGCCAGCACGGATATCCTTGACCATCTCTCGCCGCTTCTCCCTATCATTCATCGCCTCCGGCAGGTCTTCTGGGTTACATCCTGTGTCCTCACATAGCTACTGTACGTAAGTTCGGGCTGGTCGTCCTGCTTTTGCTTGGCCATATGTGGGGGTCCATAGTAGTACGTCACTTACGAGCTCGTCCTTGCTTCTCCAGCAGTGTCCAGCGTGTCTGGCTCGTCTAACCTGTATAGTTTTCGTGATGAGAGGCAAGTGGCCGTACAGTTGGCGTCTCGTGGGGTGTTGTCGCCAGGACTTGTTCAATATTGCTCTCAACATTCTTGTGTAGTTGCCGTCAAGTTTCTTCTCCAGCCGTTTGGTTAGCGTCCATGTAGTGCATCCATATAGCAGTATCGATACAACCGCTGCCTGGAAGAAACTGCGCTTCATTTCATCGGTCAGGTCTGATTTCCATATGATTGAGAGCCTATCTATAGCCGTCCATGCTTTCGTTAGTCGTGTGTCGATGTCGTTTTCTGTTGATGAGACGCTACTTCCTAGGTAGGTGAATTTGTCCACTAGCATCAGAGAGGCTCCGTCTAGTGTGGTAATGTTGCCCGTTTGGTTGTAACACATATATTCAGTTTTGTGCGCATTGACATGGAGGCCAATGCCTGCTGCAGCTCGTTCCAAACTATGCAGTAATGTCTCTGCTTGATTTGGCGTATTCGCCAGTAACGCTAAGTCATCAGCGTAGTCGGCGTCTGGGATTGTTTTTGCGGGGTACCTTTTGTTTCTTTTCTTAGTCAGCTCGAAGCCATTTCCTCTGATTTTGTCGATCGAAGTTCTAAGCACGTAGTGTAGACAGATGATAAAGAGGTATGGGGCTAGTGTGTCTCCTTGTAGTACTCCTGCAACAATGTCGAAGTATTCCGTGTCTCCATCTGGTGAATGTACTTTCACTTTTGTGTTTCTGTAGAGGATCATTATTGCTGCTACGGTTTCTTTTGGTAGGCCGTATGCTAGTAGGATTAGTTCCATTTTCCCTCTGTGGATGGAATCGAAGGCCTTGGTAAAGTCGACAAATAGTAATGTCGCCTGAAGGTTTTTTGCCCGAACGCCTTCTTGGATTCTACGGATGGTCAATATTCGTGAGGTTGTGGATCTATTTCTCTGGAAGCCATTTTGGTTTTTCCTAAGGATGTTGTCTATTTTGGGTTCTATGCGGTTTCGTAGTAGGGCATTGTAGATTTTGGCTGCTATTGGTGTAAGTGTTATCCCTCGGCAGTTCTTGGCTCATCCGAGGTCGCCTTTTTTAGGGAAAGGAAGGATGCATCCCTTCATCCATCTTTCTATCTTATTTTGACAATAGACAGCGTTGCATTGCCGGAGCAGTATATCGTCGAATTGTCTAGTCTTCCACACTTCTGGGGGGATCTCGTCTAGCCCTGCAGCTTTCCTATTTTTAATTTTTTAAGAACCGAGTCGAGTTCTTCTTTGGTGAAAGGTCCTAGTTTAATGTCTAATTGCTTACTGATAATTCTAGTGATCGGTTCATCCGTTATTTTCGGCGGGCTTCCTAGTAGATTTTTGAAATGCTGTCCCCACAGTTTTACTCTTTCTTGTTGGCTTGCAGCTTTCAATTTTGCTTTGGCTGTGCTCTTCCTTCTACTTACTTCGTTTATTGTTTGCCAGGCTATCCTGGATTGTCTATCTTCCATCGAGTCTCTAATCTTATCTATCTGATTTTGTATGTATTCTACCTGTTCTTTTAGATATATTCCTGCTAATTGATATCGTGCCTTTTCTAGTTTTCGGGCATTTGTGTTTGTTGGGTTCTTCCGATAGCTTTTGGAGGCAGTTTTCACGAGTGCGCGTTTTTCTCTAACCTCTGACGTTTCCCAAGGGACTCTATATTTAGTTCTAGGTTTTCTTGGGATACACTTTGATGCCGCGTGACTTGATCCCTGTGACCTCCACTTTATTGTTCTTTCCAACTTTTTCATGCACTCAGCTTGAAGGGAATAATAAAACAAGGAAGACTAAAGCCTCGGTGTTTTTTTTTACCATGGCGAAAACACAAGCAAGCATATTTTTGCTTTTCTGTAATTGTGTCTCTTTCTCTGATCCAGTCTTATGTTCTGTCTTTTTATGCTCCCAGCTCAAAAGAATTAGAGAAGCTACTAAATTCACTGATTTTAATTGTATTTTTTTCTTTCTAAACCAATAGGCATTTTCTCTATTTACACTCCTAAAATAATATCGCTTGTAACAATTATCCTCAGAAATGAAAAAATAGGAAATACAAAAATAAATATATAAATGAATAAATGCAAGCACTTAAAGGAGAGGGAAAATTATCAAAGATCAATTTCATATTTCATAAAATTATCTATCCTGAAAAAATGTATGGCATGCAGTGCATGCGTTGCATACATGTACCCTTCGCCCCTGATATATATATATATATATATATATATATATATGTGTGTGTGTGTGTGTGAGCGAGAGTGTGTGTGTGTGTGAGTGTGCGTTTGTGTGTGAGTGTGTGTGTGTGTGTGTGTGTTAGGCGTGTTAAAATTATTATGTTTCGCGTGTGTGTCTTCGACGTCTGTTGTGTTTGCGATTGCACCTACAATATATATATATATATATATATATATATATATAGTTGTTTTGAAAATGATAAAATCGCCCACTCTCTCTAAAAGGCTTAATATGAACAAGACTTTAAAGAAAGACGGGCAAACTGATTTAAATAGAATTACAACACTGAGAAGAATAATGTCGATTTTGGCCTTGGTACAGTGTGTACGTTGGTTTGTGTACTGTTGATAAAACTCTTATCTTAGAACCTGTGTTCATATTGATCATTTACCAACTTATTAAATGACTATTCAATACTGAAGCACATATTCTTTGTGCTTTTTTACCATCAGTACACATAAAATCATACATCTGTCTGAATGTATTTCTTCTGGTTATGCTTTTCTTTTGAAAGAATTTTGAGTCTCCTCCCACCAACGCTAGTGCACCCTCAGTTCCATTTCATCCCCACCCATTATCTGAGAACTACCAAATGAATGACAACTCAGTATTTTCTTAAGAAAGCTACAATTATTTGAACTCTTCCAAAACCTGCATTCTTCCATTTATCGCGCTTTCCCTGATGCTCATCCCCAGTGCAACTCATTCTGACTTCCGCTTGGTTTATGGAGATCACATGTCACGAGAAAGCTAATCAGCAGCAGTTCAAATTCACAGCTAAAAGACCTTGGGTGGCGTTCGTGATTGATCACAAAGTATCAAAAACGTTCAGTTCTTCGTTAAAAGCTATCGTTGTTTGCAGCTGAAAAAAAGGTGAGAAACATTTATTATTTAAAACGATTTGAAAGTGGTTCTTGCCTGATAGTATCCCTTGATTTTCTTTTGGTTTCTTTATTTAATGGCATTTCAGCTTGCGTGGATTATTTAATGCCAAAGCCGGCCTTGTAGAAGAACAGTTGTTGTAGTAGTAGTATTTAACCCATATCTGGGGTTATAAGAAAGTTCAACCTTTCCCAAGAGTCTTAGTCCGAAAGAGAACGTAATTCTATGACTGGAGTTCGAACTCATTTACCATGATGTTGTAGTCAAGTGCGTTATCCACTGCGCCACGAGAACTGCCCTCTCGTTTTCGCTTTGATTTTGCCATCAGTGTTCTAACATACAAGATACTAGGTTTTAGAATACAGATTTTCAAGGACTATCTTTTTCTAAGATTGATTATGTCTCACCCTTTCGGTTGAAATAGGTTGTATGTGATGTCGGCATTTAAAGAGAGAAAAGGTCAGACAAAAAACAAACAAACAAACAAAAAATAAACAACAAACAAAACACACACACACACACACACACACACACACACACACACACACACACACACACACAAAACAAACCCAGACAAAAAATGATTTGATAATATTCAAACTGCTCAACTCTGGACAGAACTTCTGGTTTCGATCCTTAGTTGGATTCAGAAATGCATAGTCAACAGCAACTCTGATAAAACTGAAATATATATGGCAATATCTGTTTATATTTCTGAGATAGGGTGTTGTTGTTATTATTCACAACATATTGTACACACAACGTTTCGGCCGTTATACTCTTCTACCTTCTTTAGGTGCTTTTCATTGTATTCGGTAACATTACGGGAATTTTAAACCACTCCAGTTATTCAAATAAATGGTTATTCATTTGGCAAGACATAATCATCTCCATAATATTCAAAATCAAATTCATGTTCACATTTGATATATCAATGAATTCATACGCTTAACAATCCTGGATACTCTCTCTTTCTCTTTTCTCTCACAGACCCAGACACACACAAACACACATACACATTGTAAAATAGTGGGGTACTGTCGCAGAATCTTGCAACAGATATGTGGCTTCGAGGTCAAACACCTGCAGAAGTGATAAATGATCATTCCGTTCCGGTGAAGAGACGTGCAACAAAGATGAGGAAATTCTTTATTAGAGAGCTGTACTCTGATTGGGTGAGAGATATCACATGAAACAGGGTATGGGATTTTGTTAGATCCTAACAATCAATCGGGAACCAGACTCGAAGCGAAGCAGTTGTGTAAATGTGTCTTAGAATTCAGATACCCTAAAAGGGGATCTAAATCGCATGGAGCTACAATGAAATGACTTTTTAAAATAATTTCTTCTTTTTCTGAAATGACAGTTAGGACCTTATCCATAAAAAGCGTGCTAGCTCTTTTAGAAAACATCGCAATAAACGTGTGGATTTAAAATCTAAAACATGTTTGTCAACTTATTTCCATTACCCAAAAATAGGTTCTCTCCACTTTAGTCTAGGATCAGGCGACAACCTTTTGATTCTTCAGAAAATATAAAGCGTGTGTGTGTGCACTGTGTGTTCATACATAAACATGAGGGTCGTTCAAAACGTTCTAAGCTTTAGCCAGAAAGAACAATTATAGCAAAGCATTTTTAACTGAGATCTTGGTGACGAACAAGCTGTCTGAGGAATGGGTCCCAGAATGCTGATGCCAGATTACAAGCTGAAAGGGATTAACATTTTCAGATCTCTTCTAACTCCAAGTCATTTTAAATAAAGTTAAGAACTTTTTGGACGATTCTCGAATATTTTCGGGTACCAAGTTTGGCGTTGTGCTATAACCATGAAATGATTCATGCAGAACAAACTGTGTGCATTTAAATAAGATATGTCTCCATGGAATTGATCCTCATTGAACCACTCTCTGATTGGTTTAAAAGGAAACAAAAATAATTAGTCGGAATATATTTGTCTTTACCAAAGTTTTCAACCCACAGGGACGCTACTTCCACAGATATTTTGATGAGAATGATAAACGCTATTTCCTCGTTCCTCGATTCTGCATATTTCCCCTTCACCCTCCCCCAAGAATTGCCACATTCATACTTACCCACATAATGTCTGCTCTCATCCATACTATTTGATGTAAGCATCTTTCATCTTTCGAAATCTCTTATCTGCCGGTCAGGTGTGATTTGGTCATCCAAATCTCATTAGCAGAAAAACTAGATTACATCCTCGTTTTGCATGTGAGGAGCTCTCTCTTTCTTTCTCTCTCTTTCTCTCTCTCTCTTTCTCCTACTGACTGATCGTCCGTACTCACGGACTAGATGTCCAGTCCAATAATCACCTTAATGGTCGGATACAATGTCCGGTCGTTTGGTTGTATTCATATATGTCCAAATTGGGGAATTTTATTCATTGGACGTGCCTGGGCGCGTTGTATTGCGTTTTGCATTAAGTCAGAATTTGGTGTGAAATGGTTCTTGGATTTCATGGCTGAATGGAAGTGGGGTAAGTTGTTTAAGAGTAGTCAGCAGTTCGATAATGGCTAGTGTCTGGAACGTGGTTTGATTATAAGTAAGGGAATTGCTTCGTTCCTCGAATGCTGCTTAGAGACAAAAACATTCAGAAAAGTGCGATGGAGAAACAAACCCACTGACTTTAACAAACAGAGAGTATATATATATATATATATATATATATATATATATGTGTGTGTGTGTGTGTGTGTGTGTGTGTATACTAGCTGAAATATCCGTTTACATAAGTTAAGAGGTCAAGACAACTATTGGTCAAAATAACAATAAAACAATTCCTCAGGACTAATGGTGGGTCATGAGTTTTTGTAAGCGTCCGATTATAGAAAATTTGGATATACAGGATGTTTTAGAAAAAGTGATATCATTTCGTAATCTAATAACTTGACCAATTCTCTTTCAAATGATCGCAAATTTTAACAGCATCTGTAGAGATTCAAAATTCTATGTTTTAGGTTTAAACGCCTTTCCTTTTCCAGCGAATGGCATTTCTATACCAAAGAAGAAAAAAACATGCAACATTCAGCAGAGAAATTAAAGTTCTTTTTAGACACACTGTTAGAATTTGAGATAATTTGAACGAGAATCAGTCGAGTTATTAGATTACAAATTCCTACCATTAACCCCCCCTATATATATTCCTGAAAAATCTCGAATTTCTTTTTTTGAAAAATCCATTTCCATGCGCAAGATATGACACAAGGTCATTTAAACAGGTTTGAATCCAGAGTTTTCTTTCTCCTAGGCTGGTTGCTTTAACAAGGAACCGACTCTACAATCAGCTGGAGAAAAGACAGATTCATTCCTTTCCTGATGGCATTAGAACGAAGTGAAAACCAAACAGCGTCATTCAAGATTAATACTCGGGCTATTGATTCTACTTTCTAGAGCGATAACCGATACGCTAATTATGCCTCTTAAATCTTTGTGGTCACTTTTTTCAATTTAAAGAAATGTTTATGAATCTGAATAAAGTCATTTAAAAATTTTTGTTGTTGATTTTAATCAAGCAATTATGCTATACAATGAGTTTATTCCTCTAGCTTGAAGAATGGCCCTGTTGGCTGGTGTGGCAGAATATACCGACTGCATCTCTGCATCTTATTATATAAGTATAAAAATGATTTGACATTAAATAACCTACAATGGTTGATATGCTATAAAACCAATCTAACTTGAAAAAAGATTTATTAACTTCATTGGTAATGTTTCATTAAATGGGAATGAATATTCTAAAAAATCGTTATTTTTTTGCTTGAAAATTAAAATTTTCTATGATTGGTTGTAGTTTAGCAACATAACTTCCCCCTGTTAATTACTTATTTTTAGAAATACCGTTTGAAGTGACCCCCTTTTTTCAGGAGGAGCACATTTTGGCGATGTATTCTTCTACTGGGTCCGAAAATATGCATGCCAAATTTAGTAGCTGTACATCAAGTTATTTGAACATCTATCGAGTGTATACAGACCGACTAAGTTATCAGAACCGATATATTCATTGACGTGTATTCATTAGATTCACATTTCTTACACAGCAAAAATTATTCAGTAAGAAATTTAAGATATTTTTATACCAAGACTTCTTCCTATCCTATGAAAGACGGTTTGGAAACCCACTGAAATGGCCGGCTCTGTTTATTGAAACACCAATAAATATGAGAACCAAATTATAATTGCGAGTCCGTTCACTTTTTTCGTCGCTTGGGACAACCTTTTCAAAACTCTCCCAGTTGTAACAGTTTTATGACTTTTATACGCATTTAGAAAGTAAAACATTTGTGTGACTCACCTTATTACGATGTTCACTTTATTGTGAAGCTTTAGAATCAAATTCATAGTATCTCTATGATATGCTTATACATCTTTACACTGTTACCGTTAAAGAAGCAGAACAAATTAAAAAAAAACCAGTGACAAGATAAACATTGCTTACACAGACAGATTATTCTGAACCAAATAACAAATAACTTGATTTATTGAGTATAACGCATTAATCATTTCAGTTGAATCATACAATACTTTAGTAAATTTATATCTATAGAAATGAACACTAGAAACTTATAAGCACATATTCGCCTTTGAAAATCTGTACCTATGATAAGCAAAATTTAATTTGCAGTAACTGTTTTTCACAATAAAATGATATGGCACTTTCCGACGCTATACAAAGTGTCTTTGGGGAAAGGCTATACTTAGAAAATACACAGAACGTTTAGAATCAGCAGCAGATACTGATTTAATGAAAGAATAATTGAACCATAGCGTATTCCAGTATTTTTGCCCCTGTTTCAGTCGAATTTATCACTTATAATCATAGTTCAATAATGATGACATTACATTGATTTAATAATAAAAATAGAAAATATTAATCAAAGAGTATTAATTTTTGGTACAATTTTTGTTAAATCATGTTTTAAAAGTTTCACCTTGAGAATAATAGTAAATACAATCACTAAAAAAAATTTAGTTGACATTCTATAAGTAATCTTATGGTAAAAAAGTATTTAATTTGATCTTAAATTAATATCAATTATCTTTGATTTCACTTGCAGTAATTTAAGTAAATATTCAGCGGATGCCTACAACTTAATGATGTTTTAATTAACAAAATGTGCAAGATATATTGAGTGATAACTTCTTTTCAACCTTTCTTATATCTTCCATTAAACAATATTTAAATTGATAAGTTAAAGCAATACTTTATTATGTTTTTAGTAGTTATTCATATGTCAAATCAATAAAAGTTATTTATTTTCGTCTAATATCAACAGCATTATTTGATTATCCTAGTTTCAGAACATTCCATTGGATATATTTGTTGATTTATAAGTTTTTCTCAGTGATATAGTTAAACTGAAATATATAATTAATTGTATGCAATCTGTTTCTCTGTCAGTCTTTGACAGTTTGTCTCTATCTCCATTTCTCTCTCTCTCTCTCTCTCTATATATATATATATATATATATATATATATATATATATATATTTCTACGTTTTGGGGTCATGCGTATTTCCATCTTAACACGTGACTATACACTGAACTACAAATATGATTGATTTGCTACTTCTCTCACATTTTCGTCTGATGACTGTGCACGCCACATTAAACTTCAGGAAAACCGATTTTTAGCGTTCATAATAATAATGATATTTTTTAGTCTTTATACCTGAACTGCTGTAAAAGCATCGAGCACTTTTTAAGAAAATTTTATTCACTTGCATTTCTCTTTATATATATATATATATATGTATGTATGTATGTATGTATGTATGTATGTATGTATGTATGTATTTAAGAAAAAAACAACAATCGGTCACAATAAGATAATAAATTTATTTCCTTCCTGTTAAAAAAAGCATTGATATAAATCATTGCTCTAAAAAATTAGCAGGGCTTCTTCAGATTAAACAAGAAAATGGATTGAACCATACTTTATAAAACAAACCTACTTACTCCTATATAAACGTAACCCTTCCAATTCAAGTAGTAATAAGTATCAACTTATTTTGGTATGTAAAGAACATCCACTTTCTTCATACTTCAAATTACAATAATAGAGAAAGAATTTGATTTTGATGGTTAGGTGATGCATTTACTTTATTTGCATGAGTTAAAGTTTGCTCATAATTCCTCAAAAACAGATGCTAATATCAATAGAAAATGAGGCGAGCGATCCACTTGTGATCCGAAAGTAAGATGTTCGTTTCAGCGGGTATACGAATCTTGAAGATCAAGTGTGTAGAATTCGTCCATCCCCTATTGATAACAAACATCTGAAAATACTCGTTAAACAAAACCCACCTCAAAGTCTCTGAGAAAATTTTCAGGCGATGGATGTCAGTATTTCAATAATATCAAATCATCTCAAGAAAATTGTTGGGAGACTGAAGACCAGCATTCGGAAAATCCAGAAAGGAATAAGTCACTTGATCTTGACTACGCAGTGGTCACACAAGACTTACACTCACCATTATACTCAATCAAGAACAACCATCTCAATGTGCAGCATGTCAAACACCTGGCATTATTAAACACTTTCTCGTAGAATGTTGTAGTTCTATGCTGTCACGGTACAAAATGTGAAGAGAGCAAACAGCATAGCATCAAAAGTACAAGGCAATTCAGTTGTCCCAGCTCGAAAAATTCTTCTTGCCGTAAAGGCCCCCTGAGGAGAGAGTAAAACATCGTAAAGGGTTTTATGACCGAACCCTGGCTTTGCAGACACACCAAAGAGATACCCACACCTCACCAATCTTGTCCACTCTGAGGGTCCCAATTCGAACTGCCGTCTGCAACTGCTGACTCCCCTTACTGCAAAGACCGACTGACTGAATTCAGAAGTATCTTTTCTTTTATAATCAATTAATTATCTCATTCGGTGTGATGGCATCTATTTGATTATTGCATTATACGATCAAAAATTTGTATTTCTTACTTAGATGACTAACATTTGATTTGTTTTTGCTCCTTATCTGTCTAGAACTATTTTGACGTTGCTCATCCCGCATACGTGCAAGCCAATAACATTTTTCGACTGAGTGCACTTACACTCAAGGATTTTAGCTAAGTTAGAATTTTACCACAGAAAATAATTCTCAACCAAATAAAATAATTGATATAATTATCACTCCAACTGTATTTCAATGTGAAGCTTTTACTCACATCAGAAACACATTCTCAGTATGAATGATATAAAATATCTATTTCAAAATATCAACTTATATGAAATCTTGACCTTTGTGAGAGAAATAAAATTATAGCAAAAATATGAACGTAAATCTGATCAATACCATACAAAGTAACCCTGCAGCACAATTCTCAGCGATGCTAACATGTCGATGAAGTTGTTAAATTCTAAAATGTAACCTTTGACGAATAACGTAGCTTATTCTTTTACCTTTAGGGATAAAATAACCCCAGATGGGTTGGTATGCCGTTAAATTCCATCAAACCAAACAAAACTATACATGAGGAAAATTTGCAGGGTGAAGAAACTCGAAAAATGTCAGTGTAAGTCAAAGAGCTCGAAGATTTGAAATGTGTTCAATGCTGTTTTGTGGAACTCGAAGGATCCACTTTTTGAACGAATAGTGACTTGTAACAAAAATGGATTCTTTATGAAAATTGTAAACGGTCGGCTCAATAGCTTGATCATCACAAAGCACTCAAACATTTTCTAAAACCGAAAATACTTGAACAGAAGATTATGGTGACCGTCTAGTGGTCTGTCATTGGCATTAACCCTTACAGATTTTTGGCATTTAACCGGAGCGTGGAAGTTTACTACTAGCAACTGGATGAAATATTCAGTCAAGCAAATTGTAACCGGCACTGGTTAACCGTTTAGGTCTAATTTTGGTTTATAACAATGCTCGGCCACATGTTGCCAAGGTGACTCTGAAGAAACTCACTGACTTAGGATTTGAGACTTTGACACATCCACCATATTCTCCTGATCGCTCACCCACTGAATACCATTTTTTCAAGTATATGGACATTTTCTTACACCAAAAAATATTCCGTTCCAAAGGAAATCTATAAACTTCATTCAGAGATTTCTTGCCATCAAAACTTTTAATGTGTTATCGTACCGGCATAAAAAAAAATCTTGTTAATTAATGGCAGAAATCCACAGATGTTCGGGGATCATATTTTGACTGCTGGATACATTGTTTAAATTCATTTATTCAGGAATAAAAGATTATTCTAAAATTGGACATTATTTTCCGAACAACCAAACAATTACCAACACACTTATATTTGTATATATACCGAATGAGACTGAAATAATAGGAAAACAATGTTAACTTTGTTCTATTTTCTTTTTATAATAAAAGTTGATTTCCGGTCCCACTAAGTATCTGAATAATTTTTCCCCACCCTGCCTATAAATGGACTCAGAGTAGTTCAGAAGTAAGAGAGCAATAAATGAATAAATAAAAACATTTATTATTAAAAAAAACAGCAACAATCGTGATTTGCCTTGTTCAATATTAGAATTGACCATCTTCATAGTCCTATTCAGTATATCAACAAACTGTTACACTCATTTGTTACAGCCACTGAGATTGAGACCCCTCCCCTCATACACATACACACTTAGATTGGGACTCATCTCACACACTGACTTAGATTGGGAATTATTCCTCTCACACACCGACTTCCACTTAGATTGGAACTCTTCCTCGCACCACACACTTAGATTTAAGACAACTCTCGGAGCAGAATGTATACAAAACAACCCTAACGAAATCCTACAGAAATCTTTCTTCTCTATTGTCAATCGATTTTAATGAAAGAATATTATGGCAGTAGTTATCCTAGGTACGGAGAGTCGTAGTGGCTAAAAGTAAAAGATTTCGAACTGCAGTCACGTTATTACATTCACTTTCGGACCAATGCGTTTGGGAAAGGTATGAACCACCTAATCCACCAGCGATAGATTAAATAGTACCACAACTGTTCTTTTACAAGGATGGCTTTAGTATTAAATAGCCCACTATTGTTGATATACAATTAAACAAAGAAAACAAATCTATCCAATCCGTATAATATATTTGAATGTAGAGGGAGGACAATCCTAATTGCAGGAGTGTACGGTAACAATTTGGGCCAAGGATCGAATAATGGTGGGTAAAATTTCAAAGCTGACCTTTATGAATAAAAACCAGACAACGGTGTTTCGTAGCTGGAAGAACGTTATTTGGGGACGTTTCAATGAAGTGACTCAGCCGACTTATGAATATGCATATTTGCATGCACACACACGTGCTATGCAAATATGACCAGACAGCACCCATATAGAAGATATGTAAGCAGCTTTCAAAAGCAGAGCTGCAGTAGTCTCGTCGTCCAGTCTCAAGTACATTTCAACTGGCCGTGTTCTTGCCTACGCGAATTTAGTCGAGTGTCTTGTCTCTCTCTGCGTTAGTCGGTCGAGACTAATTGACGCAAGTGCCGATGGAGCCCAGCATTCGCGTCAAGCTGGCGAAACTGACTTACTCCTCGAGCCTCAAGGAGCCGTCTCGCCAGGCTCTAACTCTCTTTGAAGAGCCTAGGTTTATCGCTTGGCCCCTGAGGCGCACCTTTTTTTAGCGGAATGCCGATGGGGCCCGAGATATTTTTGGTAACAATGGCCGTTTTTGGTTTGCGATTCTGCACTCGAACCCACCTTAAAAAGGCCTTGTGCCACATTCGCAAGTCAAGTGGGGTGCGAGATAAATACCTAGACTATTAGTCCAGTTCACAAGTATTTTCCGACCGGCTGTGTTCTGGACTATGCGGATTTAGTCGGGTGTGTCTTATATCTGGCTGTATTTGTCGGTCGAACTTGCCGAATGGGGGTGTCGAGGAAGCTCAGCATTTGACTCTCGTAAATGCCAAGTCAAATTCTCAAGTGGACACCATGACGTACGTACCACCAACGCTACAGTCCGAATACAGCCAACCCAGCAGACTTCTGCCAACCCAACAAAAAGTAGACATTTTTGGTTGGTTTTTGATGGTATATAAAACCCTTGTGGGTTATTTAATGTTGAATCCTGTTTTTTAATATACATTTAATTTTTAAGCAAATAGTTTGTTAGTAAACATTTTCTATTCTTAAACAAACTGTCAGAGTGAGAAGACACATTTTTGCTTCGTAGACGTATCTTATATATATATATAGTAATTTGGAGTTTGCACTTATGCTATTTGTTTCAGTTTTTATATCTATAGTAACTACACATTCAGATCTAAACAGATTTTTCTTAATTGTTGGTTGTTGTTTTATAGCATATCAACTTTTGTGGGTTATTTAATGCCAAATATATCATGCTGAATATATGATTTGTAAGCGATTAGTTTGTAGGTAACTATTTTTAAACGATTTTGAGCTCTGTTTGTGCACAGTTAAATGGTTTCAACTATTGTTTTTGTTTAATGGCATACCAACCTTCTCGGGTTATTTAATGCCAAATCCATCTTTTTAGAAGGACAGTAGTGGTACTATTCAACCTATAGATAGGAGGAGGATAAGAGGTTCATAACTTTCCTAAGGGCAATTGTCCGAAAATGAACGTAATAGCACGGCTGGAGTTCGAACTCGCGTTGCTACGATTCTGCAGTCCAGCGCTCTAACCATTACACCACCCGGATATTCCCTTTAACTATTGCTATCTAATTCTAATCATTCTATCAAATAAGGATCATTTGTTTGCTGAGTGTGAAATGATTTCAACTATTGTTATTTAACAGTAATTATTCTATTTAGCATTTGTCAATAGTTTGCTCGCTGTTAAATTACTGTTTAACATTAGCAATTCTGTTCATCAAGTATTCTTATCTGACACGAACAATTTTCTCACTGGTGTATGGTTCCAAATAACTAAAAAAAAAATTCCCTCTAAATGATTGAAGAGTTCTATTTGTCATGGGACCCGCACAGATACTACTAGTCTGGGTTGGAGTTTACCTGAGAGTAATTGTTATGATGGCGTACTCAACATCCCCCAAGCTCCAGAACTGGAGCCTCATCATTATGAACAGTTTAGAGTCACATACCCGAGACACTCAAAGTCTTGCATTTCTCGACATAATTGACCATTAGCCACTACTTTCTCGCACCTTTAAGATAAAAAGGGCTGAGTATTTGTTTGCCACAAGAACAATTTCAAGAGAACAGTTGGGACAATCATATAAGTGGAAGTCACTCATGGTCAATTTTTTTAAATGGATTAAATATATGACATGTAATATTATAGAAGTAGCTATCCTCACCGCTAAAGGGGGGATTCGGGGATAGATAGATAGATAGATAGATAGATAAGACAAAGAGAATGAAAGAAGAAAGAAAGAAAACAGAGAGAAGAGAGAAAAAGATATAGGTAAGACAGAGAGAATGGAAGGAAAAAGAAATAAAGAGAGAAAAAAAGAAAGAGAAAACGAGATAGTCATTTCTAATAAGTGATCCGACTTTGAAATATCTCAGCCAGGATTAACCCTTGTCATATCACTGTCTGCTACCTTCTCGACTCAGTTAGCTTCTTTCTTTCTTGATGACTTTGTAAGTGTCAAAATGGGGAGAGATACCATGGATTGGAGAACTTGAAATCGAGTGTGACGCGAAATTGTCTATGATCCCAAAACGGGACTTTATTTTCGCACGTGTGAAGACGGGGCAGGTTGGCACTTGATCCCCTACAGAATAAGTCCTGTTCAGAGTTCTTCTCTCAGGCACATAAGAACTGGCATATTACGTGAGGGAATAATTTAGGGCCAGACTGACCACCGCTGGCAAAGGGGTTCCAAATTTCACACTATCACACACCCACCAGGCCGCTAAACTTCTTTCCCTTAGATAACAGAAGAATACGGGCCTATAGGTCTTAGTCGTAATAATATTAATATTGTAGTAGTCGGCAACTCCGGTTTCCCGTGTGATACTTTAGGAATTAATAGGACAATTCTAAGCAAGATAACATAAGGCGAATAGATGCTGAAAAGAAAGCATGAAGTAACAACATAGACCACATGGTAAAATGAAAATACATAAAATCCTTTACTACTTATATATACACGTTCAGAGTGTCAAAACATATAATTGGACAGTCCACGAATATAAATGTCTTTTCTGACTTTTGTCTTTCTTCAAATTGAGAGAAAGAGAGTGGTAAACGAAATTTGGGTGTAAAGGAAAAATGTCCCCAAAGTTACATATCTTATTTTCGACGGGGTTCCACTGGAGAATTTTCACGGGCTACTAGACTTTGTTCTGTTTTTAATACTGGCTTGAAGGATTTGGAGTCTTTCGTGTCTCAGTTAATCTTTTGTCTTCAGCCCGGAGTAAAGTGGCTATGGTTCGTCTGCCTGCTATGAACCCTGCTCAAAAACTAAATTTCTTCCTATTTACTTCCGCTGAGGGGAAGGGAGCCCCACTTCCGTTTTGGGGTCCCAGCCAATCATTTGGCTTCTCTCTCTTTCCCCTTCCGATATCCGGCGACCTGAGGTCACTAAGTACGAACACCTAGTCTCCCCTGCGTGACCCACATTCCTTCCTAACGGTCACTTGTTTGACGGCTTGATACTGTCAATTCAAATATGGGAGGATAGTATTAGTCTTACCTCTACGTCTCCGTGGGCTATAATGTGACACGAGTAACATAAAGCATCGTTTGACGCCATTTACTACGATTCGGTGCCTACTTCAACGCCAAGATGTGAAACTCTGCTAATAAAATTTATGGCTCGAGCTAAAATCCACAACAAACGAATAAAGAGTAAACTATACAGTAAAGCGTTGACAATTTGATAGGAACAACAACGTATCGTGAACGGTAAGACCGATTTAAATTGGAAATATGTGCAGAAAGTTTGAAAAATGTTCAGAAGTTTTTCAAACAGCATGCTGAATTTTAATTTAATCAACTTTTTAATTATCTATCAGTTCCTATTAACGAAGTGCAAATACATCTTGAGGGAGAAAAACACGAGGATATATCTAAATGATTTCTTTTTGTGAATTTATTTCTCGGTATATCAACTATTTGTGGGTTATTTAATACTAAACTTAGATTTATTTGTAAAGGTTTGGTTGGGTTTATTTGTTTAACAGTCTCCAGGATATGACACTAAACAATCTGATGGTGAGGTTCCAGTGATGCTGGGGCTTTGGGGAATGCGGAGCACTCTTTTATTGCTTTTGCTCCCAGGATCACTCTGGCCCGGAATGGTATCACCTGATAGGGTCTATCTATGGGTTAAATAGAACTAAACTGTATACTTATGCTAAACTGAATTGTTTGAATTAGAACTGTTTGACCAAACTTAATAGCTTGAAATAGAAATGTTTTTGACAATTAAACTGTACTTACATTGCGTGCTTATGCTAAACTGAATTGTTTGAAATGAAACTGTTTTTGACATTGAAACTGTACTTACACTAAACTGAATTGTTGTTTCTTAAGAGGTTTTGATATTTAAGTGTGTGTAAACAAAATATGTACTTATACTAAAATGAATGAGCTGATGAATAAACTGAATAGTTTAAAATAGAAATGTTTTTGACAATTAAACTGTGTACTCATGCTAAACTGAATTGTTTAAAATAGAACTGATTATTTGCTTAAAAAATCGATTTGGCTTTAAATAAATAACAAAGGTTGATACACCATAAAACCAACCGACCAACCAACCAACCTGAATCTATCTCACCATCTTTTCCTATAGCCAATCGCTTTTGGTACGTCCACTTGACAATATTCAGTTTCCACAAATTGCTTTTATTTGTAACTTGGTCAGCCATAAGAGTTAATACGAAAACATTGCTTATGCGTTCATTCTACTTCTTTAGCAGTGCCTAGAATGTCTTACTTTTCTTACCTAGAGGGTTGGTGAGATGAGAGGTAGGTGGTCGTACAGCTGCTGTTTTGTTGGGTACTGATTTCAGGATTTATTCAAAATAGCACGTAACATTCTTGTGTAGAGTCACTATTAAGGCTTTTCAATTGAGAACGGCTGGTGCATCTCCATACACAGAAGTATTGACAAAGTTACAGCTTTGAAGAAATCACGTTTTATTTTATAACTGAGGTCACAGCTTTCCGTATAAAATCCTCCGAATTTCCTCGTGATGCATACTTTACTCAAGCTGGTTGGTTCTACATATTTTTAATTCTTGAGAATTGACAGTTATAGAATGAATTTGTCACAAAAGAACCAAAATCAAAAGAAGCAACTTAATTTTGTAAGCTGAACGGAAAAAGTTTCGTTTTGTTTTTATGCTGTCCTAAAGTTTCCTCCTGATGATCAGGATATCAATCACATTTAGTATTCAACGTGTTTAAGTAGATCTTCACACTCTGTACCAAGATTGATAAATAAAATAAATAAATAATGAAAATGAAATGATTTTCACGCTGCTTGGCCATTTTTCTTTTCTTTTTTTTTTTGTGATCGGACTGATACATGAATGTGTTTATTCATTGGATCTAAATCATATCTTATCTAATCTTTCTTCCCACCACTCTCTCTCTCTCTCTCTCTCTCTCTCTCTCTCTCTCATTTTATGCTTCTTTCTTTCTTAGGTTCGTAAAGATATAAGCAGCATGTATATTTTTTAAATTATCACATACATATTTATAGACGTCTGTACAAGCAAATATACGTACATTTGTTGGAGAAAAAAAAGACATAAAACTAATTCAGTGGATTGTTTATATACTTTTTTGACGTTTCAAATCATAAGGACTTCATCAGACAAAAAAGATGATTTATAAAAAATTTAAGATTTTAAGAAATTCTTATGGTTATTTTCACTCGATGCGAGTTTTTCACATCAGCTCAAACTGGTGTTTTTTCACCGAAAATCGGTAGTGACAGAAAATCGCCAATGGGGGTTCCCTCCATGGCTCGTCCACCTTCGTCTGTATAATCTCACTCCATATCGTACTGCAAGTTCTCTGCAAGTTCGGTTCGAAGTGCACAAGTCCGAGACGGTATCATAATGGAAGAAAAAGGCAAAAACACAAAAGCTTGAATATATGTTAACAGGAGAGGGTTGTGTGTGACTCTACGCAAAATGACGGTGTGTGGAGTTCTTAATTTAGCCACGTAAACAGCTTGCAAAATGCCCAAAACTAAAAAAATAAAAATAAGCCGACTGCTTGGTTTTCGGATTTTTTCTCTTCAACGGATCCTCTTAGAAGACCCTCTCTTGCCCTGTCTGTGTCCAGTAGACTGGTGTTACTTGTATATATGTCGGGGTGTACATTTCCTACTTCCAGATTTTATGCCACTCATAGACTGGACATAAAAAATATTGTCAAACTGTATGTCTCCCGGAGATCCTAAAATGTATGATGATGAAATTGAATGTCTTTTAAGTCGCGACTCCACCTTTATCTGACCATCTCCACTTATACGGGGGTTGGGTTAGTGGTTCCCGTACAAAATATGTTTACCTACGAAAATATATCCCGCCCCTATTTGGACACACACATATATACACATATATAGATACATACCTATGGTCAATTCACAACCATACGCATAAGTATACACCGGCATGTATACATAAACTCATATACATGTGCTTACACCCTTTCATGTGACTATACATATGCACATACATATAATTAAGTCTATATACTACAACACCTGCGTTTATCGTGTCATTGCCTCGGGTCTCCAGGACACATCTAAGTATTCTGATTTTAATTGTGTTGTGGACTGGATGGTCTCGGTTTTTTCTCTGATTTCCAGCTTCTCCGGTCTCTTTCCCAGCCTTCTAGGGAACTTTCCGAGTGTACTAGTTTCAACTGGTATCACAATCACCTTATTCTTTCACTTCTCTGGCAAGATTCAAATATTTGTCTATCTTTTCATTTTCAATAATTTTCACTCTGTGGAATGCTGGGTCAACAAAATATACTAGATAATGATTTTTTTTTATTCTTGTTAATTAACTCGAAGTCTGGTCTTTTGGCCGAACTTCTGTAATCTCTTGTATCTAGAAATTCCGGAAAACTTTATGCATCTCATTATCTAGGACAGATTCTAGTTTGTCCATCGATCATTTATGTGCATAGTGAAATTTTAATCTCTTTTTTACTATCATTTCTATTCTTTCTTTCTTTCTTTCTTTCTTTCTTTCTTTCTTTCTTTCTTTCTTCTATAATTGATAGCATCACCTTTCATTACTTGGTACTGTCTTTATGCCTAGTTTTATATTCCTTCTGTGCCCTACTGCTGCTATTACTTACTATATGAACAACAGTTTCATATCTGTTACCACATAACCTACATTTGTTATTCTTTTGCTCATTATCGGTTTTTGATTTATCATAATTGGTTCTTCTGGAATTAGTTTATGCTGCTATTCAAATTCCCTTTTCCAGTTCTCGTTTGTAATTTCCTTTTTTAGTCGTTTAAAGTATCCATACAGTTGTTTTCTTCCCATTTCTAGATTTTTAAAAAATTTGTTTTCCTGTTTGTCCTAAAGTTATTTCTATTGATATGGCTGTTACAAGTGGCTGTAATCAGTCTTTCTTTGCTTTTTTTTTTGTATATTTATCTAGTCTCTGCATCCACGAAAACCTCAGGACTGGTGAAAACTCTTGCTCCTTCATTTCTTGTCACATAGAGTCTGTCAACATCATCTAACGGGTTTAAGGTCTTGTGCATCATCATCAATTTTCTTGTTCTTTGACTCGTCTATTTGAGTTCCTCTCTTGTTCATTTAAAAACAAACAAAAAGCAATTTTGAACCACCAACAAAATGAAAGTGTCAACTGTAATTTGTTTTCACCCGAAGACATTTCGTTTAATTGGCAAAATGAAAGGCATGATTATTAATTTCTGTCTTAATATAATTGACATAGGGTGCAGGTTGTCTGACGGTTAGAGAGCCAAATTCAAAATCCAATTAGGACACTTTCTATACACTTTATTTTATTGCCCATAGGAAAGGCAAGTATGGGTAAATATCAAAGTGCTTGGAACCTAATACCATGCGAAACCGTCTCGGGTTATTTTGGCCGAGACGTTAAGAAATCACGTATTACTTTCAAATTTACATTTTTTGTATTGTTGTTTCTTAAGAGATTTTTTGGAGAAGACAAGGCCCAGTCGAATACTAATAATTTTCAAAAAGCTCAATTTGACTCCTAGATGTGACCCTAACATGTACTACCGCAGAGGGAACTGGGGAGTTATGGCAATGAAGGGATACTCCACACTACCCAGACCTTCAGAACAAGAGCCTCACCATCAGGTTTAGTATCATAGTCAGAACACCCCTTTTCTATTGTGTATTATAAGCAACACAAACAGGGCTTTATTTGCCATGTAACCTAGTAAAACATGTCACGTGAGTTAGAGTGAAGGTGAGTATTGCCAATCTCGTTGGCCAAAATTGTTAAAAGATTGGGAATTACTCGGCAAGGCAATCCGACGACCAAGTAAGTGATAGAAAAGTATCCATTCTTTTACGGGCGAATATTGAATGAGAAAAATGAGATACTTAATTGAATAAAAATATTAGATTTGGTAGCTGATTATCATGATGACCTTATTTTCAGTTGTTTGTTGATTTCATAAAGGAAGGAAAACTTTCTAGGTGAATAAACAGATGGAAGTGTAGACGCTTTCTTTCTTCTTTTCGAAGAAGAAGAAGAAGAAGAAGAAGAAGAAGAAGAAGAAGAAGAAGAAGAAGAAGAGAGAGTGAACGAAGATGAAAAAGTGTAAATAAATATCTTGTAATGTGAATAAATGAAAAGATCAGATAAAAATTTGGAAGAAAAAAAAAGAAAAGAAAAGAAAAAGCGAAAGAATTAAGGAATAAGATGAAAAAGAGAGAAGAATAAAAACAGTACCAAGTAATGAAAGGTGATGCTATCAATTATCGAAGAAAGAAAGAAAGAAAGAAAGAAATGATAGTAAAAAAGATTGTAAAACGAGCGAAAAGAAAGAAAATGCAAAAAAGGAATGGATAGTAGAAGTAAGAAAGAAAGAAGATGTAAAAAGAAAGAAATATACAAAGTCTGACGTAAAGTTGGGCGGGTTTCGATCCCGGTTTATAGCGTCCTGCGTGTCTAGCCTCACTGAAGAGTTATGATACAACAAAACTGTCTGTCTGTGGATGACTATATATATATATATATATATAATATGAATTATATATATATAATATTATATATATATAATAATATTATAATAATATTACATATATATAATATATATATGATATAAATTCCTGCTGAGTCAGAAAAAATCTATCAAGGTTTCAACTAAAGGGATCATCAGGGCAATTCCAACTAATAAGCTAAAAGAAATTAAAACCTCATCTTTAGCTTATATATATATATATATATATATATATATATATATATATATATATATACATTCCTTTTGCCCACATATGATGTAAAATCAAACCTCACAATATAATATTTGTTCTTTAAACACGACTTGATGTGCATATGTAAAAATATTTCTTTTGATTTCCAAAAATTTGAGCCTTCAGATGAATCTTTAGTTTAGGAAAAAAGAAAAAAGTTATCTAAGCCAAAGTGCAATAAGTATAGAATGTGTTGCACTTACACAAACAAATGTTTCACCAAAAACGAAAATCAAGAAAGTATCAGTAATTTGCACTGACTCATGGAGTCGTCTAGACATTACCACTTATTTCTATGAGTTATTCAGCTTTTCACACGTCTTCATTTTAACTTTAAATCTGAAAATGTTAAAAGCTTTAATAGTGATTATTTTTATCCCAGTTTGTATGTTGCTAATTTCTAAAAAAGAAAAAAATTACCAAATTACAAAACATTGTGAAATGATTAACTCCCAAGATGTATTTTACAAATACTTCCTTTCTTTCGCTACGTAGATAATGTGAAGATATTGACTTGCAATGCAATATACATGGAAGTATTAAGAAAATCAAGGTGACTTGATTGATTGATTTTAACATGTCAACTCGTCTAATTACTCTAGGTTAGGGAAGTGCGTTTATTATTCATTTATGTTTATTTTTTGTGTAATTTGATCAAACATTCCTATCCAATACAAATAATTTGCTCACAGGTTTCAAGTATTCTTGAAACTAATAATTATAGAGTTTTATGTAATCATTTCTTTTTAATAGTTGTCATTTGTTTGTGTACATTTTCGTGGTATCAAGTATTCCTTCCTAAAAGAATTCAGATACAGTTAAATGATTTCAAGCATTCCTAACAAATACTAATAATTGTATGGTTTCAAGTAATTATTTCCATTTAATAATTGTTATTTGTTTCCACACATATATGAATTCAAATAATTATAGCCCTCTCTCTCTCTCTCTCTATATATATATATATATAGGTTGAATAAAAAATTAATATGACATTTCTCTCCTATCACCTACAATAATACTTGTTTGCATATATATATATATATATATATATAGAGAGAGAGAGAGAGAGGGAGAGAGAAACAAGGAGGGAGGGACAGGGAAAGAGACAGATGTATTTATTCAAATGAATACATGTTGTTTACATTAATCTGTTTTTTTCGAATACGTTTTGGGATAATTTGACTAAAAGCGGATACACGTGCGGCGAGGGAAAACAATGATGCTATTTTCCCGCCAGAAAGTAAAAAAAAAAGATGAAAACAAGTTAAACGGCGGGAAATGTGACTGCACTCAATAGCAAATTTCCTATGCAATCATCAAGTGCGCAGTCAGGCTGTGCCTCTCCTTAAACAGTTCTAGTGATAAGCTTTACTTTCTCCTTCCTTTCTTTTGCCAAACACCACCACCACCACCGACAACAACAGTCAAGTGCCCTTTGTAGTTGTTACCGATAACAACTCTTGCTACATTTGACAGGAAATCTTCTTTCGGATAAATACAATCATCATTCAAAGATTCGTTTTTGGTAAAGTCTTTATTTCAGTTGTTTCTTTCTCCCGTTATCCTTGCACCGTCCCTGAAGTAAGCAATCAGCCGGATACCGAATAAGTCTCTCATTTAAATTTTAAAAAGATTATTGAATGCTAAAGAAGCAGATAAAAATGGTCGGAGAAGAAACCGTTTGAAACAATGTGCCAAAAAGCAAAAACGGAAAAAGACAATCGAAAGAAAACTTGACATTTATGTATCAATTCGTGTGTCATCTTGAATATAGGGAAATCATGAAAGTAAAATTATTTACAGATTTTAGAAAGGATGGAAATTACCCTGGAACACATCCTAGTGGCTTATCAACGTTTGATTAACAATCAAGTTTCCTTGATTTTGATAATATTTCCATGTTTATTGACATCATCCTGATCTCATTATCTACATATTGAAAAGATAAAAGTAACTCAGAAAAGTATATTTGTAGATAATCAATATTTGAATAACAAACAATTTTCCTACATTTGGTTACCGTTCTGATGGAGTAACTGTGAATACTCTGACTGTATCCCCTAAAAAAAGGGCGAATCTTGGGTATGATGGTCTGGTTCAACTTCTAGATATCTGAGGAGTGTGAAGTATAGCTTCATTGCCATTACTTCTAGGCCCACTCTGACCCGCACAGTCAGTACTTGTTTGGCTTTCTTCCAGAGGTCAAATAGATCTGTTTGAATTTTTTTAATATTCGATAGGGATATTTGATATCATATAATTGTTAATGATTTGTTTTAAGAATAATTACTTGAAGCATTAATTGATATTCTTTTATTTTAAGGTTTTACATTTAGAAAAATAACAAGCAGATGCAATCTACACAGATGATCTAGCGATTCTCACAAATATACCTTCCCAAGCTGAATCCCTGCTGCACAGCCTCGAGCAAGCATCAGGGATTCTACAAGGAGCAGAAGACATTGGCTTCTATGTGAACGTAAATAAAACAGAGTTCATATGTTTTAAGCAAAAAGGAACCATTTCTAATTTACGTGAAAATTGCCCCTTCTCTGAAATTAGTTCTCATACTTTGGCTACAATATCTCAACTACTAAAAACGATTTCAACATAAGAAAAAGCATTGCCCGTTATTGACAGGCTGACGATCAAATGGAAATCTGATCTTTATGAGAAAATAAAACGGGATTTCCTCCAAGCAGTTGATGTGTCAGTACTACCGTACGGATGCACCACCTGGACGCTATCGAAACTCATGGAGAAAAAACTAGATGGGAACTATAGAAGAATGCTACGTGCTATTTTGAACAAATCTTGGAAGTAAAACCCAGAAAACAACAGCTCTACATCCACTTACCGCCCATCTCATAAACCATCCAAGTGAACACAGGGCACTGTTGGAGAAATATAGATGAACTCATAAGCGACGTTTTATTGTGGATTCCTTCAGAGGGATGTGCCAGTGTTGGCTAACCAATAATTTCTTATATTCACTATCTTTGTGTGGACACTAGATGCAATTTAGAGGACCTGCTAGATACAATAGACTGTAGGGGTGGACGGTAAGAGAGAGAATCTGTAGCATCAGAAGAATTTGGTGAGGATGATCATGAGGATAATAGTTGACTAATGAGGATTATAATTAGTTACTTGAAACCATATAACTGTGCAAGCAAACTATTTTCATTTAGTAGAAATAAATACTTAGAACCATATAATTATTTGAATCAATTAAGAATACTTGAAACCATACAACTAAGTACCAATTATTTGTATGAGATAAGAATACTTGACATCCTATTATTGTGTGCAAAAATTTCTAAACAACAACAAAAAACAAATCAAAAAATGTAAATATAAATGTTGATTGTTCGCGATTCCCCAGACTCTAGGCATCAAATAACCCTAGACGGGTTGACATGTCGTTGAATTTAATCAATCAGACAGGTAAGATGATTTATTCCACGAGTTTGCCTAAATGCTGTATACATATTTACCAACCCCTCTCCACGGGCTGGATATGACTCAAGGTCAATTTTTAAGCGGAGTTTAACAGATTTTGAATTCAGAGTTTTCCTTCTCCTAGACAATTTTCCTCACCGAAGGCTGCAGAAATCAGTCTGCCCTACTATTTACCCATAGCTGGAGGGAGAATTATTGGATTCATACCTTTCCCAAGGGTATTAGTGCTATGTGAAATGCAATCAGTTTCGTCCAGGATTTGAACTCGTATCGCCGTGTCCATTTCCTACGACGATAACCATTACACCACGGGCACCTCCATAAACCAAAATGCTGTATATATTGAACGAGGATTTTACGCAGTTATTTTTCTTTTTTTTTACTTATTTTATTTTTTCGTTTATCTATTTATTAGCTAATCCACGCGAGGTAAAATTCCGTTTCCTGTCAATGAAGAACTTCCGGTGAATGTTTTTTCACAGTTGTGGATATGCCCATCCGGTCAAACAGAATATTCCCCTTCTTAAAATCGGTCTCTTAAACATTTCCGGATTTTTAAATGTTTTCAAATAAACGTTCTTAAAATTCCAGGCGTCTGAATTTTCTCACCAGATTATTTTGAGATGAAAGGGAAAGGTAACAGGATATTCATCAGAATAGAAAATAGAACTAACAATTACGAGTTCAATCTCTGGCTGAGGCAGTTTGAAGTCACTCAATACGAATGGCTCGTACAATAGTCGAGCTTATAGGAAATTTAAATAAGTTACTTTAATAAATTTAGCTTGATATTTTAATTGAGAAGTCTTCCTGGAAACTGTGATAAAAGGCTAAAGCTAAATTGATTTATGAATAAAACAAGAAAAACAATAACAGGACTCTGAGTTAAAATGACAACTGTTCATGAATTTACCCAACCTCTCCGCACGAACAGGATGTGACAAGGTCAATTTTTAAAGCGAAGTTTAACTGGTTTGAATTTAGACATTCCTTCTACTAAATCTATTGCCATACCACAATTAAAGAATCCAGATTAACTTCCTATTTAGCCATAGCAAGAGGGAGGATAGTTGGATTCATAACTAAGGTTATTAGCGCCACGAAAAATGCAAACAGCCTCGTTTAAGATTTGAACTCCAGTCACCGTGTCCATTTCCAACGATGATAAGCATTACACCACGAGAGACTTGTCTTTTATGTATTATTTTTGGTGATAGGCAATAATTTACAGGGGTGGGAAGGAAGTTACTTATCAAGTAACAGAAACTCACCCAAAAGTGAGCAGATAGAAAACGCTCCTTTAGCCTTTCTTATTTCCACCGAGCAGTTTTAACTCCATGCTTGTTTTGGGGTCATCAGGAGAGAATGTGCACCGTTTCGGGGCCTTCCTCGCGACGGTTCTATTTGCACATCGGCCCCCCTCACTGACATGAGGCCTCATGTTGTCGTGTGAGTATTAATTTTTATGTGTATTTAAATGATTTTAGTTATCTTTTTTACATCTAATTATAAGTGTCAGTCTCGATTTCCATTGAGGGTAAAACTGGGTTACTGTCATGTAATTAGGGATTGATATATTGGGTTCAGCAGTTGAAGTGACAAGAAAATATATCAGAATATTACACTTTTACTGGATTGCTGCTATTCAGACCCTCTAGATTTCAGTGGCAAAACGGAGAAAAGATATTTTTGAAAATGATGACTCGTAGCGATTTTTTTCAAGGACAGGGTAATTGAATATTTAGATTTGATGTCTTAAAAATGGACAAATTTAAACAAAAAGTTATAACACCAATTGCTAACATTTTCAGAGGATAGAATTTACATCATGTCGTGCAGTCATCAAGTTAAGCAGCGACGAGTCTGTTCAATACTTAAAACGGTGACTTCTTCATAACTGCAGGTATTGTAATCAACATAATACCAGTGTGGTAGGCTTAGCAAAGATAAGTAAATTATCATAAAAATACGACGAGATTACTCAGTACTTCAATAGCTGACCCCTTAGTAACTGTAAGCATCCCAATGAAATTTGTCTGTTTCTTGCCAAAAACCAATTGCCAATCATCAGACCTCGCAGGGGAGAAACTGACATCCACAACGTAGTCTCTGTGTATACGCAGACCCAACTTATATATATATATATATATATATATATATATATATATATATATATATATATATATATATATATATATATATATATAAAATTAAGCGAAAAAAATAAATTTTGTTGTTCCATTATAAATTTATTTCAGTCATATAAAATGAGCGTCTTCAGATGAATAAAATACAGTTATATATTTGAATATAATGTAGACAGGTTTTTAAAAAGTATTTTTTTTATAAAAAAATTTTTCTTATTAAATTCTCTTCTTGTCTGAAGCAGTGTAAACCTGTCTACATTATTTTCAAATATATAACGGTATTTTATCTATCTGAAGAAGGTCATTTTATATGGCTGAAGTAAATTTATAATGGAATGACAAAACTGGATTTTTTTCGTTTAATTTTATAAAAAAATGTTTTCGCTCTGCACGTGAGTTTTGATGCATTTTTAATCTGAAATTAATTATATAGTCGATAGCCGTTGACATTGAGTACTCAGTTGGATATTCCTATTCCCCCTTGGGTTATTACTTAATGGTCTCATCCTTAGACTATTTTTCTCGGATTATATATATATATTAAAATGAGTAGCTTCACGACGATGTTTGTATTTTTTAGAATCTATTTATTCATTTTGTTCTTACATACGTGTATGTTTCCAGCTTGATGCCTTCGTTAGAGAATGTGTATACCACAAGGTCTTCTTAATGGGGTATTCAGTGAGACTTGAACTCACTCGTGTGTGTGTGTGTGTGTGTGTGTGTGTGTGTGTGTATGCTAGAGTGGTTTCGGATTTCACTTATAATTATTTTTTTCTATGTATGTGTGAATGTGTGTCCTGAGATTTGTGCGTGTATATATATGTGTGTGTGTGTGTGTGTGTATTTGTTTCCATTTGTGTGTATGAACAATTCATGTTTATTCAAATTTAATAGGTAAAAAATACGGTAACCATATAAAAGAAGAATTCAACAAATCACGGAAAAGATATTTGGGTCATTGCTCCATATTCTGGAAATGGCCATAGGGAGATATTAACGAATTACACAACCTACGACAAAACCTACACCCCAAAATAAAATTTACAACGGAACTCAGCTCAAAAGAACAACCATTTAAGACTTCCTTATAAAAACATAAATCGCCAAATCATTTCAGATATCACAAACCTACGGACATCCAACAATGCCTCCATTTCAAAAGCCACTACCCCCCAAAACTGTATAAAATCCACCCCTTACGCTCTAGCATTTATAATATACACAATAATCACGAATAAGAACCTAAAAAAATCACCTTAAAGAACTACACACAACCCTACACCAGAGAGGATATCCAACAACACTAATAAATAAGGGACTGGAATTAGCAGAAAAATGCCACAAAGAGAATTAAGGAACCCGGAAAAACACAACAACAAGAAAACCCTTGCAAAAGTCGCAACCTACAACAAAAACAACCCAAAACTATTTACAGAAATAATGAAAAATCTAGAAGAACTTAAAAACAATGACAAAATCAAAGAAATACTAGACACAAGAAAAATAATTAAAAGCCAGAGACAACACAAAAATCTTCAAAGAATACTCACCTCTTCTATATTCAGAGAACACACAACACTAGCGGTTACCAAATGCATTAATAAATGATGCAAAATATGTGATATAATTATCTAAGGAAAATCCTATACCTTTAAAAACCTGGAAACAAAATTCAAAATGAATAAAGACTTAAGCTGCAAATGGAAAAAATGTAGTCTATATAATTGAATGTAGCGAATGCAAAGAAACATATGTAGGGTCAACGTAGGCCTTTCATACAAGAACATCACTTTACAGGAGTAATATCAAAATAGAAGAAAACAGAAAATTAAAACACCTATACCAATGAAGTCGAGGTAAATCTAAAATAATGCCAATATATCAAACGAAGGACTATACGCTACTTCAAATAAAGGAAAAGAATCTTATAGATAAATTTAAACCAAAGTTAAATAACACACAAATCGTACACACACACAAATGGAAACAAACATTATATATATATATATAATCTCAAGACACACATTCACATATACACAGAAAAATATCTATAAGTGAAAACCGAAACCACTTTAATACACACACACGCATACACAACGTATCAAATATCAAAAATAAATGAGGGGTAAATAGGCTAAGAGAAATACACTCTAACAAAAAGGAAGGACCGGCATTCATAAAAAACTCATAACCAACAGAAAACCATTCAAACTACACACACAAGCGAGTTTAAGTCTCATTGAATACCCCATTAACAAGACCTTGTGCCGTACATGTTCTCTGACTAAATCATCAAGCTTGAAACATACACGTATGTAAGAAAAAAATTCTAAAAAAATGCAAACCACTTCGTGGACCTACTCATTTCAAAATATTTTTTATTCTCTCTTTGGACCTACAACAATATATATATATATATATATATATATATATATATATATATATATATAAAATATGCTTAGTAAACGTTCTAATAACAAAAGGCTTTATGTGGTTTCTTTTGTAGACAAAAAGAAAACTTAATAGAAAACGAAGTTCTTTGACTGGTAAAGTCATTTTAGGAATTGAGTAAAATGTTAATTCAAGAATTGCGTAAGACGTTCAACCAGATAAAAACACCCTGATTAACTGAGATAACCCTGTTGATTAGGGTGTTAAGATTATCTAAAATTTTGAGGAAGCAAATTTTATCCACGTCTGTGTGGATTGAAATGAATGAATGAATAAATGATTAAAAAGTTGAATAAAATAAAAACTTTATATTAGTCTCCTGAATTTCCTTCTCTTTAAGACAATTTATTACATATCCGATATATTTCCAACAATTTTATAAATAGTTTACTAATATGTGTTGTCGCAAAGAACTACAGGGTCTTTTTAAACATTTGATTTAATGTCTCGTAAGCTTTTGGCAATCTGCCTTCAAGTGAAGTTATTTCCGCTTGCTCTTAATGAAATACGACACTTTCACTTGAATACCAATCAGCAAGATGCATTTGCAGATGCACATTATTGAAAATCTTTCTTTCTTTCTTTCTATATATATATATATATATATATATAAATCAGGATAGCGTAGGCACTGGGTCACTGGTGTTTCAATACTATCACTTTCTTCCTTATCCGATCTTCAGATCCAGACTTGTGTCTACTCTATTTAAAGATCTAAATATGCTCTATCACGAATATTGAAAACTCTTTATTTATTAACATACCAAACTAACTTATCAGTCATATATATATATATATATATATATATATATATATATATACAAATTTCGTTGAATATAATAGACATTTTCTGTCTACATATTTTCTTGTTGATCCTTTCATATTGCCGTGTTGATCTTATAGTATTCGGCGGGAATTGATTGATATATCTTCCATAATTGTTTATTTCCCAAGTACTTTCTGCCCGACTTTGGGCCATCATCAGGGAGGATGTATTACAAAAGTGATGTAACTTTTGTATGTACATTACTACTTTGTAAGAAGGTCTTTTGCATTTTGTAGCGTTTATTTTTAAAATTGTTCCATAAATAGTGTCAGTAGCTATAGACATTTAAGTACATTAGGACTGGTTTGAAAATTAATTCGGTGAAGTTTGTTGCATGTTTCTAATATGTAGTACTTCGAAAATCTGTAGTTTTTGTTTGTTATTTTGTGATACAATTATGGAAGATATATCAATCAATTCCCGCCGAATACTATAAGATCAATACGGCAATATAAAAAGATCAACAAGAAAATATGTAGACAGAAAATCTCTATTACATTCAACGAAATTTGTATTAATGAAGGAATGCTGCCAATATTTATATATATATATATATATATATATATATATATAGTGGTATATTTTATTGAAAATAAAACAAAAAATGAAAGCCATGGTTCGCTCTTCCGATGGTGACACCGATTGTTTCGACATTATTTCTGGAGTCTTACATGGAGATGCATAATACCATATCTATTCATAATCTGCCAAGATTACTTTCTTTAAATGTCAATAAATGTAATAAAAGAAATTGTTTTTACACTCAAAAAGACTAGAAGCAGACGATATCCCGCAGAAATTATGACAGGCACAGACTTAGCAGGTGATCTAGCACTTCTCGCAATATACCTGCCCAAGCTTAAACCCTGTGCGCAACCTGGAGCAAACAGCAGAAGATATTAGCGTCTACGCAAAGCCTAATAAAACATTAACTCTCGGACAAATACCCTTGGGAAAAGTATGAAACCTCTTATCCTCCCAGCTATATGTTAAATAGTACCACTACTGTTCTTCTAGAAGGATATATTTAATAACCCAAGAAGGTTAACATGCCATTAAACAACAAAACAAACAAACATGCAAACAAAACAGAGTTCATATACTTTAAACAAAAAAAGCTATCTCCATTGAAAGTGGTAAACTTAAAAAATTTGTAGATCGATTCATATACCTCGGCAGCAATATCTCATTTACTGAAAGCAATGTCAACATACTCTTAGGTAATGTATGGATCGCTATTGAATAATTGACGATCATATCGAAATCTGACTTTCTAAGCTGTGGCTGTGTCAGTACTACTGTGTGCAAGCACCACCTGGACTCAAATGAAACACACATAAAAATGCTAAGTGCTGTTTTGAACAAACCTTGGAAACAGCAGCTGTACGGTTACTTACCTCTCACAAACGTAAGATGAATAAGATTTAATTGGAGAAATAAAGACGAACTCATAAGCGAGTTCTTTTGAACTTCTACACATTGGAGTGCCAGTGTTGGCCAAGCAGCATAGATTTGAATACACCACCTTTTTGCGGATACTGTATACAGTCTAGAAGATCTGCCAAGAGCGATGGAGCATAGGGACGGATGGTGTGTCTATGTGTATGTGTATGTGTGTGCCAACAAACACCGTGCAATCAACACGATATGATGATGATGATGATGATGATATACATATTTAATGAATATATATTTTTGATTATATCTATATATCTATAAATATCAATAAAAATCTATCAATCCATCTATTTAGCCTGCTAGCTAACGATCTAGCAAGCTGTATCTATCTATTTATCTATCTATCTTGCTGGTTAGCTAGCTTACTCTGTCTATTTTCTTTAAATTAAACCTCATTCTGTCTATAGCTATACTTATCACAATTCATATTCATAGCTCTCTCCTCATATACCAGACTCTATGCGCTTTTACAATTATAATTGAGTTTAATAGTGAAGAAAAAACTATATTTGATAGAATTATTACAATCTTTTTATTGTCTTTTTGTCTTCTATAAATAATTCCCCAAGTGGCGTCTTCCTTGTTATGATTTCTCCCCTTGATCTAAAAATATTCATTCAAGTGCGGTGGGGTCAGTATTTCAGCGGAAATAACTGGAATCGAACGACTTTATTAGAAATTGCCCGGCCACGACACTCCAGGGATTTTTTTTAATCGTTGTTGTTGTTGTCATTGCAGAAATCTGTTAAGAAGACAATCGAAAGATGCTAAAAAGTGGGATGATTTTGTTTATCTTACATATTGGACAGCCATCAGCACTTTCACTTACTCAACTTATACAATAATAACTGTGTTAGATAAATAGTCACTATATAATACATAAACACTTATATATATATATATATATATATATATATATATATATATATATATATATATATATACCATTTAGAAGAAGAAGAAGAAGAAGAAGAATTTTAAAATGAGTAGAAGCAACTCAAAAATCTGTTTAATGTTTTATGCTTTTTCATTTCGGGTATAGAAATGCTATTCACAGGATAAGAAAAAAGTTTCAATACTAATCCTAATATTTTGAGTTGTTTCTAAACATACAAATTTGAGATCATTTCGACGAGGATTGATCAAGTTACAAAATGACATCTATTGTTTTTAAAAGTTTCAATACTAATCCTAATATTTTGAGTTGTTTCTAAACATACAAATTTGAGATCATTTCGACGAGGATTGATCAAGTTACAAAATGACATCTATTGTTTTTAAACGCCATGAAAACTTCAAATGATATCCCTTTTTTATACTCTGTGTGCGTGTGTGTGTGTGTGTGTGTGTACAAAATACCACTCCAAAATTGAAAGAATTGAACGATGACACTCTTATCACTAAAGTCGTTGCTTGAAACTGAACGCCGCGATCTCGCAAAGAATAATCGCAGAAATAGAATTACTTTTAGTTTGTGAACGTTTTTCAAATTTATCGAACACACACACACACACACACACACACACACACACACACACACACACACACACACACACACACACACACACACACACACACACACACACACAGTGGAAGGGAAAGAGAGAGAAGAGAGCCGAGAAAGAGAAGGAGAGACGGAGACAGATAAAGAGGTTGAGAGAGGGAGAAAGGAAGGGCGATAGAAAAAAAGGTGAGTGAGAGAGAGGAAGAGAAAGAGAAGGATGGAGAGTGTGTGTGTGTGTGAGAGAAAGATATATATATATATAAACAGAGACAATACAGGAAGATACCTATTGTTTATTTCCAAGATTACGGGATTCAACATTCTTGGGGTAACAAGTTGGTAATGTTTGAGGAAAGGGTCTCCAGTTGCCAACTTATAAGCTCTTTTTTAGAACTCACACTAATATGTTTCTAATCTAACTCACTAACCGTTACTCTAAGCGAAGAGCTTTTTTGTATCACGTTTCTCTTTTTAACTGTAAACTAAGCAATTAGAAGCAAAGTGTGTGTATGCATATGTATGTGTGTAATCGTTACAGTTAGGTCACATAGTGCAATTCAATCATTTCAATAGCAATAACGTCTCGACTGTTTAATGATTCCCCCCCCCATCTATCAGTGTTCCAAAAAGCAGACTCCGAACATTTGATACGGTCGTTTGCAAAGCAAAACTTGATCATTAAAACTCCAATAAGTATGAAAGTTTAAATGCAAAAAGACGATTTCTTCTGGCAAGAGTATTTATCTCCATTATTTTTATTAGCTGATAAAGGTGAATACAAAGGGCTCACCATCGTGAACCAAATCAAAAAAATGTCTTAAACTGGCAACTGAAGATCCTTTCCTCAAACAGTGCCTACTCATCACACCAAGAAGAGTAGGGCAAGATACAGGCTTTAATGTCTCATTTACAAAGTGTTTAAAAATGTTAACACTTCTATTGTAAATCTTTTTGATTTTTTAATTTCAAACAGTCTTCATAGGTTCACAATCCCTGTGAATACATTCTTGGAACTTCTTACTTGTGATCTCCTTAATATCAATTTTATTCTCATAAAAGTAGAGATTAGAATAATTTTAACTACAAACCAATTCGAACAAGGATGAGATTTCTCCTGGCTAAAGTAATTTCAAACAATGGAAAAAAACTTTTGGAAAAACATTGCTTTTTTCTATAAAAATTACCCTTATTTATTGAATGAACCTTACAAATAAACACACTCCCTCCTCTCTCTCTCTCTCTCACACACACACACATATATATAGTAAAAAACAAATTCAAAAACCAATTTATAAACAGCTTCTTGGCTGCTGGAAAATTCACACAAGTACGATAATCAAGTGACATGAACGATTTTTAATTCGCGAATATGTATATATATATATATATATATACATAATCCCCTACCCCCGTAGGGTTGAGTTCTCCGGCGAATGAAGTAATCGTGTTGCCATTAGCGTTTATTGCAAGTCTCTTCATATATGAATTGAGGTCTCGGTAGCCGTTAAACGGATGTATATAAACAATAGTAATTGTGATTCATAATCGTTTAAAATTTACTTTGCAGCAACTGGCTCCTCGTGGTTAAAGGGTTAGAAGCTTGGATTGGCGTTTGAGTCAACCCGGTTTCGATCCCAGCTACGGGAAGCTAATATGTCTAGCCACACTGATGAGTTCTGATAGAACGAAACAGATCTGTCTGTGGATGACTATATATATATATATATATATATATATATGAACGCACTGTTACGATTACCTCCTTCCCTTCCCGAGATATATATGTATGTATATATTTATGTGTGTCTTTGTCTGTGTAAGTGCGTGTGTGTGGATTATTCTTCCTCATAGTAAAATATCTGGGATACCTAGTGAAGATAAGACGAGCAAAAATTGTTGTCTAAAATCATTTTTATACTTATATATATAGAGAGAGAGAGGGGGGAGGAGGACAGAAAGAGTGGGATAGAGAGAAAGCAATGAATAAATAGAAATAGAAAAATAGATATGAACCTAATGAGGCAGATATGAATTAATAAACAGCTAGCTGATATATAAATTGAAAGCTAGAGAGATAGATATGAACCAAATAGGATAGATAAATAAATAGATAGATCAAGATGACATTGGTTATTTTGTAAAGGTACAAATTGCTGAAAAGAAAAGATCGTGTACTGTGCCAAAGCCTAAGGTAGGAAACCTGTGTCTTCGTAGAATAAAAGTTGTTTTAATGTTGGCAACCGTGGTCGAGGGCGCTACTCCTTTCCCTGGATTGCTCCACTTTACCCTTGATACGTGTCTTATATTAAGCAAGGTGGTATCAAGTACCATTTTTAAAGTCTTTGGTATGACGTGATCTAGGATTGAGCCCAGGTCTCCTGGACCATTGGCGAACACTCTACCCACTAGACCGATGAGCGGGTTCTACATAGAATACAGTACTTCCATCTCACTCAGGGAGCTGAAATGAAAATAAAGAAAGCAAGTATGCATGTTTGATTTTTATGAAATTAATTGCTAATAGTTTTTGAAAAAGATTCCTATATGGCTATGTGTTTCTCCCAATGGTACCAGAACTGAATCAAGATTGATTTGATGTGAGGACCTTATAGAAAACAAAAGTTCTTTGTTGGTGGTACCAAAAATAGCTCAGCTTTGTCGGCATTCACCTTGAGGGGCGCTTCAGGCGACGAGCAATAAAACCAACCCTTGCCCTTTTTAGACGTGGATGTAGGTTGAGGTTGCTTGATATATGAAGCAGTTAAAGGGAGAATGTCAACGGAGCTAAGCTATTTTTGGCTTCATCCATCTACTTACGAGAGTGTCTATTGCAGGGAGACAAGGTAAATGATATTTGTGTTGAGAGTGAACAAGTACAATCACACTCGCACAACGACATACACATGCATAAAGACTCACACAAACACAAAGACGGACATACGAAGAGCACTCACACACATATGTGTGTGTGTGTGTGTGTGTGTGTGTGTGTGCCCTCTGACTAACGAATTATGACAATTTTCGATTTTGTCCAAAAACTGCAAATTGGAATTTAACGAAAATTTCCTAGAATGATGGCAACAGTTATACGCACGTGCTGTGTAAAAACTAAGATTTTGCGTAAATGTAAACAAACTGCAGCCATTTTCATTACACGATACCTTATTGTTCCAGATTATTAAGGAATTACTTCATTATCGTTCAATTATGGGTCCCAAATGTGACTTGGGTGATGGTTAGGGCTGGAGTGAAGTCTGTTATAACATGTGAACAAGCAATAGGTAAATCAACATAATTAATATCCGAAAAATCGACATTATAAATATCCAAAATAATTGGAAGATATCACTAAACTGTGATAAAGATTATTGTAGCTACTACAAAGGAGGCTGATAAGGGGCACTCGAAGGTTGTTCCCGAACGTTTTCAGTCATGAATTAAATGTGAAGCTGTGAATAACTCAGGTCTGATCAAGATATTTTAATAAATGATTATAAATCTTTAATTACCCAGCTCTACTATCATTTTACTTGTTGAGTTCTATTTATATCAAGTTGGTTATTGCATGTATCCATAACGATCGGTATATAAAGAAATTAAAATATTATTTCTTGTTTACATGAGTTTTGATTATACCTCGCTAATAATTTGGAACAGTAACAATATAACTAAATTAGGTAAAGGACCTTAGTTTCTGTCTATATTGATGGAACCTTCCAATTTTCACTTAGTACGTGCATATAATAATGACCATTATCTTATAAAATGCTTATTAAATTTCACCTTGTAGTCATGGGACAAAATGGAAAATTATCACTTAGCCTATAATTCGTTATCCAGTATATATATATATATATAAACATTCTACTGGGAAAACTTTTTAGATGAACTCACACACACACACACACACACACACATATATATATATATATATATATATATATATATATATATATATATATATATATATATATATATATATATATATATATATATCCGCAGAATAACTTCCGTAATCCAAGTTAAAATAAACATACAAATCTTTCTATCTCTGCTCATTAATCTGTTTATCTACCCACTGAAGTGCATATATATATATATATATATATATATATATATATATATATATATATATGTGTGTGTGTGTGTGTGTGTGTGTGTGTGCGCACGCACGCACGTGTATGTGTGTGTATACACATATATGCATGAATATATAAACTAGAATTTATACACCTAGTACATATATACCCACAACATGTATATCATTTAATCTGTTTGGTTGGTTACCGTTGTTTTTCTTTTTTAAGCATGCAATCATATCATGTTATTTTCGCATTTTGGTGATGGGGGTGTTTTCGAGTGGGTGGGACGACATTTTTTTTTTAAACCGTGTCTAATCCGAAGCCACTTGTCCATTTTGAATGTAACCCTGAAGAAGGATTTTTTTCAATTATTTTCATATTTTTCATTTTTTTTCCCGTTCCTTCGTTATTTTTTAAAAACTTTCCGTTTCTAACTGCTTGTAAACAACTTGACATTTTTTGTCACGACGTTATCCTCACTCTGAATTGCTTCCCCCAAAAAGTTCATTTCTTATTTGTGCCTGCTCGTTCGCACACATACATGCACACACGAGCGCACACACACACATACACGTACTAATACACACACACACACATAAACACAGATATTCACGCATATATACACATATATACCCATATTTTGTATACATATATAGCGATGCCATCTAATTTGGGTCATGGACTTATACTCGAGTCCCAGAATGAGTGAATTCTTAAATATTGAAACCATTTAAAATATTTTCGATTATTCCATAATCAAATTTATATATCAATGTTTTTTCTTCTTTTTAATCTATTTATTCTGTAAAACATGCACAAACACAAATACCTGTTTGTGCGATGGTTATTACTCTAGAAAATGGAATCTGTAATTAGAGTTCAATCCTGGATGAAGATTTTTGCGATTACCATTGGGCTAATGTCTTCGGGAAAAAGTATGAAGCCTTCTCTTCTCCACTCTAACCTAGGGATAAATAGTGCTGCAGACTGGGGTTTTTAGCCTTTGTAGGGCGATCAGTCCAGGAGAAGGAAAAGTCTGAATTCAAACTAGCTTTACTCCGGTTAAAAATTGACCTGGCGTCACATCCTGCTCATTATGAAGGAGATGGATGAACGCTTACGCATGAAACTATCACCGGAGGGCACACACACACGCGTGCGCTCTCCCTCTCTCCCTCACACACACACACACACACACACACACACACACACACACATATATATATATATATATATAGTTTGTAATCTAATCTAATATAATTTGCTTTATGAACTAAGAGTATACATTTGATTTACGGTAAAGTAGCCAAAGGTGCTTCGTAGCTGTCAGTATCTTGCCTATGAGCGCGTAAGCGTGAAACTGATAGTTACCAAACACCATTGACTTAATGTCAATGCTATCCTAATATATATATATATATATATATATATATATATATATATATGTGTGTGTGTGTGTGTGTGTGTGTGTGTGTGTAATGCGGGATTAAAAAGACTATCGACTCTGAAGCCTTACATTGTTTATTTTAAACTTTTGAATTTTACCCATCTAAACAACTCATATAATAAAGTGAGACTGTCTAGACGTCTAGACAATTCTGGGAATTCAAAAGAAAAAAACTTATTAAGCCATTCTTGTCGTATTTTAAAAGAAATATTTAAAGCAAATGAAGGATTTTGTAAGAGCAGCACCCTTTACACTCACCTGACATAGATATGTACAACTTCTTATTGTAACCTAAACAGAAAATTCGTCTCAGTTGAAAACTCGGTGTTTATTTTAAGAAACAACTCGTTAACGTGTTAAGACTTTCGTGCATTGTTTAGAATTGGTTAATAGCGAAAATTATTTGAATATAGTAAAACTATTTGTTTTGAGACGATTCAAAATGACTTCAAATCAAGCAGAGTGCTACTGTCTTAAACAGAGATCTGTCATTAAATTTTTGGTGGCTGAGAAATGCAATCAATGTGAAATTTATAGAAAAATGTTTTTGTAAAAGATTTTTCAAATGGGTTAAACATAGGTGTATCATTCCGAGCCTGAATCAAAAAGTCAACACATGAAATGGAAACACACTGACTCTGCGGTAAAGATAAATTTCCTGGCGCAGTCGTCAATCAGGAAGGTCAGGCTGACAGTATTCTGGGATATGACAGAACCTATCACTGTTGATTTTCTTTAAAAAAAAAAAAAAAGATGCAGCAGAAAGCAATGCTTCCTATAGACAAATCCTTCGACAAATTCACCTTATTTATTGAATGACCCTCGTACTTATTTCTTTTGGTTTTGGTTCCAAATGCACTGAGTTTTAGTCTCCGTGGTGTAGTGGTTAAAGTACGGAAGTGTGATGTCGTAGTAAGCTAATTCGAACAATAGTTGAACT
Source organism: Sepioteuthis lessoniana (assembly GCA_963585895.1). Lineage (NCBI taxonomy): Eukaryota > Metazoa > Mollusca > Cephalopoda > Myopsida > Loliginidae > Sepioteuthis > Sepioteuthis lessoniana. Next base: position 50,063,947 of record OY757935.1, on the reverse strand, counting down.
ATGATGTTTACTTCAAACTAATACCCTTAGGAAAGGTATGAAAACCCCTTTACCCCCCACCCACCAGAGCCATGGTTTAAATAGTACCACTGCAGTTCTTCTACAAGGATCGCTTTGGCATTATATAACCCACCAAGGTTGATATGCCATAAAACAAAAAGTCAAACAAAGTAAAATTAGCTGCAACATAAGTATGATTGAATCGTCTTTTATAACTGTTCTAAAACTCGAGTCTCTGTGCAAAATTTTATAAATGTATATGCAGTTTCACTCATAAACTTAATATTTTTTTAAAGTTAATTTTGGTCTAAATTATATAAGATACCGGGATCTACTAATTTCTAGAGGAATATTGTAAAATCAAAGCGAATATTATTAGATACTATTCATTATCCAGCTCTTCAATATTGAAACTCTAAACGAACAATATGTATCTTTTATTCAGGAATTATATTTGTGATTATAAAATTTCGGTGCAGTGGGTTTTGTTTCACAAAAACAATAAAATTCTGGAATTTTTGGTTTAAAAGAAATTGAACATATCAAAAAAATATTCGCGGTGAATTTATTTGGAAGTAATCCTGAATATATGCATACGTGACAATTACAGCTCATTTAAAACTATACAAAAATCAAAATTGAATCCATAATACAATTCAAATAAAAAGCGATTTATCTTTTAACAAAAAAAAATGAAAAAAAAAAAAAGAAAAAAAAAAGAAAATAATACACAAGTAAAGAAATATTTTTTAAGTATTCCCAACTCCCCCCTCCCACCAAATTATATTTATTGCAAATATTTGTTGGGACAAGATGTTTTCTTTTTAAATAAATGATATGAAAAAATATGATTATTTATTATTTATCTATTACGGTAAAATTCCGTTTTCTACATGAATGATCTCCATCGCATCAAGATCAAAGGAAAACATACACTTCAAAGACATCGTTTAAATAATAATAATAATAATAATAATAATAATAATAATAATAATAATAATAATAATATTTCTTGTTTGCTATAGAAACGAAACAAGAAAGACGAGGCTTGGAGCAGTATCGATAACATGTGAACGTTACATAATCCTTCGATCATATATGCCTCTGCTGAAATATATATATATATATATATATATATATATATATATATATATATATATATATATATATATATATATCCTCTTAGTAAGGGGCAATCGATCTATGAGAAGAAAAGTCTCTGAATTGTAAAGCCGAGGAGGATATTTCGTAAGAATCATTGGCATATTAGAGTATGAACATATCCAAAAAGCTTGGCTGGTTCCATGAAAAGCTTTCATCAATGTAAAAAAAAATCCTTTGCGTAGGTTGACCAGCGATTCACATTAGTCAAACTGTTGATCTCGTAATAAATATATTGATATATAATAAATTAGATCTACCAGCACTTGGAGAAATGTCATGTGAAAGACCACTAATTTCGCTATCTTCAGTCAATTTTTTTTAAGGCCCGGATAATCAAACCATGTATTATAAAACAAGAACTTCAGAAACAGGACTTGAGCTCGGTTCCGTACACTTTACTGCCTGATTATGTTTCTAACATCTGTAGTAAGGTATATTTATCTAAATCCAAACTTGCTAGTCATACAATAACTAATAACAGAAAGCTCTCAAAAATTCACTTTACAAAAGTCTTTCGACAGCAACCAACAGAGAACTGTCGTTAATTCTGTGACAAATTATGTGGGTTTGCAGCGAGTTTAAGTCATATAAGGGTGCCCAGAAGCATTATCAATGGAAAAGACTGCTTATTCATTTTGTAACTAATGCAAGAGGGGCAGCATTTGGCCTAATTAGTTATAAGCCCTTTCATGGGTAGTCTCAGCCAATCGAGGAGATGGCCCTTTTCTACTAATATGTGGCAGTCACCATAATAACTTATTTTATTTGGTTTGGTTCATTTTCTTCGTTTAATGGCATATCAACCTTCGTGGTATATCTAATACTAAAGCCATCCTTGTAGAAGAACAGCAGTGTTATCATTTAACCCATAACTGCAGAAGATGAGAGGACTTTCCCAAAGAGTATTAGCGCGACTGGAGTTTGAACTCTCTTGCTTCAACGCGGCTTTACCCATTACGCAACGAACACTTCTCCGTTTTAGGACATTGTAACACACACGTACGACAGATGAGAATGGCAACATGAAAGGACAGTTTGGTGAAGATATGGAATGTCATGAACGTAAGCAGAAGACTAAATTTTTGGGTTAAATATTGGAAACAAAACAGAGACATAATTGGGGAGACTGATTGGTTCTGGCTCTTCTAAGTCACCATATAAACGAATGACAATTTCTCGGCCGAAAAGATATTTCAATATCGGTAACACACTATCAAAGCAACCTGAAAAATTTAACATCTGATTAAAAATGGGCATATATACAATAAATATAACGTATTTGTCTATTTCTTTTTCTCAGACAGGAATGACAATTGACGACTTTTGTGTCGAGTTTGGTAGCCAACGCCCAAATATATATGTGACGTAAAATATAGACAAACCGTTACAAACGATTTAGATTCACCACTCTTAGAAAAGATTTCTTCCATTATTTTTAAACCACGAATAATAGAATAAGCAGAAATCTGAGATAAAACCTTCCTTCTCTGATGGCTACACTTCCTGGCTGCATGAAATATCTCAAATCAATTAAAATCATTTATTTTAAAAATAACGAAAGAAACGTTTCATAAGAGATTTATGAGTCAATATTTTTATGCCACACACACACACACACACACACACGCACACACACACACAAGCATATATATATATATATATATATATATATATATATATATATATATATATATATATATATATTGTATTATAGATTTATCTTAGCTAATCTAAATCGAACTGACGGAAGGAACACACTACATTACCAACGGCAAAAAAATCATATAACAGTTGGCATCCATACAACTTTATGGTTTGATAAATAAGGTGGAAAAAACTGTCAATATTCTATTTATTCAGAAGAAATTAACATAATCTTTTTGCCCGAAAAAAATTGATTTTATCCTTGAAATACCGAATATGCATAAAAAAATTAGCTTAGATAAATGTATCAGGATTAGAATATATATATATATATATATATATATATATATATATAGGTTTTTGTGTGAGTTTGTGTGTGTGTGTGTGTGTGTGTTTGACTAATCCTTCATCTTAAATTCTGGTTGTAAAGCAACTTTACTTCTCTTTCCGTCTAATGACAGAAGTAACTTATGAGATTCTTAGTAACAAAAGAATATATATATATATATATATATATATATATATATATATATATATGTATATTTAGGCAGCATTTCTTCGTTAATGCAAATTTCATTGAACATAATAGACATTTTATGCCTACATATTCTCTTTTGGATCCGTTCGAATTCCCGTATTACTTTTATCGTATTCGGGGGGAACTGATTAAGGTATTGTCCATAGTTGTATGTATCCCTAGTACTTTCTGCCCGACTTTGGGCCATCATCAGGGGAGAATCTGTTACAAAAGTGATGTAACTTTTGTTTTAGCAAATTACCACTGTGTAAGGACGTCTTTGCTGTTGGAGATTATGGCGCTTGCTTTTAAATGTAATTCTGTAAATAGTGCCAGTAGCTAAAGACATTTAAGTACGTTAGCACTGGTTTGAAAATTAATTCTATTAAGTACTGGTTGCAGGTTTCTAATATATAGTGCTTCGAGAATCTGAAGTTTTTGTTTATTATTTTGATGTTCGAGTATTGTTGTGTTGTCGGTGAGAATTTTTCGTAGTTGTGTTGTTGGGCATGAATGTTTTTTTAAATGCTGAGCTATTGAACTTGTGTCAGAATGCACCTTTCTGACACAAGTTCAATAGCTCAGCATTTGCATCCAAGTAGAAGCTAATGTCTCCTGATTCTTGCTTCAGGCTAAGCAGTAGGGATTTGGGTTTTTCTGGTGTACTTACGAGGAGTGCAAGATCATCTGCATAGTCTGCGTCTATCATAGTTTCTGCGAGATATAGTTTTGTTTGCTTTTTTAATGTTAGACCATTTTCTTTCAATAGATCTATTGACGTTCGAAGTACGTAGTCAAGACTGAGTATAAACAAAATGGTGCTTATGTATATCCTTGCAAGACTCCAAGGGCAATGTTATCTTTGTCTCTATCAGATGAGCGAACTATTGCTTTTGTGTTTTTGTAAAGCGTCATTTTACCTATGACAGTTTGTTTGGGGTGACCATATGCTAGTAGTATTTGCTCCATCAGTCCTCTGTGCATGGAATCGACTGCCTTTAAGAAATCTATGAACAATAAAGTTGTCTCAAGATTTTGTTTGCATTTACTCCTCCAATAATTCAGCGGATTACCAGAATCTGTAATGATTAGGAACGATTTTTCCTAAAGTCGTTCTGATCTTCCCTAAAAATTTTCAAGATTTCAGGTTAGATACCTATAAGAAGCTGGATATAATAGATCTTAACAGCTTTAGCAGTAAGAGCTATGCCTCTGTAGTTGTTAGTTATTCCGATGTTGTCTTTTTGGGAGAAAGCGGGGATGCAGCTTTTTGCCCATTTCTCTTTTGGGTTTGGTTTATACACAGCACTGCATAATTAGTGAAGTATCTCGTCAGATTTTTTTCTCTTCCAAACTTCAGGGAACATTTCAACCTGGTCGGCAGCTTATCTGCTTTTAATTCTTTTTTTCAATACTGTGACAAATTTCTCCCCCTTAAACTGTCCTTGTTTGTTGGCCTTTAATAATTTTTTGGATTTTTTGGATTAGTTTGTCAGTAATTTTAAGAGAGTCTCCGGGCAGATTTTTGAAATATTCTTTCCATTTCTATAGTATTTCTTCTTTGGAAGTTTTTAGTTTTACTTTAGAGGTTCTCTTTCTTCTGCTCTACGGTTTGAATTTACAATCATGGTTGTCTGTCGTTGGCTGTTTTTTTCCCATCAATATACGCCACCCTTAAAGATGAATAGTCATATTTTCCGAACTAAATTATTTGTTTTTGGCTTTTGACCAATGAGATTCTTCCACTAAGCATCTTGTGAAGTGTGCCGTTGACTCTTTGGATTCATATGTCTTACAACATATTAACCATGATGCATCCTATTGTTTCTTTTGCTATGTGCTTGTAGGGCTCGTAAAATACTCTCATCTCTCAGTTTGAATTTAGTTAAAATCCAACTATCTTATTTTAGCTTGATCAGGTACAAATAAGATAACCTGGTTCTATCATGATGCTAAGATAAAATAATCCGGGAAATATTGATTCATAGTTTTCTGATGCAGTTGAAATATTTTGTTTGGTTCAACACACTTTCCACCTTTTTGGTCACTTTATTTTTTCTTTAAAACTGTCCTCGTGAAAGCGAATAATAGTGAACCTGAAAAGTTTACAAGCGAGAAACTTTACTTCTTATATTCACAGAGAATAAACAAGACAAAAGTTCGAGTCAAATACAACTTGATGGCTTTACGTGTACTTACCTTTATCAGTGCCCACCATTCAGTTTACAGTAATCGATGTTTCTATCAGGTAATCAATATATGTCGTTGGCAAAACATTTTTTCTCTTAAAAACATATTTAGGATGATATGTATTGACAAAAATCAGCTGATAATGCTACAAAAATGTAATCGATTTTGTCAAAAGATCTGATTGTTTTCAAATCAACCTTGCAAAAAAACCTGACCTGATAGAGAGGAACGGATGCAATTTCCTGATTCAGCAGTGCAAAAATCTAGACAACATTCAAAAAGTAAAAAAATTGTTGCCCAGTGTTATCTATCTATCTGTCCATCTATCTATCTTGTGTGTGTGTGTGTGTGTGTGTGTTTTCAGTCTACATCAGTCTATTTCTCGGACTATCTACTATCTACTTCTTACCCACTTTCTATCTTTAAGCAAATGTATTTTCAACCGATAATAAAATCTGTATATCTTTTATCGATTTCTAATCAATAATCTTTAGTTATTTTGATTTGAGTTGTCTAAAACATCTTTTTAAAACAACTTGTAAAAATATACTTTTTAAAACTTCCTCTCTTACATATTAACGCATTTTTGAGAGCTTCATTCGTAGGAAATGCAAGATATCGATATAAAAGTTATTAAAGATGACAGACAAAATTGATAGATAAGGACTGTTTGAGATAGAAAGAAAGACAGTTAGATAGGCAGGCGCTGCTGGTGGTATGATGGTTAGCAAGCGAGACTAACAAACCTACACAAGTGAGTTCAAATCTCATTAGGTGACCCATTCATATGGCCTTGTGCCACATCTAAGCAAAAAAAAAAAGAAAAGCTTAGTAAATTATTACATCGATAGATCGATAGATTGATAATGACCAGACTGAGTTCAGAGGCTTCTGACTGGACTTATATGTATATACATGTGATAATAATAATAATAATAATAATAATAATAATAATAATAATCACTGGAAAAGACGAGGAAAGAATATAAATAGAAAGGTAGTCTGGTTTAATCCGCCTTTTGTAAGCTTACAATATAGATAAATACTTTCTACACCTCCTAGATAAATACTTTAATAGAGATAATCCATTGAGTAAAATCTTTAGTAGGAACACAGTAAAAATTAGCTACTCTTGCACCAAGAATATGAATAACATTTGAAATAACCATAACAGGAGACTACTGAATGAACTAATTGTAAACTATAGGAGTCCAGACGTTGCGACTTGTAACTGTAGGAGTAAAGAGGAATGCTCCTTGGGCGGACGTCGCAATTCGAGAAATATTGTATACCAGGCATGCATTTCTCCATAAAAAAGACGGAGAGAGAGTCTATATAGGCATCTCCGCAGGAAATCGGAAACAAAGATAGGATAATCATAGGCATTCTTTCTCCAATCCACGACTTATAAACCAGACTGCCCTATCAAAATATTTTTGGAGCCTTTAAGATCAGGGACTGTCGCCACAAATTAAGCGGAAGATAATCAGGCGAACAGCTTCAATGGTAGATGTAACTCATGTATAGATGAGAAAATTAGTATTATTAATTTTAGAAATCAAAGACTACTGTTGAACGAAAGAAATGAGCTCGTGTTTAAATGTAGACATAGAAGAAAATTCAAATTATCCTGACTGAGAGCCACTGAAACACCGATTCCTATGTAATTGCAAGGACAATGATGAGGATTTATTAGAAATTAGTAACGATTAATTCAGTGGTGGATATCATCAGGGCGGGAAGATTCAAGATAGATGATTCCCCTTGACTATTTTTAGGGTCAAGTAAAGGCACGTGATAGCTACGATAAAAAGTTCTTTACCTTTATCATATTTAATTATCTTGTTCCTAATTAAATTTAGAAGAATATCTAAGATCACAACATCTGAGATATTTAACAGATATATTAGGAGTAAATATAAAATATATATGGGGATAGTCATTCGTTCTACGATCGTAGATGGTTTAGAAAATCCCACCAGCTATGGTAGGATGGGTTGATTTACAGAGAAGCCCCGCTCCTGTTTCTTGATGCTTCTAACACTTAATATTTTGACCCCCTTTGCTCTCACCTGTGAATTTGAATTTGATTTTTTTTTTCACTTACGAACTGTAACTCCACATTTGCTGTTCTGCAACTTCGAGAAAACCATGTAAAAAGTCATCTGACGAGACAGAGTGTATAGTAATATTCTCCGCCAAAATAGATTTACAATAACAACTTAACCAGGTTTGAGTTTCCATCCGATTACATTATATACGCTCTGAATGTGAATTTTGTTTTATCCTTGCAAAGGAATAGGGGATCAACAATAGCCATACATTGAGCATTCACGTAGATTTATATGATATTCCTCATATATTCTATAAAAGATTAATCCACACCCACTGTCTTCGGACGCTGACTAAAAATAAATATACCCATCAGGAAAACTATCTAAGTTAGACGAACCAGACATGCAGGACACTGCTGGAGAAGCAGGGACGAGCTCATAAGTGATCTTCTCCTGTGGACCCCCTCACAAGGCCAAGCAAAAGCAGGGCCATCAGCTTGAACCTACATACAACAGCTCTGTGAGGATATGGGATGTAGCCCTGAGGACCTGCCTGAAGCGATAAACGATAGGGAGGAGCGGCAAGAGAGGGTCAGGGATATCCATGCCGGTGGCACGACAAGATGATGATGATAAATATATATATAACCAGCACTTAATAGAATTAATTTTCAAACCAGTGCTAATGTACTTAAATGTCTTTAGCTACTGGCACTATTTACAGAATTACATTTAAAAGCAAACGCCATAATCTTCAACGGCAAAGACGTCCTTACACAGTAGTAATTTGCTAAAACAAAAGTTACATCACTTTTGTAATAGATTCTTCCCTGATGATGGCCCAAAGTCGGGCAGAAAGTACTAGGGATACATACAACTATGGACAATACCTAAATCAATTCCCCCCGAATACGATAAAAGTAATACGGGAATTCGAACGGATCCAGAAGAAAATATGTAGGCATAAAATGTCTATTATGTTTAATGAAATTTGCATATGTATATATATATATATATATATATATTGACTAGACTGAGTTAGCCAGAGGCATCTAACTTGACTGTGATATATATATATATATATATATATATATATATATATATATATATATATATATATATATATATTTTCGAGGTGAATACGATAAGTTTCCTGAATTTTTTCGTATGGACTCTTTTATTGATTGTACACACATGAAACTCTAGTCCCCTTTGAAGTAATCTCCTCCGGTTGCAATGCACTTGTTGTACCGTTCCAACAATATCTCGAAGGCCTTATGGAAGTCTTCTTGTGGGAGTGTGTCAAAGACCTTCGTCACAGCCTCTTTCATTTCCTCAATTATCTCATAACGACAGCCTCTGAGCTTAGGGAATAACCAAAAGTCACAGGGAGCAAGGTCTGGACTATAGGGAAGCTGAGGAAATGTCTTGATGCCCATCTTGCTCAAATAGTCTGTGACAAGGATGGAGTTGTGGACTGGTGCATTGTCCTGCTGGAAATGCCACTGCCCTGATTTGAAGAGCGCTGGTCTCTTCCGACGGAATCTCTTCCTGAACTCCTTTAAAACCTCAACATAGTAACCCTAACCCTAACCGTTTGGCCAATCAACTCTGGTGTATTGACTTCCTTACTCCTCCAACACGTTTCATCATCCCTCACAGACTTCCTGCCTTCCTTGAATCTCTCATGCCACTCAAAAACTAATGCTTGATTCATGCATGATGGTCGGAAACCAGTTCGAAGCATTCCATACGTTTCTGTGGCATCATGTTTTCCAAGTTTAAAACAGAATTTTATTGCATATCGTTCTTCTAAAGTGTCAGATTGCATTTTTGAAATTCACCGGCTGTGACAATCAGGTTTTAGTAGGGTGTATTCTATTTGCTGCTGTAGCTGTTCGAACCTAAAATCATACAAATTGGTCAGTCATCTCATAAGATGTATCGCAATAACATAGTGAATTTTCAAGAGTCTACGGCAATTGTGAATGCCCATACGAAAAAAGTCTGTAAACTTATCGTATGCGCCTCGTATATATATATATATATATATATATATATATAACCAGAGGTGTTCATGGTAGAAAATGGACAGGTGATCCTAGTTCAAATCTGTAACCTTGGTATAGAAACCAGTCAAGGAGAAAGAAAACTCTGAATGATAGATTAGTAATACCGCTTTGAGATCAGTGGTAATGTTTGGATCTATAAAAAATTCCGAGAAAGATATTAGATCCTATTTACCAACCCCTCCGCTCGGGCAGGATATGACACAAGGTCAATTTTTAAGCGGAGTTTGACAGGTTTGAATTCAGAGTTTTCCTTCTCCTAGACTAGTTGTCTCACCAAGGCTGAAGAACCTAGTCTGTCCTACTATTTACCCATAGCTGGAGGGAGAATAATTAGATTCATACCTTTCCCAAGGGTATTAGTGCTATGTGAAGTGCAATCAGTCTCGTCCAGGATTTGAACTCGAGTCGTCGTGTCCAATTCCTGCGACGATAACAATTACACCACGGGCACCTCCAAAAGATATTAGATACTTTCTCGTAATATCCAATTGACACTATCAAAAAATATAGAGATCTATAGGACAGTCATCTTATGAAAAATTCCTCTGACTGGCTTGGTGTCACATGATCTCCCGTAGAAAGTGACTGTTACATAAAAAACGACAATATTTATCCCAAAGATAATGCGTTGGTGACTCCATTATGTTTGCTTAAATATTCTATGGTTTCCTTTTTTTTAAGAAAATGTTTTTGCCTCAAAACATTGAAGTGATTTGAGATTCGATGCAAGGTTTCTTCACACCCGCCAGTAGCAACATTATTATGTCGACCATCGTTCTATCTCGATGTATGTGCCTTGTAAATTCTCTCTAAGACCATATGTGTGTGTGTGTGTGTGTGTGTGTGTGTGTGTGCGCGTGTGTCTGTGTGTGTGAAAAGAGTGTGTGTGAGTGTTTATCTATGTTTGTGCATATTTGTGTGTGTGAGTGTGTGTATGAATATGCGTGTATTATGTTATTTGGAAATTAATAACTTGTTTTACATTTCAATGTAAAATAAAAATAGCTTTTATTTTACGACCAACCTAACACACACACACAAACACACCCACACACACACACATATATATATATATATATACTAGAATCGTGTATCTAACCAAGACAGGAATTAGCTTCTTATTTAATTTTCATGAAATTCAAACATTTTATTTTCACCTATTTCCTTTTAGTTTTTAAAAAGTTCGGGAAACTTAAGAAACGTGTTGAACTGAAGAATGAGCAAGTGAGATAGCATATAAGTTTCTTTTCATAAGGTCAATTTGAGAACTTTTCAGCACCCTTCGTATATATATATATATATATATATCCTTCTCATCATCATCATCATTATCATGTCGCGCCGCCAGCACGGATCTACCTGACCCTCTCTCGCCACCCACCTCTATCGTCCATCGCTCCCGGTAGGTCTTCAAGGCTATATCCTGTATCGGCACAGAGCCGTTGTATATAGGTTCTTGCTGGTCGTCCTGCATTTTTTCGTCGATGTAAAGGGGTCTGCAGGAGTATATCGCTTATGAGTTCGTTCTTGCTTCTCCAGCAGTGTCTTGCATGTCTGATTCGTCTAACTCGGATAGTTTTCGTGATGGCTGCTTTGTGGGATGCTGCATCTAGGAATATATATATATATATATATAGTGCAATTAGAAGGAAACTCAAACCTGGTTAAATTGTCATTGTAAATTTATTTCGGCGGAGAATATAATTATACTCTCCGTCTCATCAGATGACTGCACATGTTTAAATTGAGGTTGAAAAATAGCAAATATGGATTACAGTATCTCTGTGTGTGAAAAAAAAAAAGAAGCAAAAGAAAGAAAGAAAGAAAGAAAAACCTATATAAATTTTAAATTCTCGGGCGAAAGTAAAGAGTTAGAAAAATTAAGGAATCAGAAAAAGGCTGTGCCTGTAAATTAACCCATTTATTTATTTCATCTAGTAACCTCCTGTTATGGTTATTTAAGATACTATGCATATTCTTTGTACAAGAGTAACTAATTTTTACTATGGGTCGATAATCTGTATCCTTTAAAGTATTTGGACTATTGTCCTCATCTTGATTGTTATGTACACAATATTTCAGCCGATGTACCCTTCGGCCTTCATCCGGTGTTTCTCGTCGAATTCGGAGCCTTCATGTCAAAATAGGGAACTTTCATAAATATCTATATCAATCTTTATTCTTTTTAGATTTGATATTGTTTTGTTAGTCAACATCTGAGCTCTTTTGATTCATCCCACTCTCTTCTTTTCTCCCCCACCCCTTCCAACCAACTGAGAGCGAAAATGTGTAAAGATGCATGCCAATATATACACAAACATACGCACATATATACGCGCGAGCAACAACACATACACAAACATATTAACATTCAATAACACACAAACTTAGGCTCTTACACAAATAAGCCCCACTTTTCGAACAAAAATTGACCATATTAATCGTTTTTTTTTATAAACCTTCACTCTGTCTGACGATTGCTGATAGCATGAAACCTAGGGTCACTGACAGTAGCGTGTAATTTAATATATATATATATATATATATATATATATATATGTGTGTGTGTGTGTGTGTGTGTGTGTGTGTGTGTGTGTGTGTGTGTGTTAATTAAAAAAAGCATTCGATGTCCGTTCAAAGAATACAAACTTTTTCAGCAACAAATTACATAAACTTGCTAAATTGGCAGCTGAATCAGTAAATGTTCTTTTATTTTCTCTGAATTCAGAATGTTTATTAGGGAGCGAATTTGAGTGACTGTGAAAGATTGGCAATTCGCAAACCACAGGGATTGATGGGGTTGACAGTTGTATTGTACTTTGACAAAATTTAGCAGCTTAGAAAATTTTTAATTTTTTTGATATAGAACTGGTTTTAAAAGTTTGTTTATTACACCATGTGTATTAGGTAGCTGAATTTTTCACTTTTCGATTTATGTACAAGCGACGAATTATTATGTTGAAATTTTTGTTGTTGCATGGATCAAATACTTTTTCTATTATCAGGCTGCGAATTTATTGATCTCTAACTCTCTTACTCTCTCTCTCTCTCTATATATATATATATATATATATATACATATATATAGTTACGATTGTGTGAGTGTGTGTGTGTGTGTGTGTGTGTTTTAATTTTTGCCATTTTTGTTGGTAACATGTTTGACTCCCTCTGGGGAGAGTTTTTTTTTTTTTTTAATTTCATTTCAGGAATCAACACAGTCGGTTTTATTCAGACAATAAAAAATGAAAATTTTAAAATTTGTTTTAAGCTTTTCAGAAATTGTTGCTGAAATTAGGAAACCCTGAACAACAATGTTGTTAAAACAGGTAGAATGAAAGAATATAAATTAGAAAAAAAAATTGAATATACCACACATACACACACACACGTATACACACACTCACACGTACATATGTATATTGTTAATGTACTTTGCTTTTTTCATGAGAGTGCTCAATATATATATATATGTGTGTGTGTGTGTGTGTGTGTGTGTGTGTGTGTGTGTGTGTGTGTGTGTGTGTGTGTGTGTGTGTGTTGAGTACTCCTTATTTATGAATATACCAAATTACATTATATATATATATATATATATATATATATATATATATATATATATTCTGTATGAGTGTGCAAATGAAATGAAACTAACGCAGCCAAGTGCCTGTCGGCGAACGAAACAAATTGTTTCCTACGTCACAAAATAATAAAATGAAAACTTTAAAATTCAAAAATGTTTTTAAAAATTACGTACAAAAAATGTGCAAAAGAATTCCTTAATTGTTCATCTTTAAAAAAAGGAAAATATTTCTTTTTCTAAAAACTTGCAACGTAAAAGAAAAAAGAAATACATTTTTCTTTCTGCTCGAAATATTTCTTTGTCCAATTTTGTCTTCCTAAAGGGAAAATTTTTATTCACTTCCGCTTGAGCGAATTAAAAAAAAAACAAAAAAAAAACTTATATATACTTAAAAAAGAACAATTTCTCGAAATTACTAGCGTTTTTTTTTCAGAAGTAATTCGATAACTATTCTTCAATTGATTACATGACGTATTTACTTTTTTTTCGAAATTAATTATAATAATAGCGAAAACATAGACGTGTATTCGAACGTTGCTAAAGAACTGAAAAAAAGCTGTGGAGCATGATCGTGACGATGATACAAATTGTAACTACTGTGCTTGAGACGATTCCTAAAGGGTTGGAAAAAAGACAAGAGGAATTGGAAATCAGAAGAATCGAGATCATCCAGACCACAGAATTGCTAAGATCAGTTATAATACTCTGAAAGGTCCTGGAGACTTCAGGAGATTTGCTGTCATTTAGACTTCTGTGAAAGATTACCAGCTAACACAAGTAGAATTAGAAGCACAAACCTACCTGGGATTTTTAGATACGAACGAATCGCCTAATCTCACCCAGACCACTAGACCTTGTGATAGTCATCAAAGAAAAAGGGAACCTGCCGAATGGTAGACTCCGCTGTTCCGGCTGACCAAGGGGCTAATACTGCAAGAAAGCGAAAAGAAAAATAAGTATCTGGACCTTGCTAGAGAACTGACAAAACTAATGAACCTGAAAGTGACAGTGATAACAATTGTAATTGGTGCGCTCGGTACAGTCACCAAAGGATTGATAAAGGGACTGTTGGACTTGAAAATTTGAGGACGAGTGGAGACCATTCAGACTACAGAAATATTAAGATTGGCCAGAATACTGAGAAGAGTCCAGGAGATTCTAGAAGACTTATTGTCACTCAAACTCCAGGGAGAAACCATCAGCAAACGCTGGTGCGAAACAATCTCAAATGAATAAAATGATTATATAAAATAGCAAAGCTGACAACACAACTTAAAGAGATAAATTAAAAGATATTAGTGTGAGAAGGAAAATTCAAAAGATACCGAAACAGTATCAAGCAATACAAACAAAACAGGACTTTCTAAAATAGCAAAAGAAAACTCTACTGACCAGTTGAATGAAAATGCACGAATACATGCTAACAAATGGCTGCAAAGGAAACAAAACTATTCTGAAGTAAAATATGGGAACGGAAAGAACATAACAGAAAGGTAGAATGGATAAATTGCATAGAAAAAGAATTAGAAGGAGTCGAAAAAGGTCCTGAAACAATACTACACCTTGAATCGCTCAGAGAAATACTGAAAACAGTAATGAATTGAAAAGTACCCGGACATGATGGATTCTGTTTAAAAATGTTGACGTCTATCCACGACAGATTGGCTCTGGAAATTCTAAGAGACAAAAATACCCGAGTGGATGACTAAGGGGAAGACCTCCCTGATCCAAAAAGACCACCCAAAAAGAACCCTCCCCAACGACTATTGACCGATGACGTGTCAACTTAGGGTGAGGAAATACTAACAGCAAAAAAAAGTTCGGAACTTAATAACTGGCTTGTATGCCGCGGACTGTTTCCCGAAAAACAGAAAGGATGCCACAAGGGAACAAGTGGGACATATAATCTAGTGTTCATTGATCAGCACTTTGTCAAGGAGAGCAAAACGTGGCGGAAAAATGTAGCTATGGCGTGGATTGACAACCAAAAGACCTTTGATATGGTCCAGCAAAGCTCGATAATAGATTGTCAAAAATGTACAAAATATCTGAGAAAGTCATAAAGTTTATTCCGGAAGCTATGAAAAATTAGAAAGTGGAATTCACCGCAGGAGGAATAACTTTAGCAGATATAAAAATCCGGGGAAAATAACGGAAGGGACAGAACCGGTAAATCAAGAAAACTTCAGAACGCTTGAAGAAAAGGAAACTTACAAGTATTTCAGAGAACTGGAAGAGGACAAAATTGAACAAATGGAGATGAAAGAAAAATTTAAAAAGTCTATCTCAGGAGAATAAGAAAGCTTCTTGAAACCAAAGTGTATGACAGAAATCTCACAAAAAGATAAACACCAGGCCTTTCCTCTTTGTAAGATACTCGGGACTATTCTTAAAATGGATGAAGGAAGAACATCGACAAATGAATGAGAGGACAAGAAAGATAATGACGGGGCAAAAGGCCTTACATCCGAGAGATGACATAAACAGACTCTATGTACCAAGAAAAGAAGAAGGATGACGACTCGTAAGTATTGAAGATAGTTTAGATTCAACAATACTCGAAGACTACATAAAAAAGAGCAAAGAAAGACAAATTACAGTGACCAGAAACAGCACAGACATAGAGATCAATAGAACAAAATAACTAGGAAACTGAAACAGGAAGAAAAATAACTGATATTTCAAGCGACAAACTAACAAAATCTCACCCGAGAAGACCTGGACATGGCTAGGAAAAAGAAACTTTGAGAGAGAAATTGAATCTCTTCTAATAGCAGTACAAAACAACGCCATAAGGATCAACTATGTTAAATCGACCATAGATAAAACGCAACAGAATAGCAAGTGTAGGTTATGTAGTGATAAAGATGAAATGATTAATCACATAATTAGGGCATGCAGCCTACTAGTGTCAAAAGAGTACAAGACTAGGCATAAGTAGGTTGGGAAGGTGGGAAATGTGCAAGAAATCGAAAACTGACCATACTAACAAATAGTATCTGCACAAACCAGAATCCCCTCAAGAGAATGAAACCAAGAAAATTCTCAGGGATTTTGCAAACAGATCACCTAATCTCTGCCAAAAGGCTTGAATAAGTGATAAGTAACAACAAAAGAGAGCCTACTGAATAGAGAACTTCGCCGTCCCGGTGGACCATAAAATGAAAATCAAAGAAAACAGAAAGAGATACAAGTACTTAAATCTTGCCAGAGAACTAAAAAAGCTATGGAACATGAAGATGGCGGTGATACCAACCGTAATTGGTACGCTTAGTACTATCCTCAAAGTTTTGGAGGGGGATGCTGGAAGAGTTAGAAATCAGAAGACAAGCGTAGACCATCCAAACTGGAATTAAAAAACGAAAAAAGTGACATCTACAGGAATAGAACTGCTCAATGTGGAAAACATCTGAACTTTTGGTGAAAAGAAAAATAATATATACACTTAATCTCTAATAATAGAAGCACAAAATAATGCTATAAAGAAAATAATGCTATGAAAATGAAAATTGATTATACTCAAGAGATTAGTAAGTGTAGGGTTCGTAGTGATAAAAACGAAAGAATTAATCACATAATAGATAAAATTTCACGATATTGATAAATTCTATGTGTGCAAATTAAAACATATTCTTGGTAATGAAAATGCAAAATTTTTCAGCCTTTAACATGCAAAGCAGATCACCCAATCAGGTCCAAAATACTAGGCTTCATTTTAATTAACAAGAAAAAAAGAACTTGGATTTTGCCGTTTCAGCAGGCACCAGAGTGAAAATAGAAGGCGAAAAACTTCAAAAATACCTGAAACTTGCCAGGGAGCTGAAAAACTGTAGAATACGAAGGTGACAGTTACATCAATTGTGGTCGTAGTCTTTAGAACCGTCCCCAGGAGCCTAATAAAAATTACAGCAGTTTTAAGATCAGCTCGGATACGTTGAAGTTTCCGGGGCATAGAGGGGATTTGTTGTCACTGAGATTCCAGCTGGCGTGAAAATCCCACAAGAAGTATGATAATAATGATAATACAAACAAAACGATACTTTCAAAATTATCAGGAAATTGGGAAATAATATAGAAAAAGAAATCAATTGCTTGGTTTCTTTGCTTAATGGCATATCAATCTTCGTGGGTTATTAAATGCCACCATTGTAGAAGGACAGTAGTAGTATTATCTTACCCATTGCTGAACGAAAGGGAGTTGAAACCTTTCCTTTGGGTATGAGCCTAAAAATTAGTTGAATAGTGCAATTGGAGTTAGAACTTGCTTACTATGATATCGGAGCCCAGTCAGTTGACCACTACACCACGGGCAAACTCTCGATGAAATCAACTGACGAGTGTGAGAATTCTGGTATATGAAGGAAAAGAAAAAAAATATGATAATAGTGCTGAATGAATTATGAACATAATATGGAAATACAACGACATAAACAGAGAGAAATAAAGCAATATAGAAATGAATGTACTAAAATTTTAATAGTACGCGTAGAAACAACTGAAAATTCTGTTTAATGCTTTGTGTAATCATTTTCTCGGGAAAATAAAAGGCGTTTAAACATTTAACATTTAATTCCCATTTGTTTCTCCACATGCAGTTAAAATTTGAGATTATTTGAACGAGAATCGGTCAAGTAATTAAATTTCAAAATGATACAAATTTTTCTGAAACACCGTGTACATCTGAAATGATACGTAACAAAAATGAGAAGAAAAAAAAAACTATATAGATATTTCAAGCGACAAACGAAGAAAATTGCACATTAGATGACCTGGACATGCTTACAAAGAGGAAGACTAAAGAAAGATACTGAATCTCTTAACAGCACAAAATAATGCATTAAAGACTTATCTTACCAACGAGAAAATTGATAATGTACGGGAGAATTGCAAGTGTAAGTTATGTAGTAATAGATATGAAAGAATTAATCACATAATAAGCGAATGCAGCAAATTGCACAGAAGAAATGCAATAACAGGCATGACTGGGTAGTAATGATGAAATATTGGGAACTGTGCAAAAAACTGAAATTTCACCATACTGACAAATGGTGTATTCACAAACTTTATGATACAAATGGATCACCAAATGTAAAACTTCAGATCATTTGAATGAGAATTGGTCAAGTAGATAAATAACGAAATGACATCTATTCTTTGGAAAATTTCTGTACTTCTCAAATGATATGGAATTTTTTAAAACACCTAGAATAATACGCGATCAGAAAATCTAATTAGAGAAAATTCCCAAGAATAAGATATTTAACTTCTGCTTAGATGCTTTCACATTTATATACACACGCATATGATAAATAGAGCTTTCCTCGAATGCCATCAATAACTCAGATTGGTTGTTGGTTATTAAATGCCAAATCTTATATATATATATATATATATATATATATATATATATATATATATATATTTGTAAGCGAATAGTTTGAGTTACCCAGAACAGATCATTTATTCATTCACTCTCCAAAACTGATGATATTTCTAAAATCAAATATAACAGATCAATAACATCAATATCGACATACTAAAAAATAAATCGATACTCCGTTAGCTCTGTCAACTGGGACTGTAGAATACACCAACTACACCTCGGCAGAAGAGTAACACCCCATCGACAAGTGTCCTGGATATGATACTAAGCTGCATCTGAGAGTGATACTTTAGCCCTGCTGTTTTTGGGAATGTAGAGTACCGTTTAGGTCCTCTTAATTTGAATGTCTTAAATTGGATAATTTTGGTGATGAAAGCCGCGAAAACTCTACAGATGATTCTTAATGTTTTATAATAAGATGAATTCCATCCGAAATCAACATTTCTTACTGAATATCTAAATAATGATCAATATATCGAGAAGAATGAATACCATGCTCATAAATCATAACCAGCAAAAAAGTATTAGATAACCAACAGTAGGGATCCGGTTGCCGATATGCAACTCTAAACTGCATTTCTGGTTGGTATTCCATTGATGATTAATCAAAGTAGCATAATACTCTTGGTCAAAATTTTGTTTGCAGGTTAAAAGATAACAAGATTTTATTATTTCTAGAGGAGGATTTTTGTTTTGATTTGTTTTTTTACTGCATTCTGTCGTTGTAGTAGTTAGAAACAACCTACAACAGCATCCAGTCCTTCTTCATTTGAAACGACTTTCCTTTCCTTTGCCAGGGCTCTTAACTCCTTCAGCCACTTGCCAGATATTATGGCTTCTAGTCCATTTTGGAGTTCTGCTGGTAGCTTAACTGGCAAGTTTGTAGAGTAGTGGCACTTTCATGCCTGGTAGTTATTGGACCCTATTACAACAAAGTAAGGGAAATTTTTGTGCACGTGTTTCTTCGGGCACGCGTAGCATACAACGAAACATAGATCATCGTAGTTGCACCACCCTTTTTGATAGTGAAATAGTGTTATACATGTCATACAGGGCCTTGCTGAAGATTAGGCTTTTTGGTCATCGGTGTCCAGTGATAGTTCTCAGATGTTTGCGGTGAAATCAAAAGAAAAATTCTTAGATCAAGCAGCTCCACTGATTTTGGTGGCATGTTGTGTAATGAACAACATCGCATTCCGATATTTCCGGAAGATAGGAATTCGTAGATTGGAATATTTTTTAACCAAGAAACTGCGCCTATACGAAGAACACGTGTGTGTTTTGCTTTAATGATGTACAATTGCAGCAGCTGGGCATCTCCAAAGGTAGCTTGAAGAAGTGTTAGATGATGAAAATGGATATTTCTAAATTTTATTTATTACCAAATTTTACAGCTATGAAACTCTGGAACCAAAAATATAAAACATGTCATCATCATCCTCAAGTTGAGCAGATAACATAGAGTTCTTGACAGCCATCTTTATGGTCCAATCGCTCCCGGCATGTCTTCTAGACTGTACCCAGTGACTGACATATGTAAGTTCTAGCTAGCAACACTGGCACTCCCATGAGTAGGTGCCTATAAGGGAACGTCACATGAGTTTTTTTCTCACTTTTCTAGAAGTAGCCCACGTATCTTCTTCGTCTTACTTGGATGGTTTGTGTGATTGGTGTCAGGTGGCAGTACAGTTTCTGTTTGGTGAAGTATTGCTTCTTGGATTTGTTCAAATAGACATGTGGCATTCTTGTGTAGTTTCCATCAGGCCTTTTCTCCGTGCGTTTTGTTAGCATTTAGTTGGAGTATCAATACAGTAGTATGGATACACCATGTTATGTCAGACATAGCACTGTAAGTGGTGCTTAAAACACACTGTAAGTATCACTTGCAGAAGGGTAAGATTCCCTATCTAAACAAAAGGTGCGTCCTAGGTAGGGTACTTAACTACATTGGATGGTTAGGCTACAGTGCTGCATAGATCGGAAGTGTAAAGCACCTTTTCATTGCCATTATTCCCAGGTTCACTCTCACCAGGAATGCGAGTACCTGCTATGGTCCTATATGGTCCAAATAGATCTATTTAATCATTATTATTGGTATACGATAAGACTGTCGAATTAAAACATAAGAAACAACTACGTGAAAATGTAAATATGAATATACAATAAACGCGATTCCTTAACCTCTAAGGCTTAAACCATTGAACTTTCTGCAGAAAATGACTATTATTCAATGTGTTTACATGAGACCACATAATTATTAGTTTTAGATAGGATTATTTTGAACCATACAACTGTGTGCAAATTATCTTAGATCTGAATACTTCATGTCATATAAGTGTATACAAGAAAATACATGTAAATATAAACATATAATGAATACTATCTCCTAACCTTTAGACATGAAATAATCCTAGACGGGTTGAAATATCGGTTAAATGTCAATCAATCTGTGCTCCGATTAACGATTTTGGATTTCTTGTTTTGAGATAAAGATTTCAAGAACGCAAATTTTCTTTTACTACTGATTTTGTATTCTTTTCAAATATTTGACGAGTATTTGTAGAAATCTCAATTCTATGCAGCCAGTGCTCATTAATATGAACACAAGTGGAACTATGACCAGACAAATGACAAACTAACCCTTAGTCTGACCCTGCTGTTAGGGTTGGAGTTGTATCTTTAACATACAAGTTTGATGCTTATGAATCATAGGGATACAACCCTTGAAAGTTACAACAACTCCATTTTTACCCACCATCTCCCATTTATCATCGTTGCACTCTCATCTTATGTCCGCCCCTGAACCCACTAACAACCACAAAACTGCACATAACAAAGTGAAGTGCTTGCAGCTGCACATATACTTGGTGCCTTGCTGCTCTGTCATCGATTTGCACGTTTGCATCAGCTGATTGCAGCAGCAGATTGTGCAGTGCATTCGCGATGCCAGACCCACGGGACGGTGACGCATATACAAGAGACATGCACAGCACAATTGCAACTTTACTGCAGAAGAAACTGCATACAAGATGCAATGCCTATTGAGAAAGTCGAGGGATTCTATTTTGTTTCCCGCTTTTTTTAAAATGCCGGGTGCCGCAAAAGGAGACAAATGGGTGGAGGTTGAATTTAACGTAATTTCTTTGGATGAGATACGGGTGAGATAAAGTATGGGGTGCTGTTACCCGGAGAGGAATGCCATATGTTTGGTTCCTCTCTTTATATAAAAGAAAAAAAAATGCTCGGCACAAGAACTTTTTTTTAATTAATGTAGATAAATCTAATCACAACTCTCCCAAATCATCCAGACACATAAGCACACACACACACACACACACACACACACACACACACACACACACACACACACACACACACACACACACACACACACACACACACACACACACACAACTGAGCGTGTACATGAAGATTGATAAAACTTTTATACTCATTATACTAAAATTTATTCCTGATAGTGTCCCTCAAAAAACATGATCACCCTAGAATCAAGCCGAGTGTCGGGAGGTGGAATATCATCACCTTAGACATTCGAGCAATATTTCGGTATTTAACAGAACCGCACAGTATTGAGATATGATGCAAAGTTGGATTAACTTGGGTATTCTAGCAATATCTCGTAAAACTTGTCGATTTTTCATTTTCGGCAATCATGCCACAAGTAAACAGTTCAAAATTCTGTTTGGCTTTTTGAGCTTTGCTCTATAATGTTCTTTTGATACATTCATTGCTAAAAACTAAGGAAATTTTGAAGCTGAGGTAGATAGAACTACTTAAAGAATAAGCCGATTCAAAACTGGAATCATTGTCAAAATACGTGGACATAATAGTCTAAATTTTCACTTTCTACAAAATATATATGTGTGTATGTGTATATGCATGTGTGTGCGCGCGCGTGTGTGTGTTTTTGTGTGTTTATTTATCCCTCCCCCGTTACGAACAGGAGTAAGATTTTAAGTGGAGTTTAACAGAGCTCCCCTTCTCCTAGACCGGTTGCCTTACCAAAATTAAAGAGCTTAAGCTGTTCTTCTATTTACCCTTAGGTTGAGGGAGGATAGCTTGATGCTTTCTTTTCCCAAGGGGATTAGCGTCATGTGAAAAGCAAACAGTTTCGTCCCTGATTTGAGTACAGTATCCATTTCCTACGGCAATAATCGTTACACCACTGGCACCTCTAAAATGTATACGTTACACACAAACTCTTATCTCTACACTTTGTTCGGTCTTTCCTCATCTGTGTCGGTCGCTATCTTTTTACTGCAGTGTTTCCTGTTCTCTTTTGGGGATGACTTAGAACTCAGAAATATTTTAATGTGCACATATTACTTCATTATTTTGTGACAACTTTCATCTTATGCGTTTACAACTAACGGTGGCGGAGAACGAGTGATAAGAACATCATTGAAATTCGGAACTGCTCTCGCCGGGTGATTCCACGTAACTGAAAAAATGTTAAATCTATTTTCTAAAATTTTTAGTGTCATTTAATCATGTGACTTTATAGTCCAGTGAAATTCATGTTCTTAAACAACCTCAAGTTCATTACACATGTATCGAACATAGTTGCCCAAACAGTTACACATACACACACACACACACGCGCAAACACACATATACATATATACACACACGCGCACATGCATACATGCTTTCTATCAGATATAGTAGCCATATAAAATCGAACACAGACTGATAGAGAATGCGGAGAACCCCTTCATTGTCATCGCTCCCAGGTCCACTCTGTCATGAAGCGGCAGCACCTGATAGGGTCCTATCTATGGGTCAAATAGAACTATTTGACATTTAAACTGTGTCCAAAAAATGACTTATGTTAAATTGAATTGTTTGAAATAGAACTGCTTTTACATTTAATTATGTGTAAACAAATGACTGATGTTTAATTGAATTGTTAGTGATACATAGCAATATTTGGAATCATTTAACTGTGTACAAAAGAATGAGCTTAGGCTCGTTTAAGAATGTTGTCAACAAAATATCTTTACAAATCATATATATTTGATATATAAATATAAAGAGGATTTGGCATTAAATAGCCTACAAGGGTTGATATGCCATAAAACCAAACCAAACCGAACTCTTAACTTTTTTAGCCATCCATTTCATACGACAATACTCACCAGACATTCATGCTACGCCTGTATACAAACTTCCAAGATTTCTGTCCTGTGGAGTAATTAAAGGATATTCCTATAATAACCACAACATAGCTTGCCTCAATTAAAACATCTGCAGTTGATATTCCTTTATTATGTCTCATGTTGATACCCTGCTTCATCAAGAAGATATGTCTTATTGGCACATGAGGTAGCAAATGCTGATTAGACAAGTTGTCATAATGTTTTGGCTATTCAAGATTTTATAGATATGAGATGAAAACTTTAAATTTTTTGATTTTGAAATTTAGAATTCAAGTAAAAGTGTGCATTGCTGAGCAAGTGATGTATAAAGGTGATAATACCTGGACATCTAGACCGCCGTCTAAAATTATAGAAAGGGATCTTAATCGTTAGAAAGGCAGTATATCGGTTTCAAAACCTTGAAATATCAGTCCGAGTATAGTTTTGAAAGTTCGAAAAAGACATTAAGAATGCAGAGAAATAGAATTTGAAAAAAGAAAAAAATCAAAGAACGGGCGAAATTAATTAATGAAATTTCGAATTATGGTAAAAAGTTTTTGATATTTTTCTTCAACTGGAAATTAAATGTTAAGGCAGATTTCAAAAACTTAGTCTATTAACCAATTGGATTTTTTTTTTTTTTTTGCAAATAGAATGATATAACAAATTGCCTAATCAGATCAAAAACAGCAAAAGGGTAAAATATTCTAAGATTAAATTGGATGGTTTTAGAAAAAGAATTTAAGTGGACATTTTTAGAAATTATCAGATAAATTACATAACAGAATTTGATCTGTATATACATATTGTATTGATATTATATACGTTCAATGAAAGATTTTTTCTTTTATTGGTAAAAAAGGAAAAATTCATAAAGCCTCAATCAACCAATCAAAGAAAATACTCAAAAAGAAAAAAAAAAGACTTAAAAGTATAAAGAAAATAAAAAATAAACTAGAAAAGATTACGGTTGTTTTTTTATTTAATAAATATTGAATACTTGGGAATTTAGAATATATATTCTGAATTGTTTGTATCTGTTTAGGTTGTGATGACACAGTTACATGTAAATTCCAAACTAGAACAAATAATTGTGATGATAAAAAAAACCTATAAACTTGCCTCACAAAATGAAAAGTTGGAAAGAAGCCAAAAAATATTCTGCGTTTGTAAACATAAACAAACGTAACTTTTTTTATTTTGACAAATCAAAGATTTTAAAAAAGGTTTCATATTTCTAACTGGAATTGCTCATAAAACTTACTAGTATCCTCAAGTCTTGTTATTGGGTCACTTTCTTTAAAAATTGCTGACATTGTGAAAGTAAATGTAAAAATATTTACGAAATAAGTTAGAAAAATAAGAAGGGTTAAAAAGTAAATGCAAAGGAAAGTTGTCGGAATATTGTTGCGAAGTTGTTGTTCACTAAAGATGTTATATATATATATATATATATATATATATATATATATATATATATATATATATATATATATATATATATATTCATATATACATGTTTATATATATATATATGTGTGTGTGTGTGTGTGTGTGTGTGCGCATAAATACATCAAATATGTTTGCATACGTATATATATATATATATATATATATATATATATATACATTTATATATATATATATATATAGAGAGAGAGAGAGAGAGAGAAAGAAAAAAAGAAAGAACTAAAGAAAGAAAAAACGAAAGAAAGATAAAAGTAGATAAAATACAGGTAAGAAAACACACACACACACACACACACACACATATATATATATATATATATATATATATATATATATATATATATATATATAAATTCGTAGTATAAGTATAAAAAACATTAATTTCACAAGAAAAAATTATCTTTTAACATGATCTCCTTTTTTCCTACCTGTTGAACATGAACATATATCCAGCTACGTGTGCTCACGTTTTTATACATGTGTATTTTAAATGATCATGTGTGCCTATATGTGTCCGTGTGTGCATTACATATGTATGTGTATTTACCTATCCGTATTTGTGTGTGTGTGCGTGTGTGTGTGCGCGCGCACATTAGTGTTTATGATTCTGTCATCCGGTGTGATGCAGAATTGAATACTGAAACGAAATAAGCAGGGTGTAAATAGAACAGGTCGACTAGATGTGAGAAGAGCGAAAAGAGGTTGAAGGACAGAAAAGGGAGGAACAAGCAGTTAAGATAAAGAAAAAAATGAAAAGAATAAAGTTGAAGGAGGAAAGAGTTAAGAAAGACCGTGAGAAGAAGAAATAATTATTTAACTAAAGAAGTATAATGAAGTTTTCTTTAATCTCTACTTAATAGGTGACAGGTTCATTTCTGGTCGCCATAAGAATAATGTATAAGAAGAATGTGTCGGCCAAAACGTAAAGTTTGAAATAACGAAGATAAAGTTAAGCGCCTCTAGAAGCCCATAGGAGAATGACTGATAAAAGAATATTTTGAATTTATTCGAAGGGAGAGTAATAATAAAACATGTTAAAATGTAATAAAGTTAGGAAAGAAAACAATTTATAAATATAGGAAAAATAAAAAAAAAATGAAAGAAAAGATATTGAAGAAAGAAAATATTTGTTAATGTCTCGAATAAAGAAAAAAGAAAGAAAGAACAGGGTGGGGAGAAGAAAGAAATAGTTTAAACAATAGAAACGAATACAAAGAAAAAAAGAGATAAAATGGAAAAAGAAAGAAGATAATTGTTAAAAAGAAAAACAAACGGAAAGAAAGAAAGAAAGAAAGAAAGAAAGAACAAAGAGAGGAAAAAAAAGAAAAGAAAAGAAAAGAAAGAAAGGAGAAAAAAGAAAGAAAGAGAGAACAAAGAGAGGAAAAAAAGAAAAGAAAGAAAAGAAAAGAAAGAAAAAAGAAAGAAAGGAAATAATAGAAATAAAAACGTAAGAAAAATGGCAAAAAGTTAAAAAAAAAAAGCTAAGATGAATACACAATGTAATAGAAAGAGCCGAAAGAATAAAAGAAAATAGAAAGAAGAATGAAAGAAAAAAAGGCTTAAAAAAAGAAAGAAAGAAAGAAAAAGAAAGGCGGGTGGCTGGAAAAAGTAAAATAAATAAATAAAGAAAGAAAGAAAGAAAGAAAGAAAGAAAGATTGTTGGAAGAAGTAATAGAAAAAAATGAAAGACAGAGAAAAGAAAGAAGAAAAAGAAGAAAGAGCGGAAGAAATATTGAATAGCTAAGAGAATGAAAACTTAACTGAAAAACTAAATTAAGAAAGAAAGAAAGAAAGAAAGAAGGAGAAATAGGAAGCGAAAAAGAAATATTTAATAATTTAAAGAAAGTAAAGTTAATTGAAGAAAAAGTTGTAAAGAAAGAAAGAAAGAAAGAAAGAAAGAAAGAAAGAACAATTAAATTAAATTCAATAAATGAATAAATAAACGATGCACAAAATAAAAAAGACGCACTGATGAAATGAAGAATTAGAAACTGACAAGGAATAAATGAAAAAGAAATGAATATAATTCATTATACAAAAATAAATAAATAAATAGATAAATTCGAAAACAAAGAAGAGGAAAGATTGCTGATAAACAATTAATCAAATAAAGAAAGCAAATGACGAATAGAAAAATTAGAAAAAAAGAAAAAGAAAAAAATGGCCTTGAATAAATCATAATGAAATCCCATCCTTTTTTTCTTAATAACATTTCTTGTTTTATGACATCTGTTAATTCTATCCACCGCTATAGCGTTTTTAGTTGGCCCTTTTCTGTCCTTAATGACTTTACCTAGTGGGAATGTAAATTACCCATGATTCTTCACTTCGATCAGATTCGTTGGACTAATTTTTTTTCCATATGGTAGATCTATTATTTCACCAACAAGCCCTGAAAATCCGTCATGTAAGCACCGAGTACACCTTATCAAGATGAAGACTTTCTTCGTTCTGTTGGTAAAGGCCAGCCAATGGCAACTATTGTATGCTAGTAAAATCACTGATTTTTTTTCTACTGTGACTAATTCGGACTAATATTTGTTTTTACTTCCTTTTTTTCCAGCCAAATTTTTCATATTTTCGTAGGTGAACGTTGTATCTAGTGCTCGTTGAAAGAAAAAAAAAAGATAACAGAATAGAAAATAATGGTTTGTTTTATTTGTTTAACGGCAAATCAACCCCTTATGGGTTATTCAATGCTGAAATTTGATTCATTTCTAAATGATGGATTGTTATCATAAGAATATGTTAAATGTTTCATTGCATTTTTAATCTATAATCATTTGTTTGCATCCAGTTATACGGTATCACGTGTTCCTATCTAATAGGAAGGATTTTTAACAGATCTAGTTGACCCATAAATGAGATCCAAACTGAAACTACCCCTCAAGTTCCGAGGGGATATGGGAGTAATGGCAATGAAGGAGTATTCCATACTCCCCAGATCTCCAGAATGGGAGGCTCTCCATCAGATCCTGATTGGTGTCAGACTCCGGACACAGCAAATAATAGCTACTACAGCAGACACCTGAGGAAGGTAAGAGAACCCATAGGCAGAAAATAGAAAATAATAAAGATGAAGGTATTAGTTTTGATGTATCATTTAAATTGAATTTTATTTCTTTCATTGTCTTCCGACAAAATTCCATCGACTTTGTATGCTTATAAAATCTGTTATTAAGAAAGGTAGATATGGTTATTTAGATCAAGCATAGATTCAAAGATGAATGGCAGCAAGATTAGTTGAGATTAGAAAACCAAGTTGAATCAATCATCTTGAAAAACTGTCTGCCCTGTCGGTGAGGCTAAGAATTCGTTGACTGTATTCTATAGAGAGTTGTTATGAGTATCATATCAAAATGCATCTTCAGATCTGAGGAATGTGGACTACCTCTGCATAACCAAGGGTGTCCTTGTGGTGTAATGGTTAAAGCGATGAACTGCAGAATCGTAGTACGCGAGTTCGTACTCCAGTCGCGCTATTACGTTCACTTTCGGGCAAATACCCTTGGGAAAGGTATGAACCCCCTTATTCTCCCTCCAGCTATGGGTAAATAGTAGGACGGACTAGGTTCTTCAGCCTTGGTGAGGCAACTAGTCTAGGAGAAGGAAAACTCTGAATTCAAACCTGTTAAACTCCGCTTAAAAATTGACCTTGTGTCATATCCTGCCCGAGCGGAGGGGTTGGTAAATAGTACCTCTGCATAACCAAGTCCACTCTTATCTGAAGAGGTAGTACCTGTTAGAGTTCTATGTACGGCTGAAAAAGATCTCTGAAAATTATTAGTTTTAGGCAGGAATAATTGATTCTATAAAACTAAATTGCTTATATAGTTACTTGAGGCAATAATTGTTTACTAAGGATTATTATTATTATCAGATACTTCAACCCATATAACTGAGTGCAGACAAATTATTATTATTAACTATTATCAATTATCAACTATTTGATTGTGTATAAATTATTAATATTTGACAAGAATACTTGAAAACCTACACTTGTGCGCAAATTATTTGTATTAAATAGGAATACTTGACATCATATAACTAAGCGTAGAAACTATTAAGCTGCCACTAAAAAGAAATATGAATATAAACGTACAATCTACAATGAATGTGATTCTCTAACCCTGCGGGATAAAATATCCCCAGGCAGGTCGATATACCGTTAAAACAAATCAAATCAATCTCGAAAACTGGCATATGAAATACTGTTTTTTAAGTTGTTCGAAAACTGACAATCAACGTCACTAATTTTTAAGAACAATATTATTCCCCAACTTAAATCTTATAGAGCTGGAGTGTTCTATAAGATTTAAGCTAGCGAATAAGTTTGTGGGAGAGATTTGCAGATAGGTAGATTGCAATGCGTAAATCTTTCAAATTGAGAAGAAACTACCATGGCAACATAGTACCCCCCCCTGAAATCAAGTAATTCTTATTTCTAATTTCTTTTTATTTTTGTTTTTTGTTTTCTTGTTAAGGTGGACGAGAGAGGAATTTGTTTGAGGAATTTTGTTTGCTGTGATTTGATAATCAGTGTGGGCCAATAAACAAAACGCTCACACCTAACCGGTGTGTGTGTACAATAAAGGTGGGTCTTTTCTGCTCTGCTTGTGTTCTCCCCCCCCAAGAATTCAACAGAGAGAGAGAGAGAGAGAGAGAGAGAGAGAGAGAGAGAGTGTGTGTGTGTGTATGTGTGTGTGTGTGTGTGTGTGTGAGAGAGAGAGAGAGATGGTTTTCTTTTTTCAACAGATCTTTAATTACCTCAGAAGTTAGGAAAATAAAGCACTCTTTTTAACTTCGCAGTATCAGTCGCCATCAGCCGTGCATCGTTGATAAGTGAATTATTATTACGTTATACGAAAATCCGTTAAAAAAGAACTCAAGTTCCGAGCCTTTATATCATTTAAGCATCCAATAATGATCGAATCACCGGCACACGTGACCTTCTTTGTGACTGGCTTTCTATCAGAAGTTCTACGTTGCATAGTTCAATATTTACACTGTCTTCGGTTGTGATACTAAACAGCATCTGATGGCAGGAATTCATTTATGAAACACAGTTGGGTGTGAAATCATCTGTTCGTTACTATTACTTCCAAATCCATTCTGACCCGGACTGGTTGAACCTGACTGACTTCCATCAATAAATTATAAATATCTGTTTGAGATAATCCTGATTGAGATAATCCTGTGTTCATTGTATGAATGGAGACGCTCATGGGGTAACGGTGATTGTCGTAGAAATGGACACGGTGATTCAAGTTCAAAACCTGGACGAGGCTATTAGTATTTCACACCTTAATACCCTTTGGAAAAATTTGAATTCAACAACTCTCCCCCTAGTTATGGGTAAATAATGGGGCAGACTTGTATGACAACTGGTCTAGGAGAAGGAAAACTAATTTCATACCTGTTAAACTCTACTTAAAAGATAGGTCTTGTTCTACACACTGCTCTTGGAGAAGGGGTTGGGGAAACACTTGTATAAATTATTGTACACATACATTTTGTGGCCGTGAATGATTAGGAACAATAATTGTTAAACTGGCTTTGGCAACAATATAACCCAACATGGGTTGACATGCCGTAGCACCAACTAACCTGAACCTTAAAGTATATTTACTAACGTAAGTTTGATTTATGACCCCTAATATGAAGCACCAGAGAAAGAAAGAGAGAAAGAATGAAAGAAAGAAAGAAAGCCAACTTTGCCTTTAGAAATACCAATTTCTGTTATGGCCAATCCCCAGGGCTTAAGAATGGTTTAAGAAATTTTGTTCTGGTCGCAAGGACCTTGAAGATCAGGTAATGTCAAGTTGGCCAAAAACGATGAATTTTGAGGTTGTGCTCAAAGCTATAGAAGTTCAATCCGGTGAGTAGCACTCAGAGAGTATCAGGCAAACTTCGTATTTCACTGCTTAGTGTGGTTTATAATCTTCACGATCTCAACAGAAGCATTCAGAGCTGCTGAATTGTACAAAATTTTTGACTTACACAAGTATTTGTCAGTAGAAAGACTTCCGCATTGTCAGAAAAAAATCCATTTTTCACTCTCACACCCACATTGTTCTCCAGTTGTCAGGGTGCTACTCATGTTCCGTATCTTGAGCAGCAATGGTTTGGCATAACCCATCCTTAAATAGGGCTACAACTATGTTAAATTCAGCGTTTTCCTTCTCTTTGATTGGTTGCCATCAACAGCATCATTATTAAGGCGTGTTCATAGAACGTATTCCCTTATCATACGTACCGATCGACCATTTGGCAATTCCACTCGACAGCATCCAGTGTCTGAACAGGGCGAGTGAATGTAAGATTTTGCTGGTCAGCTAACTTTGGTGGGTCTACGTGTAGTAGTCCATAGGAGAACGTCGTTTATTAGTTCGTTTTTAGTTTCCCAGCAGTGCCCAGCATGTTTTGCTCGTCTTACTTGAATGGTTTGTGAGATGGGACTCGTACAGCTGCAGTTTTGTAGGGTGATCTTTCTACGATTTGTTCAAAACAGCACGTAGTATCCTATATGTTGTTCCCATCTCACTTTTTCTCTTTGCAATTCGTTAAAGTCCAGGTGGTGCAACCATACCACAGTACATTCTACCTTTCCCACAGGTTTTAACTATGTGAAATGAGAATAGCCGATTCTGCTTCCTACTGCGATAAACAGTCACTCATGAGCGCCTCCAGAATTTTATTGAGAGTATTATATGAAAAATAAAAAGGAAATTTTCGTCAGGTTGACTATAAAGAAGGAGCGAGAATATATCACCCATTTAATCGACTTAAAGATTAAAGACCGGGAACTGAATCCATCTGCAAAGTACGATTTTGATAGACATTTCAACAGCCTACGAATATTGCGCTTGCGCTTTCATAAGGCATGCTGGAGTCAGGATAAAAGGATGTAAATCGAATGATGAGATGACGAATCCGAATTACACGCTCAGTATTCAGGATCCCATTACTGATCGTCACAGCCGTGTGATATTCCGAGCAAGCCAAGTATTCAATGACCTAAAAGTAAGCAGAGAGCTACTTGATCATATCTTGACAAGGAACTTTCGTTAATACTTGCCAACCATTTTAAAGGTCCCTCAAGTCACGAGATTAGATCTTTCTGTTGTGATGTGTGTTCTCGAACGAAGGTGACTGAATGAGAACGTGATGATCTCAAGAGAATATGACGTTAAACTCCAATGGAGATTAGACGCGACTTAATCAACTCTACATCATTAACGGAAATAATAGACTAGGAAGTGCATGACAATAAAATAAAATAATATTCTGTCCGAACACCAAACCTGCTGCTGGTGCTAAGGGTGGCCATAACACCTTCATCAATCAAACTCAGGTATCACCCGTTGTTGACGGCACCGTTGAATATAGAAAAATATTTTTTGATAATTTCTTCATTACGATTACAATAAATTGCAATATTACATATTTGTTTGTATTTTTTTCTGATTAATTTCTGACACTCAATAATAAAAAATAAAGATCTTCGAAGGACATCGATATTGAATGACACTTTTCCCACGATTCACGAAAAGAGATGTTTGATTTGCGTAAACACTCGTCGAAACTCAGGTACTGTTTTTGAGCCATATCATTTGGACACAGAATACTTTGATTGTATACTCTTCAGAGAAGAAAAACCTCCCACAAAAAAAAAAATTAGGTGTCTTGAGTAAGATACTTAACTGATCCTGATAGTGAGGCTCACAGTTCTGAAGATCTATGGAGAGTGGAATACCTTTTCATTGCCTTTACTCACAGGTCTATTCTGACTCGGAGTCAGAATGGATCAGAGAGATCCATCTATGGATCAAATCGATGCGCATAAAAATCAATCAGATTCAATGGATTGTGAGGAAAAAAAAATTACACAAAAAATGTAAATATGAGCTTAAAATGAACGCAATTCTCTTACCATTTGGTAAAAAATAACCTTAGATGGATTGATATGCCATTAATGAATCAATCAATTTGTATTTTCAATTCGTAACATTTCAAAAGGTCAATGAGGAGAGAGCAATACATGAGATTTTGCTAGAAGGTGTAATGGATTCTTTTAAAAAATTCTTTCTTGTATTTCCACGTGTTTGTCCGTAAACTAACAACACACTATTTCCGAGAGTTAAAAAAAAAAATCAACTTTTAATTCCTTAGGAACAGCTGATGAGATATATCAAGAGAAATTACTTTATTTCTTAAGCAGTGGACTAGATATTTATTTGCTTTAGATTTTTTACTTTACTTCTCACAGTATATCAGAAAGTAATTCAATTATGCAGAAGGCTGTGAAAGCAAAAGTTCTTCAGGAACAAAGTAAGAATTTTTTTTCATTTTATGATTTACCCCACTTTGCTGTTATATCAAAAGCAAGATTCGACCTCAGGCCAATATTTAAGCAGAGATCGTCCCGCATGTGGAAACTGAGATAGAAGTGGTGCCAAAAATATCTTAGCTCCGTTGGTATTTCTGCCTATGAAGGGAAGGCACCCTGACATACCTGACCCCATCTTTTTAGATTAGGGCGTAAGTGTTGCCTGGTAGAACATCCCTCACCACCGGAAGCTAAGCCCATTCATAAAATTTTACCTAGCACGAATGCTAGTTTTCTATCTAGCATGGCGTCACACAAGATATCCTGGTCTCTCGTGACTGAATTTCAAGACCACTGTTCTGCCCCTTATCATATCAGCTAAGAACAAGCACTACCATATATGGTGTTTCAGAAACTGTTGTAACCATATCCTATACTTCTATCATCTAAACTTTTTCACATCTAAACACATTTAAAGACACACATGGCAAAAAAAGAAAGCGCGCTTAATGTAACGGTTATCATTGAAGAATAATAGAATTAGCTACCCTATTTCAAATCCAGGTCGAGGCTATTTGCGTTTCACTTCACGATAATGCCCTTCATAAAGGCATGAATCCATCTGTCCTTCTCCGGCTATGGATAAATAGTTGAGCAAACTAGGCTTTATAACTGTGGTATGGCAACCAGTCTAGAGGAAGGAAAACTCTGAATTCAAACCAGATGTACTCCAATTAAAATTAACATCCTGCTCGTGGTGGGTGGATTAGTTAAAAATGTACTGTACAAAAAAAACAAAAAAAAACGCTAATTACACATGCGTTTTAACTTCATAATAGGCATTGCAGGTAATTTCGTTGAACTTGAATACTGGTTCAAACTCAGTTAATTACATTTACTGTCTAAGCCTTTCGTAATATTCGTTCATTTATATTCAAATTCTCGCTTTCTTACCGAAATAAATCTTAACAATGAACGCATGGGTAAAACAACGACAGACGAGAATAAAATGGATGTTTGAATGAGGCTAGCTAATACACGACAATTATTTTATGTGTGAAATATTGTTTTGTCTCTGAGTGGTATTGTTACGAGACAAATATTGTAGAGTGAAATTTACGTGAGCGTAAATTTTACCTTTTTTGAGGGTGGCATCCTTATTGAAATGACCTATTATGAATGTATAGCATGAATTAGTATTTTTGCTTTGATATTATACCAAGTTTCATTAAGTAAATACATTAATTGCAAAAAATTAATTGGAACCCCTTCATTTTCTTATTACGAAAATCTAAAAGGTTACTTGTTTCAAATAAATAAACAAATAAATAAATAAATGCAATGAGTGTATTTGCAAATATACTTGCAATCTGTAAACCAATACTGTAATATCGTTTTTCTTGGTTTAGTTTCTTTGTTTAATGGTATATCAACACTCGAGGGTTATTTGATGCCAAAGTCGTCCTTGTACAAGAACAATAATTGTACTATCTAACCCATAACTTGGTGGGGACGATAAGGAATTTCATACTTTCTCCAACGTAAGCAAAATAGAGTGAATAGGATTCGAACTCGCTTACTATAACTAAAATATAACAGTCCTGTACGTTAACCCCTATGCCACAGGGACTGCATCTCATTGAAGTTTATCCCTAACTGCCTAGGTGTATAAGGTGTGCGAAAGGTTGAAAATATAATGTTATATATATATATATATATATTAGTAGGACAATTCGAGTGCTTTATGATCTTCTGCACCTAATGCACCACTTTGGAAGAATTCATTCCCGTATTTCTTCAACAGTAAATGTTCGAAAAAAAAAACCCACAAATGTATTTCGACGTTATTACTGAATTTTAGTTGGCGACCGTAGTCAAGGGCGACACGAAGGGTCCTTTTTCATTATTTAATACACCGAGAATTAGGGTCGGGCGTTACTCTTTTCCCTGGGATTGCTCCGCTTTACACTTGATCCGTACTTTATAATGCTGAGTATTAAACAAGGAGGCATCAAGTACAATTTTTAAGTCTTATGTATGGCTCGCCCTGGGATTGAATCCCGGTCTCCTGGGCCATTGGCAAACACTCAACCCACAAGGCCAATAATTGGCCTTGTGAGTAGAATGTTCACCAATGGCCCTAGAGACCGGGGTTCAATCTCAGGTCGAGTTATACCAAAGACTTAAAAATAGTACTCCTTGCTTAATACTCGGTATTATAAGGTGCGGATCAAGGATAAAGTGAAGCAGGGAAGTAAGTAGCACCCGCCCATTCGCCAGGGTAATGTAGGTGATGAAGAAGAAGCTTTTAGGTCACCCACGACTGCGGTCGTCAAATTTACTTACTTTTTTTATTGAATGTTAACGAAAAAAAATCATTAAACAGGTAAATATTTCGAATAATTATTTGGTTTTATTATTTAATAGCATATCAACTTTTATGGTTTATTTCATCCCAAAGCTATAGAAAAATACATTTAATCCATAGCTGGGGATATAAGGGGCTACATACCTTTCCTAAAAGAATTAGTTAAAAATTGAATGCAATATTTCCACTGAAGTTTATAATAATGCGGTAGTCTAACACATTAGCCACTACGAAACGGTGACTACCCCATATACATTGCATAATAAATATGCGAGTTACGTGAAAAAGCAAGAACGACTATTTGTAATATTTTTGATATTTTCGGGAAATTCGAGCACTAAGTAGTATTAAAATTGTGTGATACAACAATGAAAAAAGCGAAGGCAATAAACAGGAATTAATGTTACAAACGTTGTTGTTTTTTAATCTGTAAAATGTCCTTTTTAGTTGTTTTATCATTCACTTTATTCAGTTATTAAGTTCATTATATATATATATATATATATATATATATATATATATATATATATATATATATATATATTGTGTGTGTGTGTGTGTGTGTGTGTGTGTGTGTGTTTGAGAGAGAGAAAGGGAGGAAAAGTCTAACGCATACATAGATGTTATTTGGCTTTTGAATATTTTTCTGATTCCACCATGTAATTTCTACAAAATGAAAGTCTTTGTGTTTGTATTTTACCCTTGAATATATGTATAGGATCATCTCCCTTCACTATTTGCACAAGTAAAATAGCTGACACCTCAGATATGACGAGGTCAGAGAAAAATTTGAAATACCACAGTTTTACCCCTTCCGCTGTATCTGCAAATGCAAGGATAACATTAGATCATCAATTGAATGACAAATAAAACGGTCTGGTCATACACGCCTAATGTATTGGGTGATACATTGCACATTGCACATTGCATCATCTCTTGCTGCATCAGTCGGTGCAGCAAACAAGCACCAGCTGCATGGGTGCAACAAAATGTCTGCCTGACCTCCAGATGCATTTGCTGTACAGCGAAAACTCGACATTTATTTCCGCTCTTCATTTGCCTCTACTGCTTTCTTTCTTGATAAGCAATATGGCGGACAAGTTCACGTGATAATACACTTAATCTAAATTCTATTTTCACTCTTTCCTCTTAGTCTTCTTTCTCCTTCTTTTTCACTCAGTAATCTCATTCATTGTCCTTTTTTCACTTCGTTTTCTTTTTAAATAAAATGTTTTATTTAAAATTTTTTCGCCGTTTTTCGTATCATCATTTTTTTCATAATTCGTGCTTTTTTCATTCTTTCTCTCCTAAAATTTATTTCCGCTTTTTTCCATTTTCATATTTTTTTAAATTAAAAATTTTTTTAAAATTTCTCTTTCTTCTTCGATTTTTTCTTTGTTTCTTCTTCATTCACTTTTTTAAATTTCTGTTTTGACTTTATTTTTTCTTTCTTGTGTATTTAGAATACGATCTCTTTCTTTCTTTCTTTCTTTCATTCTAATTCCATTGCCATAAGCTTCTTTTCTTTCTTTCTTTCTTTCTTTCTTTCTTTTAACCTTCTTAAACCCAGATTTATTTTTCCGATTGTCTACAAGACAAGATATTTGTATATGCTAATTTGTTGATTGTCGTTCACCTAGAATACAACCAATCAGATAGAGAATTTCAGACACTCCCATTCAAAATGACTCAGACAAAAAGCTATCTACAGACGTACCCTCAAAATCTGCATATCTCTCAACCGATGAGACTGGCACTGAAACAAACTCGTCATGATCATTATTAATCCCTAGGTTATATTTCACTCTTTCTAGCTTTACGATTGCAATAATAAATTAACATCTATCTATCTATCTATCTATCTATCTATCTATCTATCTATCTATCTATTCTGGTTGTTACTTTTAAATTTCAGCTATTGCCAATCATAAATATCATTGATGCATCATCATCATCTAGATGTAGTGATAGCACGGATTCCCTTGACTTTTTTTCTTGCCATCCGTCTCTCTCAGCTCTTGGTAAGTCCAGTGTTTGCATAGAGCTGATGAATGCAAGTCTTTTCTGGTCGACTAACATTGCTGCATCAATGAGAGGAAATCCCAAAGAGAACGCCAATTATGAGTTCGTCCTTCACCAGCAATGTCCAGTATGTTTCGTTCGTTTTACTTGAATGGTTTGCGAGATAGGAGGTGAGTAGCCGTACAAGCAGCTGTTTAGTTGGTGTGCCGTTTACAAGACTTGTTCAAAATAACCCGCAACATCTTTGTGTAGTTCACATCAAATTTTTCTCCAGGCGCTTCGAAAAAGTCCAAGTGGTGCAGCCATAAATTAGCTCTGACATGGCCACAGTTAGAGAAAGAATTAATATTTTAGAGATCAGATTTCACATATGGTCAATATCCTGTCGACAGCAGTCCAGATCTTTCTTATGCGTGAGTTAACATCGCTTTCAGTGGGTAAGATATTAACTGAACTATGAGAAATCATTAACTAATTTCAGAGTCCTGCGAATGAATATTGAGATAGCATCATCTTGTTTAAATAATTGATATGTAATCTATTCAACTTAAATGATCTTTAACAGTTACTTATCTTCGTTTGTTCTTTATTCGTTACATTTTTGTAACGTGAGTCCCATCACTTTAATTGTAGCAAGTATTTTAACAATTTTGAGGTGATTATTTTCCATGAAAATGTAGAGAGAGATTTTTATGGCTTCGAATATGTTAATTCATTGTATTGTCCGACCTGATAATTAGAACTAACTTTCCTTCTGTTGACTGTTCTGCCATAACGGAACCCATATTAGAGATCAACATTATCGCACTTGCTATATTCTATGAAACTTGGACAACAACAGGTACAAAGGATGTTTACAGAAGGTGACTATAGGGAACTCAGTGCGGATCGAAATCTCTAAACTAGCGAATAATCGTTTTACAGCATGCTACCTTTTAGTTGGGGCTTCGAAAATACTGACATCATCTACGGAGTAATAGGAACCCTCGCTACCAAAAGGAGTATCCTCATATGACATTTAACTGCATAAGGTGGCGAGGATCCTGTTTTGGAGCACTGAGAATCTTGAGTCTACCTTTACTCTGCCTATCCATTACGAGCAGGATGCGACATGATGTCCATTTTTTAGCAAAATAGGTCGTCATACCAAGTTCAGTCTGTCCTCCGACTCATTCTTAGCTGAGGGGAGAATATTTTCATTTATACCTTTCCTAAGAGTATAAGCGCTATATGAAATACAAGCAGCCTCGTTCAGGATCTGGACTTGGGTCAACGTGTCCATTTCTTACGACGATGACTGTTACACTTTAAGCAGATCCATAAGAGTGTGGAATGTTCCTTCATTGCTATTACTCCCAGGTCAAATAGATCTCTTTGATTGAGAACGCTTGAAACTATATAACTATGTGTAAACAAATTATAATAATTGCTATTATTATTTTACTTATTTGAGAGTTTTTCACGCCAGTTGATAGTTTCTCACTGGAGTGACAACAAATTTCTTAAGTCTCCAGGACTCTTCTCAGTATTCTGGCCGATCTTAATAATGCTGTCGTTTGGATGTTTTCCACCCGTCCTCTTATTACCAAGTCCTCCAGTCCCTTTATCAATCTCTTGATGACTATACCGAGTGTACCAATTACAATTGGTATCATCGTCACTTTCCTGTTCCAGGAACTTATCTTTCTTTTTCGCTTTCTTTCAGTTTCATTATTATTATTATTATTTACTCCTTTAGAGTTTTTCACATCAGTTTTAGCTGATGGTTTTTCATTGGAGTTTGAGTGACAGCAAGTCTCCTCAAGTCTCCAGGACTCGTCTCAGGATTCTGGCCGTTCTTAGCAATGCTGTCGTTTGGATAGCCTCTACACGTCTGTCATCTTCCAAGTACTCCAGGCATTTTACTAATCCTTTAGTTATTGTGCCAAAAGCACCAATCACAATTGGCACAATCGTTACTTTCAGGTTCCTCAGCTTTTTCAATTCTCTAGCAAGGTCCTTCTTTTCCCTTTCCTTCAGATTTATTCTGTGGTCCACCGGGACAGCAAAGTCTACAATTTTGCAGATTCTCTTTTTTTATTATTATGAGGTCTGGTCTTATTATGAGGTCTGGTCTTCTGGCCGGAATTAGGTGATCAATTTGTATGTTAAAGTCCCATAGGAGTTTATGCGGGTCATTTTTTAGGACAGGTGCCGGGT
This sequence comes from Sepioteuthis lessoniana, assembly GCA_963585895.1. Classification (NCBI taxonomy): domain Eukaryota; kingdom Metazoa; phylum Mollusca; class Cephalopoda; order Myopsida; family Loliginidae; genus Sepioteuthis; species Sepioteuthis lessoniana. The sequence goes on along the minus strand of OY757935.1, from coordinate 50,023,796 downwards.
TGTGCATATACCATTTGTTTGTATGGTTGAATTGAAATTTCCTGCACATTTCCCAGTGGATCACCCTGCCGACCCACTCGTGTCTCGCCTTATACTCCTTCTGCGCTAGCTTGCTGCATTCGCTTATTGTGTGATTGATCGTTTCGTCTCTGTCACCGCATAGCCTACATTTACTGTTTTATTATTATTATTATTATTATTATTATTATTATTATTATTATTAGAGTTTTTCGCATCAGCGTAAGCTGATGGTCTTTCCCTGGAGATTGAGTAACAGCAAGTCTCCTCAAGTCTCCAGGACTCTTCTCAGTATTCTGGCCGTTTTCAATAATACTGTTGTTTGGATGGTCTTCACTCGTCCGCCACCTTCCAAATCTTCCTGGCCCTTTAATAATCCTTTAGGTACCGTGCCAAACGCACCAATCACAATCGGTATAATTGTCACCTTCATGTTTCATAGCTTTTTCTATTCTCTAGCAAGGTTGAGGTACTTATCTCTCTTTGCACATTCTTTCAGTTTTATTCCGTGGTCAACCGAGACAGCAAAGTCAACTATTTTGCAGATTTTCTTTTTTTGCTGTTGATTATTATAAGGTCTGGTCTTCTGGCCGAAATCAGGTGATCCGTTTGTATATCAAAGTCCCATAGGAGTTTGTGTGTGTCATTCTCCAGGACAGGCGCTGGGTTGTGCATATACCATTCGTTGGCAAGGTCAAATTTAAATTTCTTGCACATTTCCCCAGTGGATCACCTTGACCACCCAGTCGTGTCTAGCCTTGTACTCCTTCTGTGCCAATTTGCTGCATTCGCTCATTATGTGATTGATGGTTTCATCTCTGTCACCGCATAGCCTACATTTGCTATTTTGTTGCGTCTTATCTATCCTCGCTTTGATATGATTGGTTCTTATGGCACTGTTTTGTGCTGCCATTAGGAGAGATTCTGTTTCTCTCTTAAAGTTTCCTTTTCTTAGCCATGTCCTTGTTTTGTCGTGTGAGATGTTGTTTATTAGTCGTTTAAAACGCCCATGGATTTGTTTTCCTTCCCATTTTTGTTTTCTAGTTTTTGTCATTCTGTTATCTATCGTGTTGTCAGTATTGTTTCTGATGGCCGTAATCAGTCCTCTTTCGTGTTTTTCTATGTAGTCTTCGAGTCGTTGTAGGGATGTGTCAACGCTGTCTTAGATGCAAGCAAGTCTTCTTCCTCCCTCTTTTCTTGGTACATATAATCTGTCCATGTCGTCTCTGGGATGTAATGCCTTATGCATGGTCATTAGTTTTCTAGTGCTTTGGTCTATCCGTCTAAGTTCATCTCTGGTCCACTTGAGAAAGGGTCCCGAGTATCTAACGAGGAGTACAGCCCAAGTATTCATTCTTTTGATAAGGTTTCTGCAAGAGAGCTTTGTTTCGAGTAGTTTTCTAGTTCCCCAGAGATATTTTTTTGAATTTTGTTTTTCATTTCCACTTGTTTGATGGTGTCAGCTCCAAGATTCCTAAGTATTTATAGGTCTCGTTTTCTGTGAGCGTTCTGATCTTGTCTTGATTTGATAGTTCTATTCATTCAGTTAGGTGTCGTTTGCCACTTTTCATCACGAGCAGAGCGCATTTTTCAATGCCAAATTCCATCCCTGTCTTGACTGTATATTCTAACTATGTGTATTAGGGTTTCCAGTTCTTTTTCATTTTTTGCAAATAGTTTTATGTCATCCATGTACATTTGGTGGTTGATCTTTTCTTGCAATCTACTAAGTTTGTATCCGGCCGTGCATCTTGTGAGTATGTGGTTTAATGGCATCATGGCAATTATGAATAGAAGGGGTGATAGTGCATCTCCTTGGAAAATCCCTCTTTGGATATTTGTTTCAGCCAAGCCTTTTCTTTCTGCTATTAATTCCACTCTCCAGTTTTTCATGTTTTTTTCGATGAAGTTTATGATTTCGTGTGATATTTTGTACATTTTGAGTCAGTTTATTATCCAGCTTTGCGGAACCATACCATATGCCTCTTTGTAGTATATCCAGGCCATAGCTAGATTTTTCCGTCTGTTCTTGCTTTCAGTTAGGATGTGTTGATCGATGTAGAGTGACTCTGATGTGCCTCTGGATCCTTTGTGGCATCCTTTCTGTTTGTCAGGGAACAACCCGGGACTTATTAGCGAGTCGTAGATCTATTCCCTTATTTGTACTGTTAATATTTTCCACATCATCGGTAAACAAGGTATGAGTCTATAATTGTTTGAAGCAGTTCCTTTATTTGGGTCCTTTTGGATCAATGTGGTCTTTCCTTTGGGTATCCAGTCAGGTACCTTTGCATCTTGTAGGCATCTATTATTATAATTATTATTATTAGAGGGTTTCACATCAGCGTTAGCAGATCGTCTTTCACTGAAGTTTGAGTGACAGCAAGTCTCCTCATTCTCCTCAAGTCTCCAGGACTCTTCTCAATATTCTGGTCGATCTTAATATTGAAGTAGTTTGGATGGTCTCTACTCATCCTGTTATTTCCAAATCCTCCAGTCCCTTTATTAATTCTTCGGTGACTGTACCAAGAGCACCAATTACATTTGGTATGAACATCACTTTCATGTTCCATAATCTTTTCAATTCCCTTACAAGGTCCAGGTACTTATCCGTTTTTCGCTTTCTTTCAATTTTACCCTTTGATCAGCTGGGACAGCCAAGTACACAATTCTGCAAATTCTCTTTTTGTGTTTATTATTATAAGGTTTGGTCGTCTGGCCGATATTAGACATAAACAACCCATGACATTAAATAAAGAAACTAACTAAAACCAATACAGATAATTGAATTTAGGGGAATTGATTTTTAAATACAATTTCAATTTCACTAAACTTACAAATTGCCTTGTTAGTGGGATCTAGAATATGCTGATTGCAACCCCTGGAGAAGGATAAGCAGCTTCCAGAAAGGAATATCCTGGGTGTGACACTAAACTGCTTCTGGTGGGGTGCCTCCTCGTGGCTCCAATTCTGGAAATCTGAAGAGTATGAAGCACTTTTTCATTTCCACTATATCCTGATCCACTCAGACCCGGAGTGGTAGTATCTGCTAGAGTCCCATTTATGAGTCAAATAAAACTGTTTAAGTACTGTACGCAAAAACTCTTAAGAAATAGCTCAACAAAAATGTATATATACACGTACAATGCGTTCAATTCCCTAACATTTAGGCATAAAATAACCCCAAACAGGTTTCATGCCGTTAAAACTTATCAATCAATCTACAGATAAATCAATCATAAGCCTGCTATCTTGGAACTAAGAAGGTGCCCGATGAGCGAATTTCTCGAGCCAATGAGAATTAAGGTAAAAAGAAGTCAAAATATGTCTCTTCACTATTATTCTGCTAAAATAATGTTCGTCTATCAGCATCGAGGATGATTATAAATTAAGCCGAGTTTATGAAAATGAACACCAAAGGTAATTTATCTATAGTGGTGAAAGATTGAATAGAGCCAGACATACTTTTTAGATAACCATTTCGCATTTAACAATATTAGATATGAAACTTCAAAGTTTAAGTTAATTCAGAAGAGTATAATAATGTTCTGAAACATTGTAATGAAAACTTGATTTAAATAATTAGTATCCTTAATTAAACAAGTACAAGAAATTAAATTGAAATCTTAAAACCTTACTCATTTCGTTAAAAAAATTTAGGATTTCAATTTAATTTCTTTGCACGGAAAAAAATATTGATAAAAGTGTTTTGCTTATATCAACAAACTAATGACAGACAGATTGAAATCTACGTCTCGAACTAAAGAAAGTTCCAGTTTAGTCAATCCTGGAATACTGAAAATCAACCAGTAGTCATTTAGCTTAACACACGAACGGAATTCTAGACATCTTACGACAAAAGATAAAATTTATAGTTATACTTTTAGAGTACATTATACTGTATTTTTCTTTGTCGGCAGTCGATTCAAATTTACAAATAGACACAGACACCAGTCATCTCATATATCTAAAGAAAAACAGCCGTAATGGCCCACCGCCATCCTCTGTGAAGAGTGGATGTGTTGGAAATTTGTGGAAGCATCATTTACAGGTGAGAAACCAATGTTTATCATTCCTGATGTAAGCCCAAGAAAGTCTGAGAATCACGTGGACGTTCGTTCATTGGGTAAGAGAAGACACAATAAGAAAGTTTCGTCTGTTGAGGTTTTGAGAACCAGAGAAATAATTCTGTTATGGTGGTTTCAGCATTCAAGGGGCTTCAACACAAACTGTAGAAGATACAAATAGGTTTATCCTCCATATGAGCGATGGTTCAGAAACCCACAGAAAAGGCTGGCCTAATTGATTACAGCAACAATACACGTGAGAACTAAACTCTGAATGTTTATTTTTTAACTTTGCTCACCTGGCCAGAAATGACGATCGACAGCTTTTGAGTATGGTTCGAGAGCAAGCATCAGTGAGACCGAAATCTGACAACCAAAGCACAATACATTGAATATTAGGCATGTAAGATGATTACAGATCTTAGATTAGTTTGGCACATGGTCCTAATAATATAACACGCAGAGTGGATCGGACTAGTCTGCAAGATTATCATGCCAAAGTTCACCCCATGGAAAGCGCCCAATGTTGACATTTTCTTTGGTACAAGGCTACAGTAGTGAAGAGACCGTTGCAAGGAATGAGCAAGCAAATGAGCATCCGAGCTTGTTAACCATCCCTCTATGGCATGTACATATTTACGTCATCCTTCCCCAACGGACAGAATGTGACATAGGGTAATTTTTAAGCGAGTTCAGTTTTCCTTCTCTAAAACTGGTTTCCTAATCAAATCTAAAGAACCTAGTCCGCTCTGCAATTCATCCATTGGTGGAAAAGTGTTCATGCATTTCTCATTAATGCGAAGTAGAACTTCATCCAGGATTTGACCTCCGATCGCTGACTTCATTTTCTATGACGTTAACCATTACTCTAACCGTGCGCTATGACTTGTAGTCCGAATTATTTACTAGGAATAGGACTAAATATAGGCTGGCACTTAATAAGGAGCGAACCCCCTTAGCGTATATTCTGATTGTCTTTTTAACTATTGCTCTACAAAAGGCGCATGTTTTGATGTTATGATGATTTTGTACCAGGTGTCCTTGAAAATATTCAGATATTATAGGCATGACAATAACAACAAAGAGTGGGCGTTCTGAAACACTGTCGGAGAGAGTAATGGGTCAGTTTCACTGGAGCATATTTTTAGAAGTGTGATGCACACTCTTGTTTATCGACATGAAAATATTTAATCAAGTGTGATGAGAAAACAGTGAGTTCGATTACTACCTAGTTTCCCTTTCTTTCCGGCCTTGTGCAACAGCTAAATAGATGCGATGCTTTTACGTTTGGAAAGATTTTCCGAGAGCAAAGACATGTGTTCCCTGTATCACTCGTAGTTTTTGTTAAAATAAAGAGGAAACATCATTTTCGGAGCGCCTCGCATAAATACTACAGAATCTAGGACATTGGTTGTCATTTATTAAACTTTACTGCGGTTAGTTCAAGGCTAGAAATGAGGGCCACCCAGTAAGAATCGACATCACTATATTTTTCTAGCCTAGCTTGCTATGCAAGTCACCCTGTGAGTTACCTGAATCAAGAAGATTTGTTACATTTGATAAACTTTGCTTGATTTAGTACAAAGCAAGAAATGTAAGGCTCCCAGTGAGAATCGACATCACTAAAAATTGTCTTTTCGCCCAGGTTGTAAACCATTTCATCACATCGAATAAGGAACACCGTACAAGTTCTCACATAATAAGCTCTAATCTTGTTGAAATGCGGGCTTTGACAATTTTATTTTGTTTTGTGCATCGAGAAGCCGAAAACAAAAGATGCTTGTCATCACTTTTCAAAAAGCCAAGTCAACACTTCTTTTTCCCAAATAAAGGGAAAAACGGTAAATTTGTTTTTAATGTTCTTCGTAGAACTCATGAACAATAGATTGGTTTTAATTAAAACTTGCAAAGACAAAACAAAGAGATAAAAAAAGAAAGAAAAAACGGACCAAGAAAAGAAATTTCCTGTGGGAAACCCCAGATAAAAAAAAAACGTTTTGCTGTTCTTTTGTCACTTTTTTCCGCGTTATTTTTCTCCTTACTTTTCGTTTCTAGCGTGGCTGCTGCGTTTTTCATGGGTCTTTAACAACTTTGGATATCTAGTTCCTTGATGAAGGCAGCCTCGGAGTCGAAACGTCGCCGTCTAGACAACACTTGTCAATAGCTTTGTTTTTTGTTACGTAACAATAAATAAAAGCAAGGAAAATGATAATGACGATAGGGAAGAAGCGTCGATTATGATAATTAAGATAATGAAGATATCAGTTGCAAAAAAAGTACAAACAAATAACCAGCAAACTAACAAACAAATAAAAAACCAAACAAAAACAAAAAAACAAAAAATTAAAAAAACAGCAGGCATTAACGTCAAAATAGAAAGCTAAATGGTAAATGTAGACAATAAGAAATAAGAGATGAGATCATCAATAATGTAAGTGAATTCAGCAAATTCCCATAGCTGCAAAGTAAATATGAATAGCTAGGAAGGGTGAATCACTGGGAATTGTACAAATGAGTTGGATTTGCCTATACAAACCAGAATCTCTCTGGGTTTAATATAAGATAACTAGCAACTATAGAGGAGAAATTCTCCTCGCCAAATTGGGAGTCCTCTGTGTCACTCTAAAATTCATCTGATAGTGAAGCACAAGTTCTGGAGCTCAGAGGAATGTGAAGTGCCCTTATTGTAATTACAACCCCGCCAATTCTGACGCCGAGTATACCTGTTAGAGTCCAATCTATGGGTCAAATATATATTTTTGAAAATAATTCGTATCTGATAGAGCCATTAAAAAGAACTTAACGTAACAACTATATCAACAATGTAACTATGAATGCATAATGAATGCGATTCCCTAACATCTAGGCATAAAATAATCCTTGACAGGTTGAGATCCCGTTAAAATCTGTTAATTTATTAATTAACACGTTTATTGTTGTAATCAATTTGGCCGGCATTTTCTGTAGTTTCTGAACCGTCGCTTCTTCAGTTTGTGTCGAATTAATCAAGTAATTCATCAAAAACACTTTCTTTAACTATATGTCTGTTTGTCATCTTATACATTAGGAATGCGATTTAAAAGTTGGCTTTGATGATACATTAAAAGCTAACAATTCAATCAGAGTCATTGGCTGAATATTAGAGATATTATTTCAAGCGAGTCAAATGCTGTCTTAAAGATATATAAGGGTGTTTCAATACACATGGGACCCATGTGACTGCTAATGACTTTAATAACAATGTTGTGTTCTTTTTTGTTTCGGATTTGAAAATATTATACTATAACAACTAATAATCCTCGATCACAATGCCTTGCACAAAAGAGGAAAATATTTTGCGTCACTACTTATTTAGAGACAAAATCATCCAAAACAGATGCAACCCATTAATATGATAATAGTTTATTACTGAGACAAGAAACTAAAAAAATATTGAATGTCCGAGAAGCTGATATAATAACAATTTAAAAAAAGCATTGATTTGATGCCTCTAATAAAAATTGAATGCAAAAAACTAGCACCAGAGGAATGCAAGAGTAGGCTTGAATGGGTAGAAAAGATGATCATCAGGGAATCGTGCAAGACATTAAAATTCGATCATTAAAACTAATGGTGTAAATATAAACCAGAATATGTCTTGGAAAATGAGACGCATAAAATTCGATCAAATTTTGAGATACACACGGATCACCAAATCTCGGCCAGAAGACCAGACCTTGGGTTATTTAACCAGAAAAGAACTTATCAAGTTGTGGATTTTGCCGTTTTAGTGAACCATAAAGTGAAAATGAAAAAAAAGGTACAAATAGACTAATTAGCGAATCAGAGAGGTGAAAAAGTTGTGGAATATGAAAAATGACGGTAATACCAATTGTAGTTAGTGTCCTTGGTAGGGTCCCTAAAGGCCTTTAAATGAGACTGAGAGAACTGGAGATCAAAGATAAAAGTATGACCAACAAGACCACAACAAACTTATGATAAACTATAACATTTAAAAATGTCCAGGAGACCTGAGAAGACATGTCTCTCAAACATCAATGAAAAACCACCAGCTAAAACTGGTGTGAAAACTCACATAGAATAATAATAATAATAATAATAATAATAATAATAAGAAGAAGAAGAAGAAGAAGAAGAAGACGAAATGCGAACTCTTTACCTGAAAATGTATTCCGTCTGTCACAATAGAACTTACGAAAGACAATCAACAGGGAATGATAATAATAATTGCTGCTGTTTGAAATAGGAAAGTCGTTTACAAATCTCAAAAATTATGGAACAACAACGAACTTAATAATAAAAGAAGTAGGAAAAAAACGAGAAAACTTAAAAAAAACTTTTATAAAGACAAAAACAGATGCGAATGAAAAGATCTTAACACATTTACCCAAAGAAGTAAAAATATTTCTAGTCTAATCCCGATCAAACAGAAACCCTGAGAACAATCAATCTGAATTCAAAAACTCATGCAAATAGTTTCCCTAACGCTCAGAGAATATGAAAAAGATCTGAGTAATACAATAAAAATGATAATACAATTTAACATAAGGACATGGCAGAAGCTGTCTTCAAGCTTACTCGGTTCGTAATTGATAGAGTCTTTTTGATTATGAGGAGATGAACTAATAATTTCCTTTGAAGGGACAGACCTGAATCAGCTCGCACTCAGAGGTGTTGAGGAAAGGATGGAAAGAAGATATATTCCTAACATGGTAGTAAGATAACTTCGACCATACTATCTGCACATTTTGGTACCCCGACTCAGAGAAATTTCTAAACAAGAATCAGGTGAAAAAAGTTTTTATTTGGCAATAAGCTATGTCGATGGACCCTGAAATGACCTGTGCTATCTACAAAATATTCAGCGACAATTTAGGTTGTTGTATTGAAGAGAGGAAATATTCTTTGTATTTTCTTTAAATTTGTATTATATGAAGCGCTTATGTTTTAATATTTGCAATAATTTGCTTCGATCTCTTCAAATATATTAGGAGATTAATTTCTCCAACGAAATTGATTGATTTTTTTGGATTGGCATAATTTTGAATTTAATTATTTAACTCATAGATAGGACCACAATAGGTAGAATGAATCCGAGAGCAATGAAGAGGTACTGTACACTATTTAAATCTCCCAAAAATGGAACCTCTCCATCAGATGCAGTTTAATGTCATATCTAGGACTGCTGGGGATACAGTCAGCATTTCCTAATCCTACACGATAGGGCGTTGACAAAATTTTCATTTTTATCATTACATTTACGGCAATTGTTGCAGTAACCATTAAAATTTAATGACTTGTGTTCATATATTTTTTCGTTGCTTGTTTGCCATATTTTTGAAATTTCTTTTCAGTATTTTAAAAATTCCTCTGTTGTATTTAAAACAAAAATGCACTATCGTAGTTTTTATTTGTCCGGTAAAAGGTACGAATTTGCTTTTAACCCCACCCTCATACACATACATATACGCATACACACACCCGTGTGATCTCAAGAGAATAATTAATCTGTGAAATTAATAATCAACGACTTGGTTTGTAAGCTTGAATTCTATTCTGAGGCTGTTTCCAGTTCGAAGATTTAAACAAGTTATCAAATTAATCACGTGAATTTTCCCGATCTTTTGGGATTAGTACGAAACGATTACAAAGAATTGAAGCTAGCTTATCGAAATCTCGTGCCCCGAAGAGACGTGTTGGTCATTCCCGCAGGAAAACCACAAGAAATTTGGAATTATTTTTGGTTACTAATGAGCATTTGTTTTGGACCCAACCCATCGCAAGTCAGTAGAAGTCAAGGTTAACTAATTTTCATTATTTGTATTTCTTATTTAATTTTTTTGTCGATCTGATTGGGTGAAACAATACAACCAGCAGGATGTTTAGCGAAATGAATTCATGTTTATTTTTGGATATTGTCACAAGGGTAGTCAGCTAAGGTAACAAATGAACTAATTTTTGTCGGTTTTCTAAAAGTGATTATCAATATATTCAACATGAAATTGCTGTTTTATTTAAACTAAAAGAACTGAGAATATCCAGAGAAAAAAAACTCTTTATTCAATCAAAATATTTCCTATCAGTTTATAAATGTTGATTTCCCCTTAACTGATAGTCACTAATTTTCTGCCACAATAATTCTTCCAAGAAATTATTCTTCAATTTAATTCACGTTGAAAAGGTCTCTGGGTACAAAAATTGAGTGGACTTGTAATCAATGAGATAACTATTCTAAAGACTGAGTACACTAAAAGACCGTGTTCCCAAAAGTTTATATATATATATATATATAAACAAACACAGAACACTAAAGGTTGCGCTAATAGACCCGTACACTAAAAGTTGTATCAATAGACAGAGTACACAAAGCTTTTAATAGATAACACATTACACTCAATGTTATTTTAAAAGACAGAATATACTTAAGGTTGTAGGCGAAATATTGTATTTTTAGAGACTACATTGGATATTGTATTAATAGAGTATACTAAAGGTTGTATCAATAAAAAGAGTGCACTAAATGTTATATTAACAAACAAAGAACGACGTTGGTTGCATATACAGACATTCAATGTACACAAAAACAAATTTCACCGTAGGTTGTATTTAGAAACAGAATACACTAAAGGTTGTGCATACCAGCATATTACATTTATAATTGTATTAAAGAATTTTTATCGATGGATCGAATACAACTTGTCGTAGTCTATTAATGTCATTTTTAACAGGATAGTGAATGATATCAGGTGGTAAAAGGATGACCTTTTACTGCAGGATAAACCGGGAGTTAGTTAAGTTGTTTAATGCAGTATTTGAAATTGGTCTACATAGGGGGTATGCCGAGGAGATCTCGACCCGATCAATTGGTCTACATAGGGGGTATGCCGAGGAGATCTCGACCCGATCAATTGGTCTACATAGGGGGTTTGCTGAGGAGATCTCGACCCAATCAATTGGTCTACATAGGGGGTTTGCTGAGGAGATCTCGACCCAATCAATTGGTCTACATAGGGGGTATGCCGAGGAGATCTCGACCCGATCAATTGGTCTACATAGGGGGTTTGCTGAGGAGATCTCGACCCGATCAAGAAGTGAATGATCTAGAATTATGAAACGCATATATTCATCCTGATGTTCCGCACATATGACACATTGTTTCTAAACTTCCAGAAAGGAAACAAATTGTAAAAGAAAAAGGTCATCTCTGCTTGGGTCAAGAACTTTTCAGTACCTCCTTGAATCAATATATTTCACTAAATCTTCACCATAACATTCTTGAATTGAAAAAAAAATGTTTGATGGTTTAGCTTCACGTCCATATCCAGCCAAGGTGCAGATTTTATATATTTATTTATCAAAAATGATTTGATGCAAAATAATTCATTTTATGACATAACACTGGGTTGATTCGACTTAGCATTAATTCAGTTTTTGTCTGTCGTTCATACTTCAAACGTTTTATTGACGGTCACCCTTAAATGATTTGAATCAATCCCAATCGATTTACTCAGATGTATTATATATCGGAGGTTTTGGGATCATTTCCCATCATTATTTCATAGTTTGGTCCAGCCTTTGAATTAGAACGAAACCTTTGCTTACAATTTTAAAATCAAGCTCTTGTATAATTGTCCACAAATCAATTTATAGTTCTCTTAGACTTAACTAAATTCTGTCTCAACATGGATTCACTTTCCACGTTTGATTAAAAATTAGTGACTAATTAAACGAAAGTTATTTATCAAAAAAGGAATTATTGTGAGATAATCCTCTAAGAAGACGTTATGAGTGGTCTGCATACAACTGCGTAGTTACTCACTACCTGGATAAAATGTAAGTAAAGTTGGCGACCGTAGTCGAGGGCGATTCGAAGACTCCCTTTTCAATAGCTACTCTCTTCCCTGGATTGCTCCACTTAACCCTTAATCTGTACCTTATAATGCTGAGTGTTAAGCAAGAAGGCATCAAGTACCATTTTCTGAATCTTTGGCCTGACTCGACCTGGGATTGAACTCCGACTCCCAGGCCATTGGCAAACACTGTAATCATTATGCCAATGGACCAGATAAAATGTATAAATCGAAATAGAATGTCATAATCTGTTATGAATTTTTGAACCAATATTGAGCTGTAATTTCTTTGGCTGTTCCTTGAACAAATTCTTGCTTCATACATTTAACAAATTCCTCTGTTTTACATCCCATTTTGAAATCGGGAAATGAAAACACCCGAATTTTTAATCAAACATGGAAAGTGAATCCATATTTTGAGAGAATTTGGTTAAGTCTAAGAGATATATCAATTGATTTGTGGACAATTATACAAGAGCTTGATATTAGGGAAAAGTTACCAGTAAATTTCAAACCACATTACCACACACACACACACACACACACACACACACACACACACACACACACACAAACAAAACCCCCAAGACAAACACTCACACAGGAAAAATAACCATTAGTGAAATCCAAAACCACTCCAATGCACACACCCACATATACACAACGACAAAAACATATCAAATATCAAAGAGGGGTGAAGTAAACACACTCTAAGAAAATGAGAAGAAGACCTATATATAAGCCCATAACCAACTGAAAACACGAGTGAGTTCAAGTCTCATTGAGTACCCCATAAACAAGGCCTTGTGCCATGTATGCTTTCTGACGAAAGCAACAAGCTGGATACATACACGTATGTAAGAACAAAATAAATAAATAAATAGATTAAAAAATACAAATCTCTTCGTGGACCTCCCTATTTTAATACATATTATATATATATATATATATATATATATATGCTTGTTTAGTTAACTAATTTCAAATTTGAATATGGAAACTGTTTATAATGTATATCTCATTTAATAATATTCACATTGAAAATATGATAGAAAAATCCGTTTTACAGAGCTTCGAAAAAATGCATCATACCCTTATGAAAGACGCTTACTTATATACATATATATGTATATGAACATATATATTTATCTTCGTTTAATTTTTGTTGCTTTTATTTCATGTTCGTCAACACTGAACCAACGTGATATGGTGCCTATACGAATGTATCGTCATGTCTCAGCGATTTATATTGTCCTCGGAGTGTAACTGACTCACTGCCATGCATGTTGTCAATTTTCATCGCTCCAATTTCACTTTTGCCTTTTAGATGACGTCCATTGTCGTAAACGACTTCCGGAAATGACCGTTTTTTTTGTGTGTGTTTGTTTTATCTCTGGTTTTTAATTTTTTTTTCTTTTCTTTGTGTTTATTTATTTTTGCTTGCCTATCCAAATTTAGATTAAATAAAGCCTCCGCAAAAATGTAAATTATTTTATTTACATAAACAAATTGTTTACATTTCATTCAGATCCCGGATGTTAAGTAGTTATGAGGCTCTTCATTATTTAGTAGGGTGACGACTTAAAAACAACAGATATTGTTAGCAACTTGTGATCTATGTGCCAGACTAAGCAAAGTTTTGCAAATAATAAACTACGAGAAGCTTAAATGGAGATCGACAGGACTTTTCTCATTAATTTAGATGATTTCAGCAGTGCTCTGCGGTTGATGGTGTCATTTTTCCTCGGATATCCAGTTTCCCTTATTTCTTTTCCTGGTTCTTTCAGAGTGTTTCAAGGCCTCCAAATACAATTCGTATTGTAGAACGCGAAGGTGATCTTCCTGCTCTAGAACTCTTTTCATATCTCTGGCAAGGTCTTGGTATTCGTCTGGCTTTTTGCTCTTTTCTACTACAACAACTTGTACTACTACTAACGAAAATTGATATGCTATTAATAAAAAAAAACAAAAAAAAAACAAAAAAAAAACAAAAACAAGACAAAAACAACAATAAAAACAAACCAAACTACTATTACTGCAGATAATAATAATAATAATAATAATAATAATAATAATAACAATCATCATCGTCATCAACAAACACTGATGTGAAACACTCAAGGAGTAAATAATAACAATAATACCAATTTTGACTCGTATTTTCTTTAATCTTTAACAATCTTTTTTTCTTGAGGAGCTGTGCGTGTGAGTGTGTGTGTGTGTGTGTGTGTGACGATAGGTTTGGTTTCTTAGTTTAATGACATATCAACCTTCGTAGGTTATTTAATGCCAAATCCATCCTTCTAAAGGACCAGTAGCGGAACTATTTAACATATAGATAAGAGGTTAAAGGGTTTCATACCTTTTCCAAGGGTATTTGTCCAAAAGTGAACGTAATAGAGCAACTGGAGTTCGAACTCGCTTACAACGATTCCGCAGTCCACTGCTTTAACCATTACACCATGAGGACCCCCCCCCTGTGTGGGACTATACTCACCTGATGTGGGCTAAGCCTGCTCCGCACGTGTATTCATGTATGGAGTTTCTCGGAGATTGATATCCGAAGGTTGTCCCCAGTCACATTCGTTGCTGTGTCAGAGACGATAAATAAAAGATGAACGGTAAGGTATTTGCTGTCTTATGAACACTTTGTATAATAAAGGGATGATGTCTTGACATCTAGACTTTGTTCAGACTTTGTCTAAACTATTCGATGTCAATTCTCAATAAATTTTGATGAGCTGTTTATGGCAAAACACAGTATTGTGTAAGTGCTGTACCTTTCATACTCAACAGACCTCCTAGCTTCGTCTGACTTTTTCTTGTTTTTTAAACGGAAAGTTGATTCCTAAGTTATATGAGGAGGTGGAGGCTATTAAAAGAAAAAAAGAAAACTGAGCAGTTCCATATCATATCAGCATATCACTTCAATCAGTAGAAAATTAGATTCTTTCAGAAACTATTTATTTAAAAATACATATTTCTGATATGATATGGAATATCAGGGAAAATTTTCAAAGTTCTGTATTTCTTAGAAAGATCCAATATACCTGGTTAAGTAAAAAAATTGCAATATTTTGGTAGTTTGCGGCGCATATATCATGAGATCGAGTCAGTTCAATCGTGAAAGGTCAATCTGATCTTGCTTGGTCGTCGAGATTCTTGCCAACCGGTCGAAATTTTTTGAACCAACTGGTTACTGTACTGTGATTAACTGGACGTTCACCTTTCACACAACAAATGCTTTTGGTTTCTTCTGCAGTATTAGTAGAGCAATACACAACGTATCAGCGCACCAATTACCATGATATTACCTGACACTGCAAGTAACTACCACGGTTTGAACTCCTTCGGTCACGTAGTATACACGCTGCAAACTAGCAATTTCAAAAATATTGCAAAATTTTTGACTTTTCCTAGGTTATATATGACGTAGATATTTACAAAATGTTGATAAATGTCTGACGAGTGCATCCAACCCTAGACCAGTAACTTTGAAGTTCTTACCCTGGGGAAATTATCAAGTAATCCACCGATTGTACATACGTCAACCATATAAGAAAAAAATAGTAATTCATGCTACTCAAGTTTGCCTGTCACTTCTCCGTATCAACCATTAGTTGAAGAACACTCAAGAGTTGGGTGCAGTCAGTTTTTAGCATATTTTCATCTTTTTCCGAAAGGTACCGATCAAGGTCATCTTGTGTCAGTGTACTCCCAATAACAGGTGTCTGTGAGAGCATATTCTAAACTTAATAACTCATCCCTCTTTCATCACTGTGGGTCGCTTCATGTTAAGTACGTTTTGGGTAAAGCCTTGTGGGAGATTAGGAATGGTTCTTAATCGGAGATACACCTGTTTATGCGTCTCTAAAATTTGTTAATTACGGATACAATCGTCGTAATTGATAGTAAATAGAAAATCAGAAAGAAACTGTGTGAAGTTAGGTGTAACGAAATACATTTTTGCAGTATGAAAATAACATTGTTCTGTGAAAATATATATTTTAGTTTGTTTTTATTTGAATTAAGGAACGCTGATAAATCTATCGCCTTGAAAATGTTTAAAAAGAGTTTTGTGAGTGACACTTGAACGATAACGATTCAAATATATTAAGATTTAAAAATACAATACAGCATCGAAATAATTGTGTTGAACATGAAACAGTTGCTAAAAGGAAAAAAAAAACATGAATAATTTGTGATTGATTGATTGATTGATTGATTGATTGATTATTATTATTATTATTATTATTATTATAACTACTCCTTTAGAGTTTTTCACATCAACGTTAGCTGATGGTTTTTCACGGAAGTTTGAGTGACAGCACATCTCAAATCTTCAGGACTCTTCTCAGTATTCAGTCCGTTTTCAATAATGCTGTCGTTTGGATGGTCTCCACTCGTCCGCCGACTTCCATGTCCTCCAGGTCCTTTAATAATCCTTTAGTTACTGTACCAAAAGCTCTTATCACAATTGGTATGATTGTCACCTTCATGTTCCATAGTTTTTTCAATTCCCTTTCAGTTTTTTTCTGTGGTCAGCCGGGACAGCAAAGCCGACAATTTTGCAAATTTTTTTTTTTTATGCTGATTATTATTAGGTTTGGTCTTCTGGCCGAGATTAGGTATCTGTCTGTATGTCAAAGTCCCAAAGGAATTTTCTAGGACAGATGCTGGTTTGTGCATATATAGTTTGTTCGTATAGTCAAATTTAAATTTCTTGCATATCACCCTGTGGACCACCTTGCCCACCCAGTCGTATCTAGTCTTATACTCCTGTACTAATTTGCTGGATTTGTTTATTATGTGATTGATGGTTTCATCTCTGTCATCACATTGCCTACAGTTGCTATTTTGTTGCGTCTTATCTATTCTCGCTTCGATATGATTGGTTCTTATGGCATTGTTTTGAGCTGCTATTAGAAGAGATTCTCTTTCTCTCTTAGAGCTGACGTTGATGTGAAAAATTCTAATGAGTAAATAATAATAATAATAATAATAATACCGTTGTGTGTTTCCTGTGGTCTTCCTTTGCAACTTGTTCTCTGTTACCGTAGTTGAATTTTTTTTTGTTATTTCGAGCTCGTTATATACATTTTATGCGATAATCTCCTTCCGATTCTCTATTAAAAGTAAATCTAGACTTCTTTTGGGACAAGCTAAAGAAGTTCTTCCTGCCTGACACATTCATTCTTTTACCATTTTGCTAGCATTAAATGTTACTGCAATCTGGAAATCAGTTTTTTCTTCTAGTCGAGAATAACAGGTTCATTCATCCATAGTGAAGTACATCATCCCACGATCCTATCACACTTAAAAAGTTTCTCATTAGTAAATATTATATGAAAAATACGACTGAGCCATCATTTAGTGCTCACTAATCTCCTCTCTAGCTCTTCTTTTTTCCTTTCATATTATACCGTTTCTTTTCTTTCATTTTATTTCAAAGTTCTTGTCATATGTGGTTATGATGCAAAAATTCCTTATATATACAGGGTAATTTAAAGAAATGTTATCACCCTTATGGGAGTATCTTTATAAGATTTCAAACAATTTCCACATGTTCAACATCCCTGCCAACACATTATTCGAATCTCTCACAGGTGATTAAAAGAGATGTTAATATTTCTATGGGAGTACCTTTATTAGAAAAGCAGAACTTATATTACTAAACCACACGGACAAGAGTGCTAACGTGGTGACATGGATAGTGAACAGGTGGAGACTTTAAAATCATAATATAAAATAACTGTTTTAAAAGATTCTCTCTTTTTTCTTCCTTCTTCGCTATGTATCCTTTCTATTATCTCTTTTTTTCCCCTCTTCCCATTCTATCCTGTCTTTTTCTTACGCTCTTTGTCATTTTACAGCGTCTATTCAACCGGTGACTTAGATTATTTCATGTCTATTGCGATCTTTAGGATGTTAAGGCAATCATCTTGCTTCTTCTGAACCAAACAAATGATTTATTTTCAATGCATTACTATTCGGTATTTTCATTCTTTGAATGAGAGATAAGAAATGTTAGGTTTGGCTTGGTTTTATGGCACATCGACCATTGTAGATTATAAATGCCAAATCTGTATATATATATATATATATATATATATATATATATATATATATATATATATATATATATATAGTTCAATTTCAAACAATTCAGTTTAGCATAAGTACACAGTTTCAATTCCAAAAACAGTTCTATTTCAAACAATTCAATTTGGCATACAAAATAGATCTATTTCAAGCAATTCAGACAAATTAGTTCTATTTGAGCCATAGATAGGACTCTATCAGATGCTACCAATCTGGGCCAGAGTGGAACTGGGAACGATGGCACTGAAGAGGTACTCCGTATTTCCCAAAGCTCCAGCATTACTTGGAATCTCCCGATGAGATTGTTTAGTGTCATATACAGGACACTCGTTGGTGGGATCTCACCCCTCTGCAGAGAAGCAGTTGGTGTATTCTACCGCCCCAACTGACTGGACAAGAAACATAAGGAAGATATTTATATTCAATTCTTTCGGCAAAGAGGAAAAGTAGGATATTTGTATACCATGTGTATATCATTTTAATTTGTAATCATTTTCAAATGACAATAATTCTACAAATAGAAATCTTCAAAATTCTAAAATTTTTGCCTAAACTGAAAAATAAGTTTCGGCAAAAGTATTCAAAACTTAAAAAATAGATAAAAGTGAATGAAAACCTTGCTCAATATATTCGCTGATGACCACTTATTTATTACTTTCATATCATCACAAAAGCTCGTAAAGCGGAAAATTCGGTTTCGAATTTTTTTCCCGTGACTGAAAAATATTGTCACCTCCGAGTTCGAGCGAATTTATATGGCTTCAGATACATATACTCGTATCTGTGGTCATCATTAAGCTCAGCTTAGTATAAGTAAAGGTTAGAAGTAGTGAGAATCGAACCCACTAGCCTTGCTCTCGACACACCACACAAGGCACCTAAAAATCTGTTACAGTAAGATGTCGTGTAAAAAAGCGTAAAATATTTCTCTATTCATCTACCTTTTGTTTCGGTTTCTTTGTTTAATTGCATATTGGTCCTCGTGGGTTATTTAATGCCAAAACCTTACTTGTAGAAGAACAATGGTGATAGTATTAAAGCTATGGATAGCTTTGAGGGGATTCATGCTTTTCTCAAATGTTTTAGTCCAAAAGTGTACGAGACAGCGTGACTGGAGTTCAGTCCAGCACGTTAGCCATTATGTTACGGGGACTCTCTCTCTCTCCAACTTTTGTCTTTTCAGTTATCAACCGAAATGAGATTTTAATAGAACTCAGGCGTCAATTTTATTGACAAGGGCAGATAATTGTATTTTTTGGCAGCACATCATTGCCCACATAAACTTCGGCCTGTTTTTTTCTAATTTTTATCAACCCTTTTTGCCGTGGGCAAGAAGTGGCAAAAAGTCAATTTTACAGCTGAATAGAACTTGTTTGAATAGATATATTTCCTTCTAGACCGGCTGTCGCATCAAGGCTCAATGTCACGGTCTTCCCTAATATTTACCTAAGCAGGGAGTGGAAGATAAAAGATGGGTTCATGCCTTTCCTAAGGGAATTAACACCAAGGGAAACGCAAATATTACAATTTGTTTACATCGACAGAAATCACTGAAAATCAAAGACCATTTAGTCATTGTTAACAGGACAAGGCAAATCAATTTCATAAAAGTCAAGTAATTTCAAATTTAGTAGAATAGAGGAACTTCTGCGGAATGCAACCCCCCCCAAAAAAAACAAAGAAAAACTACAAAAAAAACCCCAACAAAAACAAACAAACAACACAACAACAAACAAAAAAACGAAAAAAAAAACAAAACAAAAAAAAAAGAAAACACTTTTATTATAAATCTTGCATCGGTAGAAAATTCTTTTATATTTTTGTCTGAATGTCCGAACAATATTGCTGAGTCTCTGTATATGTTTTCTGTTATTTCATGGTTATTTTACCTCGAATAAAAGTTTCTTTCTTTCTTTCTTTCTTTCTTTCGCACTTAGGGCTTAGCCTGTAAGCGAGTCAGTGGGAAATCTAATTTAACGTGGAGAAATCTGTACCAAAACGGATGTTTGTATATTCAACATATCACACACACACAAACACACACACACACACACACACACACACACACACACACACACACACACACACACACACACACACACACACTCGGACACGCATACAAGGTGTGGTGTTTCCTCTGATAAGTTGTTCATGCCGTGGCTTTTATAGTGCAACTGTACCCGACGTGTGCCTGGGTGTCGTTGTTTATCACCCGACACCATTCGTCCTGTTTATAAATATAACCATATATATATAACAAGTATACAAATCTCTGTGCGCATGTGTGCAATCATGCATATGCGTATGCGTATGCGCGTATGCTTGTGTATGACTGTATTCGCCATTTGGTGCAAACGTACTGCCATATATTCAATGTTATTTGGAAAAAAATAAAAACAACATTTACGTAATTATTTATTTTGTGGCAGATGGGTTGATTGAATAATGATTTCTACAAATGTTAAAGTTTTTATTCCTTTCTTTATTCCTTTCTTTAAATGTTTGTATTTTCTTTTTTTTTTCTGTTTGAATGTTATCTCTTAAAAAAATATCTTGTTTTTCATTCTTCATTCCTAATTTTTTGTTTTGTTTTTTCTTTAAATTTTTCATCGTTTTCTTCCCCATCAGATTTCTATTTTCTCTTTTAGTTCTTAGTGTTTATTTTTCTCTAGTCGATTTTTTCTTTCTTTCTTTCTTTCTTGAAGGTTTTTTAAAATATTTGTTTTTAATCCCTTTTTTTATTTCTATTTATTTTTTTCTTTATTTTTTTTTTTGTTTCTTCGTGTTATTGCTACTTACTTTTTTATCCTTTTCATTCTTCCATTCTACTTCCTTTGTATTTCTATTTTTTGTTTAATTCTATTCTGGTTTCTTTCTCTTATTCTTTTCTTTTCTTTTCTTTCTTTCTTTCTTTCTTTCTTTCTTTCTTTCTTTCTTTCTTTCTAACTTCCCCGCTCGCATTTCCTGTTTATCCCTCTACTTTCTCTTTCTCTTCTTTTCCTTCTCAACCTTTCTATTTGGAAAAAAGAAAGCGCAGATATATGACCTCACCCTAAACCGCAATCCTTTTACCCACCTAGCTTGCCCCTCCTTAAACTGACCAGTCTGTATTGATTGCTAAGTGGGCAGAATGAGTCCTGAATTTGTACACCTGAAGCATCTCTTTTTGGAGGAGAACAGTCTTGTTTTTTCCGTCATTCTCAGCCGAAAAATTAAAAAAAAAAACAAGAAAAAAACTTCTACTCAGAAACAAAAACAAAAAAACAACAAAAATAATCAAAAAAAAAAAAAACGAAGAAACAAATAAAATAACTTTTGTTGAGGCACGAACTAACTTGGCTTGACACGCAAATCAGGCACAGTAATCAACCAAAAGCAAATATCTTTTTTCTATTTTTCTAAATTTAGAATGGGAAAGGCAAACAAAACTGGCAGAAAATAAGAAAGCGTAAAAGTATGTATTTACCCAACCCATTCGCCATGGGGAGAATATAACACAACGTTAATTCTTTTAAGTGGAGTACTGTTGATATGAATTCAGAGGTTTTTCTTCTAGACTGGTTGTCTGACAATGCTTAAAGAAATCAGTCTGCCCGACTATTTATCTATAACTGCTGGGAGAACTGGTGGATTTATGCCTTTCATAAGGAAATTAGCGCGAAGTACTCTTGTGGACACCTTCACATGGACAAGCTAGGGCAGAATGACCAGCTAGAACCTATATACAACAACTCTGTGCCGATACAGGATGTAGCCTTGAAGAGATACCGGGAGCGATGGAGATAGAGAAGGGTGGCTGAAGAGGGTCGGGTAGATCCATGCTGGCGGCGCGACATCATGATGACGATGAAAATAACCTAAACGTACGAGGGTGGAGTGACAAGTTCATATAATGATATCATATCTGTTGTTGACGAATGTTTTGACCCATGGTATTCAAGCACTGCAACATCGATGGTCGAAGCGTGTGGACTGGTAGAGGGACTATGTTAAAAATAAACTTCATTTGGTCATATGTCATGAGAGTATCATGGTCAGCCAATTAACTTTTCAGTCGACCCTCGTTTATCTCACTAACTAAAAGGTAAGTTTTGTTGACCTTCTTGAAGAAAAACAGATTTGGTGTCTCCACCCCTTCTATTATGCACCAAGAGGCTTTGTGTAAGAAAAGATTGCAACATTTAAATGTTACACATATCATTGTTAAGAACACTTAATAATAGTTTAAACTTTTTATTGGTGAGTATGAAGAACTGTTTACCAAGCTGAAGTGAATTGAAAATGTTCTGTGAAGGATTTTTTGCTTTCAAAAGAAACTGGCTTGTTCATGTCACTGAAGTAAGCGATCCAACTTTTGTATCTATCTTTCATTCCTTACACCACTGACAGATCATTTAAATACTAAACTCGAAGCTGCAAGGTTATGATAATGCATGACTTTCAAGTCTTTCAAGCGTAAAATTTTATTTTGGCCGAAGCAGCTTCCCGACAAGAAGTTAACTAACTTCACAATCTTGTAGTCATTAGACAAGGTAAAAACCAGTACTTGAAATAATAAAGTGATTTAATTTCAAACTCATTTGTTTCGGAATTTCTTATAACTCTGTATTGCGAGCAGGTTGTGTGATCAATAAATATATGTAAATTCATATATCTTATATAAAATTAGATACTAAAATAATTGGCATTTTAGATGGGTTTAGTTTAGTTTCTTTGTTTTATGGCATATCAACCTTGATAGGTTATTTAATGTCAAAGTCAGTCTTGTTGAAGGACAGTAGTTGTACCATTTAATCCATAACTGGAGGAATAAAGCTTTTCATACCTATCGCAAGGTTTTTAGTCCGAAAGTAAACGTAATGACGTAACTAGAGTTCGAACTCATTTATTACAATGTCGCACTCCACCACATTAGTCACTACACCATGTAGATTCCCATCATTGACATTTTACATAAGTCGAAACTATATATAAAGTACATATTTAGATGCATGAATTATTTAATGTGACGCAAGATAAAGATAATTGAATTTTAGTTTTGATCACGTCAAGTAGTGTAATGGTTAACAAGCTAGATTAGTAGAGCATAATTCATGAGTTTGATTCTCTCTGGGTGCCCCGTACTTGCATGTTTGTGTTACAATTAAGTTAAACTTGGTAAATAAACATTCATTTTATTTTAAAATGATTTAATGATTATTGGTTTCTGGAAAATCATATATGTTTTTCCATTTGCAAGAATTTTCTAACTACATTATGCGCAGAAACACGCTGGCAAACACACACATGCACGCACGTACGCACATATAGTACACGCACACACATACACTCACACAAAC
Source organism: Sepioteuthis lessoniana (assembly GCA_963585895.1). Lineage (NCBI taxonomy): Eukaryota > Metazoa > Mollusca > Cephalopoda > Myopsida > Loliginidae > Sepioteuthis > Sepioteuthis lessoniana. The sequence goes on along the minus strand of OY757935.1, from coordinate 50,000,420 downwards.
ACAAACTTATATATATCATTATAATAATATATATATATATATATATATATTTTATATAACTTTCTCAAACCTGCCACACCCTTCTTTGTAACAGAAGTTCATGGTAGTTTGTTGTCAAGTGAGTTTCGAAAGTTTGCAGTCATGAGATCTCATATGAAAAGCAATTCCAGCTTTGGAGAAACAATAGATGTTACAAACATGCTCAAGTTTTAAGTTTAAAAGGTACCGAGGTCAAGTCCTATTTCCGAAGGTGTTTTCTATTATCGGTACTTCAAATGCTTTACACAATTTACAGTGAATAGCAGGGCAGATTTGGTTCTTTTAACACCGGAGAATAAAAACACTGAATTTGAACCTCTTAAATTCAGCTTAAAAATTGGCCTTGTTTCGCATTGTGCTCGTGCAGAAGGGTTGTGTAAATGCATATATATATATATATATATATATATATATATATATATATATATTATATATATATATATATATATATATATATAAACTATTCTGGATTCAATCAAAGAAATAATTTATTAATTCTATCCAATGACACGGATGCAACCAGGCAAACATTAAAGAAGGTAGAGAAAAAAGTTACCAAAACCACAAAAAATGACTCGACCATAACAAACTAAAAAATGAGAACCGTGAAAATCTGACGGCAATTTTAACAAAGATGTGGCATAACACAAACTGCTGAAAAATAGTTAGGTCATTTAGTTTAAGAGCATATCAACGATTGATGCTTGTTTAAGGCCCAATCTTGTTTATATATATATATATATATATATATATATATATATATATATAAACAAGATTGGGCCTTAAACCCAATCTTGTTTATATATATATATATAATTAGTAAGCGAATAGTTAGTCGGTAACTTTATTGTTAAACTCATTTGTTTACACACAGCTAATGGTTTCAGGTATTTGCAAACAATAAAAAATTTACTAAATATTGATAATTTGTTTGGATACAATTAAATGTTAAACCCAATCTTGTTTATATATATATATATATAATTAGTAAGCGAATAGTTAGTCGGTAACTTTATTGTTAAACTCATTTGTTTACACACAGCTAATGGTTTCAGGTATTTGCAAACAATAAAAAATTTACTAAATATTGATAATTTGTTTGGATACAATTAAATGACTTCAAGTATTACAATTTAACATTTGTAATTATATTTACAAATTATTCATATCTTATACACAGCTGTATGGCTTCAATCAACTAATCATAATAACCCCTGACAAAAATTGAACGGTTCTATTGACTCATAGATGGGACCCTAGCAGGAACTACTAATCTGGATTAGAATAGACCTGAATGTCATGGTAGTGAAAAGGTTTTCTAGATTCCCCCAAATCCAAGACTAAAATCTCAATATCTGAAGCAATTTTGTGTCATATTCAGGACACGCTGGTAAAAGAAGAGCAACCGTCTCAAAAAACCAACATCCAACTAAATAACAATGAATTGTACCATGAATTTCCAATTGACCCCTTTGAAGATTATGAGAACATCATTATAAATTCATTAAAAAGTCTAAATATATAATTGCTTTTTGTTTACTGGAGACCAGTGATTTCATCAATTAATTGCCACACAACCAAATTGTCTAATTATGTAGACGACTACGCATAACTACTGGCTAAAGTAATAAAGTTTTATAAAAGTGATACAAAGGACTCAAATGATACGGCAAGATGCGCTTCCAGTTAGAAAGAATGTCAGATCCTTATATTCTAATAACAGACACAAAAAAGGACTTTAAGACTTGCAGGAATTCCTCAACAACTGAATAACAAATGACCATCACATAAGTAATATCAACATTGATGAAACATATTAACATTTAATGATTTCAACGTCCAAATCTACCTATCAATCTATCGATTTATCTACCTTAGCCACTTCCTGTTCTTTCTTTCTTTTTTCATATACATCTATTGATCTATTTATCGCTCATAAATACAATTATTTATTTTTAGAAAGGCTATTTCACAGGAAAAATCAATTTAAAATTGATTTCTTTTATGGAAATTCTGGTTAATGAGATCGTATATGACACTCGATCTATGTCAATCACAGAAAATAACACAGAAATAAAAGACTTTGCGTTTCCATAGTTCTTTCGTGGAAATATTTCTAAAGGGTTTATTAAAAACTGTTGCGTAGTCTTTGGAGAAAGCTTGGAGGAATCTGAAAATGTCAAACAATATTTGCTGAAATTCGGTCAGATTGCTAACACTTTTCAATAATCATGACAGATTGAGTAATTCCTTCTGATAAGTCAATAGTTAAGCAATGATTTCATCGATTGTTGCGTAGTCACCGACAACTGCTGTGTTAGTGATGCCTATTCGTCGGATCGGGAGGGAAAAATACAAAAATACAATTCGTTTTAACGTTAAGACTTTCGCTGCTTTCGCACTTTGTTTAATCTTTGGGACCGTGGAAGTGAACGAAATGAACAACAAGGACCACATGTGGGTTATTTTTTCTTTCTTTTAGTTTCTTTTTTTCTTTTTCTTTTTAGGTATCTTTGATTCATTCTTTATTTACTGATCACAGAGACGTTCGTCCCATCACACCCCGGCCACTAAAAGAGAATTAAAAACAGACCGTTAAGATGGACCGTTCGATCCTCCATATTTAAAATATTCTTCAACCATCGTAGATCATGTTTTTTCTAAAATGATCGATTTTCCATTATCTGCTCACTGTTTTCGAAGATTGTTTCTGACGACATCATTAAAATGTTTCTTAGGTTTACGTCTCTGACGGTTGTCATGCTGTAAAACAGCAGCTCAAGTATAACACACACACACACACACACACACACACACACACACACACACACACACATACATATATATATATATATATATATATATATATATATATATATATATATATATATATACTTTGCAATTAACCAATACTCTCTGTTTTTTTTTCAACAAACAACACATGCATACATACATACATATACACACACGCAAACACACGCAAGCACACGCAAACTCTCTCTCTCTCTCACACACACACACACACACACACACACACACACACACACATATATATATATATATATATATATATATATATATATATATGTATATATATATATATAGTTAAAAGCACATTTGTTAGGAGTCGGAATGAGCTTTGCAAAAAATCCAAACGGTTTAAGAAATTACAAGTTTGTTAATTACGGACCAGTGAATGATTGGTAGAAATATTTTTAAAATCCCGGAGAATCTAGCGAATTTCTTTACATGCAAACGAACAGAGATTTTCGTTTGTATTATAAAAAGGAAGCCTCAAATATTTATATCTACTTAAAAAAGAAAAAAGGATCTAATCTGATATGAATTTTTTCTAGGTTGAAGCCTGTGTACTTCAACAAATATATTGAACATTCCATTGTTTATAAGTTTGAATCAATCACTCCCATCTATGAACTTAAAAATCATTAAAAATAGTCGATAAAAATCAATACAAGGAATATAAACAAATATGAAAACAATCGAATGAAGGGGGCATATTAAAAAAAACCCACCGCTACTTACGGCAATAGTTAGATTGTTATATCCGGGTTCAATGAGTGTACATGCTTTAATGTTTCTCGGCTGTCACACCGAGGTGAAGCCCCCCCCCCCCCAAGCCGCACATAAAATAGATAAAATATGAGTCAACTCAACCAGAAATCATGGAAAACTGAAGGCGAAAGAGAAAGACGAAAAAAATAATAATGTATTGAAATAAAAGAAACATTAAACAATCTGAAAAAAGAAAGTAATTCAAACAATAATAATAATTATAAAAGTAATAAGTATATAGGTAGTAAATATATAAGTAATCAGATTATCATTGATGTGTAAATGAAAGTTTCAAAAATAATCTCTACGGAGGATATAACGGTTAGGATTAGTGTGTAATTCTGAAATATTAACTTGATAATAACTATGTCATTTTTCACTCTTGTCAACGGGGATTAGAATACTCTGCAGAGAGGCTAAGACCTCCTCCTAAAGAAGATGTCTGGGGTATGATACTACACTGCATTTGATGGTGAGACTCCGGTTCTGGAAATCGGAGGAGTGTGAAGTACCCTTTTCATTGCAATTATTCTCAGATTCACTCAGAATTTATGTTATATATTGACCCTCGACCGAGCCGTCAATCAAGAGATGCACCTGTGTAAATAAGCGGAAGAACAGCGGAAGCAGGTGGACATAGAAAATAATATAACCAGGTGCCTGGGTGGCTCGAGTCAGTTGGAGACAGGATGCCAACGTGAGAACCAGCTTGCAGACTGAGGGCATTGGGCCCTTAGTGACCCTCAGTTGAGCAAACCAAGCCAAGATGCGAAAGAAGCGCTGCTATGGTTGAGGAAGAACCTGGGTCAATATAGCAGTCCGTCCTTGTCTCCACTCATTTCCCATTCACAACAAACATCACCCTTTCGAAAATAAAGTGTGAGAGATTTATATTTTTATAAAGAAGGTATTCGTTCGTTATTGAAGTCGTCATTACCGGTTAATGATGTTTCCGCATGTAAGTGTATATTTGTATATGTACACGTGTGGTTGTATACTATACAACATTGATATGAACCCTCTTATCCTCCTCGCAATGAGTTAAACAGTACCACAATCGTTCTTTTACAAGGAAAATTTTGGTATTAAATAAATAAATAAATATACATACATACATGTTACATCAAAATGTTGACAACACGAAAAACAAAGTGAAAACTGGTTAGAAATATCACAACACTTTTTGCTGTATGCGGCAGTTTTCGTCAAGCGACGGTGAAATATGCCAAACAATTGTAAACGGTCTATTAATAAGTCAAGTCATTAATATTCGAAGTCTAGCACAAGGTCCTGGTTCAGGACTGAAGTAGACCGATTCTTTTCCTTCCATCTCTTCCTAGACTCTTCGAACTCTCTTCGGACCCTCTTCGGATTCTCTTCTTGATTCTCTGATTAGTCCACCGGGCTTTGATGATCTGCTTTAAGCCAAAACTTACTGATGAACTCAACTATATTAAGACGATATTGATGCAAAATGGATATCCTGAAGATATAATCCCCACCATCATAAATTTATGCAGTTCTCTACCAAGCCGAAATTTGTACCAGAGAGGTGCCCAGTATGTCTTAAATTACCTTGCATCAGAATGCCTCAATTTATCTTCTGGTGCCTCAGACACCCCTATTCAGAGGAATGGGGTCTAAGGAATTTTTTGAACTACCGGACGTGCGTACGGTCCAGCCTTGTGCTTAGTTTCTACATTAAAAATGCTTTGTGCCAAACTTTGGTGTATGTGGGGAAAGCAGACAAATACTACCTCAAGAAACAAATTATATTTATTAATACTCGAGTCCCTCCACATTGCAAAAAATCAGCCTACATTGTGTATCCAAAAACAGTTTGATGCATTGTTTTTATTTAACAACCCTATCTTGCTACGTGAAGAAAACATTACTCGTGCCGATTCACAAGGCTTGCAGCAAATCTTTTTTTTTTTTTTCGATCTATTTTCTCCACCACCCTCCATGCTTTTTCGACAATCACAACACCAAATCTAATCTCTTATATATGTAATTATCTTTCACAGTTATTATTCTCTGAAGAGGCGTCACTGAAACGAAGGGTCTCCTTTAGAATTTGGAAATATTTTAATTGATTTTAAAATATTTCATTTATCTTAAAATGTAGACGTTTTTAAAAGCACTTTTCATAGATTTATAGTTGACGTATTGGAGGAAAAAAGATGAATAATAAACGTAAAACAGCAAAATTCTTTGCGAACACTCCTGTGTCCTTCATCAGCGTAAACTGTTAGATATTCTAATTTGAATGTAAACATGTGAGGAAGTGGGATATGTGACACATAACACCCGTTTGTAACGCAATGTAAACAGCTACATATGAAAATTTACTTAAAGAATTATTATCCCCTCTCTATGTCTCTCTCTCTCTCTCACTCTCTCTCACTCTCTCTCTCTCTCTATATATATATATATCATCCTCAACTCCAGTCGTTGACTCAGAGTCTCTTGACTCTCTCTCTCTCTCACCATCCCTCCCAATCATCCATCACTCCTGACAGGTCCTCTAGACTGCATCCAGTGTCCTTACAGAGCCGATGTATGTAAGTCTTTGTTATTCGGCCAACACTGATGTGTCAATGTGCGTAGAAGAGAACATCATTTCTGAGTTCATCCTTAACATCAGTCGTACAGTCACTTGCTTCCCATTTCCATCACACAAATTATCCAAGTAAGAAAAACGAGAATAACTGGGCTCTATTAAGCACTGCTGTATATATATATATATATATATATATATATATATATATATATACATATATATATATATATATATATAGGACCAATGTGACTGCTAATAATAATGTTTTTCTTTCCAGATTTGAAACAATTATTAATCCTCGATCACAATGCTTTGGACAAGAGAGGAAAAATATTTTGCGTCATTATTTATTGGGAGACAAAATCATTCAAAACAGTCTTAAAATAGATGTAACCCATTAATATGATAATGTTTTATTACTGAGACAAGAAACTCGAAAAAAGATTGTATGTGTCCATAGATAAGTAAACTCAGGAGAATTTTTTAAATAAAGATTAGTTCATTTTCTTCTAAACTAAAGATCCCAAGATTTTATTGTTTCTAACTGGAGATTGTACCTGCAAAACGAATATTATAAGGGATTATCTATTACCAGACCCAATATATTTTGTCTTGGATTGGGCATTGTTTTCGGTTGGCAGTCACGAATTATAGAAGGCATTACCACACCTCACACAGCAGTAGTATTGAAATTATTGAGAACTTTCCTTTTAAAAGCATCAATTCTAAACTCCTGGTTGTCATCGTCTGACTAATGTAAATCTTTCTGAAGGAAATAATGTCCTTACGAGAACGAAATTTTCAGGATATCAAAAAGCTCAAGTTCCCACGTATTATCTATACAATAAACTAGCATATTAAGGTGTCAAGAAGTGTCACATTTTTTGTTTTTGTTTTGAACCATTTTACCTTTAATATTTTTTGTAAATCTTTTCATGAAAATACCCAGTTCAGTCAGATGTTCTGACACGGACCAAAAGTCTAACAGACCAATTATATATTTATAAAGTAAACAATTCGTGAAGAACGAAATATAAACTTTATTTGAATGTAAACATGCCTTTATTTGTCCGTTTAATTTACATCAAAAACTGGCTGCATAAAAACTAATTTATACATATGCACCTCTAAAAGAACAGAGGATGTTGGGTATTCTGGAGAGATATTCCAAATAAAGTTTTAGAGCTCTCAGTTGTTAAACCTTTTAGTATTTTCAAGGGTCTTTATTACTAGTTTTTAAAACTTCATTCGTAAAAAAAACAAAATTTTCTTTTTAAATTAAACAAATTTTCGCTTCGTCGACTTGACACGGTGATTTCCGTCTAGTACTACTAGAGAATATTACACGATGCAGAAGAAGTTCAACTAAATTGGAACTCTTTTCATTTAACCAGCTTGACACGAAAATTATCAAGAATGTAAGACAATATCTAAGAGAATATTACAGTATACAAAAGACTCTACTAAAAACTAAATCAATTGTGGGAATAAGACTTTTTTCAAGTGTCGTAAACGCATATGAGAAGTCACTTTTGAAACAACTTTTCTGTGTCAATGTCTTTAGATATTGTCCATTGCAAAGCCTAAAGTTTAAAAATTGAGAAATTGCGATCATTGTTTTAATTTAATTATTGCCGTTATAATTGATTTGGGGTCCAATGCTCTCGCTCCTTAAGGTCTCTCGTACTGAGTTTATTTCAACGTTTGGCTTACAGGGGAACTAGTCATCAATGATGTGAAATGATTGAAACATTATTTTCCATTCTCCTGTAATTCTAATCTATATTTTTTTAATATTGGATTTTTTTACCTTCAGTTATTTTATTATGTTTATTTATCTATTTTTTACCATTTCCTTTTATTGGAAAGGCGTTTCTTTCTCTGCAGTTGCTTAAAAAAAGCATAATAAAAAATGAGGAAGCACATATTTTGTTGCCTTGTGTATATATAATATCTGACTCTGAATTGTGCAGTACAAAAGCTCCCTCAGTCGGTTTCTTTTACCTGCGCTTTTTTTCAATCGCTCACCATCTTCTTCGTTTACTTTCTGTCAAAACATCACGCTCACCTCTCTTATCATTTACTCCCACCACGTTTTTTGTAATTTTTCTCCTCACACGTTTCTAGAAAATCACACTCCTTTTTATGGCATATTTCCTTTATTGTTTTTCTTTTTCTTTTTCTCTTTAACAACTAACATATCCTTGCAACACAATTATTTCCTTACACACATGCACGCACATGCACCCGCACACATACACACATCCTCATCCTCACCATCATCTTGCCCAGTCGGTTGGGGCTGTAGAATAAACCGACTGCTTCTCTACAGAGGGATAAGAACCCCCCAACGAGTGTCCTGGATATGACACTAAACAATCTGATGGTGAGGTTCCAGCAATGCTGGAGCTTTGGGGAATGCGGAGTACCCCTTCATTGCCATCGCTCCCAGGTTCACTCTGGCCCGGAGTGGTAGTACCTGATAAGGGTCCTATCTATGGGTTAAATAGAACTAAACCGTGCTTCTTTCACTATGCTGATTTTTGCATTTAAACTGCGTAGTTATGCTAAACTGAATTGTTTAAAATAGAACTGTTTTGACATTGGAACTGCGTACTAGTGCTGAACTGAATTGCTCAAAATAGAACTGTTTTTGACCTCTAAACTGTGTACTTATGCTGAACTGAATTATCTGAAATAAAACTGTTTGACACTTAACTCTGTATATTGGCCAGTCGGCTGGGGCTGTAGAATACACTGCTTCTCTGCAGAGGGGTAAGACCCCCCCTAACGAATGTCCTGGATATGACACCAAACAGTCTGATGGTGAGGTTCCAGCAGTGCTGGAGCTTTGGGGAATGCAGAGTACCCCTTCATTGCCATTGCTCCCAGGTCCGCTCTGGCCCGGAGTGGTAGTACCTGATAGGGCCCTATCTATGGGTTAAATAGAACTAACAGCATACTTATGCTAAAATGAATTGTTTGAGTAAACAGAATAGCTTGAAATAGAAATGTTTTTGACAAACCGTACTTACATTTAAACTGCGTGCTTATGCTTAACTGAATTATTTGAAATAGAACTGCTTTTCGACATTAAAACTGTATTTACACTTAACTGAATTGTTACATATAACTCCTTGAATAGTTTGAAATGGAAATATTTTTGACAATTAAACTGTGTACTTATGCTAAACTGAATTGTTTGAAAGAGAACAGATTATTTACATAAAAATGGATTTGGCGTTAAATAACCTACAAAGGTTGATATGCCATAAAACCCAACAAACCAAACCAAACCATTATCATCATCATCTTCATCAAGTCATGCTGATACTCTACCGCTCCCCCATTCATCGCTTTACTCTCTCTCTCTCTCTCTCTCTCTCACACACACAATCCGCCCATCATCCATCGCTCCCAACAGGTCTTCTAGAACACACCCAGAGTCCACACAGTGCTGATGTACGTCTTTGCTAGCTGGCCAACACTGATGAATTCATGTGTAGCAGTCCGTAAGAGAACATCATTTATGAGTTCGTTCCCCAGCAATGCCCAACAAGTCCTATTCACCTTACTTGGATAGTTTGGTTGATGGGGGGAAAATAGCCGTGCAGCTGCTGTTCGGTGGAGTGTTGCTTTCAGAGTTGTTGTGGAGTTCACATCTAGCCTTTTCTCTATGACATGCATTAAAGTACAGGCGGTACATCCATACAGTAGTACGGACACGGCCACAGCTTGAAAGAAATCCCATTTTATTTTTTTTATTTTCCGTCTATTTTGCCGCTGAGTTTAATTAAATTATCGTATTACTTTTGTTGTGATTTTTAACCTAACGATATGCTCAATATTTTGTATCCGAATAAGCAGTCTTTTATAAGTATCTATATTGACATTTGGTCTTCCTTAATAGGTCAGAGGGGGATGGGAATCCGCACGGTGTAGTGGCTCAAGTGCTGGACTGCGAAATCAGAGTTGGTGATTTCGAACTCCAGTTGTGCTGCTGCGATTACTTTCAGACTAATATCCTTGAGAAAGGCATGAACCATCTTATACTTACCCTAACCTTTGGTTAAATTGTACCATTGGGGATTTTTTGTGATTGCGTTTGTTCTTTATTCTTTGATGTTTTAAGGTTCTTCCCGTCATTGGCATGTAGTTAACGCTTTCCTTAAACTGCAAAAGACACTAGATATTTTTTACAAATCGGCTTGATTGATTTAACACGGTCACCCAAGAAAGCCTATTTAATTGTTTGCCTCGTGATATGAGGCATTGAACACGCGACACCAAATTGTCACAAACTTCTTTTTTTTCTTTCTTTCTTTGTGGAATCACTGACACAATATGGAATCTTATTGCTTTGTATAAACAAAGCAATAAGATTTCAATAGAAAATAAAAAACATACATAAAAAGCAAAAAAGTAAAAGGTGATCAATATTGCATCATCTTCCTCAGAGCACATGTTACCACTCATGATATGTTCGTAAATTTTATGTTTTTATTCATTAAAAGAATTGATTTGGTTATCATTTCCCCAATGAGATCAATGAATGACCGAAAACGGACTTTATAAAGCAAAAGTGACTAAGTTAGACTTTAAAAGTTTTATGAAGACAAGTTTTTATAGACATTGTCCCCGATTCTAATATATTTCTTTTCTGATGATCACTTAATCATTCGAAATTACTCACTCACTATATCCCCCATTTTATTCAGAGCTTTTTCTAGACTGGTTGCCTAATCAAAGCTAAAGAAAAAAGTCTGTCTAATTATTTGCCCATCGGTGATGAATGAAGAGATGGATTCATATCTTTCCTTGGGATTTCAACTCGAGTCACCGATTCCTATTTCTGCAATGTTAACCGTTACAGTAAGTTTATATATATATATATATATATATATATATATATATATATATATTGTACAACCTCATGTTAAAATGAATATAAAACTTAGGAGCATTTCGACCGACAGTCCAATCTAGCCGAACTGATGAACAAGAGTGAATTCTTCATTTAAAGAGAAGTATAATGTCTGCAAAGCGCATGTACTCTTCCTTATTTCTTATCTTATTTTAACTATATCTAAACAAATTTCTAAAGCTGCTCAATTTAATAACTACCTATCCAAAACGAATGATCCGAAAGAGATAGACAGACAATGCGTAAAATGGTTGGGTTTTGATTCTTGATTTAATGGCATATTAACTATTTTAGGTTATTCAATGCTAAAGCCACCCCTGTAGAAAAACAGCAGTCAACCCATTGTTAAGGGAATAAGGGAATTCATGCCTTTCTCATGGATTTTAGTCTGAGCGTAAATGTAATAGCTAGACTGGAATTCGAACTCTCTTACTACGATGTTTCTGACCAGCACGCCAGCCACTACTCTTCAGGGACTCTCCCAGTAAGTAAAAAGAAGTAAAACACTACATGTTTAGAACCCAATGAGAGAGAGAGAGAGAGAGAGAGAGAGAGAGAGAGAGAGAGAGAGAGAGAATTACTGACCCACTCAAACATATAATGGAATCTGTTAATTAACATTAAGACAATATAAACCATTAATAAATGAATAGAAATGCTTGCTATGATGTCGCAGTCCAGCAGGTTAGCCACTACGCCCCCACCGCAAGAGATAGATCAGGTGATAGATAGGGACAGACTTAGATGACTAAATATGAATAGACTGAGATAAGAACAGACTTCAGATAGATAGATAGATAGATAGATAGCTCTTTAGTTATACTGCAATATTGTTTTCTCTTTGTTTTTCTTTTTATCCTTTCCCTTCTTCAATGAAATCGTCATCAATCTGTCTCTTTTTCACTCTTTCAATTACGGATGTTGAGTGTAAAACCTTAGAACTTGGGTGTGGAGCGGTTGTTGTTTTCCGATAAAAAAGCCATGAATGAATTTCCTTCACCTCCAAATGTGTTACCAGCTGTGACACATTATGCATCTTTGATGTCTTTCACTTCATAAAACAATCATAACAATCAACATGTTGCGGATAGAAAATATGATACACGTCCATGAAAATAAATCATTGATTTATTCGTCATTTTTTCCTCTTGAGAATTTTTTTTTTTTTTTGCGATTTTTTTTTTTTACACCAACTAACACTGTTGATTTTTCACTAGAGTTTGTCATTCAGACAGCAAGTCTCCTCGGGTCTCTAGGACCCTTTTGAAAATTCTAACCGATCTCAAGAATCCAGTGTTTTGGATGATCTCGATTTTTCCTTTGATTTCCAACTCTTTTAAGACTTTTTTTACCCACAGTTTGGAGACCGTTCCAAGCTTTAAGGACTGTTTCTAGCACACAATTTACAATTGGTATCACCATTTCCTTCATGTTCCACAGTTTGTTTAATTCTCTTGCAAGGTCCAAGTGTTTGTTTATCTTTACGTTTTCTTTGATTTCTAATCTGTGGTTTGCTGGGCCGGTAAAATCCACAAAACGGCAAATTCTATTTTTCTTATTAATTATCACTAGATGTTGTCTTCTGGCCGGCATTAGATTATCCGTTTCGGTTTCAAAATCCCTGAGAATTTTGTACATCTCAATTTTTAGGACGTGTTTTAGTTTGTACATATATTATTTGTTTGTATCGTCTCGACTTAACCCCTTATTTCTAATTCGTCCGGTCCCTTTACCAATCCTTTGAAGATTGTCTCAAGTGCAACAACCACGATTGGTATCACTGTCACCTTTCTATTATATAGTTTTTTTTAGTTCACTGGCAAGGTCTATGTACTTATCTCTCTTTTTGCTTTCTTTTATTTTCATTCTTTGGTCTGCCAGAATCATAAAGTTCACTATTTCGTAGATCCTAATTTTTTGTTGTTGACTATCTGATCGTCTGGTTGAGTTTATGTAATCCGTTTGTATCTCAAAATCCTTGGAAATTTTGTGCGTCTCTTGGACGGATTCCGTGTTGTGCATAAACCACTTGTTCGTACGGTTTAATTTAAATTTTAACACAACTACATGTGGATTACCTTTCCTACCTTGTCATGTCTAGTCTTATACTCTTTTTGTGCTAATTTACTGCATTCACTTATTATATGATTGATAGTTTCGTCGCTATCACCACATGACACACATTTGCTATTTTGTTGCATCTTATCTGTTTTTGCTTTAATGTAGTTTGTCCTTATTGCTTTGTTTTGTGTTGCTATTGGGAGATATTCAATTTCTCTCTAAAGGTTTCCTTTTCTTAGCCATGTCCAGATCTTCCCGTGTAAGATTTTACGTGTTTGTCGCTGGAAAGTTCCATACAGTTGATTTTCCCCATTTTTGTTTTCAAGTTATTATTGTTCTATTGATCCTTGTGTTGTTTGTGTTGTTTCTCATCGCTGTAATTAGTCTTTCTTTGTTCTTTTGATGTAATCTTCGAGACCTCTTGTTAATGTATCGACGCTATCTTCAATGCTGGCGAGTCCTCTTCCTCCTTTTTTTCTTGTCATATATAGTCAGTCTTTATCATCTCTGTGATGTAAGCCCTATTAAATCGTCATTAGTTTTCTTGTTCTCAGGTTCATTTGTTGATGCTCTTCCCTCATCCAGTTTAAGAATAGTCCCGAGTATCTTACAAGAGGGACAGCCCAGATGTTTAGATGAGATTTCTGCTATATAGTTTGGTTTCAAGTAATTTTCTCGTTCTCCTTGGAAACTCTTTTTTAATGTTTTTTTAAAATCTCCACTTGTTTGACGATATCCGCCCCTAGTATTTCCGAATATTTGTAAGTTTCCTTTTCTCAAAATGTTCTAATTTTTTCTTGTTTTGGTAGTTTTATTTCTTCCGTCGTTTGCTATTTTTTGCTTTTTCATTTTTTCCATGCCAAATTCCATCCCTACGTTATCACTGTCAATCCCCACTGCCTGTATTAGGGTTTCCAATGCTTTTTCATTTTTGGCAAACAGTTTGATGTCGTCCATGTACATTAGGTCATTGATTCTTTCTTGAAATTTATGAAGTTTCTATCCGCCTGTGCATTTCCTAATATTGTGTGGCATTATCGCTATTACAAATAATAATGGTGATAGTGCATCTTCCCGGATGGACATCTCAGCTAAGCTTTTTCCTGCTGGCGTCAGTTCCACTCTCCAGTTTTTCATGGTATTCTCGATAAACTTACTGATTTCATCGGATATCTGGTATATTTAAGACAGTTTACATATTATCCAGTTTTGCGGAAATATATCGTGAGTCTTTTTGAAATCAATCCACGCTATAGCTGTGGCACAATGGTGGGCATTTGTTCTGTGGATGTTGGTGTGGTTGAGCGCCAGTCAGAAGATTCCCTTATCTGTTTTGGCACGAAATCCACTCAAAGGGCTTGCGTGCGAGATTTCCTTCGAGACCGGAAGAAGACGAGGAAAGGAAAGGTCCCAGAGCACTGAACAGACAGCAGTTAGCGACTGTCAGGGAAAGGCGACGGTCAGAGAGGTAGCTGCTGAAACAGGTCTGCCAACGCGACAGAAGGAGTCAGTGGTCCTGGTAGCTGTGTGGGAATTTCGTTCAGGTACACGCTCGTGATAGCCACAGAATGCCGGAAAAGTGCCAAAACTTCTCTCTTCTTTCGCAAGTTCGTGCTTGTTTGTTTTTCTTTCTTCCACTCTCGGATATATATCTTATATCGCTTGTATATTTGTAAAACATGTGAAATGCCTACGGCCGGAGATGAGAGAAACCATGAGCTGATATAAGAAGTTGAGATAGTGGGGACCGGCCGTGTTGGGCATATTGTCATATAGCTACATTCTTCCGTCTCGTTTTGGTGTCATTGAAAATGTGTTGATTAATGTGTAGTAGATCTCCTGTCATTCTTCTTCCCTTATGATATACTTTCTGTTCTTCGGTGAAAAGTCCGCAGCTTATTAGCGAAGAGTTAATCTCCTTCCTGATTTGTGCTGGTAGTATTTCCCTGATCATCAGCAGGCATGTTATGGGTCTGTAGTAGTTAGAAGCGTTATCTTTTGGGTGGTCTTTATGGATCACGGTGTTCTTTCCTTTGCTCATGCAATAAATTATGTCTGTTTCTATTAAGCATCTATTCATTTCGATTGCCAGTCTGTCGTGGATGGAAGTGAGTTTTTAAAACCAAAATCCATGTATGTCATGATAGTCTATCTTTTTCCAATTTGATACTTTTCTGAGAGTTGCTCTGAGTAAATCGAAGTATATTTCTGTATTAGGAACTTTTTCGAGACTTTTCCACTCTTTTTTCTCTCTCTGTTCACCTTTTCTGTTTATGCTCTCTTTGACAGCATCTTGTTTGTTTTCCTTGTCATCCGGTTGTTAGTATGTCTTCGTGCATTCTCCTCCTACTTTCAGGTAGAAATTTCATTTCTTGTTTTAGAATGTACACTTTTGTCTGTTTGATCCTGTCTCGATGTTTTTATCGTCTTCATTCTTTCGCTAGTACGAGTTTTATCGTTCGTTTTATTGGTTGTGTTCTTCAGTTCATTGTTTTGTAATGTTCTGTTATCTGTTTGATCCTGTCTCGGAGTTTTATATAGACTTCGTTCTTTCGCCAGTACGAGTTGCATTGTTTGTATTTGTCTTTATGGTTTTCGTTCTTTCACCAATTCGAGATCTATTGTTTTTTTAATTGTTAGCTTGGTTTTTTTTTTTTCGTTGTTTTGGAATGTTCTATTTTGTCTGCTTGATCCTGTCTCGATGTCTTTAGAGTCTTCCTTTTTTCACCTGTACGAGTTGTATTGTTTGTATAATTTGTTGTGTTGCTTTTTTCCTTGTTTTGGAATGTTGTGTATTGTCTCCTTGATCCTATATCAATGTATTTAAAGTTTTCCATCTTTTGCCTGTAGAAGTTTTTCTTTTATTTGTTGCGTTGTTTTTTTCTTGTTGTTTTGGAATGTTTTTTGTCTGTTTGATCCTATCTAGATATCTTTATAGTGTTCCTTCTTTAGCAGTACGAGTTGTATTTTTTGTTTTATTTGTTGTGTGGCTTCTTTTCATTGTTTTGTAACGTTCTGTTTTTTCTGATCTTTTCTCGATGTCTTTATAGTTTCCCTTCTTTCGTCAGTAAGAGTTGTGTTTTTTGTATTATTTGTTGTCTTGCTTTTTTTTTTTTCGTTGCTTCGGAATGTTCCGTTTTGTCTAATTGATCCTGCCAAGATCTCTTTATAGTTTTCGTTCTTTCGTATTTTTTGTTGTTGTTTCCCTTTTTCGTTTTCTTTGAATGTTTTGTTTTTGTCCGTTTGACTCTGTCTTGGTGTCTTAATAGTCTTCCTTCTTTCGCCAGTACAACTTGTATTGTTTTTCTTATTTGTTGTGTTGCTTTTTTCCGTTGTTTTGGAATGTTCTGGTGTGTCTGTTTGATCCTGTCTTTCTTTTGCCAGTATGAGTTGTATTGTTTTTATTACTGGTTGTATTGCTTTTGTTTGTCGTTTTGGAATGTTTTGTCTTGTCAGTTTAGACTTGTCTAGGTGTTTTTCTTCTTTCACCTGTAAGAGTTGTATTGTTTGTAATATTAGTTGTGTTGCTTTTTCGTTGTTTCGAAAAATGTTCTGTTTTGTCTTCTTGATACTGTCTCAATGTCTTTATATTCGTCCTTCTTTCTCCAGTACGAGTTGTATTGCTTGTTTTATTTGTTGTGTTGCTTTTTTGTTGTTTTGGAATGTTTTGTTTTTGTCTGTTTTTTCCTGTCTCGATGACTTTATAGTCTTCTTTTTTTCGCCAGAAGGAAATTTTTTTTTTTTCATTTCTTATTTTGCATTTTTTCGTCGTTTTGGAATGTTCTATTTTGTCTGTTTGATCTTTTTCTGATGTCTTTATATTTTTACCTCTTTCTCCAGTTTGAATTGTATTGTTTGGTTTATTTGTTGTGTTTTTTTTTTTTTAATTTCGGAATGTTCTGATTTGTCTTATTTTTCTTACTTAGATGTGTTTATAGTCTACCATCTTTCACCAATGCGAGTTGTGTTGTTTGATTTATTTGTTGCGTTGCTTTTTTTCGTCCCAACTTATTCCAGCTTTTTTGCTATGTGTTATTTTTGCTCGTTCTCTTTCATTTTTCATCTGCGTTTACAGTCGAATTTCCCATACAGGTTTTGAGTTGCTGTTCGTTTTTTTAGGGGTGAACGCCAATTTTATTACAGAGCTAGAGTTTTTCACATCAGTGTTAGCTGATAGTTTTTCACTGGGGTTTGAGTGACTGCAAGTCTCCTCAAGTTTCCAGGACTCGTCTCAGGATTCTGGCCGTTCTCAGCAATGCTGTCATTTGGATAGTCACTTTCATGTTCCACAGCTTTTTCAATTCTCTAGCAAGGTCGAGGTACTTATCCTTCTTTTCACATTCCTTCAGATTTATTCTGTGGTCCGCTGGGACAACAAAGTCGACAATTTTGCAAATTCTCTTTTTTTTGTTGTTGAGGTTTGGTCTTCTGGCCGGGATTAGGTTATCAGTTTGTATGTTAAAGTCCCATAGGAGTTTATGTGTGTCATTTTCTAGGACAGGTGCTAGGTTGTGCATATATCATTTGTTAGTATTGTCAAATTTCAATTTCTTGCACATTTCCGGGTAGATCATCTTGCCGACCCAGTCGTGTCTCGCCTTATACTCCTTTTGTGCTAGTTTGCTGCATTCGCTTATTATGTGATTGATCGTTTCGTCTCTGTCACCGCATAGCCTACATTTACTGTTTTGTTGCGTCTTATCTATTCTCACTTTGATATGATTGGTTCTTATGGCGTTGTCCTGTGCTGCTATTAGGAGAGATTCTGTTTCTCACTTTAGATTTCCTTTTCTTAGCCAGGTCCTGGTTTTGTCGAGTGAGATGTTGTTTATTAGTCGCTTAAAGCGGCCATAGAGTTGTTTTTTCTCCCATTTTTGTTTCCTAGTTGTTGTCATTCTATCGTCCATCGTGTTGTCCGTATTATTGTTATTATCATTATGTTATTCCTTGAGAGTCTTTAACATCAGCGTCAGCTGACGGTCTTTCACTGGAGTGTGAGTGACAGCTAGTCTCCTCAAGTCTCCAGGACTCTTCTCAATATTCTGGCCGATCTCAATAATACTGTAGTTTGGACAGTCTCCACCCGTCCTGTTATTTCCAAGTCCTCCAGTCCTTGTACCAATCCTTTAGTGACTGTACCAAGAGCATCAATTACAATCGGTATAACCGCCAGTTTCATGTTCCAAAGCTTTTTCAATTCCCTAGCAAATCCTAGAACTTATCCCTCTTTTCGCTTTTAATTCGTGGTACGTTTGGACAGCAAAGTCAACAATTCTGCAAGTTCTCTTTTTTTTTTGTTGATTATCTGTTCGTTTGGCCGAGATTAGGTGATCAGAGAAGTTTGTGTGTTTCATTCTCCAGGACAGATTCTGGGTTGGGCATATACCATTTGGTCGTGTGGTCAAACTTCAATTTTTTGCACAATTTCCCGTGTATCACCTTCCCCGCCCAGTCTTATATTCTTTCTGAGCTAATTTGCTGCATTCTATTATTATGTGATTAATCGGTTCGTCTCTATCACTACATAAGCCACATCAACTGTTTTGCTGCGTTTTATCTATTCTCGCTTTTATGTGGTTGGTCCCAATGGCATTGTTTTGTGCTGATATTAGAAAAGATTCAGGTTCTCTCAGAAGGTTTCCCTTTCATAGCCACGTCTTGTGTGAGATGTCACTTGTTCGTCGCTTAAAACGTCAATAGAGTTGTTTTTCTCCCCCCTTTTGTTTTCTAGTTATTGTTGTTCTGTTGATCACCGTGTCGTCAGTATTGATTCTGGTGGCTATAATCAGCGCTTTTCCATGTTGTCTTCGAGCCGTTGTATCGATGAGTCAATGCTGTCTTGAATCCAGGCAAATCCTCTTCCTCCTTCTTTCCTTGACACATAGTAATCTCTGGGATGCGATACCTTATGTATGGTCATTAGTTTTCTTGTTCTCTGGTCCATTTGTTTGAGTTCTTCTCTGCTCCACTTCAAGAATGGTCCCGAGTATGTTACGAGGGAGACATCCCAGGTATTTATCCCTTTGATAAGGTTCATGCCGTATAGTTTTGTCCTGAGTAGTTTTCTGGTTCTTATGAGATACTCTTTTTTAATTTTTTCTTTCGTCTCCACTTGTTTGATGATGTCAGCTTGCAATATTCCCAAGTATTTGTGGGTTTCCTTTTCTCCGAGCGTTTTGAATAGTTCTTGATTTGTTAGTTTGGCTCCTTCTATCATGTGTTGTTTGCCGCTTTTCATTACTAGCATAGCGCATTTTTCTATGCTAAATTCCATTTTTATATCTTGACTGTATATTCTCAAAGTCTGTATAAGGGTTACAAATTCTTTTTCGTTTTTGGTAAACAATTTGATGTCGTCCATGTACATCAAGTGGTTGATCTTTTCTTGTGATTTACTAAGTTTGTATCCGGCACTGCATATCCTAAGGATGTGGTTGAGTGACATCATCGCTATCACAAATAGTAATGGTGATAGTTCATCTCCCTGAAATATGCCTCTTTGAATCTTTACTTCAGCTAAGCTTTGTCCTCCTGCTTTCAATTCCACTCAACAGGTTTCCATGGTCTTCTCCATAAACTGTACAGCTTGGGTAATTTATACATTTTTAGACAGTGTAGTATCCAGCTTTGGAGGACCATATCGTAAAGCCTTTTCGTAGTTAATCCTGGCCATAGCTAAATTTTTCCGTTTCGTTTTACTTTTTTTGAGGATGTGTTGATCTATATATAATAGTTCTCCTGTGCCTCTTGTTCTCTTGCAGCATACTTTCTGTTCGTCGGGGAAGACTCCGCGGCTTATCAATGAATAGTAGATCTCTCTAATTTGTGTCGTTAATATATTTCACATCATCGGTATGCATGGTATGGGTCTATAGTTGTTTGGGGTGGTTCCTTTTATGGTGTCTTTTTGGATCAGAGTGGTATTCTCTTTGGCCATCCATTCGGGTATATAAGTTTTCTGTATGCATTTATTCATTTCAGTAGGAAGTCTATCTTGGATAGAAGTGAAATTTTAAACCAAAATCCGGGTATTCCATCTAGGGCAGGGCTTTTCCAGTTTGATATTGTTTTTCCTGATCACTTGAGTGCGTCGACGTGTATGTTCTCACCTCAGGACCTTCTTCTAGCGTTTGCAACATTGTTTCCATGTTTGTTTGTTTTTTTATCCATTTGGCCTTTTTGATATGATCTTTCCGTTCCAATATCTTGCTCCAAAAGCTTGCTTCTTTCACATCCAGTTGTTGGTATGTCTTCGCCCATTCTCCTCCTACTTGTTTGTAGAATTTTCTTTCGGTGTTTTGGAACGTTCTGTTTCTGTACTTGGTCCTGTCTCGATATCTTTTTTAGTCTTTTGCCAGTATCTTATGCTTAGTCTCCTCAAGTTTTATTTTTCTTTATAGTTGCCGTTCTTTTTCAGTTTTGTCCGAATATATTTTAATATTCCGTTTTTGTATTTTTGCTTGCGGTCGTAGATTTTTTTATCTGTGATTCTAGTCAGAGTTCCCCCCAGGCTTTGATTTTGTGTCTGTGGTCTTCAGAGGGAAGTCGATTTTTTCGCCGAATAAATTTGCTCTTGCATATATTCACTTTCTGGTTTTGACTATCCTCCACGCTTGGTTCCTGAGAGAAGGCAATTTGGTTTTCTTTTCAGACATGATTCTTTTAATGGTATCTACAATCATTTTTTCCTTTTTAATCAATGTTTTCGTCAGTGTGTTTGCGGTGTATCGGTCATTGTTATGTGGTGGTTGATAAGCAGTTTCTGGTTTTCCTGTATTTAGTGTCTCGGTTATTGTATTAGGGTTTTGTTGATGTGTTTGCCAATATATTTTTTAGTGGATTTCCAGTATATCAAAGTCAGAAAATCAACCATTCTTTGTTATTGTCCTAACCTGATCAACACACCTTTGGTTTGTTGTCTGAAATCTTCCGAATTCTGCCAAGTTTTCTATGATTTTTTTTATATACACACAGTTATTGTCATCGGTCCCTGGTTCACTCTGGCCCGGAGTGGTAGCACCTGAAAGGGCCCTATCTATGAGCTGAATAGAACTGAGCAGCGTACCTATGCTAAACTGAATTTTTTGAAATAGAACTATTTTTGACATTGAAACTGTACTTACGCTAAAGTGAATTGTTTGAAACAGAACTGTTTGACTAAATTGAATTGTTTGAAATGGAACTGTTGTTGACATTGAAACTGTTCCTACGCTAAAATGAATTGTTTAATATAGAACTGTTTTGCCATTTAACTGTGTAAAGAAAATCTTTACTTATACTAAATTGAATTGTTTGAATAAGAACTATTTGATTAAACTGAATTACTTAAGATAGAAATTTTTTTGACAATTAAATTGTGTACTCATGCTAAACTGAATTATTTGAAATAGAACTGATTATTTGTATTAAATGGATTATGCATTAAATAACCTACAAAGGTTGATATGCCGTAAAACCCAAACAACCAGCCATCCATTTTCTACACTGTGGTCTCTGGTGTGACTGGTCTATTTGTTGATCGTTCGTGTACCTGAAAGAAGAATCATTTGTTACCTGGAAAAACGAACAGCCACCATTCCCAGGATGCTATCGGGTCCCCCATGTTGGCTGTCAAGGGAAAAGCTACCGATCATGACAACCAAATCTATCGTCCGCGCCTCATGTTGAATTATGTTTCGATTTGTCATCTGTCTTAGGTAATATATTGTGGCTATACCAGAACTGGACGTTGTTTATTAACTGCGTGTCTGACAAAGATGTTACCGATAACAGTTATAGTAATTATTCATGTACAGCGGGTCACAAAAAAAAAAAAGAAGAAAAAGAAAAATTTAAAGTTTTAACTTAGTTAAAGTCCACAGTCTGACTATTTTATACTTTACTGTAAAGCGGTAAAGTACCTGAGTAAATTTCAGGTATTCCCGTATCACCTTTTGGTTTTTATATTTACTGCTGTAATTTTAGCCTTCGTTTTAATTGAGTCTGATCCTTTCAGAGTTAAGGTTAGGCTCCTTGCTTATCTTATCGGCTTCATTGAAGACACTGATTGTTTTTGATTTGTACTTTCAGACTATCCCAGATACATTACTTTCCCATCAATCGCCAGAAGCCACTGGTATATGAGAGAGAATTAATAGCAGAAAATTTATGGGTTCAAATCTAATTCGTGCTTTCAAAATAGCTTAGATGAAAAAATCTGGAAAAATGTCCTCATTTAAATCCCTAGCATTTACCAAAAGATTTCACTAGCACCAAAATCTATCATGGATTTAAAATTAAAATCACTTTTCACTAACCGAATCTTTCCTACAGTAAAAGCCGATAGTCCATAGCGAATAATTCTTCCTTATCCTTCGCGCAGGTGGCTGAGTCTATGCGGTTCCTATTTTATTTATTCATGTTATTATTATACGCCTTGAAAGTTTTCACTCCAACTTTAACTGATGGTTTTCCGTTGATACTAAATGTTAGTAAATCTCCTCAGGTCACTAAAACTCTTCTAGGAATCCAAGCTGATTTTATTTGAGTTGTAGTCTGGATGATTTTAATTCTTTCTATAATCTCCAGTTCATCATATTTCTTTTCCAGGTACTTGGTTACTGTTCCAAGGGCTCAAAGCACGAGTGGTATCACTGTCACCAACATGTTCCACAACTTTTTCAGCGCCTGGCAATTTCCAGTTATCATGCCACTACTCACAGATCCGCTCTGACCTGGAGTCTTAGTACCTGCAAGAATCCCATCATTGACTCAAATAGATCCATTCAGTCATTTATTAAAGATTATTAGTTACTTGAAATCATACGACTGTATGCAAATTATTTCTTATTAGATAGGATAATTTGATATCACAGCATGGGTGGGTGGGGGGAATAATTCTTTATCAATAACTTCACAAAAAAGAAAACATGAACAAATAATAAATGCAATTCCTTAATCGCTTTGTACACCGTTAAAATCAATGAGTCATATTAAGGAACCAGTACACAAAAAATATTGATACAAATTACAGTGCAGGTGATTCCCTGAACTTTTAGCATTAAAAAAACTAACTGTAATAACAAGAAACAAAAAAAAAAATGAATTCATGTGTCGTAAAAATCAATCAATCACTAAACTATTTGAAATCTAAAACTATTTATATTTAAAATTTACGGTGACTTCTTCAGTGAAATTTTCAGTATCTGTGTAAATTTATTGTCATTTACTAAGCTTAACTTGAGGTACCCATTAAGAATCGAACTTATAAGTTCTGCTGGCTTATTAGCCATTACGTCACTCAAGATATCGAGGTAAATTCATTGTTTTCATAGATTCCATTTTTAATTTTCGCTTCCGCTTTAGCACTACCCGTAGAAGATTGAAATTGTTCGCTATGAATGCTCTTCGTCTTTATTTATCTCCAAGAAGAAAAGAAAGAAAGAAGTTAAAAAAGACGAGAAAAGAAATACGTACTTGTATATCTATTAAATAAGCAGGTGCACGTAGGACATAACAGGTGCGTGGGAAATTATTTTGCTGTGACTGATTCGACTCAACTTGATTCTCATTTAATTCTTATTTACGATAACTGGCAATGCCGGAATTGTTTTTAATCATATGATAACGTGCCTCACCGATACGTCATGCATCATGAAATATCAGACATCTAATCAATAAAATGCTCCATAAAAAGAGAATTTTCGTAAATTTTAATGAAATAAATTTGTCACGTGAATATTTAATTCTTTTTCTTTTTTTCTCTTTTTTCATTCTCACACTTCTACCCTCTTCCTTTTTTTTCTTTTATTCTCTCTATATTTTCTATATTTCCTTTCTGAGTCTGCTTATTCTTAGCTATTTTCTTTTTTCTTTATTTTTCATTACCATTCTCTCTTTTATTTTTCTTTCATTTTTCTCTTGGTTTTCGTAGAACTATGTTATTTCTTTGTTTTTTTTCTTATTTATCATTCCTATTTTATTCCACTCTTCTTTAAATGTATATATGTTTTTATTTGATCATTCTTTCTTTCTTTCTTTCTTTCTTTCTTTCTTTCTTTCTTTTATTTTTTATTTTTCATTTTCTCTTTCGTTCTTTTTGTTCAATCCTGTTTATTTTCCTGTTTTTCTATTTCAATAATTTTTAACATTACGTTTTTTTTTTAAATCTTTCTCTCTTCCGTTTTTTTCATATACTGTACTTCCATTATAATTTTATTTTCACTTTTCTTCTCCATTTTCTTTTAGTCGAAAATTTGTCTCAACTTTTTTTCCCTTAATCTTTCTACTTGAAATTTCTTTCTTTTGAATTCCCTTCGTTTAATCAGCATAAATTAATATAATATCTTTTCGGTTTTATTTACCGTCGCGAGGCAAAAGACCTCAATTCTTTGACAAAAGGATTTATAACTTCTGCTCGAACCCCTTCCAATCGACCAGAGACGAAATCAGGTGACCGAATTTCAACATTAACTGGTTTTCTTTTGTTTCCCGAACAACACACCCACACACCTATAGGGCCGACCGACTTTCAACTGTGTTTTCTCAAGTATGACTTTTGTTGAACAAGAGACGGGAGGGTGTATGATAATGACGTAGGTTCGTTCTAATGCAAAGGTCAGGTTCATTACATAACAATATACATATATTCCAAATATACAGATATGAATTACACGCATACACTTTTGCACTAAGGCACACACACACACACACACACACACACACACACACACACACACACACACACACACACACGCGTGATTTCATATATGTTAATTAGAAAAGATCTATCTATCTATCTCGTTTCTTTACTTTCTTTTTAAAACTTATTTTCATTTGATTCTTTCTTTTTCTTCTTTTTTGTTTCTTTTTCTTCTTTTTCATTTTACTTTCTTCCTTCCTTCCGTCATTTCTTCCTTCCTTCCATCATTTCTTTCTTTGTTTCTTTGTTTGCTTCTTTGTTTCTTTCTTTCTTTGTTTGCATCTTCGTTTGCATCTTCGCCGATTATCTGATGCCAAATTAATCCTTGGAAAAGAACACTATAGGTAATATTTAACCCATACCTAAGGGGGATAACAGACTTCAACGCCAAGTCAGCCAATCGTGAGCACGATTCTATTTTCAGATTTTCAATCAACAATATCCCTGTAATTCAAAAATCCAAAAGCGAACTCGATGTAAAATAATAATAAATTAGATTACAGAGCAAATATATATATATATATATATATATATATATATATATATATATATATATATATGTGTGTGTGTGTGTGTGTGTGGTTAGACAGCAGTCTTTCATTTAAATATATTGGATTAAATAAAAAGACAAATTCTGCCAATATAATTTTATTAAGATCCTTTCAAGTTTCCTGATAAGTATCTTGGTTTCAGGTTGAAGTTGGTGGATTAAATTACCAAAATTGTCCTAAGCACTTTCAGGCCTTTCATCGGCCATCATTAGGGGTATATTGTATGTATAAAGAGTGTTTTTAAAGAGATTTTTTTAGGTTTTTTTATAACATTATAAAATTACGTAAACGCAGACTTGGACAAAACTGAGAGACTGATGAATTTAAAAAACAGAGCTCTATCAACGGAAATAGAAAATTATCTAGAAATATTGAATATTTAAAAAAAAAACTGAAAAAAACTAAGGGCATTTCAAAACATTTCAAAATTAATTCTACTGATTTTATTTTTTTTATTTTTATGTAGGGCTTCAACGATTTATAGTCGTAGCTAATTTATTTCGTGTGCTATTATAGAGGTATTTTCAACTAGAATTTTTCGAAATTTGGATTTTGGTATGGAATGGGTTTTAAGATGTAAGGCTATGGAGCTAGAATCATTAAGGTGCATCTTAAGCCGTTATGAAATTATTTTCTCGGGAGTCACAGTCTCCCCAAAGACATTTTAACATATATACGACGTTTGTCCTATCAAGAAGTTCTTTGGAGGGGGAAGAGTCACTGGAAATAACTAGGTTGGAGGTTTTAAATGTGTGGTAGTAAATATATATAAGTATATATCTTACTTTTTTGGTAGGATCAGTAAGAAGAACATGACAAATTTCGGATAAAAGGGCCCTTGTGACTTTAATAAAGTTTCTTCATATTCTAAATCTCCTGTACTTTGCATATGTTGCCTCTTGGCATTTGCACGCACACACACACACACACACACACACACACACACACACACACACACACACACACACACAGAGAAATATATATATATATATATATTGGCATAATGGTTACAGTGTTCACCAATGAGGTTCATATATATATATATATATATATATATATATATATATATATATATATATATATAGTATACTTAGTCCAGTTAAACCGGAGTTAGGAGTAATTCCATCAGGACAAGAAATTATTCATGAATGAATATTCAAATTTTCCTGGTAAAGAGCTCAATGTACCAATAATACAGAGCAATAATTTCTTTAAGAAAAAACAACGAAACCAATCACAAAGGATTATAAATTTATTTCCATCCTGTTACGCATTTTTGAAATTTCCAAATCCGGTGCATTCAATAAGTTTCCAGACTTTTTTTGTACAGGCATTTAAAATTGTCGTAGACTCTTGAAAATTCAGTATCTTATTGCTATACATCTTATGAGATGACTGACCGATTTTATGATTCCACGTTCAAATTAACAGCTACAGCAGGAATTGGAATACACTCTACTAACGCTTGATTGTCACAGCTAGCGAATTTCAAAAATGCAATCTAGATGTGAGGACACTTTAGAAGAACGATATGCAATAAAATTCTGTTTTAAACCACAGAAACGTATGGAACGCTCCAGACTGCTTTTCGACCATCTTGCATGAATCGAGCATCAGATTTTGAGTGGCATATGAGATTCAAGGAAGGCAGGGAGTCTGTGAGTGATGATGAGAGGTGTGGGAGGAGTAAGGAAGTCAATACACTAGAGTTGATTGGCCAAACGGTTAGGGTTAGGGTTACTATGTTGAGGTTTTAAGGGAGTTCAAGAAGAGGTTCCGTCGGAAGAGGCCAGCTCTCTTCAAATCGGGTCAGTGGCATTTTCACCAGGACAATGCACCAGTCCACAACTCCATCCTTGTCACAGATTATTGGATCTAGAGGGGCATCAAGACAGTTCCTCACCCTCCCTACAGTCCAGACCATGCTCTCTGTGACTTTTGGTTATTCCCTAAGCTCAGAGGCTGTCGTTATGAGACAATTGAGGAGATGAAAGAGGTTGTGATGAGGGTCATTGACACGCTCACACAATAGGACTTCCATGGGGCCGTCCAGAAGTTGTTGGAAGGGTACAACAAGTGCATTGCAGCCGGAGGAGATTACTTCGAAGGAGACTAGAGTTTCATATGTGTACTATCAATAAAGTGCCATACGAAAAAAGTCTGGAAATATTTAATGATCCTCGTATATGTATGTATATATATATATTTATATGTGTGTATATATATGTGTGTATGTGTGTATATATGTGTATATATATGTAGACTGATTGAAAGATAGATCGCAAGATAGATATATCAGACTGATACGAATAGATAGATAAATAGACCGACAATGGACAGACTGAAAAAGGTAGATAGATATAGAGATAGGCAGATAGATAGACAAGAATATACGCTATTCACAAGATAGATCGATAAAAAAATTGAAATATAAGAATTCAATATTTCGAACCACGAAAACATATATCATAGAATTAGCCCAGTTGTTTCTACGAGTATCATAGAAAATGTACCCAGTGATCCTGAGATTCTTTAATTGTTTGCCTTTTTTCCCTTTAACTGTCTCTCCGCTTGTGACGTCATGAATAACAAATGTGACAATTTGAGGAACAGTATGTTGATCACACGAAAAATAATCGTCACCCATCCCTATTTGCTTTTAAGATGTCTTCTACATTATTATTATTATTATTATTATTATTATAGAAGTGAGACAATCTGCAATCGTAAATTTCTGAAATATAAAAAGCATTCTCTTTTCTCCTTGTTTTTGCCTCCCTTTTCCTTTTGAATTTGACACACCAATCCTCTAGGAACGTTGCTGGATCTTTCAGAAAAAAAAAAAAGAGTTTAATACACCCTCTTATTCTTCGCTCACTGTCCGAATTCATTTGAAAACTGATGGAACTTGCACTAAATGACCGGACCTTCATCTCTTTTTCTTTCGTTTTTTGCTTTTTTTAGTGCACCTCTCTGTAAGACTTCTTGAAATTGGAAATGGGGAGCCGACCTTTTGAAGACGGGCACCAGCCTCATTTTGGGATCACTTTCCTAATTTAGGGCTATTAAGAAAAAAAAGGTTCCGCCCTTTCTCCCTTTCTCTCAAGGTTACATTTTCTTTTTCTTTCTTTTTGTATTTTTAAGGTAAATATTTTATTTATTTACTTTTACGTCTCGAATTTGGATTCTAAATTACAGTCTACTTCCGGTTTCTTTTACACGCACATGCGCATACACAAGTACACGCACATGCACACATACAAGTGCACACACACACACACACACACACACACACACACACACACACACACACACACACACACACACACACACAGAAACACTTACACGCCCGCACACAGCAGCCAAGCACACTCAATAATTCATACATTTATGCATAAAGAAACGGAAACAACATAAGTTCACTCAAGCGCTCACAATAACAAACGCACTGATATTTATACAGAGGAATGTAAGACACAAATGCATCCATGCAGATCCATGTTTAGGCAAAGACCAAATATATAGACATATGCAGACTCTTTCTAATAATATAATAGTTATTTACTTAGCTTAGCTTATATGTGATCCAAGGCCAGAAGTATGTAGTGGCCAGTGTCATTTGAACTCAGTGACAAAAGTCTGATAATTTAGCTTGTTAACCACGTGCAGTACCAAACGAATAATATAATATAATTATAAGGAAGCCCAAGTAACTTAATAATTACCGGTCAGGAAAATAGTGTTTTCAACCGGCTCCTTGGCCTAGTGGGTAGAGTGTTTGCCAATGGTCCGGGAGACCTGGGTTCAATCGCAGGTCGCGTCATACAAAAAAAATTTTAAAATGGTACTTGATACCTCCTTGCTTAACACTCAGTAATATAAGGTACGTATCGAGGGTAAAGTGGTGCAATCCAGGGAAAGGAGTAGCGCCCTCCCCTACACCTTGGTGTAGAAGCTATTGAAAAGAGAGCCTTCTGGTCGCCCTCGACTACGATCGCCAACTTTACTTACTACTTACACTCTCTAGTCTTCGTAGAATAAATTGTCTAAGGGAAAGTGAATTCTGAATACAAACTCCCAACCAACAAGTTATAAGTCAGCGTGGTAGTGTAGGGCTCATTAACTCAATGTCTTACAGACTTTAGCGAAACTTGGAATCTGGCATAAGACCGTAAAAAATGTTCACACAATGAGATTTGATACATTGATCAAATATCAACTAAATATTGATCTTTGGACTGAGTTTTTTTTATCAACATAACTTTAGATCATTTTCACTCCAATTAATTAGAGGGAAATTCCTATGGCACATTGGCTTGTGTGCTGGACTATGATATATCATAGTGTTGTAGAGCCATAATGATATCAATCACAGCTGTAATACAAATATATATACAAATACAGGCGGACTCTTTCGTTTTAGATACGAACGGGTTTATTAATTTCTGGCTTCGGTCCATGGTGACACAAGGAGAGAGAGAGAAAATTCTTAAAAGCCTATGCTAACCATTCTATGCTGACCGCACTCCACCGCATCTTGTGATGTTTAAGATCTCAATTCGTCTCTGCCGATCGAGATCCGAAAAACTCAACCTCACGCCTCAACGGTAGAAAATTCAACTACCGTCTTTAACGGTCGAATCTACTGTCTTTTCGAATTCCTCAAATTGTCAGGACCATCTCTTGTCATATTTTTTGCGCGCGGGCGTAAGCCTGGAATATCTGACTACGCACCTGGACTAAGAGACTCGAGTGGTTCAAAGCCTTACCAAACTGAATGATAAAATATAATTAACGAAAAATAATTAATATAAAAAATCATTACTTAATTATATAACAATAGTGCGTTCAAACTCCAGTCACGCTACAATGTTTACTTTCAGACTAATATCTCTGGGAAAGGAACAAACTCCCTTATCACCCCAACAATATATTAAAAAGTTCCACTAATGTCCTTCTATAAGCATTAAATAGTCCATGAAGGTTGATATGCCATTAAACAAAGAAACCAAATTAAACCAAAGCAAGTTAACCAATTAGAACATGCTCATTAATAAGAAAAACTAATTGCTCCAAAATGAATGATTGACAATGTTTCATCTCATTAAGTTAGAATGAAAGTCCTCTAAACAGCATCTGGTATCCGTATAAAGCTGATGCATGTAAATATTTGCTGTTCGATTAACACTGATGTATCCATATGTCGGGGTCCATTGGACAACGTCACTTAAGAGTTCGTCCTCACTTGCCCAACAGTACCCATCATGCATTGTTTGTGTAACTTGGAAGGTTAGTTTGATGAGAGTCGAGTGGCCGTACAGATAATGGTTGATAGGGTGCTACTTCGATTGAGGTTCGAACTCTCTTATTTCAAAGCTGCCACGAAAATTCTCTTTTATTTAAGTTTCATTTGATCGACAACTTATCAATACTTGTCCACACCTTCCTTTTGTATATGTTGACATCGCTTTCAGTTGAAATATTACTACCAAAGTAAGTGAACTGGTCTACTAATTTCAGAAGTTTATCACTTAAAGTGGAGATGACTCCATTTTGTTTAAAACGCATGAACTCTGTCCTATCTGCGTTCACTTAGAAGCTAATGTTTTTTGCTGCATGCTCCCGGTTATGCAGCAGGAATTCGGCTTGGGTTGGTGCCTTTAAAAGAAACGCTAGATTATTTGCGTAATCTGCATCTGCTTTCCATGTTTATAAAAGTGACTTCAATGGAACAATGGTCAGCCTTTGATACGAGAGATGTCCAAATGAGACGTGTACAAATAAAAATAAGCAATTAATCCAAAAGGATTTTTACAACACGAAAGAAATATTCTATGCTACTATGTTACTTTTCCACTTTGAAATTGATGCACTTGTCTCCATGGTGACAAGTCAGTAATATTATCATCGTTCGTGCATATTTATAAATTGTTGGTTACATAAGCGACCGACGGTTGTCTTAAGCGGGGTAAAGCGTTGGAAGTGAACCAAACCGAGAGAGACTGTTGGGGCACATAGAACGAACTTTTGAAGAGAGAGAATATAATGAAATGGATATTCATCATCGTCGAAAAGAATCGGATTTTATTTGTGAAGGTTTAACATGAGTTTTGTTTCCTTTGTCGGTCAGAGAACACAAGAACATATTTTGTGGCATTATTATACTCTTATTTGGCTGGATAAAAAACATAAAACTTTTGGTTAAGTCGTCGTTTGTTTGGCGTAGAATAAGGTATTAATCCACTCTTCTTCAATATTCAGAGTAAAACTTAGTAAACACATTGTTACATTGCTTCAGAGGCGGCCGACAAGGAAGTGCGTTCATGGTCGTTTTACGGTAAATTTTTAAGTGCTGTGTATTTCTTGGGACTAAAGGCACTGTTACATCGCTGCAACAACAGTATAATCTGCTTTCCGGATAAACGTTGTGGAGCCCAAACAAATTATAATTATGAGAGAAACCATTTCAGCCTTATCAAATCGTGCACTAAAAAGTATTGATTCAGTCGATGGCTTTAAGATTCAATGAGATGAACCTAATCGGCTGGGGCTGTAGAATACGCCGACTGCATCTCTGCTCAAGGGTACGACCCCATCCCAACCTGTGTCCTGGATATGACACTAAACAATTTGGTGATGAGGCTCCAGACCTGAAGCTTTTAGGAATATGGAATACATCTTCATTGCTATTGCAATGGAATACATCTTCATTGCTATTGCTCCAAGGTCCACTCTGACCCAGAATGGTACCACCTGATAGGGTTCAATCTATGGGTCAAATAGAAACTTTTGACATTTAAACTGCGTGCAAACAAATGACATGCTAAATAGAATTATCAAAAACAGAATTGTGTGACTATTTAACTATGTGTAAACAAATGACAGATGCCTAATTGAATTGTTAGGGAAACATACGATGATCATTAAATAAGTTTCCAGACTTTTTTCATATGGGAACTTTTATTGATAGAACATGCATGAAACTCTAGTCCCCTTCGAAGTAATCTCCTCCGGCTGCAATACACTTGTTGTACCGTTTCAACAACTTCTGGAAGGCCCCATGGAAGTCCTCATTGTGTGAGCGTGTCAATGACCTTCGTCACAGCCTCTTTCATCTCCTCAATTGTCTCATAACGACAGACTCTGAGTTTATGGAATAACCAAAAGTCACAGGGAGCAAGGTCTGTACAATAGGGAGGCTAAGGAACTGTCTTGATGCCCATCTTGGTCAAATAGTCTGTAACAAGGATGGAGTTGTAGACTGGTGCATTGTCCTGGTGGAAATGCCACTGACTCGATTTGAAGAGTGCTGGCCTCTTCCGACGGAAGCTCTTCCTGAACTTCCTTATAGACTCAACATAGTAACCCTAACCCTAACCGTTTGGCCAATCAACCCTGGTGTATTGACTTCCTTACTCCTCCCACACCTCTCATCATCACTCACAGACTCCCTGCCTTCCTTGAATCTCATATGCCACTCAAAATCTGATGCTCAATTCATGCAAGATGGTCGAAAAGCAGTCTGAAGCATTCCATACGTTTCTGTGGCATCGTTTTTCCGAGTTTAAAACAGAATTTTATTGCATATCGTTCTTCTAAAGTGTCCTCACATCTAGATTGCATTTTTGAAATTCACCAGCTGTGACAATCAGGCTTTAGTAGGGTGTATTCCAAATGCTGCTGTAGCTGTTCATTTGAATGTGAAATCATAAAAACTGGTCTATCATCTCATAAGATGTATAGCAATAAGATACTGAATTTTCAAGAGTCTATGACAATTTTAAATGCCTGTAAAAAAAGTCTGGAAACTTACTGAATTCGCCATATAGCAATACTTTGAACCATTAACTGTGTGTACACGAATGAGAAATATTGATTTGAATTATTGGTGTTAAATAGCAATACTTGAAACTCTATTACTGTGTGCGTAAATTGAATTATTGGTATTACATAGTGATACTTGAAACCTTTTAACTGTCCAAATAATTGAATACTTTTGAAAAAATAATTAGTGTTAAATAGCAATACTTGTAGCCACTTCACTATCTGCAAATAAATGATTAATATTGAATAGAATTATGATTGATCAATGGGAATAATTGAAACTATTTAACTCTATAAACATTAGCAATACTTGTGTGCAATCAAATTGGTTCGAACATATTTAAAAATGAAATTACCAAGAAACTAATCCCTTACAAATCCATTTAAACCTCTGCAAACAAATGACTGATTTTAAATTGTTTCCGTTACATAGCAATACTTGAAACTAGTTAAGTTTGTGCAAAGAAATGATTAATAGTAAATAGAATTATTCGTGTTGAATAGAAATACTTGAAACCTCTTAATTACGTGCAAAAAGAATAAGTTCAGGCTCGTTTAAAAATGTGTTAACAAATCATATATATTCAATATATATGTATCAACAAGGTTTAGCATTTGATAACCAGCAAGGGTTAATGTGCTATGATATCCAAACAAACATTAACGAGATGACACTTTTCGTGGACGATTTCAT
The DNA here is from genome assembly GCA_963585895.1 of Sepioteuthis lessoniana. Taxonomy (NCBI): domain Eukaryota; kingdom Metazoa; phylum Mollusca; class Cephalopoda; order Myopsida; family Loliginidae; genus Sepioteuthis; species Sepioteuthis lessoniana. Next base: position 49,966,511 of record OY757935.1, on the reverse strand, counting down.
GAAACGATCAACTTCGGAAGATACCTCTCCTCACCAATCATATCACGAAATTAATTTTTCATCACAATTCTGTGTTAATCCACTCCTATATTGTTTCTGACATCACTGTTGCTACGTTACATGAGCAAGTTACCAATATTAAAGCTGTTCAGGTTGTTACAGAAAGTAACGTTTTTACTTACATTTCGGACACTGTACAGTTTGTTCAGACCACTTGCATGAGTATTATGGTTTTATATCTGATTTCAATAAATTGTGGCCTCAAAATTTTCATCTTAAAATTCCCTTTCAGATATTTACTTGCTGTTCAACTTCAAAGCATACTATAGGCTACAAGTAGGTTAAAACTCACCGAGGAGGCTTAAATGAAGATAGGCTACATTAATCTATTGCAAAAACATATAAATTTGTCGTCGGAGTTTAACTTTGTAAATGTGTATGCGCAAACCTTAAAAAAACTAAAATGCGTTCTCTTAGAATCAAAGTTTTATCACCAACAAAATAATCTTTAAATAACTTCTATTTAAAATATTGTGCCATATAAGCACAAGTATTAATTCCCATGCCAATTCAATAAACTACCATATATCACCTATTAAATTAACATTAAACGATTTGTGTATAGTGTGCATCATTTTTCTCTAAAATCAGAATTACATCAGCTATATATAAAACACGCAAATCTACTACATTTGAACTTATATTCATATGAATTTACCATCTATTGAATTATGAAATGTTACACATAACATATTGTCATTGTCTGAGTAGTTACCTGGGTGCTATGATATTCTGGTTAGTGTTTACAATCAGTACACCAGCTGTTGGAAATGACGTGTGATATAACGTTAATATAAAACTTAAATTGTTTTACAGCTTTATTATTTTATATTAATTGATTTTGTTTTTGTTCTGTGTTTAATGGCATATCAAGCTTCGTGAGTTAATTTGTTAAATATTTTCTCAAATTGGGAAATATTTTGGGCTGTCTGCTGGAGTGTTAGGGCAAAAGTGGGTATATATATCCATTGTTAGAAGTACTGTTCCACTGGTTGATCACTTTGTGATTTGGATTTTATCCCTGCCGTATAAATTGACCCCTATTGTAGAGATCTTTTTCTCCGGCTTAAAAGCTTGACTTATTTGCAGCAATTTTCTATAAATTGAAAGTTTTAAATTATCTTTTATTGAAAAAAATAAATTTAATATATATCTACTGGCTGCATTAAAAGATCGTTCACTGTGACTGGACCCATAACCTGGTTTGATTGTAGAGAGCTATTCAGGTAGTGTGTCTTGGGTAAGAATAGCTTTGCAGAGCCCATCCTTCTCCAAAAGAAATAGGAGGTTAGTATTACACAATAAATATTAAAAGCTCTAATACTACTTGTGTTGTAGAATAACGAACTTCTGCAGCAACGCTAATTCCAAGTTATATAGCACTTTCGACAACATAATGATGAGTGGAGACTTGCAGCATGGGCAACTTCCAGTCTTTCATTCAACCATTGTGGCATGTTTACTTTTTATAGCACAAAGTTAAGCTTAATTAACATTGTTATGTAGCGCAGAAGACTAACAGAATGGAATTACGTTCATTATTGGGAGGTATGAGTCATTTTATGGTGTCCCAAAGGAGTCGAGAGATTATTTAAGACTGGAAGATAGAGGTCTTGGTAACGTTTCTGGTCGAGTCCTTGTTTTAGAGATGATGTAGAGAGGAGCTGAGCGCTTGTTTCATTGGTTTTCTAATGCTAGTTGCTGCTTTACTGATTTCCTGAAAGACTGGTGACAGGACTTAGCAAAGCTTGACTTCTATTTTTGTTATAAAGTAAAGATAAAAAAATCAAAATGTCTTCTTAATCAATAATAACTCTTTTGCTCGGCAATCTAGTTCTTAGAGACTTGTAAGAAGATAAAGGACAGACAATTGGTGAGACAAAAGATCAAATAGTCTTGGTCAGGATTTTAACTTGGTTCGCTAACTTTATTTTCCACAACGGTAATCGTTACGCTACAAGCAGTACGCTTTATACCGTGGATTTACAGATCAATTTCTGTCTCAACACTGCGGGGATCTTACACTCTGGACCCCATGGTTCAAATCTTGAATTGCCTTTGTTTTTGTTTTGCTTTTTTTTTTGTTTTGCTTTGTTAATTTTATTTGTTTATTTCATTTATTTATTTTTAACTACGTGGCAATAAAACCTCTTCGTTAAACAGAGGATAATGATTATTGTCTGGCGGGACCCTTTTTCTGCAGAAGAAAACAAACTTTGAGATGATCGTCTTTGGGAGGAAAGTCAATCAAAATTGACAACTATCAATCTTTGAATACAGGAACCACTTTCTTTATTCTCTTATAATATCTTGGAGAGTTTTTCTGGAAACCAATCACTTGAGATAGACAAAATTATGTTAAGCGTTTGAGACTTTGTCATCAGTTTGACCTTCTTCAAACTGTCCTATCTGACCTCCTACGCCTCACTCTGTTTCTCTGTCCCTGTTTTGGAATCAGCACTGACTTCTCTATCTCCCTTCTACTACTCCCAGACTACATCTGTCAACCCATGCATACACACACATTTTGAAAGCAGAATTTTCTGCTACGCAGTTCACTTGATGTTGTTACACGCAGGGTATCAATTCTTGAAATATAAATATCCTGACTCTGTCATCATCATCAAGGCGTGTTGACAGGGTGGATTTTCTTGACTCTCTCTCTCTCTCTCTCTCTCTCTCTCTCTCTCTCACACCATCCGTCTCTATCATCCATCGCTCTTGGTATATTCTCTCTGTGGCATCCAATGTCTACACAAAGCAGCTTTTCCAACTCTGGAATGTCTACATGTAGAAATCCATAAGACAATGTTACATATTAGTGCGTCATTACTTCTCCAGCGATGTCCAGCACATCTTGGATGGTTGATGAGACGGAAAGCAAATGGTTGTACATCTACTGTTTTGTGGTGTGCCACACACACACACACACACACACTCTCACACACATATACATATATGTATATACGTGTGTGAGAGTGTGTGTGTGTGTGTGTGTGTGTTTGTTGCGGACAAATGTGTAAATGATTGAATAAAGCACTGATCTACAAGTTTATGAATTCTATTTACTTAAGTTAAGTGAAAAGTTTGTTGAAAACAGTAGTTAAAAAATCTTTTCTTGTAAGAAGAGATAATATGAATGTGAGCGTAAGTATTCTAAAAGAGAAAAGTCAATGCATGAAATACTGCAGTTTGCAATTGTCAAACTCTAATTGTTATATGTTATGTGTGTAAAAGATCTTTGCGTGGATATGTCTCTATGTAAGAGAGAAAGTATATCTCAGCATTAATTTGAACGCGGCTTTAGTTAGAATTATTTATCGCCAAGGGAAAGTTGATTACTACGAGCATGTCTATATAAACAAACTGTTTACGTTCAATTTAAAATATTAGATAATAAAGGAATGATAGATACATACTTGAAAGAACAGAATGTTAGATTTTCACTCAAAAGAAATTAACAGATTTTTTTCGAGTAGGCTACCGAATAAATCCGTAAAACCTACAAATTTTTTTAAATTTATTTTTAAGGTTCGAAATTATGTTAAAAAATTGATGATTCAAAAAATGTATTTTTAACAATCTAGGAGGGAAAAGATTTCTTAGATTATTTTGGGTTTTGATTTTCGAATCTTTCGCGCCAAGTCAAATATTCTGCGAAATATTTAAACATTTTAAAATCAGCGCACATGCGCCGATTGGTCAATAAATATAAAACTACAGATACAAAATTTATTGCTTATCAAGCCGGTTTTTTTCCCCAAAATTAACATTTTTTTTTAGGAAGGAAATCAATTGATTATATATATATATATATATAACGAGGAATATATAACTCTTGAAAACTATTTCAGTCAATCTTGTTAAAACTTACCTCATTTTAACTAAGTCTTTTAAAGTTAGAATTACGTATTCAGTTTTAAAACTATCGTTATTTTGTATTGTCACAAGTAATTTTGAATTAACCAAATCGAGAACTTGTAATCCGGGAAATTTCCGAGGTTACAGTTATAACTAAGAGACATGTTCCTCAATGAAAATACCTGATATTGAACTGCAGATGTAATTTATCAAGGATTCCCGCTGGAACAATACAATAAATCTCTCTCGTTTAATATTTGCGATCGATCAATGACAATATATTTTATTATTATCGATGTCAAAGTTATAATGATATTTCCTTAACCACAATGTCGACATTATTCATTGTCTAGAACCCTAAATGCTAAAATATAAATTATGAGGTTATTTTTCTAGATATCTCAAGATGAGACAAAGGGTTAAAGATTAACGCATGTTTTTTATGGTTTGTTTTTAAAGGCATATCAACTCCTTATGTGTTATATGTAAGGAAAGTAATAAGATTGATTGACTGTTTTATGCGTTAGAAAGAATTCTCTCCCTCTCTCTCTCAGTACATCTGTTTTTGCCTGGGCATCAGGCTACATCGATTAAGAGAGAGAGAGAGAGAGAGAGAGAGAGAGAGAGAGAGAAATTATTCTTAAAAGAGGAAATGATACCTGGTAGAGGAATAGAAAAGGAATGGATTATAAATCTATCTCTGATTGAATATGGATCTATCCTTCTGTACGAGTTGACCTGCCCAAATAAGTCGCGTCTCTTGCCAGAATTAATTTAGTCTAACCTTGATCAAAGGCCACAATTAAAAAGCAATTCTACAATGACGTCCTGCTGGTCATATTAATTAGTTTTTAACGGTATATCAACCCGTCTCTTATTTCATGCTTAGACGTTAGGAAATCATATTCATTGTACATTTATACAAGTTGCGGTAGAAATACCTTCCACATTTCAAAATTTCACCCGTGATGTGAAAGTGAACTCTAGCAATGGTTGCTCCACCTTTTTTTCAGATTAGATTAGTTACGATTCGTGGCTTAGATCAGGGCACTACGTACGTTTGCTGTTAAAAATTGTTTTTGTTTTTTTTTAGTCTGGTGAATTGGTAATTGCCTACACAGAGAACTTTTCATGTTATGTCAGAATGATATTGTTCCAGATAGAAAATCGACACGGCTACGGGTTGAAAATTCTATCCGAAACAAAATTATTCTGACAAAACATGAAATGAGCCCGAAAAGCTTTCTGTTTAGCAATAATAGATTCACTTATCTTTTTAAAGACCTTTCATCAGCGAACGCGCACAGTCTAACGGTTGAAGTCATGAGTTAAACTGATCGTCTCTAAAAAAGGGAATGTTAAGACATCGGCTTGGGAAATATTTCTGCTGTACTCTGTTTTTACATCCTTCGGAGATTTCTTGCCCACGGTCCAATCGAATATGAATTATTTTCAAACAGATTTATTTGACCCATTGATGGGGCCTCAAAAGTTGTACCACTCCAGATTAGTGAGGGCCTGGGAGTAATGGCTTAGAAGGGTTATTCCATACTACCCAAAGCTCCAGATTAAGTTAACCAGGACACCTAAGGGAGTCTTCATCCTCTACAGGGGTAGGGTTAGCTTATTCAAAGCCCCATCGACAGGGCAATGGTAAAATTTGGTCCAATGAAGTGACCTTTGTTCTTGTATTGGTTGGGAAGGAAATGCATTTCTTTAGTTGAGCGTAACAGGCGAGCTGCACAAAAATATTCTTTATTTCTATTGATAACATTTAACTTTTTGCAGTTATTTGGAAAAAATCTCAACACTGCTAGGTAAATAAAAGGTTAAAAAAATATTGCCTGGTAAATAAAAGATCAATACTGCTAGGAAAATCCTTGTGTCATAGAATCTCCTGAAGGATTCCATACAGTATCGTTATAATCGTCTATGTTATAAGACTAATGAAACGAAATCTCGCATGATACTCGCCTTTATGTTACTTGCAAAGGAAAGTTATGGGGTAATGGTTATCTATGAAAATGGCTCATTATATAAAATGAACACGGCAACCTGAGTTCAAACCCTGAACGTGGCTGTTTGCATTTCAAATAGCGTATTCACCTAGTTGAAGTCATATCTTAGGAAAACTGTAGGGCAGGCTGGCCTCTTTTGTTTCGGAATGGCAACCAGTCCAGGAGAAGGAAAACCGAATAAAAACCTATTAAATTTTGCTAAATAATTGACCTAATGTCGCATCATGCCCGAGGATTAGGAAGTGGTTGGATAGATACATTCTGAATTATTATTGGATATAATATTAAATGAAATTCATGAAGTTTTCAGATAAATTTTTTCAATTTTTTTTATTTCCAAGGCCCAACTGGAATAACTGAACCTACGATTAGATATCAGAATTATTGATAACTGAATTAATCTAATCGAATCACTGTCCGCATTTCATTCTTTTTCTTAAAATCATCAAAATTTTTTGGTTTATCAACATCAAAGACATCAGCTTTAAAAAGATGGCGTTCTCACTTATCACGACTTTATCTTATTTTAGCGTTTCGATCACCCATGCGCCCGATCTATTTCTCCTCGTTTTTATTCTTCTCTGAACTACCTGAACCCTTATTTCTTTTTATGACCTTCTTCTTCTTCTTTAGATATTTTCTCCATATTCTTATTTGCTCTTTTTTCTATTCCTTTTATTTATTCAATCTTCTTTCTTCTTAATCTTTTTCTATGTTCTTTCTTCTAAATTCTTTACTAAATCTTTCCTTTTTCTTTTTTTTTTTTTGTCGTCTTTTTCATTGTCCTTTTTCTTCTTGTCATTGTAAATTTATCGTTCTTTATTTCTCATTCAGCTCATTCTCCACTTTCTCTTGTTCTTGTTTTGACTCTCATTTTTGCTTGATTCTTTCTTTCTTTCTTTCTTTCTTTCTTTCTTTCTTTCTTTCTTTCTTTCGTTCTCCCCCAATATTATCCTCATTCTAATTTCTCTTTCTTTTTATTCACTATCTTTTGAACTTTCTCCATCTTACTCTTTTTCTTTTCTTTTTCTTCACATCATCAGCCTCTCTCTCTCTCTCTCTCTCTCTCTCTCACTCTCTCTCTCTGCTTGTTTTTCTTTCTATTGTTATCCCTCATGTTCTTATTGTTCTCACTTATTTTCTTCTTTTTCCTCTTTGATTTACCTTTTTGATTCTTCCTGACAACCGCTCCCATTTAGATGGCACGTAAGCCTTGCAGATCTCATTGTCTGCAAAGATAAAATGCACTAATTGACCCCCGAGATATGCTTCTACAATTGGTTTCTTGATTTTCTTTTTTTACAACCCCTTGCTCCAACCCTTTTTATTTTCCACCTTCCTACGACTCTTCTTTTTGTCTTCCCTTCCTTCTTTTCCAGTCTGCGTGTTTTAATTTCATTCTATTATTTTTATTCCGTGATATCTCTTCAACTTTCTTCAACTTTCCTAAAAATTGCTGGCTGGTCAAAATGTGTACGAAGTGAACCCAGATCTGATTTTTTTCGATTTTCCAATTACTTCACTTTTTTCAATGACATATTTCTTTCCTTCTTTCTTTCTTTTGAAGAACTTCTAATCTCGGCTTTCTTTCTTTCTTTCTTTCTTTTGGAAGAACATATCTGTCTACTTCCTCTTTGATTTTCATTCTTTCTTTTATTCTTTATACATTATTTCTTCCTTTTATCCACTTAAAGAACATATTTTCTTTCTTTCTTTCTTTCTTTCTTTCTTTCGCTTTTTATTTCTTTTTTCTAAACTACTTTTGTTTGCTCTCTTTCTATTTCTTTTTTCATCATTTGATTTTATTGTCTTTCTTTCTATTTCCTTCTTTCAATTTCGTTTGTTCTTACTCTTTAGCATAAGTTGTTCCCTTTCTTTCTGTTTTCTTAAATTCCGTTATTGAGTTTCTTCATCTTTTCTTTCGTTCTTTTATTCAATTTTTTATTCATTAATGAATAGAGATGGCAGAAAGTAGGAGCTATATATATATATATATATATATATATATATATATATATATATATATATATATATATATATATATATAAGAACGCAGGCATCCACTTACGCACAAACACATGCACACACATATTTTATTAGGATCCTTTCTTTTGATGATATTCTATTTCCGTTGATAGCAAATCTGTTGTAAATTCGTTCTATGTCATAGCATCCAGCTATAAGTTTGCATGATTTTTGCAATGTTATAAAAACCCTAAAAACTTTTTCAAAAAACAAACTTTACACATGGAAGCAACCGCTGATGATGGCCAATTAAAGGTCTAAAAGCGCCCGGGACAATTTCGGTAAATGCATCTACCATCACCAACCTAAAACCAAAACACATGCCAGGAAACTTGAAAGGATCCTAATAAAAATATATAGACAAAATGCGTCTTTATTATTTGATCAAACATGCTTAATTATATATAATATATATATATATATATGTGTGTGTGTGTGTGTGTGTGTGTGTAGTGTGTGTGTGTGTGTGTGTGTGTTTTAATAGCGAATAATATAATTACAATAGTACTTTGGTTACAGTCCATTTCTCCTCTATGAGATCTTCAATTTCGGACAAGGCAGGAAACAGAAATCTACATATGCTTTATCCTCGATATTGTGCACTCTTTCTTTAGAAATATAGCAAATTATATTACTATATTTGAATATATATATATATATATATATATATATATATATATATTACTTCAATGTATATCTAATTACTGCATAAATATCTTAACTAAGAGCTAATGTTTTCTGTTTTTGTTTTTTTTTTGTAAATTATTAGTTAAAGCAGGAACATTGTGCTAGGAGAGCCACATAGAGTCGTGCTCATGAGGGCTAAAATATATATTACTCATAATTATTTAACCTGACCAAAAATATGTTTTTATAGCCGATTATTGTGGTTCCTAATTAACTAACTAGTTTCGCTACTTTGCTAAACAGCAATGAGCGTTTAACTTTTCAGTCACTATGAAAATTCTAAACAAGATTCAAAAGAATATAAAACCTTTTTCATTTTATTTTGCAATTTAATTCGATAAAAAAGATATTCCAAAATCTTAGCATTCAGAACGCAAAAACATAACAAAATCCGTGTCTTATTATGTTGATTGCAACAAAAATTTGGTTCTTCGAGCGTAATGTTACTGTTTGAACTTTATAAACGAAGCGAAATGTCTTTATATTCAAATACTTAAAAGCGGTGTTACTGTGTATTGTTGTAGGCGTGCAAGTTAAATGTTTTCAGAAAACTTACCACGCTCCATCGTTTAGAGTTAACTGATTGCACAGAAAATATCCATAGCTTTACTCGTGACACCCTCGTTCATCTTTGGTTACAGGAAATTAAAAAAAAACTCAAAGGAGCCTATCATTTCTTTTTCGTTTATTCTCCCCGTTGAAGTTTTACTTTTGACTTAACACAGTCGTCTAAAAACATCTAAAATATCTTTAAGAAGGATTCGTAAATACATATTTTATATTGTTTCATGTGAAGATTATTCTATTGATTTATAGTTTTATTATAAAATTATTGATTAAGATAGATAGATTGATAGATAGATAGACAGACAGATATGTTCAGTATGAGATTCGTAAATGCAAAAATGTGTTATCGTGTTTCAGTTAAAAGATTGATCTGATGATTTGAAGTTTTATTATAAAGTTATTGATTAAGTATCAAGCTTCAAATTAACTTTACATATATTTTCTAACGGTCGGCAATAACAAGCTTTAAAGGTTTTTAATTGTGGCCCTGGTTTATTTTTTTTTACTGTGATGCCGTTAGCTAGAAAATGCATAAAAATTCATTCAATTAAACTTTTGTAGATGTTTTAAATATGTTTGGACATTTTTATAGTTTCTTGAGAATGAAAGAATAACGCATGAAAAAAAGAGAATGGTTTACAAAAGAAAAAGAGAAAAGAATGAAACCGAATTTAGAATGAAAATAAAAGACAAAAAATTTAATGACAAAAAAAAGAAAAATCTAATAAAAATACAATAAAATGCATAAAATGAAAAAAGCCACCAAAATAAAAATCAGTGATATTTTACAGCAAATTAACAACGAACAATAAAATAGAACATTGAATAATAATAATAATAATAATAATAATAATAATAATAATAATAATAATAATGAAACAAAAAATGTTGAAGAGAAATAGAAGTGAAATGAAAAAATCCTTAAAGTTCATTGGGTGCAATGTTCAAAACATGCGTCCAATTTTACCGAATAAAACGACAAGACCAACAAGAATTTGCATCAGGGGTCAATAGGTACAGTTACACGAAGAAAATAAGAAGAAAAGAAAAGAACAGAACAAAACAGACAGAACGCCTTTTTTTTACCAAAGAAAGAAAAAATAGATACGTAAAAGTTCATTAAAAAAGAAATAAAAGATGTTAAAAGTGAGAATAACAAAGCAAGTGACTTTTAAATAATAATAATAATAATAATTCCAGAGCTGGAATATATATACATATATCTATATATTCGAGGTCTGAATATATATATATATATATATATATATATATATATATATATACGCACATTCATGCACACACACACACACACACACACACACACACACACACACACACATAAATATATGCATATTATAAGTTGAATAGAAGTGATAAGACAAATAAGAATATTTCTTTTTTAAAGTTATTTGTTTAAAAGAAATGATCCCAGAAAGTTTCGATCTGAGCTCATTATCATGAGAAATTCTTTTGTCAAGAAAAGTTTATTTCAAAGTTTTTGAAAATAGTTTTTAAAATAGTTGCTATGCCACAAAAGAAGTGACGTAAAAATTATCCCGTAACATCGTATAATTATTTGTTCAATGATTAATTTTGGGTATCGAACTGCGTTGAATTTGACATTTTGTGATCTCAGCTCTCGTAAACACCTGAAAGTGAGATTAACACGTTGGAGACATCAGAGAATGTTTCGGATTTGCGCTAAATATTTTTGTCAAATTCTTAACCTGGTTATACGTTTATCCAGATGTTTATGTGTCAACTCATTTGTCAATTCAGTTTCTAAGAAGTGTTTTGAGAAAAGTTTAGTTAAATGTTGGGGGATTCCCCGTGATGTCGTGGCTAACATTCTGGACTGCAGCCTCGAAGTAAGTGAGTTCGAATTCCAGTCACGCTATTGTGTACACTTTCAGACTAATAACCTTGGGAAAGATGAACCCTCTTATCTTTCCAGCTATGGGTTAAATAGTATCACTGCTGTTCTTCTACAAGGATAGCTTTGACATTAAAAAAACAATGAAGGTTGATATGGCATTAAAACAAGCAAAGTAACCAGAAACCAGTTAGATATAAAAGCCATTTGGGGTAAGTATTTGAAGATGCTTTATCTTCGTGTATTTCTATTATCGTTGTTATTTTGTCTTATATGTTTTTTCAATTGTTTCTCTGAAGGTGAATTTTGCTTCTATATCAAAATCTTGACTATTTGAGCAGAAATGTTGCTCTACAAGAATTAGTTCGCTGTAATCCATGGATTTGATTTATTCAATCAAAAGTAAAATGGGTATTCTAATATTCCAAAGCATTGTTTGTGATTGTGGGAACAATTCCATTGATATATCACATTTTTGTTTCTGCAATTAGATTCGCGAAAAAATTTTAGTTGTAAAGCTAATGAATGATTTGGTTGTCTTGAACTATTTACTGCATAGGTTGTTCTTAATATTACGTGGTTGGCCGAATTTAACGTTATTTTTTTCTGGTGTGATTCTTATTGATTACTTTATTATTTAGTATGTTGTTGCTTCTTTTCATTTCGCTGAGGTTGCTATGGCAATGATTGGCCAGTATACATGGTGCGAGTAAAAACCTTTTAATTTCGAGTGACATTTCAAAATGTTCCAATACTTCTTAATTATTTGAGATAGTTGTGGGAGAGTGCTGTTAAATGTTTAGTTTTGTTGTGTTTTAGGGCATATCAACCCGCGTGAGGTATTTAATGCTATCTCCTATATCTATCTATCTATCTATCTATCTATCTATGTAAATGACTTCTTTGTTGATAATATTTCTTAACAAGCGAGAGCTCAAATATTCATACACTGTTAAATGGTTTCAAATATTCTTTTTAACATATGTATTGCTGTTGAGCAAGTATTCCCATTTAGTACGAACAACTTTTACACAGCTGTATGGTTTTAAATAACAATTGATAATGATAATCCCTAGTAAATGATTGAACAGCTCTATTTAACTCATAGATGGGACCCTAAGAGGTATTAGCATTCCGAGTCAGAGTGGACCTGCTAGTAATGGTAATGAAGGGGTACTTCACATTACTCAAACTCCAAGATTAAAGCTTCATCATCAGATGAAGATAAGTATCATGATAAATGTTGCGACGAGGGGATACGATTCAACTTCCGTCTTGTTTTAGTTTAAGGGTATCCTGCCCTGGAGGAGTGATGGCTTTTTTTTTCTGGTTTTCAATTAGCGCATATTAATAAGGTCCGGTTAAAAACTGCTGTTTTAGTTTATCGTTCTGTTTTTTTCAGTTCGTTATTGTCTGTCCATTTTCTTCTTGGTGTTAGTTGCTTAGAAGTATCGAAAATTTTTTTTGGGTGGGTGGGGTTGAAGTGAGAAGATTTGTTATGGAGATTGTTGTGTTTGTGAGGTTTGTGTGTGTGTTGCTTGTAGTTTGATCTTATCAATATATATTTAAGTATCTAGAAATGCGATTTGCGTTGGTTTTTCAAGGTCAAATTTGATAGAAAAGTGTATCTCATTCAAGTTGGTCAAGAAATTTTTAATTTTTGTTTCTCTGTTTGTGTGTATGCCGAGTATATTATCATTATATTTGTGTAAAAGTGCCAGTCATTGTTAATTTCAGGAAAAATGCAAGTATTTTCAAACTTTTCATTGTCAATGGTTGTGTATGAAGGGAATGTAACAGTATAAACAATTAACCCTTTTGTTTGTGCACAATTAAAGTTGTATAATGTTAGTATGTGTTTCATTAATGTTATTATTTGTGTGTATGTTGGAGGTCTTTTTAGAGTCATTTCTCCTCCGAAGATAAAAGTCCCTCATTATGTTTGATATTAGAGAATAAGCATATAATATCTAATGTGACCAGAATTGTATCTTCTGATATTGTTTTCATACCTTTGATTTTTTATATGTTGTTATGTTATTTATTTATATAGATTTTTCTTGGTTTTCTGTTTAATGGCATATAAACCTTTCTTGGTTATTTAATGCCAAAGCCACCCTTGTAGAAGAACAGTAGTGTACAATTTAACCCAAAGGGATAATGAGGTTGATGCCTTTCCGAAAGTGAAAAACTCTCTAGTCTCCCTAAGGGGTTTAATATTTCAGATATTTCTTGTCGATTAGATCTATTTTTGACCTTATCATTTAATGTGTTTATGATCAAGATGTTATGATAATAATCAGAGGAGTCGGTTGAAAATTCATTGTTATTTGACTGGTTGTTCTTTTATTTTATGTATTCATCAAAGCCTCAATTTTTTGCTCCTCACATTTTCAAGTTTCATTAAGATCGTCGTTTCTAATTACGTTGCCTTGATTCTCTCTGTCTCCGTCTATGTCTACCAATCTGTCTCTATTTATATGGACAAAGCTGAATTTACTTACATCTGTAGCGAATTTAAGACCAAATTGAAGGGTTTTGTTTTAACTGTCCTGAGTTGAGTGTTCCAAAAATTTTGTTTGAGATCATTCCTCTAAGTGGGTTTCCATCTGCTGTTGTTACATTAAACCTGTCTTTGTGTACTACTTCCGAGTGTCAATCTGGGGAAAGAGAAGATTCGAAAAGAGTTGGACGAGTCTAATTATTATGAAGGTTTACAAGGTTGAAAGCTTCGAATCATTCTGATAAGAAAAGAACTCCCAAATGTTTCGGTGAGATCCAGGCTATGATTGACAATGATCCCTGTAACTTAATCAGATCCATAGCCTTTGGACATGGGAGTATTACTGAGTTTCTTATTAGGCAGGTAGTGCATAAAGACATTCGGTATTTCTCATAAAACTTGTGTCTTATTGGGCTTGAATGTTGACTGAAATGTTTTATATACGACAAAGAATTACGTATTAAGGCTGAATTTTCATCCGATATATATGATGTAAAATGAATTGTTTGTTGGTATCGAAATATATCATTGAAGCGCTCCGTGTGAGTATTTATGATGCTTAGGTCTCCAAGCCATGGCTGACATTCAAGTCATCATCTAATGACACTTTGTCAGTCCAATAGTTGCTTATTTCATCGTAGTAATGAAATAATATATATATATATATATATATATATATATATATATATATATATATATATATATATAATAAAAAACAGTGATAGTGACAATGTATTATTGTTACAATCAATGTCGTTTTTGGTGCAGTATCAAGAAAAATCTTTTTACCCGTGAGTGTGTGTTTGCAAGAATGTGCATGCGTGGCTGTGACGAAATTTCAAAGTATGCCGACTTCTTCTACATATTTATGCAGGTTTTCGTTTCAGGTTTTCATGACTATAGAGTTTGATAATATTCGTTTTAAATGAATTATGTCACACAAGAAATTATAAAACCTTGGTATCCCTGTTTTTCTTTCGACAACTGTCTGCCTTTACTTATTCATAGGTGATACTATACAGATATATGTATATATACATATATTCAATCACCTGTGATGCTTTCTTTCCAATAAATGATTTGAAAAAATTCAAGGCCATGTTCAATGGAAAACTTCGCAGCTTTCTAAATATTTCTCATGGAATATACATTGATTCAGTAATAGTGCTTCTTTAGAGTTTACACTTTTTTGTTTTCCACATAAATCCTTTTGCGTTTTTTATGAGTTTTTAAACTTTTATTTTAAAGTTGAGTCACGTTAGAAGAACTGATTCTTTGACAAAAACAACTATAACCTTTTTCTTCTTTCACAGCGTTTATCATCTCATTAAAACTTAATTAAGAAATGCTAGAAAAGGCATATAACTGCACGCTTCTATTAAATTGAATACAAAAACAGCATTTGATTTCGAACATTGCTGAAAAAGTAAATAAAACGAATAAAAATAAAATGATAAGTAATTAAAGAAAAAGACATTGAATCACGAACGGGGCCACAAGACTAAATAAAGACTATACATTTTAACTGAATATTTTAACCGTATATTTGACATATGCTAACCTACATAAACCTGCACGTATCTATCTATCTATCTATCTATCTATCTATCTATCTATCGATCTATCTAATGGACTCTCTAGTTGATTTCGACGTATTAGGTCCAAAGGTTCGTTTAAAGATACGAACTGTTGAACTACACAGATAATATGAACTGTTTGACTCTGCAGATAATTTGTTAATTGCGGTAAATGTTTGTGTAGAACAAGCTACACTTCTTCGATAAACTGATAACAGAAGAATGGTATAGCAGTGTGCCACAGATTCTTACGAACAACACTCCTCAGGTTTTGAGTTCAGAATTTTCCTTCTAGATCGGCCGCCTCGCCCAATTGATAGAACCTAATCTATCCTAGCATTTTATCTATCTATCTATCTATCTATCTATATATATATATATATATATATAATAAAAAAGATAAATGCAAATAAGAAAAGTTTCAGTAAAAACGTTGTCGATGCTATTAGAGCAAAGCAACACTGAACTCCGTTATTCCCGTCTGATGATTGTACGCACAGCGTGAAACTTCAAGTTACGGATTCTTAGTGTTCATGATTATAATATATATTTATTTATATATATATATATATATGTGTGTGTGTGTGTGTGTGTGTGTGTGTGTGTGTGTGTGTGTGTATGTACAAGTTGAAGTACCCAGATACGCAGGGTAATTAGTGATGATTTTAATCATAAGTATTCTTAAAATAACTGTCTCAGTCGAGTGCTATATGGTCTTGGTTGGTTGGTTTCTTTGCTTAATAGTATATCAAACTTATAGAAGAACACTAAAGCTAATCTTTAATCTATAGCTGAAGAAATAAGGGAATTCCTACTTTTCTCAAGTGTATTTACCCGAAAGTGAACATAATAGCGCAACTGGAGTTCGAACTTGTTTATTTCGAATGTCTCACTAGCTATAACGCCACGACGATTCCCTCCTGATATAATTTTAAACAATGTTAAAAAATCTCCTCAAAATAAATTGCTTGACGATGTCATCAGGGTGTCTACAAACAAAGATTTTTTTGCCGAAATTATCCGCATTTTTGGCACATCTAGGTTGACGAATAGTTTTACAATTATTTTAACCAGTTGCAATCCAAGTGTAGAATTCTTCCCGACAGAGAACAGTAACTCAATTAGTTACTATATGTGATTATATGCAAAAAAAAAGAAAGCTACGTAAGATATATAAGTCCTCTGAGTGTAGATCATCAACAACAACAGCAGCAACAACAAAACCTGTTACGACTTATAGGGTTCCTTTTCAGCACCAAGTAGCCCATTTTCTTTCCAACCTCTGACTCGAGAAATCATCCTTAAAGCATTTTTATTAAAAACTTTGGCCCAGCGGTTAGAGTGTTCGCCAATGGCCCGGGAGACCTGGGTTCAATCCCAGGTCGAGTCATACCAAAGACTGTAAAAATGGTACTTGATACCACCTTGCTTAACACTCAGCATTATAAGGTACGGTTCAAGGGTAAAGTGGAGCAATCCTGGGAATGGAGTAGCGCCCTCCCCTACACCTTGGTGTAGTAGCTATCGAAAAGGGAGCTTTCGGGTCACCCTCGACTATGGTCGCTAACTTTACTACTTACTTTAGGAGTTGGAGTTAGCGGGATACGTTACAATTGTGAAAAACGGACAGACAGGCATCTCTAGCATTTTATAGGTAGAGATAATGTAACCATTTGAAAATAATTATAATTTCTTAGTCGTGTTGGATGTCGAGCTACTCACCCCCACCAAATAAGTCTGGTGGTAGTAATGGTTTAGTCACTGATATCCAGGTCATGATATTAACTATGGTTACATAATACAATTAGCACTTTTCATATGAACTAATTAGCTCATCAGTTCACTATATGTCAAATCCGGTTTATGCATATATATATTACTTATATGTATATATATAATCTGGTTTGGTTTTATCGCATACCAACCATTGTAGGCTTTTTAATGTCAAATCCTGTTTATACATATATATCAAATATATGAGATTTGTAAACATATTTTGTTGATAACATTTTTAAACGGGCCTGAGCTCATTTTTTTCAGACGGTTAAATGGTCCCAAGTATTGTTACGTCTAACTTGCAATTCAATTAGACATCGGTCAGTTGTTTACACTCAATTAAATGGTCAAGCAGTTTAATTTTTAACAATTCGATTTAGCATAAGTCAACAAAGTAAATAGTTCCAAGGGGTCCACTGGAGTACATCACGAGCAGTGTCCCGTGTGTCTGGTTCGTCTAATTTTGATAGTTTTCGTGATGAATGGTTGGTGGCCGTATAGCTGCTGCTTTGTGAGGTGCTGTCTCCAGCACTAGTTCAATATTGCTCGCAGTATTCTTGAGTAATTGTCGTCAAGTTTTTTCTCCATACGTTTAGTCAGCGTCTATGTGGTGCATCCATATAGCTGTATCGACACGATCACTGCTTGAAAGAAACTGCGCTTCATTTTATCGGTTAGGTCTGACTTCCATTTGACCGAAAGTCTATCGATAGCTGTCCATACCTTTGCTTGTCGCGGATTGATGCCTGTCTCTGTTGATGAGACACTGCTCCCTAGGTTGGTGAATATGTCAACCAGTTTCAGGGTATGTATGTATGAATGTATGTATAGCTGGTGGTACCTAAAGAGTCAGCCAGCTTAAAAATCGTTTCCTCAGGATTAGAATTAATAAAAAAAATAGTCTCTACAGGTGTGTAAAACTGACCGCGAGTTATGACCAGCGTTGTATAACAAATCAAATGATAAAATTATCTTCTGGCAATTGCCACCTACCTTATATATATATATAGTAGATTTGAAAAGTGGAATGAATTGGTTTCATTTTTTTGTTTTACGGTATACTAACCCACTTGGGTTATTTAATGCTCAAGTCTTCTTTGCATGAGAATAGTAGTGGTACTACTTAAAACATACCTGGAAGAATAAGTGGGTTCATGCCTTTTCCAAAGTGAAAGTAATAACGTGACTGGAGTTTGAACTCGTTTAATCCGATGTCACCATTCAGTAAGTTAACCACTACACCATGGGGACTACACCGATAGATAGATAGATAGGTATATATGAAATGGTAGAAAGATATGAATAATATGAGATGGTGTTTCGGTATATTGTCACAAAGTGTAATGATTAACCAGCAGGATTCTCACTGGGTTACCATCCATCTGGCCTAGCGCTCTAACAAATATAAGCTTCGTAAATATATATGTGTGCATGTAAATATAAAAATATGAAATACCAACGTATTCAGAGGAAGAGTTTATTTATGGTCGATTTTTTTAAAACGTTTCATTTTTTATTTTGTTCATATATATATATATATATATATACATATATAATTAGTATAGTGTTAGTATATGATGTTGTGTCTTCTGATTATATTTCATTTTAAAAATGAAGCGAAGAAATAAAAAAAATATTTTAAAGTTTAACATATTTGCTATGAATTCTAAGAATTTTCCGAAACGTCATAAACATTTTTTTTAAATGTTGCTATTTGTAATTCAGGAAGAATTATGATAAGTATTATTGAGAAAACAAATATAATTCAAGAAATCTAACTTATTCAAATAAGGATTCTAGTAACTTTTTCGTGCTAATTTAACTGAATAAGGAGATAAATTGAAAAAACTGAGTCTTTTTTCGATTGTATTATAATTAGGAATAACGCTATATTCAACAATCTTTCCTTACGTTGTTAATAAAGAAGTTTATTAACTTACATTGTGGAATCTTTAAATTGAAAATTGTAATTCGTTTCTAAATCATCTTATTACTAAAGCGTTTATTTCGATCTTAATTTTCATATTCCTCTTGTGTTCATAGATTTGTTTTTTATTGATCGAGAAATTTCACCCTCATACTTTTTTTTATTACATCCTAAGAAATCGATAAAATTCTAGTTTCGCATCAAGAGTTTGCAATTGTTCCAAGGTTATTTAAGTTTTTTCGATGATATTTGTGTCTGAATTATTTGGTTCACAGAGTTTCTCTCGACATCCGTCCCTCCTGTCCAAAGCACCTGGCAGATCCTCGCGACAACTTCTTGTGTCCACACAGAGCTGGGGGATGTAAGTCCTTACTGGTCAGGCAACATTGGCATGTAGGAGTCCATAAAAAAACGTCACTTATGAGTCCGTCTTTACTTCTCCAGCAGTGCCTAGTATGTTTTTATTCATCTTACTTGGTTGGCTTGTGAGATGGGAGGTGAGAGTCCGTACAGCTGTTGTTTTTGTGGGGTGCAGGTTCCAGGATGTATATAAAACAGCACATAGCATTCTTGTAGAATTGCTATTTAGTTTTTTCTCTATGCTTTTCAGTCCAGGTGGTGCATCCATACAATAGTACTGACACAGCCACAGCTTAGAAGGAATCCCCTTCTATTTTATCACAGATTTCCAAATGATCAACAACCTGCTGATTACCATCCACGCCATGTTGACATCACTTTCAGTAGATGAGATATCGTTGCCGAGGTATGTCAACTGGTCTACTAACTTTAGAAGCTTTCACTTAAAGTAAAAATGTCTCCTTCTTGTGTAAAACGCATAACCTCCCGCTGCTTGTTCCAGGCTATGCAGCAAGAACTTGGCTTTGGCCGGTGTATATGCAAGAATAGTTTTCGTCTGTGATAGATTTTGCGGGGTATATATATATATATATATATAATATACATCACCTTTAATTAAATTCTTTGAAAACATTCATTGATCTTTGGGTTGTTAGATTACTTGTTATGGTAGAGTTGTTATTAACTAATTTTCATGATGTAATGGTTGGAGGTTGGTGGGTAAATCATTGGGAATAAGTTCGATTCTTACTCGGTGCTTCATACTTCTAAGTGCCAAAAATTAGGTTTTATTAATGACTACCAAATTTATTTTAGTTTGATTTAAAGTCAGTAGAATTGAGCCTCCAATTGAGAATTGAGAATTGAATTCACTGGCATTGATCTGTTAACCTCGAGCCTGAACCTTTATACTTCGTTAGACGCCTTTTATTTATTCATTTTTTAATTCATTTTCTTATTTTGGTGAGGGGTGTTAATGAAAGTGTTAAAAACGTTATGCATATCTTAGATATGTAGATATATAAGGGTCAGGCAAATTAATCAAAATAAAGTGCAGTTTTGTTGGGTGCCGTCGTATCTCTTGACCTGACCGATATATTTTTTGAGGGATGGGGTGGAATTACCGATCCAGTCGGTGATACGGCTGCTGGTGCCACGATTGAGTGTTTGGACGCACTAAAAACTAAAAAACAACAACAAACAAACAAAAAAACAGTAAAGAATAAAAGTCAAATGAAAAAGACAATCTTCGACCAACGCCCATGGCATGTGTCAGCACCGTCCCTCTCCGACCCCCACCATCAGAGCAATTACCCACCTGCACTCATTGACCCCTGCATGTACTTGGGGAAGAATGTTAATATTCCTTTACCGTTTCTAACCGAATGCTTCCGAGTAGTTAAGTCGTTGCACCAAGTGAACCCTGTGTTCATGCTGGAAGAAGGAAAGGAAGAAGAGAAGCGAAGAGAGAGAGAGAGAGAGAGAGAGAGAGAGAGAGAGAGAGAATATTAAATGAAGAAGATGAAAGAAAAAACACAACCGATTGCAAAGGAAACTGATATGAAGACATAGAAAAACAGAGAATGTGATACATAGATGGTAAAAGACTGAGATATACGAGAGTCATTCAATAAATCAGGTGAATTTTTTCCCAGGGTGTTGTAAATAAGAAGCATTCTTTTCAGTTGCACCTTTTTGAGGGAAATCAATCGTGATAAGTCCTTTCATATCCCAGAAGACTGTCTGTATAACCTTTTTCTACAAATCGCTGCCCCCGGAACTTTTTTTTACCGAAGAGTCTGTACGTTTCCACTGCATGGACTGTCTTTTCGATACAAGTTCAAAGTGGCAAACCCATGCTTAGCAAATTAGTAAACAATTTTTGACTAAAACTAGCTTCTTTCGTGCATATCGTACATTCCCCTGTAAATTTTATATGGTTTGCACTTCTCTATCTCTAAAAATCTGATGAGAGACCTCCGTTCAAGCCCGGAACACCCTTTTTACTTTCTTTAAACATTTCCCGTTTTTAAAATTATCCTTGTATAAATATTGACAATTGAAAATTTAACGCCGAAACCATTTCTAATCCGTAAACTTTTCATGGTGCTCAATGCACAAAAATGCCGAACAGTATCATTATATATTTCAAGTACAAAAACAGATAATAAAGCAAGATAAAACCTCATAATTAACAGATTCACATTGTTGATCCTCAAGTGCGTTAGTATTCCTCACATCGTATTTTGTTAGATTAAAATGAAAAATATGTACTTTTTTAGTCACGTGACTGTTATGTTGTTGACATTCAAAGTTATGTTTGGACCAAATTAAAAAGTAAATATTTACTTTCACGATGGCAATTAAGCACAACTACAGATAAATAGATGGATATGAAAGAATATCTGAATAGACGGAAATTAACCAACAATTAGATATTAGAATGTCAGGTAAGAAATAACATTTGAATATTATTGGCATATTAACAATTCTGGACTTTTATGAGATGATAAATTTATGAGACCAGACTGTAAAAAGGATAACTCGGCAGGAAATAAGAGATAAATAGCAACATATCTTGGAAAGTAGATAAATACATAAGTAATAATAATGATAATTCATAATACTCAATAGAATAATAAGTTTTGGTTAAAAGAAGAAAGAGATGAAACGGTTAATTACATAATAAGTCATCATCATCATCATCATGTCGTGCCGCCAGCACGGATATCCCTGACCCTCTCTCGCCACTTCTCCCTATCATTCATCGCCCCCGGCAGGTCTTCAGGGTTACATCCTGTGTCCTCACGTAGTTGCTGTATGTAAGTTCGAGCTGGTCGTCCTGCTTTTGCACGGCCATATGTGGGGGTCCATAGGAGTACATCACTTATGAGCTCGTCCTTGCTTCTCCAGTAATGTCCCGCGTGTCTGGTTCGTTTTACTTGTATAGTTTACGTGATGGGGGGGGGCAAGTGTCCGTATAGTTGGTGTCTCGTGGGCTGTTGTCGCTAGGACTTGTTCAATACTGCTTTCAAGATTCTTGTGTAATTTGCGTCTAGTTTCTTCTCCAGCCGTTTAGTTAGCGTCCATGTAGTGCATCCATATAGCAGTATCGATACAACCACTGCCTGGAAGAAACTGCGTTTCATTTTATCGGTTAGGTCTGATTTCCATACGATCGAGAGCCTATCGATAGCCGTCCATGCCTTCGTCAGTCGTGTGTCGATGTCGTTTTCGGTTGATGAGACGCTACTTCCTAGGTAGGTGAATTTGTCTACTAGTTTCAGAGAGGCTCCGTCTAGTGTGGCAATGTTGCCCGTTTGGTTGTAACACATATATTCAGTTTTGTATGCATTGACATGGAGGCCAATGCCAGCTGCGGCTCGTTCCAGACTATGCAGTAGTGTCTCTGCTTGATTAGGCGTATTCGCCAGTAACGCTAAGTCATCAGCGTAGTCGGCGTCCGTGATTGTTTTTGTGGGGTATCTTTTGCTTCTTGAATGGAGTAAATTAGCACAAAAAAACACAAGTTTAAACACGACTGGGTGGAAAATGTAATTAGCTTGGACTTGACCAAACTAACAAATGGTATATTCACAAACTATAACTCTTCCTAGACACCAAAGATTTTCTGGAATTTTAATATCCAAACAGATCACCTAATTCCGGTCAGAAGACCATACCTTGTATTATTAACAAAAAAGAAAAGAACTTGTGATCTAATAGATTTTCCCCTTTAGCAGACCACAAAGTGAAAATTAAAGAGAACGAAAAGATAGACAATATTGGGATCTTGCCAGAGAACTAAGC
Source organism: Sepioteuthis lessoniana (assembly GCA_963585895.1). NCBI lineage: Eukaryota > Metazoa > Mollusca > Cephalopoda > Myopsida > Loliginidae > Sepioteuthis > Sepioteuthis lessoniana. The sequence goes on along the minus strand of OY757935.1, from coordinate 49,943,467 downwards.
AAACTGGGGAACATGAGGATGACGGTGATACTTGTAGTAATTGGAATGCTTGAAACGGCCCTTAAAAGTCTGGAAAAAAAGACTGAAGGAATTGGAAATCAGAAGAAGAATCGAGACCATCCAGACCATTGTTAAGATTAGCAAGAATACTCAGAAGACCTGAACAGACAAGCTGTCATTCGGACATCAATAATGATAATAACAATGCTCATCCATCGATTGAATAATGACCATAAAATAAGCCAAAGCTTAGTAAAATGAAAAACAGAGATAATTTGTTAATAACAATGAAAAATTGTGCAGAACCATCCATTTATTTTGAATAAGATGGTGATAGAAAAATATCCCTGTGCATACAAGATACTTTGAACAACACTCATGAAGTTTTGAATTCAGAGTCTTTATTTCTTCTAGATTAGTTGCCTTACAAAGGTTAGATAGACCAGCATAGCCCACTATTTAGCCGTTGATAAATAGTTACATATTAAGGAAAAAATGAGCAAGATATGTTTGTATATACATATCTCGAACGTTATACTGCGTGATCGATTAATATACCTATGTGTGAAGTGAGTGATACCTATTCCTTTTTATTTGTCTGACAGTCTCTCACTATATATAGAGAGAGACAGACAGTAACAGAGAGAGGAAAAGGTTTGAAAGTCTATTTTACACTTATTTGCGGGCGAATAGAGATAGAGTTATACCTTTCCCAAGGGATTTAGTGCCGAGTAACACGCAAATAGCTTCGTCCAGGATATGATCTCGGCTAAAAATCCAGCCGAGACAAAGGTGCTGTTGACGAAGGGAAAAATCTTGTTATAAGGAGTGTGTGACTCTGTTTCTAACCCTGCTGGAAGAAAAAGGCAAAAATATTTACTCAGCTTAGCTTAGTTATGCACAAGGCAGTTTGTATGGAGCATCCATAGAATATCAAATTTTCGTACTAATGGTCAGCCAGGCTTGTTCAAGAGTACTTACACCAAACTAGACGCTTCTCCTTTGATCAGTTTTGCTTAATTTAGGAAAATGCCATGGAGGTCAAACTCTCTACTAATTACTTGTCTGCCTAGACCTCTATTCCAGCGCGGTATCTCGGTACTGATGATGTATAGAAAAATATTTCTTGTTTATTCTTTCAGTCAGAACACAATGAAACAAAGACAAAGAGATGGAGAAACAGAAAAAAAAACTTGATGGAATCATGACAAATTTTTCTTTACCGTTATATCGACTTTTGACTAAAACATATTCTCACTGTTTTTTTTTTTTTTTCGGACTATATGTTCTTCGGTAGAAAAAAATGAAACTTTTACTGTGATAGTGTTGTGGGAATACCCATCTTACTATAATGGACTCTTCTTACGGTTATTAGTACAGAGATTTCGCTGCCAGAAGGGCAGATCACTATCGCTGTTATACGAACAGTGCGAGACTTCTTACCTTTTCTATTTAACTCTATCTTTCTTGTGTAATATAATCTATTATCTAATATCCATATTTGCGTTTTCATTACTGACCCTTTCCGGGGCCACAACAGATAGGAGTGAAGTATTTGTGCACCCTGCCAAGAACAAAAACGTAACAATAAGTGTCATGAGTAAAATATGAAGAGAAAAACCTATCAATATTGAAAGAGAAAAAGAAACGAAGAGATAATTACTTGATTTTATAATAACTGTTTAATTTAATGTTATCATTATTTCACTGGTATTATTGTTTTATTTTTGTTTTCCTTTTTTGTTTTCATTTTTCTTTTTAGCTTTGAATCGAAATTACAAGACAAAATGTAAAAATATTGAATATATTGTTGAACCTTCATCTTATACCTTTAAAATGTATTTCAAAACTGATTAAGCAAAAATTTTCGGTCGAATTTTAATGTGTAGCAGTCTTTACCAAAGGAAATATTATTATATAGTTTACAAAAGTTAATGTTAAAATGAAAAAATAAAACCACTATCTCTAACTCATAACATCAAGTGTTTTCTTGGAGGAAGTTCTAAATTTTATTAATTTTTACTCTTCAAAATTGTAAATGTATTTTATGATTTTTTAAAATAACTGTTGGATTTTCATTGATTCAGATATGATATTCTAATCCCAAACACAAGCGCAGAGTTATCTGTAAATAAACCTCTCATTATTTACAGAAACAATGCTACCTCTGAATATTTGTTACCTTAATTTCTCCTTCTCCAATACGTGTTGAATAAAATATTCTACAATCAGCTTTGTTCTACATGAACAGAGACTGAACTAAAAATAGGTAGTTGATTTTAATTTGGAACAAAGTCAATATTTTATTGAGTATCAAATTGAGAACAGAACTCAGAAGCGATAGATCATGGGATCAGCTCATTATTATCTAATCTTTTCTCTGATGAAAGAAATGAAAATTAAAAGGTTTATTGATTAATTCATCGACAGAGTGCAATATTGAATGTTCATTGATTAAAAATGGTGAATATTTGCTGATCTAGTTGATTTTTCACCGACTGAACGAACTTTAAATGTTATAATTAAAATCACCCATTCATAAAAGACAGCATTTGTTTGAATTTCTTTATTCAAATAAAAAAGATGGGAACCGATTTACTATTTTCTTTTCTTTTTTTCCTGTCAAAACAAAAAATAAAACAAAACAAAAAAGCAAATGCAAAAACAAAATAAAACAAAATAAAAACTTCCTCTTGTACACCGAATGAACTTTGTGGCTGCAACGTTTGACAATCACATAGGAAATGTATTGCACTTAGTGAACCCAGACATTGACAAGTTCTTGTTGTTGTCGATACGGTTGTTCTTGTCCAGTAAAGTGTGTCATTTACTAAAATCATTTGTTAATTGTCTCAAGTCAGATTTACTAATTGAGATGTGAATATCTCTATAGGATGGAGACAGGAGCAATTTGGTATATGATAGAGAAGAGGAGGAAATCAAAGTGATAGTAATAATAATATTACTCGGACGTGGCTAAGAAAGAGAAGCTTTAAGAGAGAACCTGAATCTCTTCTAATAGCAGAACAAAATAACGCCTCACAAACTAACTATATTAAAGCGATTATAGATAAGTCGCAGCAGAATAGAAAGTGTAGTTTATGTGTTGATAGTGACGAAACGATTAATGACATAATAATCAAATGCAGCAAATTAGCACAAAAAAGTACAAGACTAGACACGACTAAGTGTGGAAATTGATGCACTGTGTAAGAAACTGAAATTTGACCACACTACCTAATGGTATATGCACAAACTAGAATCCATCCTGGAGAATAAAATGTAAAAAATTATGTGGGAATCTGAGATACAAACAGATTCATAAACCCGACCAGAAGACCAGACTTAATGATAATTGACAAAAAAAAAAAAAAAAAGAATCTGCAGAATAGTGAACTTTGATGTCCCGGCAGACCACGGAGTAAAAAATCAAAGAAAACACACAGAAAAATATATAGACCTTGCCTGTAAATTAAAAAAGCTATGGAATATAAAGTTAACCACGAGACCAATTGTAATTGGTGCGCTTGGATCGGTCTTGAAAGGCGAGGTAAAGGGACTGGAAAAGTTGGAAATCGAAGAAAGTACCAGAACAATCAAAACTGCAGTTTTATTTAGATTAGACAAAATACTGAGAAGAGTCCTGGAGACCAAAAATGACTCCAGTAAAAGGACATCAGCTAACTATGGTGTGAAAAATTCTCAAGGAATGATAATAATAATAATAACAAAATTTACACATTCCTTGGACTATAGACCCTAAACTTTCTATGTTTATATTGTCATTATAATGATACTATGGGAAAACTGACCTATTATAGTAACTGCAAGAGAAAATTGAACAATGATAATAATAGATGAAATAAAAGATAAAAAAGAGTATCTCATTCGAACTAGAAAAAATCTCCAAGCAAAGCTTTTCAGCAGGAATCTCATCAATGGCCTAGACACCTGGGTTGTCCCTCTAGTAAGATACTCGGAAGTATTCTTGAAATGGACGAGGGAAGAACTCAGACAAATGGACCAGAGGATAAGAAAACTAATGTCGATACATAAAGCCTTACATCCGAGATATAACATAGACTATATATGTCAAGAAAAGAACAGGGAAAACGATTCGCCAACTTTGAAGATCGTGTGCGTGCATCAACACAAAGACTCGAAGACTATATAACAAAGAACAAAGAAAGACTAATTACAGTGACCAGAAATAACACAAACAACAGAAGGAACAACAGAAGACCAACTAAGAAAAAGAAATGAGAAGAAAAAACAGCTCTTTGGATATTTCAAATGTCAACCTGACAAAAACTCATACGAGAAGACTTGGACATGGCTATGGAAAGGAAACTTCAAGAGAGAAACAGTATCTATTCTACTAGCAGCACAAAACATCGCCATAAGGCACAACTATGTCAAAATGAAGATAAAACACAAAAACAAGTGTAGGTTATGTGATAATAGAGATGAAATGATTGATCATATTATCAGTGAATGCTACAAACTAGCCCAAAAGGAGCATAAGACTAGACATGACTGGGTGGGGAAGATGATCCACTAGGAATTGTGAAAGATATAATTTGACAATACTGCCCGAGAGTAGATGCTGCCACTAGAATCCGTCCAAGAGAATGACACGTACATAATTCACTGGAATTTTGAGATACAAACAGATTACCTCACCCCGGCCAAATTCAGATTAAAAAAAACTTGCCTTTCTTTAAAAGAACTTGCCCTGGATTTTTGCCGTTCCAGCCGACCACAGACTGAAAATCAAAGAAAACGAAAAATGAAACACGTACTTGAACCTTGCAAGGGAACAAAAAAACCCCCCAAAAAACTCAGGAACATGAAGGTAACGGTAATACCAAATGTAATTAGAGCATATGGAACGATCTCCACCGGGTTAATAAGCGGACTGAAAGAATAGAAAATCAGAGGACAAACCGAGAACATCCAAACTATGCCATTGTTTAGGTTGGCCAGAATACTGAGAAGAGTCCTGGAGAGCTGAATAGATTTGCAGTCACTTAGACTCCAATGAAAAACTAGTGTGAAAAATTCGCAAGGAATAATAATCGTGCATAATAGACCGATAACGTGTCCACCTATGGCGTGAAAAATCCTAACATCATAGATTAGAGGGAAGATCTATAACTCGCTAGTATGCCGCAGACTGTTTTCTTAAGAACAGAAAGGATGTCATAAGAAAACAAGAGGAACCGGTGATCTACTGTTCATTGGTCAGCACGTTCTTAAGGAGAGCAAGGCGAGGTGGAAAAATGTAGCCATATCTTGGATTGTCTACGACGAGAGGCCGACGACATCAACAATGTACGATACATGCGACAAAGGCATAAAATTCATCACGGAAGCCATGAAAAATTGGAAGGTATAATTAACAGGAGGAAAAACTTTAACAGTAGTGAAAATCCAGAGAGGTATCTTTCTAGGAGATGCACTTTCACCATTAGTATTTGTCATAGAAATGATGCCTGACAATCACATACTTAGAAAATGCACCAGGGGCCAAAATTTTATTAAATTGTGAGAAAAGATTAATCAGTTTATAAACATGGATGACATCAAGTAAAAAATGAAAAAGATTTGGAGACTCTGATAAAGACAATAAAAATATACTGGCAAGATATAGGAGAATTGCAAACAATGTGAAATTTACTGAAGAATGAGTACGAAAGAAGTTTCAGTAAGAAGATGTTTAAAAAAAGGTTTGCGAGCCTGATTTGAAAAGACAACCCATGCAGTGTAACACACATACGGTAAATAAAAGGTTTGAACGCAACAGTCAGTAGAGAAGGTTATGCCGACAGTGTTAAGGACATGAAAATAGCCGGCACTCTTGATTTGCCTAAAAAAGATGGAACTGTAAACAATGTTGTGAAAAATCATTGCAGACACTAAGATGACATCTTCATGCAAAATATTCACAATAAACAATTTTCTTTTTAGGGTTGTTTAAAACATTATACATTAGATGGTTACTTCAACTCATCGTGCCGGTAGCACGGATACCTTTGACTCTCTCTCACTATCTGCCCTTACGGGCCATCGCCCTAGGAAAATCCTCCAGAAGGCACCTAGTATCCGCACAGAAATGATGAACTGTTTGCTAGTTTTGCTGAATGTATGTTTGCTAGTCGGCCCATACTGGTTTGTTCATTTGTATGAGTCGACCGGAAAATATTGTTTATGGTTTTGTACTTACTTCTTCACCAGTGACTAGTATTTCTTGCACGTGTTATTTTGATAGTTTGCAAGATGGGAGTAAGTGGCCATAGAGCTGCTGTTTTGTTGTGTGCTGCTTCCAGGATTTGTTCAGAAAAGCAGGTAATATTTTTGGCTATTTCCTATCCATTTTTTTTCTGAAAGCGTTACGTTAAAATACTGACACGGCTATATTTTGAGTGTCACAATTCTTTTCAACCAATGAAAATATCTTTCTTCTTGTCAGCTGTATATCCCATAGAAGTCATTATTTTTTCTTTCTGTTAAATTTTCGTTTAATGCTATGGAAGATCGTGAAGATTTCGAATCGGCTTAAGTAGATTTTTCTTTCCGATTTGAAATGCTCCAACCATTCATGACATTGTGTTCGACTCAGTTCTCCCCCAAAACTTGCCACAAAATTAGTGAAATCACTGTAAAAGTTATTATAATAGAATTTCATACGAACACATTCTTTTTTAATTGTTTAATTTTGAGGGGGAAGACAAGCGCTTTCCATATACGTTCTCTTTTTCACAAGTAGTTCAATACTAACTAGAATGGTATGATGCAGTATTTTCTCCCAATCAAAAAGACATTCATACAAGATAAAACCCCTTAAGCTACATGGAAACTACACAAAGAGGCTGTGAGCTGTTTTGAACAAATCTTGGAAGCAGCATCTCTTAAACACCTCCTATATATCTACTTAGCTTTCATCTCATAAACCAAACAGCGTTGGCCGACCAGCAAAACACTTACATCCTTCATCTCAGTGCGGACACTGGATGCCCCCTAGATAACCTTCTAGAAGCAATGGTTGATAGAGACGTATAGCAAGAAAAAGCCAAGGGGAATTGTGCTATCACCAAAACTTGATGATAATGATAATGAGTCATCCGTCATATAAGACCCAACCGATAATGTCACTTTGCTTTAACGTCCCAGGTTCATAATAATACGAATTTGAATTTTAAAAAAAATCTCTAAACAGCATGCAAATAACCAATAATCAAAATAAGATGATGAGGTTGGTGCCAAGCATAGGAATAAAAATTTCTCAAGTTTATTTTAGGCTGTAAAATAAAACAAAGTCATCATGACCACAGCAGCGTTCAAATCGTAAAACTATCAGTCTTTTCGAAAGTATCTTGTTCATTATGCGATGTACAATGTGTGTACGTGTGTGTGGGGTGTTCGTGTCGATGTCTGAGACATGTATGTGTATCTGTGTGTGTGTGTGCATACATGCGCAAGTATATATATATATATAGATAGATATAGATATAGATTGGTTTGGTTTGTTGGGTTTTATGACATATCAACCTTTGTAGGTTATTTAACGCCAAATCTATTTCCATGTGAATAATCAGTTTCTTTTTCAAACAATTCAGTTTAGCATGAGTACACAGTTTTATTGTCAAAAGCATTCCAATTTCAAACTATTCAAACAGTTATATATAACAATTCAGTTTAGTGTAAGGACAGTTTCCATGTCAAAAACAGTTCATTTTCAAATAATTCAGTTTAGCATTAGCACGCAGTTTAAATACAAGTACGGTTTGTCAAAAACATTTCTATTTCAAACTATTCAGTTTACTCAAACAATTCAGTTTAGCATAAGTATGCCGTTAGTTCTATTTAACCCATAGATAGGGCCCTATCAGGTCCTACCACGCCGGGCCAGTGGACCTGGGTGCAATGGCAATGAAGGGGTGCTCCGTATTCCCCATGGCCGCAGCATTACTGGGACCTCACCATCAGACTTCTTAGTGTCATATCCAGGACACGCGTTGGCAGGGGGTCTTATCCCTGTGTAGAGGTGCAGTCAGTGTATTCTACAACCCCAGCCGACTAGGCAATATATATAGATTGACTATTTGATCTTATCAACCTTTTTTATAAGTCAATCAAATGTTTTATATTTTTTCAGATTTTATCTTTAACACACACACAAATATATATATATATATATATATATATATATATATATATATATATATATATATATATATACCTATGAATAATTACTCTAATTGCAATTTTTAGATTATAATTTGATTTTACGTCGTATTTCTAATTACCAAACTTTTCAAAACGGAAACTGTGTAACCCGAAATAAAAATGCAACACATCTGTTATCAGAATCACAAACTCCATAAATATATTCAAGAAGAATATTTACATTTGGACTACTATATATACATTTATGTGGAATTCAGTATTACATTATGCATTACCAAATTCCACAAAAAGTAAACTAACAGTATTCATCTTGATTGTAAAATGTCACACTTGATATAATCAAATTCTGATATCTGATATGGATTAGAAAATAAAGCATTTCTAAAAAGTATCTGGATTGTAAAATTTTATTCGCAAAACTGACACACACACACACACATATATATATATATATATATATATATGCAAACACATCTACACACATACATATAACCTTGTATATAAACACACATGCACGCACACGTATATATATATATATATATATATATACATAAGTTCATGCACATACCCATGGATACATGCATAGATGCACACATACATATATGAATATATGCATACATAGCAACTGCATAATATTTTACAGATCATTGACGTCCCTATAATCTCACAGCCCCATCATCAACATTCCTCCGTCAGAGTGAGCAGTGCTCTCTTAATTAAGGATAACGCTTGGATAACACGATTACCACTCTCTAAGTCTTCGTGAATATAATCCAATGACAAGCCGATAAAAGATAACCTATTATCAGGTCAACAGCAGGTTTGAAATCAGAGTTCTTTTTCTAGTTGATAACTTTACGAGGTATAAGGGATCCAACACTCCCAGGAATAATTTGTTAGAAGACCATTAAGCTAATATATATATATATATATATATATATATATATATATATATATATATATTAGCTTAATGGTCTTCTAATATAAATATATATACTCTCATACACACACAGACACACACACACACACATATATATATGCATACATGCATTCATATATATATATGAATACATACACAATTATATATATGTATACATATACACACACACTCGTGGTGTAATGTTTATCATCAGAGGAAATGGACAGAACAATCTGATTTCAAATCCTAGACGAAGCTGTTTGCATTTCATATAGCCCTTATACTTTTGAGAAAGTTATGAATCCAGCTATGAATAAATAGTTGGGTAGACTGACTCTTTAACCTTGTATGGCAACCGGTGAACTCTGAATTCAAACCTATTAAACTTCATTTAAAAATTGACCTGGTATCCCATGGAGTTAATGCAGAGAGGTTGCTAAATTTATTTACATAAATGCATATACATGCATTTATACATATACATACATACATGTACATATATACAAGCAGATAATTGCTATGGAGGTGTTGATGTTTTCCTCATTGCTCCCGCCATATTATTCAGCTCCAAAGAACTTCTTTTTGATTATTGTGTTCTTTCAAAAGTACCAAACCATTAGAACTATTCGAAACGCTAAAAATATAATTGGAAGGTTCGTTTCAAAATAAATATATAATAGAAAAAATAGTCATTTCCTTTTTTTCTTCTTAATCTTTGTAGTCTTGACTGGTAGGTTTTCCCTTCCCATTATTCAACTCTGATTCTTCCTCCCCATCACCCCTGGCATTTTAATCTGTTTCACCCAATGGCTCTTCCGGTTAATCTTTACCGTTTGAGTTTTTGCATTCGACAAGAAAGAGATCATAAACTCGGCTGCAAATCTTTTGAAGTCTTTTTTTTTCTGCAAATAATCAAAAGAATCAATGAGAGGAAAGAACTGAACATAAACTCGGATTGATTGGTTGAAATAAGTTTGTCTATGTCTGTATACACAGACATATACATATATATAGACATAAACCTTGAAATTATGTGTACGTATACAATTGTGATTGAACCATAGTATTGATCGCTTGAAAGTTGTCTTTGTATATTTGTCATACCATAACTCACTGCAATATTATTTGAATGTAAGGAAAGCAATTTAAACACTTGTAGCAAAGGAAATGTATTAAGGTTCAATATTTTCTCATGCATAATAATACAATAAACAATTCGCGACGAATTAACAACATATCTAATTGCCTGTGCAAACTTACGAGAATAATTATAAGAATGATATAAGATACAAGGAAGTGCTTATAATGAGTTGTATGAAGGAATGCCTAAAGATGTTTTGGTAATTGTAAAGAATCTTTGATCATATACGTATGAGAAAAGTGGTAGTTGAGTGATGAATTACATCACGAGGTCTGTTGGGGAAGCAAGCCACTTTGTCTGTGTAGATAGGAACGCACACACTGGTGCCTGCTTCTAGTTGTCGAGGGAGGGCTAAGGGCATTTGACTTTGGCGAGCGCTTCTTTTTTTATCCTACCTTGGTTACATTACGGAGCGGCTATTTGGCAAGCAAGGGAGGTAATCCCTACACAATACCGTGCATGAATGCGTATACCACTAACAATTATTTTAACAATATCTATAGTGTTACTATTTACCACATATATGAGTGGATTATATGAGTGATTACATGAGTGGGTTCATACTTTTCCCAAGATTATTTCTCCAAATGTGAACATAATATGAGTAGAGTTCGAACCCACTTATTACGATGTTGCAGTTCAGAATGTTAACGACTACGTCACCGCGACCCCTTCAGTTGAGTTTGGTAATAACTTAATATAATTATATAATGATACAATAACATAACACTGTTATATGATTATATAAGAAGTTTTTGATGGCTTAATAGTCTTCTAAAAATAATAAAATATATTTTCTTCTGAACGAAAGATACCAGGATTTTATTTTGATAGTATCTCTATTGTTCTCCTTCAAGGATGGCCTTGGCATTAAATAACCCTCAATGGTTGATATGTTATTAAAGAAACCAAATCAAGCCATATGAAACTCTATAACATTGAAAGTTTGTGAGCGAACATATGAACACCCGGCAATGTATATTTATGCAATTCTATTTTTGTTCAGAGAAGTCTTGTAAAATGAAGCCAAAAAAAAAAAAAAAAAAAAATCATTTAAAACTCATACGCCCTGATGAAGGTCTAAAAACCGAAACATTTAACCTTGGCAAATAATTTTAATTATTACAATTATCCTTTGAAAAACTTATGTTCTTTCATGTCAGCATATTTTCATAAAATTGGATTTATTTACAGTTTTTCCTATATATATATATATATATATATATATACAAATTTCATTGAACATAATAGACATTTTCTGTCTGCATATTTTCTTCTCGATCGTATTTGGCAGGAATTGATTTATGTTTTGTCCATAGTTATATGTATCCCTTGTATATTTTCTGCTCGACTTTGGGCCATCATCAGAGGAGGATCTATTACAAAAGTGATGTTACTTTTGTTTTTGCATATTACTACTATGTAAGAACGTCTTTACCATTGAAGAGTATAGCGTTTGCTTTTAAATGGGTTTCTATAAATAGTGTCAGTAGCTAAAGACATTTAAGTACATTAGCACTGGTTTGAAAATTAATTCTATTAAGTGTCGGTTGCATGTTTCTAATATGTAGTGCTTCGAGAATCTGTGGTTTTGGTTTATTATTTTGATATTGTTGTGTTGTCGGTGAGAATTTTCCATAATTCTGTTGTTGTGCATGAATGTTTTTTTAAATGCTGAGCTATTGAACTTGTATCAGAAAGGTGCATAGTAAGTCTCCTCTATAGGGTAGTTGCGGTTAAACCAACATATATATTACTATTATCAGAGATACAATCTCCTAAAGGACATTTAGATTGTTATATAACGTTGGTTTTTTGCAAAACTCCAATCGAGGGAGAGGAATTATTTCTAATGACCAAGTTGGAGGTTTTAAATTTATTATAATATATAATAAGTTTTATCTTTTTATTAGGATCAGTGGGGAGTATGTTTCTGTGAATCAATGTTTTCAATATTTTTTCATCTGATTTATAATTGTAGTGCATTTGGTTACGGTAAAAAAGTTTGATATATGTTTGTTGACTGAGTGGAGTAGTACACTGTTTATTTTGTTGGTTAACATTTTTAATCATACGTTTAATTTGTTCATCAACAATATAGTTAGGAAACCCATTACTGATGAGAGCCTATTCTATGTTTTCTCCCTCTTTATAAAATATTGTTTTGGAGGAGGAGATTAGTTTAGCACGGGATATTAGATTATTAATAATTGCTTTTTTTATATCTGAAGGAGCATTCACTTTTAAAGTTGAGGGTACAAGAGTTATTACAAGAGGGTTTTTTTTAAAGTAGAGGTAGGGAAGTTATTATTATTGTTAGTATCAATGAGAACGTCTAAAAAGGAAATGTTATTGTTTTTGTTTAGTTCATGAGTAAAATTAAGAACTGAATTCTTTTAGAAAATGTCTATTATGTTCGATGAAATTTGTATTAACGAAGAAATGCTGCCAATATATATATATATATATATATATATATATATATATATATATATATATATATATATATATGTATAAACGGATAGATCAAACAGACCGAGAGAAATAAAAAGAATCAGGATGACATTGGTAGAGATTAATTGATGTGTTATGAAATGTTTGAAATAGGTATATATGAAAAAAGTTAGATAAATGAGAACTTAGATAGATAGATAGATGGATATATAAATTGATAGATATGAATTTTATTAAAGGAAATACATTTTAAACTAATTTTTTGAACAGCAGTTACATCACATAGATTTGAAACCGAACACTACCCACGGAAATAGAATATTTAAAGCTTTCACATTTTTTCTTTTCTTTTAACAATTCAAACGTCCTAATGAAGGTTTAATGTTTTCAGTTTTAAAGATCAAAACGTCTAACTTCAGTAAATAATACAAACTATGAAGAAAATCAGTAAATATTAATGACGGAGACACACTAAATAAAATGAGTTATGGATGCAGATGGCACAAAAAATTCTTATAGTTAAAATTTAAAATCTAATGGTTGAAAAGTTTACTCACCTGAAGAAATCAGGTAACTTTGAACAAATTTTCAAATTGTCGCGAGTATACACCTTCACCCCCCACCCACACTCAAAACACACACACACACACACACAAACAGAACACACACACACACGCACATATATATATATATATATATATATATCGACAGAGAGAGAGAGAGAGAGAGAGATAGAAAGAGGCAGAGACAGACAGACAGACTGACAGACAAAGAGTTAGAGTGAAAGAAAGGAAGAGAGACAGATAGAATTACTTTTCCATGTTTTCCTTATTTGTTGTGTTGACACCTCAAAAATGTTTTGCTCTTCTTTCTTGGTTGCTTAAAATTCTTTGAACTACCTTTGTAAATGCGTGTGTATGTGTATGTGTATTTATGTGCATGTGTGCGCACCTATCTATCTATCTATCTATCTATCTATCTATCTATCTATTCGAAGCGGATTGAAAGTGAGCTGTAGCCATAGGTAAAAAGGATGTTTGGTCTATTTACTCATTCCACACGACAATTCAATTTTATTGATATGAAAAATCTTAATCAGACATTTCCTTCCTACGTATAAAAAAAAAAGTATTGATTTTTATTATCGTTCGATGGAGCATCGGTACGAACGTGCACGCGCGTGTGTGCGTTGTGTGTATGTTGTGCGGTGTGAAGGTATTTCTCATTGGTAATTTAAAGCCTCTAAATTTTAAATTACCCGATTCCTTTCTAATTACCACATTCCTTGTTATTTTGAACTAATAAACAACGCAAGAATTTGATGCGATTGACGAACGAACCTTTTTTTTATAACAATGGAAAATGTCCCTTATTTCTTTTATGGAAAGCCGAGATCAGTTCACCAAATGAACTCTCATCAATGACAATCAATTGAACAGGATCAAATAAAAAAAAATCAATCAACGATTGGCTTGAATGGTTATAGATGAGAAAAAAACAGCAGAATCGCAATGAGATTATCAATACGATTCTCGACGTGTCATCTATCATCCATTCATATATATATATATATATTGCTATACGTATATATGATTACGTAGAAAACTATTTGATATAAAATAGCAAGATCAAAACCGTTGATATTGATGTCTTTTATGCAAAAATCAATCTACTGGAAGAAAATCAAGCATTAATAGATCGATTTATCTCTTTCGCTCCAGGGATATCAATCGCTGTTTATAGATCAACCTATATCACTTAGCTATTGATCTTTTTGTTGTTTCTTAATGTGACTTACACAAAAAAGAGACATTCAAACACACACATAAAGACACACACATTTACACACATACTTTTAACTGATTAATTAATAAATAAATAGAAATAATCATCTTTATGACTTTGAGATGCAAATGGATCACTCATTCCTGACGAGAAGAGCAGAGCTAGTAATTATTAACAAGAAGAAAAGAATCTGTCAATTGTTGTGGATTTTGCTGTTCCTTTTGCAGTCTGTAGTATGAAAATGAAAGAAAGCGAAAAGATAGACGAATACATGGATCTTGTCAGAGATCGGAAGGAGCTATAGAATGTGAAGGTGACAGTGATACTAATTGAAATTGGCGAACGTGTAACGGTCCTCAAAGTCTTCGAAAAGACTAGGGGAACTGAAGATAATAAATGGAATCAAAACCACTCAGACCACTGGACTGTTAATACCAGCTCGAATTCTCAAAAACGTTCCGAAGAGCTGAGGAGACTTGCTGTCACTCAAACTCTAGTGAAGGACCACCAGCTAACGCTTGTGTGAAAAACTCACAAGGAGTAAAATGATAAAAACAATAATAAAAAAAACCGGGACGAAAACAACTATATGGATACTTCAAGCAACAAACTAAGAAGATTGCACCCCAGAAGACCTAGAAGAGAAAGCTTGAAGATAGAAACTGAAATGATAACAGCACAAAACGGTGTCATAAGAACCTATTACATTAAAGTGAAAATTGATAATATGCAACAGAATAGAAACTGTAGGTTTTGTCGATTTGATGGTAAAGATGATTCACGGGGAAATGTGCAAAAAATTAAAATTTGACCACAGTAACAAATGGTGCATACACAAACCTGTCTAAGAAAATGAGCTCCATACAATTAATTCTCTGTGATTTTGAGATATAAGCAGATCACTCAATCTCGGCCAGAAGACTAAACCTCGTATATATTAGCAAGAAGGAAAAAAAAGACAAGGTGACATCTAACAAATTTTGCCATTCCATTGGACCACAGAGAGAAATTAAAAAGCGAAAAGATACACGAATATTTGGATTTTGCCAGAAAACAAAAAAGTTGAGAAATATGAGCGTGACCAATTTACGACTCGTAGTTAGCACGCTAGAAGGGTCCAAAAAGTTCGAAAAATGACGGGAGCAATTTGAAATCCGAGAAAGAATCGAAATCCTTCTGAAAACTGCATTATTAAGATCAACTAGAATACTCAGAAGAGTCCTAGAAACCTGAAGAGACTTGCGGTCACTCAGAAATCAATGAAAGACCTCTTGTTAAAAATGGCATCAAAAACTCAGAAGGAGTGAAGTAATAATAAAAAAAATTATTTGTAGAAAATAAGTTGAACGTAATTAATATTTTTAAGCAAAGCTGCTTTAAAATCAAAATTTCTACTGATAACCATTCAGTACTCCCTCGTTACTCTCTTGCCCAGTCGGCTGGGGTTGTAGAATACACTGACTGCACCTCTTCAGAGGGGTATGACCTCCCCAATGAATGTCCTAGATATGACACAAAACAATCAGATGGTGAGGTTCCAGTAATGCTAGGGCTTTGGGGAATACAGAGCACCCCTTCATTGCCATTGCTCCCAGGTCCACTCTGGCCCGGCGTGGTAGCACCTGATTGGGCCCTATCTATGGGTTAAATAGAAATAACGGCATACTTATGCTAAACTGAAACCGTACTTACATTTAAACTGCGTGCTTATGCTAAACTGAATTGTTTTAAAAAGAGGACTGTTTTTGACATTGAAACTGTACTTACACTAAACTGAATTGTTTATCATAGAACAGTTTTAACATTTAACTGTGCGTAAACAAAATCTGTACTTATACTAAACTGAATTAGCTGAATTAGAACTGCTTGACTAAACTGAATAGCTTGAAATAGAAAGGTTTTTCACAATTAAATTGTTTGAAATAGAACTGATAATTTACATAAAATTAATCTGGCGTTAAATAACCTACAAAGAAAGATATGCCATAAAATCCTACCAACCAACCAACCAACCCGTTACTCTCACTACTCTGTGCGTAGTATAGAAAATTAAAAAAATTAACATTTAAAAAAGAATAATAATTATTTTTAATTTCATTTTTATATGAAAGAAAATAACGTGTTGTAGTTTGCATTAAAATTCAAGTCTCCCTAATATAAAATTTCATGATCGATTAAAAAATGTATTTATAAACTGATTTGAGATTTCAGAAAATGAATGACTGAAACACGTTTATGAAACTCATTTAAAAAACCGAACATGGTTTTAATTTTAAAGATTCTAAAATTCTAGTTAATATAGATAAAAGCAACATAAAAATGTTGTACGTGGTGCCTTCAATAAGTTTCCAGGCTTTTTTTGTACAGGCATTTGAAATTGTCGTAGACTCTTGAAAATTCAGTATCTTATTGCTATACACCTTATGAGATGACTGACCAATTTTTATGATTTCAGGTTCAATTGAACAGCTAGAGCAGCAATTGGAATACACCCTACTAAAGCCTGATTGTCACAGCTGATGAATTTCAAAAATGCAATCTGAACGTGAGGACACTTTAGAAGAACGATATGCAATAAAATTCTGTTTTAAATTTGGAAAAAATGCTACAAAAACGTATGGAATACTTCAGACTGTTTTTGGAGCATCTTGCATGAATCGAGCATCAGTTTTTGAGTGGCAAAAGAGATTCAAGGAAGGCAGGGAATTTGTGAGGGATGATGAGAGGTGTGGGAGGAGTAAGGAAGTCAATATACTAGAGTTAATTGGCCAAAGGGTTAGGGTTAGGGTTACTATGTTGAGGTTTTTGTTGAGGGAGTTCAGGAAGAGATTCCGTCGGAAGAGGCAAGCACTCTTTAAATCGGGTCAGTGGCATTTCCACCAGGATAATGCACTAGTCCACAACTCCATCCTTATCACAGACTATTTGACCAAGATGGGCATCAAGACAGTTCCTTAGCTTCCCTATAGTTGAACTTCAAAAACGTGGTCTTTCGCAACGAGACAATGAAATTGACCGTAGCAGAACTGTCATTGCTAACTTCATTAAAAATTAAGATGCGTAAGTTTCTAAAAAATCGAGCGGTCGCCCGAATAAAATCTCACCATCTCTTAACAGACACATTAGACGAGAAGTCAAGAGATGATTCGAGTCTAATATCAAATCAGATAAAAGCAGATACAGGTGCTGAATGCAATTTTCGAACAATTCAACGCCATTTAAAGGGTTTAAGAACGTGAAACGATTGTAGAGGCCTCACCTTTTCCTCGCCAAAAGACCTCCCGTTTACAATTATCAAACTTGGGATGTGTATAAATGGAAGAAAGTGCTATTCAAGCGAGAAAAATTTCAACTTAGATGGCCCAGACGGTTTTCAGCGTTACTGGTATGCAAAAGATGTCTCAGAAGAAAATTTCTCGATACGACACAGTAGAGGTGAAGGGTCACTTTCTTATAATGGAACTCTTGAGTTATGGGAGGTATAAAGTCAAACATTTGCTAGTTACATTGTCATGTTAAGAAAAGCATCGCTAATTACTGAATGCCCTCGTCTATGTGGAGAAAACTGGATTTTCCAGTAGGACAATGCTGCAATCCACAACACTATTAGGTCGAAGGAGTTTTTTTATGGATAGCAACATTCAGCTTTTGAGCCCATCCATCGTGTTTTCCTGATCAAAATCCAATCGACAATGTTTGGCAATTGATGGCAAAGGATATTTATAAACATGGATCGCAATTTGAAACTGTGCATGCCCCTCGTGCTGCAGTAAACTGCAGCATCCGAAGCACCCCCATGTAGAAGTTAATAATAAATATGCCAAAGCGAATGCTCGACGTAAAAATGTGACATATACTGAATATTAGATTGTCGTTGTGACTTATTTGTTCCGTATTTCCAATTTTTATTTACATGGTCTTATCTTTATAAGACTAACCAAAAATACTTTTTCAATATTCGTTGACATCAATCGAGTAAAAGCTTGTTTGTTTATAAAATACATTTTCTAATCAAAAGTAAATGTTTTGCAAATATATTTAAATTAAAATAACAGTATTTTATATTTTTTGTACCTGGTCTTAAAATTTTGACCAGGAGTATGTATATATATATATAATCAAAAGTCATAGAACAAATAGGAATGTTACTTTTAAGCAGTTAATTTTTAAATTGTTTTCAACTGGTTTTGATCTTATATCAACGTCAGAAGAAAAAGTTTTGGTGGAAAAAAGATATTTTAAGGTTTTTAAAGACGTTTGTAAAAAAAAAAAAATGACGTATCAAAATCGATCAGTAAACAGCAAACGATAAATTCCTATTGTTTCCTAACACTGATACTTAGATTTCTTTGATAGATATATTCCAATATTTCACCACCCTTCAATAAAAAACAATTATTTTCTTATATTTTATATTCGCATAGTTCCCGTAAAATGGTAAAATGTGATTGAACATTTTTATATAGATCAGCAATTCTGTCAAGGATCAGAGTGTCATATCTGTAACCACTGAAATTCCATGGTTATTTCACCAAGATGAAAAAAATACAGTTGAAAAAAAAGTATTCTTTCAGAAAGTCAAATTTTCACAGAAAGCAAATTCAACTTCTGCAATCATTTTAAAAGTATTTTTTACAACAGGCTAAAACATTCAGTGCTTGTCCAGAATGGCCTACACACGAAATTTACCCTTATTTCTGCAGGATTAACAAAAATCTTAATGGGTGTGCCATTCTGTACAAACACCAAAATACTTATTACATACATATAAGATGCAATTGAAATGTGAAATCCATTTTATATACGATATATAAGTAAAAAATTAAAATAGTTCAGCTTTATTCCACTTGTCGATGCCAAGAAATACCAAATCTCTCGAATTCCGAGCATTTGACTAAACTTACAAAATCTTCTAGAAAGATGAAATATCAAGAACTTATATGGGTAAAAAAATGTTAAAATGCTGAATAACATGAAATCAATACTATTTTCTGTCGTTCTTTTTAATTTATTCTGCTAATTTGCTTTATGTAAAATTCTATGGGTACGCACATCAAGACACACACACACACACGCACACACACACACACACAAACACATCAATCATCAGATGACTTCACAATTTTAATTTGAAGTTGAAAGACAGCAAATATGGATTACAGTCTATATATATGAACAAAATAAAAAATAAAATCCTTTATAAATTTAAATTCTCAGAAATTAAAGGGGGTTAAAACAATAAAGTATTAGAAAAAAATAAGAAAACAGAAAAGGGGTGCTCCTGTCAATTAAGCCATCCTTATAAAAATGCTAGATTTTTCGTTGCAGGTTGAATTTTTTTAATAATGTAAGCTTGTAAACTAAACTATTATCTTCATATATTTTTCTGTTGACAATGTTAAATCCCTCAAGTAATGGGCCATCATCTTTCTAAAAAAATGATATAGTTTTTTCCCTACATATGTACAGACTGTAATCCATATTTGGTGTTTTTCAACCTCAAATTAAAAGTGTGAAGTCTTCTGATGAGATGAAGAGTATAATGATATTCTTTACCGAAATAAATTCACAATGACAATTTAATTAGGTTTGAGTTTTTTCCTAATTGCATTGTATAAGCTCTGTATGTGAGTTTTGCTATATAAACCTAGATAAGGAATATATAACAATAGCCATAGATCAAGCATTCTCACAGATTTATATGAAATTCCTCATATATTCTATACGCAAATAATTCGCATCCATTGTCTTCGGACGCTGATTGTATATATATATATATATATATATATATATATATATATATTTGCGCGCGTGCGTGCATGCGTGTGTGTGTGTTATCAGAATCTATTTGGTAAAGCCAACAAATGATCTTTTAAAATGCGTTTGATTGTCAGAAACTGAATTAAAACTGAAATAAAAATAAAAACCTGAATTAAAATGATCACGAATAAAATGAAGTTAAAGTTTCATTTCGTTATAACACTACAATTATCATATATATATATATATATATATATATATATATATATATATATATATATATATCATCAAACTAAACTCTCTTGAAAACACTGCTTTGAAATAGGATGGACAGATATGGGTCGACACATGTACATTTAAATAAATAAACAAATGCCTAGATTAAATATCTGACCAAAACAGTTACA
The DNA here is from genome assembly GCA_963585895.1 of Sepioteuthis lessoniana. NCBI lineage: Eukaryota > Metazoa > Mollusca > Cephalopoda > Myopsida > Loliginidae > Sepioteuthis > Sepioteuthis lessoniana. The sequence continues at coordinate 49,922,811 of OY757935.1, read as the reverse complement.
GCTAATTTGAAACACACTCCGCCTATTCTAAAGAAATATTTTCCAAGAATAGAGCTCACTATCAAATGTTTACCATAACAGAGATTATAAAATGGTTAATTTAAAACACTAGATATTAAAAATAATTGTCATTCAACCAATAGAAATGTTACGTTACGTTTTCTCTTTTTATTGTTGCATACAAACTTTTAAAAACTTGTGAAAACTTAAAAAACAACTTTACAAACATTTACTCCTAACACTAGCCTAAGGTGGAAACTACTTGAGAGCAATTTAAAAATAAATTCGAATGATTATTCTCATTTGTCTTATCACGTATATCTCGTTATATATATATATATATATATAGGGAGAAAGAGAGAGAGAGAGAAAGAGAGAGAGAGAGAGATAAAGATGGAGAACGGAGATATGGGTATGTGTGAGTGTGTTGGTGTGGTTGGGTGGACGTGTGTTTTGACGCTGACATAGATTCAAGGACACATGTACGATGCACCTGAATTAGCGCAATTTTCTTTTCTTCCTCTCCCCACTTATCCTCCCAAATTTTCCTCTCCCCACCCTATTACTGACTGTTCCGACTGACGGTCTCCTTTCTCCTTGCAATTCATACTCAATTTTTTAAGATAGTTCATGGCGAAGAGTGGGAGGGTGAACAACTGACACTTCCCTGCCACTCACTCATCACAATATGAGAGTTTTCCCCTTTCCCATGTTCCCCAACCCTCTGGTTTCTTTTCCATTTTCCACCTGTGTCGTCAGTTTGTTTACATTTTCATGTGATTATCATGAACGTCTACAACGTTTTACACTCTCCACCCACAAGTTATTTTTTTACGTGACCGATTTTTCTAAAGTGTTTGAGATGTGAAACAGCCCACATTACTACTGGCACCAACAGAACACCGAAGATAATAATAATAATAATAATAATAATAATAATAATAATAATAATAATAATAATAATGTGATCCGCTGGGAATTGTGCCCAAGAAAGAATTTTGATCGTACTACCAAATGGTATATTTGTATCATAATGGTACCAAATAGACGTTGTACTGTTACTGCACCAAATAGGACGTTGTACCGTTACACACCAAAAGTACGTTTATACCACCCCTTGCTCGAACGTGTTAACTGTATCGCAACGTATGAAGTAGTAGTCGGACCCTGTTTTGACCTCCCCGAAAGAAAAGTTGATGAATACACAAAACTCTGTTTTAGCTCACTAACACCAAAGTTTATTTGCTCCTACGCTTTTTATGTTGTCGTCGGGAGAACGAAATAGAGAATGAAAGCTGAGTCGACTGTGTTAGCTGGACAAAAAGAAACAACATGCCACGAAGAGAAAGAAAGAGCAGTGACAGGCCTTGAATTTTCTTTCAGGTTTTCTGTTGCAGTTCTGACGTGTTTGTTCGCTGCTTTTGTCTTTAAAGGTTCGCATCTGGTGTGAGACCTCTTTTTGGAGCTCATCCTAAAATGGGGACCGTTTTTACCTCTTCGAGTTTGGCTGCTAACTCACTTTCCGACCCGAGTCGTATCCTTACTTCCACCACCAGGTGGAAGGAGGAACATTTCCATTTTCAGAGGTTCCACCCCAGCTCAGAAGATCTAGGGCTTTTGGGGTTTTTAGTAATTTTTAATTACTGAAGTCATTCCCACGTGACTGGCTTATTTACAACCAGTGCTTTGGCCTGACTCACCAGAGGTCTGCTGCCCCTTTCCGTAGACTATATATTGGATTTTTAAAAAATTATTTTTCTTCTTTTTCTCCTTTTCCAGAAATTAGCTTCTCGTTCTCTTTATAACTTGGACCTACCATATTGCATTACATATACTGAAACCAGAATCTATCCGGGAAAATGAGACTTAAAATTCTTTGGGATTTTGAGACGCGAGCAGATAATGTCTTCTCGGCCAGAAAACATGACCAACTCTTATAAACAGGAAAAAAGAACTTGTTGACTAATGGATTTTGTAGTTCGAGCGTACCACACAGTGAAAATGAAAGAAAAGGAAAAGATAAACAAAAACACGGGCTTTGTTTGGAAAAAGAAAGAAAAGAAAAACTGTGGCACATGCGGGTAACGGTGATACCAATTGCAATTAACGCACATGGAACGGTCTCCAATGGATTGGAAAGAAGGTTGGAATTGTAGGAAATCGGAGGGAGAATCGAGACCATTCAGAATACATCATAGTTGAAATGGACCACAATAGTGAGAAAAGTCCTGGAGACCTACGATGACTTTTTGTCACTCAGATTTTCGTAAAAAATCAACAGTTAATTCTTGTGTGAAAAACTCGCCAGAAGAAAATTTATAAAAATAATATTCACAAAATTCTCAGGAATTTTTATATATTAACAGATCACTTGATCCTGGCCAGATGATCAGATTTTATGGCAGAAAACTAAATGAGAGAAATTGATGTTTGGATGAATTTTCCCGTTCCAGTGAACCACAGAGTAAAAATTAAAAAAAGTAAATAAAAATAATTAGACCTTGCAAGAGAAAAAACTCTGGAACATGAAGGTGGCGGTGATAACAATAGTTGTTGGTGCATTTGGAACAATCCCCAAAGGCTTTATAAGGAGGCCGGAAGAGTTAGAAATTGCAGGACATGCAAAGATCATCCAAACTAAGATCGACCAGAATACTGGGAATATAATAATATCTGGGATTTTGAGATACAAAAAATCTCTTGATCTCGGTCAGAAAACCAAACCTAGTGATAGTAAGAAAAAAAGATGACCACCTGCCGAATAGTGAACTTTGCCGCCCTGGCGAACTACAGAATGAAAATCAAAGAAAACCAAAGAAGAGATGAGTACTTGGACCTTGTCAGAGAACTTAAAAAGCTGTGGAACTTGAAAGTGAGAATGATACCAATTGTACGCTCGGAACGATCCCCAAATGCT